>CM044305.1:24334590-25051693 GCA_024291935.2 Okapia johnstoni | reverse complement strand
ATGACATTACAACATTAATACAATATTCTTAACAAGAAGAAAGGGAGGTATGCTGCAGAAGTGGGTGAGGGGCAAACAGAGAACCACAGAGTAGCTGCATGCCAGTGGAGCAAAAGCATGAATTTTATCAAACATGCACTTGGTTGTTAAAGACCTTTGGATCTTGGCTCTACCAATCATGAGCTATGGGACTTCAGGCAAGTTATTCTCCTACGTGAAGCTCATTTTCCACATTTGTAAATACTGATAGAATAGTAATAGAAAGCACTTCTCTAATTTGTTGTAAGACCAGGAGACTATATGAAGAGCATGAAAATGTTAATTGTCATATTAATGTTGCCAGTCATCTGGCCTGGTGTTTTCTCAGCCATTATCTCCCACCAGAGATACAGAACTGAGACACTATCACATAATTGTGTTTCCACAGTTTGTATCCTTAGTCCTCTCTCTTGGTTGAATATTCAGAGACATTAAAGTGAGGTTAAATGTCTTTTTACCCATTTTGACTGCTTTCATGAATTTTAATAGTCTGAATTATATAATCCCAGCATGCCTTCTCCTTGTTAGACTAGAAAAGATCCAACTCTCTTGCAACTACTTTGGTTAAATATATTCCAGTATATTTTAGGATTATTAAAAGGAAAATACATTAATTCATTAACCAAATGAAAATTTATTGAGTGTCCACCAAATAATGTTATAGGTACCAGGTATAGAGCAGTGAACAAAATATACCAAGTAGACACTTATATGTCATACCAGTATAAATATCATAATACAAATTTCTTAAAATCTGTTGACTTTGTTCTAGAACTTCCTTTTAGAATGGTCATTGTCTCCATTCTCAAATAAAATTGGTATTTAATTTGTATTTAGACAGTGCAAATTGACGAAGCTATCTTTAGTACTAGAAGAGATAAAGGAATCTGGGATAGATATAGCATACAAAATGAACATCAAGAAAATAACATATAATAAAAATGAATGTGCTTGAGAAGAGAAAGAAAAATCTCTTTGTGACAATCATTAATTTTTCATCCTTTTTAAATAAAGGCTTATTTTATAAGAAGGGAGGAAACATTATCAGGTACTTGGAATATATTCCAAGCTCCAAATTCACATTAAGTATATCTAAAAGAGAATAAGACAATTTTGGGAAGTAACATCAGCAGTCTGACAAGCATATTAAAAACTTATAACAGTGCATGTTTTTCTCATGTTTACAGTTACTGAAGTCACTGTGTTGCTGTTTTACTCAACTTTCAAAATCAAGTTTTTGACAGGGCCCAGAAAGTCAGCTTCATTGCTAGTTATGAGACACAATTTGAGCATTTATACCAATCATACCAAAACTAGCAAAAGTTTAGCTGCAATTTTGTGTGTGTGTGGGAGGAGCCGTTTCCTTTTTGAAGGCGAGTCCTTTGCTACTGTATGATATGGCAATCTGAGGATGCCAGTTTTCTATTTTGCTGGCCCCTGTGCCTCCTGCAAGTTGCTGACTCACTTTATGGGGTGGAATTAAGAACCTGTCTGAATCAATAGGCATTTGTGGCAGAAAGTGCTAGTTCTCCCCTGGCATGTATTTGCTCTTTCTTTTAAGGAAATAGAATCTTAGCTGGGCACAGCATTTACCAAGGTTGGCAAGATCTTGGAAAGCAGTTCACAGGCATCAGAAGCAATAGCATTGGGGTAAATAAGAAAGATTTACAAGCTGAGCAGTCTGTGGCTTCTTCCTACTTTTAGCAACATCCTATAGAGGGATGGACCCCAGTTAGAGCTAGCCAGACAGCAACCCAAAATGGAAGAAAATCTAGCTCAGTCAGGAGTCATTCTTTGCATGTGGCCTGTGATTTCAGAGCCCCACACAATTGAAAGAGTCAACTGCTTTCTGCAATTCCACAGTGAAGCTGTTTAAAGGGGCTGCTGAAGAGGAAGACTTGGCCAGAGATAATACTGTGGCTCCCCAAGGACCTTCCCTCTCAACCAGTAAATGAGAGCCGGAGCAGAGGTAAAGAGCATACCTCATCTGCAGGATCTGCATCCGTGGATTCAAGCAATCTAGGATAGAAAATTTTCAAGGAAAAAAAAATTCCAGAAAGTTCCAAAAAGCAAAATTTGAATTTACAACACTGGAAAATATTTATGTATCATTTTACATTGTATTTGTAACTATTTCCATAGCATTTGCATTGTATTAGATATCATAAGTCGGAGAAGGCAATGGCACCCCACTCCAGTACTCTTGCCTGGAAAATCCCATGGATGGAGGAGCCTGGTAGGCTGCAGTCCATGGGGTCGCTAAGAGTCAGACACGACTTCACTTTCACTTTCACTTTTCACTTTCACTTTCACTTTTCACTTTCATGCATTGGAGAAGGAAATGGCAACCCACTCCAGTGTTCTTGCCTGGAAAATCCCAGGGACGGAGGAGTCTGGTGGGCTGCTGTCTATGGGGTCGCACAGAGTCGGACACGACTGAAGTGACTTAGCAGCAGCAGCAGCAGCAGATATCATAAGTAATCTAGAGATGATTTAAAGCATATGGGAGAATGTGTATGGGTTACATGCAAATACTATGCCATTTTATATAAGGTATGTAAACATCCATAGATTTGCATATCATGGGGATCCTGGAACCAATCTCCCTAAGGTACTGAGGGACAACTGTATTAAGGATGTCAATTTCCCACCCAAACCTACTAAGAAGAGCTTAAGAAAGCAGCCATCAATTTGAAGGAGAGGAAGATGAGTCAGCACAGAGAAGAGTGGAATAGTTAAGAGAATTTGCCTGGAAGAGATCTTGGGCTGTGTTACTTTTTCTTCTTTTTTCTTTAACTTTTCTTTTTTGATTATCTTTTTACATTTTTTTTAAAAAAAATGAATATATTATTGTCAGATCAACCTTTACCCTCTGGAGCTTCACTTGGGGCCACTCTGACACTGTCTACTCATTACCAGTCAAGGAGAGAGGCTTTGACATAAGGCATAGCTGCAGCACCTTCTGGAAATACTTGGGAAACAGGAAGGCATTACATTCCCTGGAATCAGGATCACCACACTGATGGAGAGGAAGAAGGGTATTTCATCTGCCAGGGCCAAGGGCCCATTAATGAACACGGCCACTTCGCAATTTGGCCGCATGCCACTGATGACACCATGATCCCTGGGGAGCGCTGAGGTGAGGTGGATGCATTTGAGGTGAAGTGGATGCATCTACCCCAGCAGGACAGGCCTTTGAGCAGGATGGATGGCCAGTACTGCCAGAATGTGCTGTAAGCGAGCATCCAGAGCACGGCCTGTGGGGTTACCAAGGGTATCAATCAGATTCAGACCCAGATTGGCCCAGATGAGAGCCAGTGCTGGGGTCCCCCGGCTGCAGGGGGGACCACTATTTCCCCTTGGTGTCCACCCATTGCTGCACATCTTCAGCTGAGAAGCTGCAGAACTGGGACAACTGTAGGAGGGTGCCCGGGGCAGGATGGCTTTGGCTCCATAGGAAGTGCAGCTCCATGGGGCATGACAGGTCATAGGACCGGGCCTTGGGCGCTTGTACCTCATGGTCTGGTTCCTGGGGACGGCGACCCCCTTTATCCCTGGGCCCTTACTTCCTTCTGCCTCTTTCATCCAGAGAAGTTCATGGTCAAGACAGACTTCTGCTGCCTAGCAGCTCCTTACTTCTATATGTAATTCACAAGCAGCAAATAGAACAGAAGCCTATTAAGTGTTACAGGAATTTGAAAGCCAAAGAAACCAGAAACCTGGCAAATGACCATGATTATTATTAAGAGTCACTGTAGGGGAGGAAAAGTCATTTTCCCTCTAACCTTCTGGTTCTTGGCTGAGACACTCCTGTAGTAAAAGACAGGTTAATTGGAGAAAAACAGAAGTTTAGTAACGTGTACTTCCCTGTATACGTTTGAGATACCCAGGAAAACTGAGTAACTCCCCCCAAATGACCTGAACCATCACTTAAATACCATCTTCAGCTAAAGACAAAAGAAGATGGGACTGGGGAAGGTGCATGGGGAACAAAGCAGGGGCAGTCAGATTGGGGAGTTTACCAGGCAAAGCAGGGTGAATAAGGGTATGGTTGGTATACAGATATAGGTCATTGCCTTCTCCCTTGATTACAGTTTCCAGATATTTAGAATCACCCTCCTCTTCCTGGTACAGAGAGGGAGTGTGTGTATGTGTATGTGTGTACATGCTCCATCGTGTCTGACTCTTTGCAATCCCAGAAACAGTAGCCCACCAGGCTTCTCTGTCTATGGAATTTTCCAGGCAAGAATATTGGAGTGGGTTTCCATGTCCTCCTCCAGGGGATCTTCCTGACCCAGAGATCAAATCCACAACACTTTCCTCTTCTGCATGGCAGGCAGATTCTTTACCACTGTGCCACCTGGGAAGCCAACAGAGAGGGAGACACCCCTACAAATGGAGCTTCCCCTTATAAATGTAAATATCTTTTTAAAAAGGGTAAATAACTTCTACTTGGTTTTCAGAGTCTTTCCTGTGTCTGCTGTTTCTTGAAAACAATCAGCTCAAAATAATATTTATGCCAAAGAGACATATTTTGGGATGGTAAATTCTGCTCCCCTTTACTTCCAAGCTTCCAAGGTGGTGCTAGTGGTGAAGAATCCACCTGCCAATGCAGGAGACACAAGAGATGTGGGTTCAATCCCTGGGTCAGGAAGATCCCCTGGAGTAGGAAATGGCAACTCACTCCAGTATTCTTGCCTGGAAAATCCCATGCACAGAGGAGCCTGGCAGGCTATAGTCCAGGGAGTCGCGAAGAGTTGGATGTGACCGAGCACGCATGCTTTACCTCCAAGCAGTGTTAAGACCCCCAAACTGCTCAGCAGGAAACAGGCTGTGAAAA
The DNA here is from genome assembly GCA_024291935.2 of Okapia johnstoni. NCBI lineage: Eukaryota > Metazoa > Chordata > Mammalia > Artiodactyla > Giraffidae > Okapia > Okapia johnstoni. The sequence continues at coordinate 25,046,814 of CM044305.1, read as the reverse complement.
TTGAACAATCCCCAAGAAAGACCCACTTCAGATGTAGCCATAATAACCAATAGAAATGAAACTTCCAGAGGGCAAAGACAAGGGCCATAGAGGAAAACAGACACGGCATTCATTTAAGAGTAAAGCTAAAAATTATCAGATGAGCTAATTAAGGGATTTAATCCAATTCTAGGACAAGCAGCTTTTGCATTTCCAAACCAGGACTCAATAATTGCCATGAACAGATGACTGCTGAGTGGTTCCACTTCTCCCTTTCCGTTGGTGTTTCTGTGTTTGTCACCTTGCTCCTACTCCACCATGATGATGTGGATGGGGCACATCACTATCTTATTTTTTATAGACAGCTTTTAGAGATTTCAGGATCACGAGGAAACACATCTGATCCTGACATTGGGGGTCACATATCACTCAGAGGTCCTGGATTTTGAGCTGTATGTAGTTTAGGGGAGGAAAAATCATTTTCCCTCTCTCACTCTAGGTGCTTGGCTGAACATCCACCTCCCTGAATAAAAGACAGATTAGCAGATTAGCAGGAGAAAAATAGAAGTTTAATAACATGGATACCTCCTGTAGATATGGATGAGACCCAGGAAAACAGTAATTCCCTGAAATGGTCCAAGCCACCAGCATTTTCAGTTAAACACAAAAGAAGGATGTTAGGGGAACAGGGAGGCCAGTTACGGGAGGTGACCAGGAAAAGCACAGTAATCATGGGTAAGGTTGTGAGGCAGATCTAAATTTTTGCCTTCTCCACTAGAAGACTAAAGTTTTAGTCACCTTCCTTTTCCTGGTACAGAGAGGGAAAACCCCTTAAAAATGAAGATTTCCCTTATAAATGTAAATATCTCTTACAAAAGAGTAACTTCTACTCTGTTTTCAGAGCGTCTCCTGTCTTTTCCTACTTGAACTTAACTAGCTCAAGATAATCATATCTTGAGGGGGAGCAACATTTGCTACCCCTTCAGTAAAATGGGATTGTAGTTGAGAGTTTTCCTTGGCAATGGGTATGTTCCATTAATACATATGAGAAGAAGAGCATTCATAAATGTTTGCATGGCCAGAATAGCAGAATGGGAGAAGCCAGTAGTTCCCCCCACCCCATACCTATTTGCCACTTCTATTATCATCATAAAAGTTTGAGCTGAGTAGATGGCCACCTAAAATAAAAACTTCACTTCCTAGTCTCCATTGTACTTAGACGTGGTCATGGAACTAAGTTCTGGCCAATGGTCTGTGAGAGGGAGGGGGAATACCAGTTATAGGGGAATTGACATCAGGTGGGTTCATTATTAGTTACCAGGAAAACGAATAGAGGGGCACACCAAAGATGATAAGATAGGGTAAGAACAATCATTAGCTGGGGCCTGGGGCAAATATCAATACAGAAGGTCAGTCTTGTGTGTAGGGTAGAGGTGAAGCAGGCACAGTGGTCAGCCAGGGGATGTACAGAGAGCAAGAGAACAGCTATCTTGTGTGGCCTGACCATACAACCTATCTCATGCTACACATTATGCTAAGTGTTTTATATTTATATTCATGTATTTAGTCTTCACATCTTGTTTTCTGGCCGGGCCACACGGCTTGCAGGATCTTAGTTCCCTAACGAGGAATCGAATACTGCAGTGCAAGCATGTAGTCCTAACTACTAGACACCAGGGAGTGCCCATCTTCACAATATTTTCTTTTCTTTTTTTTTTTTTTTGGCCATGCCACGTGGCATGCAGGATCTTAGATCTCCATCCAGGGATTGAACCCATGCCGCTTGCAGTGGAAGCATGGAGTCTCAACCACAGAACTGCCAGGGAAGTTCCTTCACAGCAATTTTATATAAGAGAATCTGAGGTTTAGCAAATCACCCAAGGTCATATAACTAGGAAAAGCTTTTAGCAGGTTTCAAATCCAAGAGTGTCTGACTTCAGTGTCGGTACTCTCAACTACTAAATTACATTGCACCTTGTGCCACGATAGCAACGTTTATAACAATGCACAATGCTGGAAAGACTGGTTAAGTGGTTTACTCATCCATTATTGTCCAGATTGCTTTCAGACACCTCACTGCTCTTCTCTTACCCTGTGTCATAGAAAACTATATTTTCCAAGTTCCTTTGTTCTATGGCTTCAGAGTAGGTTTGCTCAATGGACAATACTTGCAGAAGATTGGAGAGCAAGAAGTTGGAAGAGTCCAAAGTATTTTTCTCTGTCACTTTTTCTGTTTTTTACAGCATATCTTCCATGGATCCACCTTTTCCCAAACCATACCTTCCTTGATGATCCCAGCTACTAATGGAGAGTCTGACCAGACAGACTCCATCATAGTTCTATTTCTGTTTAGATGGTCCTGGTTTCCACCCTCAGTAATACCAGCTCATCCAAGTGCTCCCTCCATCCCTAAGGTTGGCAGAATCTTTCTGCTATTGCCAATCTCTGGGTTATTTCACTCTTGACTTCTTAGCTTCTCCATTACTTATAAAGCCAATTTTCTGCTTTATTTTCCCTCTGTTAAAAGTATTAGAGTGGTTTTCATGGCTTTTGCTGAAATGTGGCTCAATACACAGACAATATACCCTTTTGGGGAATAAGAGCCATAATGATGTTCAGACATGCTGATCCAGTTTTCTGTGCTGAAAACTGTTTCCTAAGGAAATAACTGAAGAGAAACAACAACAAAAATTGTACATAGGTGTCCATTTCAGCATTATTTATATTAATAATACAGTATCAGAACATTGGAAACCACCTAAATGTCCAATATTAGAAGAGTGGACTAAAAAAATCAGGGTACATAACACAACAGAATAATATGCACTTGTTATTGTACCAGTCAGCTTTTGCTAGATTTTGCTGCAGTAGCAGATAATCCCCAAATCTCGGTGATTTATCACAGTTATTTCTCACTCAGTTACCTATCCTTTGCAATTCAGTTGCAACTCTGCTTCATCCCAGGACCCAGTAGGAAGGACTAGCTCCATATTGGTCTCAAGGCAGTGAAGAAAGAGCGAGGATAGATTAGTACAATAGCTCTTAAAGCTTATGCTCAGATGTGGGATATGTCAGATTCCACTGACCAAAGCAAGTCACATGACCAATCCTGATATCAATGGGGCAGACGCCATGTCACTCCTACAGGGAGGCCCACCAGGAACTGGTTCTGTTAGGGATGGCCCCAGAGGAAAAGGATAACAAATATTTTCAGAAATAATAACATCTTCCATGATAATGAAGACTGAAAATAACACAGAAAATGTTTGATATAATGATAGGTAAAGTAAGAATCTACAAAAATACATATACTAAAATCCATTCTAACCTGCTTCATGGGCATATGAACTTAGATGTCATATGACTAAGCTCTAGTCAATGACACCATTTACCTGGAGATAGCATTAGATCCCACCAGACTGCCCCATCCCTTTCCACTTCAGATACCAATTCAAAGTCCAGGTTATCACCTATGCTTCTGAACAACTGACTATGAATTGGAAGTTCTCATAACCCCCTCCTCGGGTTTGATTAATTTTGCTAGAATGGATCACAGAATTTAGGGAGACAATTTATTTACTAGGCTACCTGTGTACAGGTAAAGATGCCTAGGGCAAGGTATCAGGAAAGGGCACGGGGCTTCTCTAGCCTTTCAGGGCACACCATCCTTCCAGAACCTTCATGTGTTTACCAACCTGGAAGCTCTGCCAACCCTGTCCTTTTGGTGTTTTATTGAGACTGAATTAAGCTGGCATGGCTGATGAAATCATTGGATGTTAGTGATTAATTCAACCTCCAGTCCTTCTCCCCTCAGCTCCAAAATCACTGTGGACGATGACTGCAGCCATGAAATTAAAAGACGCTTGCTCCTTGGAAGAAAAGCTATGATAAACCTAGACAGTGTATTAAAAAGCAGAGACATCACTTTGCCAACAAAGGTCCATCTAGTCAAAGCTATGGCTTTTCCAGTAGTCATGTGCGGATTTAAGAGTTGGACCATAAAGAAGGCTGAGCACCGAAGAACCGATGCTTTTGAATTGTGATTCTGGAGAAAACTCTTGAGAGCCCCTTGGACAGCAAGGAGATCAAACCAGTCAATCCTGAAGGAAATCAACCTGAACATTCATTGGAAGGACAGACGCTGAGGCTAAGTTCCAGTACTTTGGGCACCTGATGTGAAGAGCTGACTCATTGGAAAAGACCCTGCTGCTGGGAAAGACTGAGGGCACGAGGAAAAGGGGGTGACAGAAGATGAGACGGTTAGATAGTATCATCAACTCAATGGACATGAGTTTGAGCAAACTCCAGGAGATGGTGAAGGACAGGGAATCCTGGTGTGCTGCAGTCCATGGGGTCACAAAGAGTCAGACACGACTGAGTGACTGAACAACAACACAGGTTGGGGGATGGGACTGAAACTTCCAACCCTCTAATTGCTGTTGTTGGTTCCCTTGGGAGCCAGCCCTGGTGATTAGGAGCTTCACTAAAGAAATTCCAAGGGTTTTAGAGTTCTGTGCCAAGAATGGGGACAAACACCACATATATTCTGTATTATAAATTGCATTAAAAAATAAAATTTGAGGACTTCCCAGGGCTTCCCTGGTGGCTCTGACAGTAAAGACACTACCTGCAAGGCAGGAGACCAGGGTTTGATCCCTGGGTCCAGAAGATCCCCTGGAGAAGGGAATGGCCACCCACTCTAGTACTCTTGCCTGGAGAATACCATGGTCAGAGGAGCATACTGGGCTACAGTTCATGGAGTCACAAAAGAGTCGGACACAACTAAGCAACTGACACACACACTGGTGGCTCAGTGGTAAAGAATCTGCCTTGTAGTGCAGGGGACATGGTTTCAGCCCCTGGTCTGGGAAGATTTCACATGCAGCCATGAGTAAAACGCAATACAGCCAAATAAATAAATGTTTTAAAAATGAACAGATATTAGCTAATAAATTTAAAAAATAAAATTTGGGACATCCCTGGTGGTTCAGTGATTTAGACTATGAGCTTCCACTATAGGGAGCCTAGGTTTGATCCCTGGCCTGGGAAATTCTGAATGCCATGCAGTGCAGCCAAAAAAAAAAAAAAAAAAAGACACCAGAAGCATCAGAAAGAATAAAATATGTAGGGGTAAATTAACAAACAAAATTCAACTGAGTAAAATTGTCTTTATTCAACAATTTATGGGGGATTTCCCTGGCGGTCCAGTGGTTACTCCACACTTGCAAAGCAGGGGGCACAGATTCAGTCCCTGATTGGGGAACTGAGATCCAGTATGCTGCGTGGCATGGCCAAAAGGGAAAAAAAAACAAGGCATGCCTTGGGCAGCATACCATCTAGCAGATAGAAAGGAGCTCCAGAATGCTATAAGAAGTGGAAGACTTATAGGCAGAAGGAGGCAGGACAAGGAAGTTATTCTAGCAAAGAGCTGATTGTTTCAAGCCAGGTCACCTTTCTTTGGGGGACAGAAGGGGATCTGTCAGACAGATTACCTCACTACTACTTGACCAGGTAATTCTAGATTGACTAGTTTAAGGTTCCATTTCTGAAAGAGGTTGAAACTGCAATTTAGATATTAAGTCTTGATTTGGTGTTGTGAGCTTAGCACAAGTGACTCCATTTTAGGCCTGTTGTTCCCTTTTTAACAATCACAGTATCACAAGAACTCACTGTCATATACCCTGATTTATCATCTCCCAGCTATCAGCTCCCAATTTTGTATGCTGATGACCACAGGTCAGAAGATTATACAGTGAGAAGTTAAGGAAGAGTTCCCTCTGATTGCGAACATAGGATTTGAGAGACAGTGATGTTTCTAGGTATGAAAAGGACAAATTCTAAAAAATTCTCCATGTAATTTCTCCTTGGAAAAGTTAAAATAACAATATACTTTAACTGAATATTTATTGTTTCATTTATAAGAACTGAGCATATATTTACTTATTTTGAGTTTACACATGACCTCTTTCAAGACAATCTCCCCAAATGTCTTCTTCCTGTAACTTTTCCCAATTTTCCCTCTCTCAAACACTTTCTCCAGACCCATAGTTTCTAGAACACCAAAGGCATGAACTATGGCTTCATTTTTTACACTCCATTACATTTATTTGGCTTCCTTTGTGGCTCAGCTGGTAAAGAATCTGCCTGCAATGTGGGAGACCTGGGTTCAATCCCTGGGTTGGGAAGATCCTCTGGAGAAGAGAACGGCTACCCACTTTAGTATTCTGGCCTGGAGAATTCCATGGACTATATAGTCCATGGGGTCACAAAGAGTCAGACACGATGACTGAACAACTTTCACTTTCATTAAAGTTATTTGTTGATGTGACATTTTTCTTTTTCTCCAGAAACTTTGTCTTCAGTTCAGTCCTGTCCCCCGCTTTTCCATGAGCAAGTGTGTTGAGTTTTAAGCCAACTTTTTCACTCTTCTCTTTCACCTTCATCAAGAGGCTCTTTAGTTCTTCTTTGCTTTCTGTCGTAAGGGTGGTATCATCTGAATATCTGAGGTTATTGATACTTCTCCCGGCAATCTTGATTCCAGCTTGTGCTTCATCCAGCCTGGCATTTCTCATGATGTACTCTACATATAAGTTAAATAAGCAGCGTGTCAATATACACCCTTGATGTACTCCTTTCCCGATTTGGAACCAGTCTGTTGTTCCATGTCCAGTTCTAACTGTTGCTTCTTGACCTGCATGGAGATTTCTCAGGAGACAGGTAATTCCCAGCAAGGGACATAGATATAAGCTGTTGGAAACTGGTAGCTCCAGCAACTGAGGGACAGATACATTGCCCTGAAGAGGGGATCTTGGTGGCATCACAGTATTCACTACATATGTTCTGTACCATCGCTGTAATCTTAGTGAGGTCACTGTATATGAAATTCTTCCTAATTTACCTATCCATTCATTCTCTTCTGCCTGCCTAGTCAGAAATGGTGTTTTCCTCTCCTGTTTAGGAAGGGTCCTATACACCATTTATCAACCCACTGGATCTGTAGCAAACCTACCTTGCTGGCTTTCTAGAGAAGAGATTTTTTTTTTAAATCTATTTGTGATTCTTTCAACCTAACAGTTGGGGAAAGTGAGCTCTCTCAGCCTGTGTATGAGGATTCTCTTACAGCATCATTGAACTGACCTAGCATGAAGGAAAGTCACAATACATTTATTTAGGAGTAAATATAGAGCATATATTCTATTTGAAATGGACTTCAGGGAAATGAAATTAGAGATAACTTTGTACTGATTTAGAGAACTGACTCCCTAAATGTTTTTATTCTTATTATTAATCGACTTTTGACTCCAGACAAGAAAAAGATGGTGAGCCAATTTTAATGAGACTCTTTCTTCCGAGAGAAAGGTTACTACTGCTGAGATGACTGCCTTGGTAGAGATGATCCAGTGAGGAATTGACCACTGGATAGGAGCATTGGTGTTTAGAAATGGGGGCTAGCAGAGAAAGGGAGGAATGTGAAAGTATTGATCCTGCTCACCAGCTGAAGTTGCTGAGATTGCTGTACTATAGGTATCCAGCTCAGGTCACAGCCTGAGACCCAAATCTACTCCTCTGAGTTGTTCCAAAAATAGTCCTGGTGAGTGTAGGTGAGTCACGTTCCAGGAGAAGCACTAACCCACTATCTATCCCCAGATATACAACTGTCAAGTTAGAGAATTTTGAAACAATGAGTACATTCTGCCCTGGGATCAGGGGTAAAAGGGTAGGGGTGATTGGCAACTGGTGTGTCTCCGTTCTTTGTCTTTGGCACTTCATTAATAATTTTTCCCCTCTTTAGGTGTCTTGGTATAAAAAGGCTCAATTTTGTTGTTCATTGTGGTTATGATAGGAAAAGTAAGCATAGGCTACCTTTAGTTCTTTCAGCAAGCTCACAGGAGGACTGTCACATCTCTTCAGCCTCAGAGTCCCAGACAATGCCTCTAAGCAGCTGGAACCAAATCCAGATTTCCTTGCCTATACAATGTTTCCTCGTATCTACAAGAATGCCAGTGATTGTCAACAGCCTTTCTTATTCACAGTTCCCCCAGAAGCACCACCATTCAGGAGTTTACAAAACAGAAGCACCACCATTCAGGAGTTTACAAAACGGTCACCTATTGATGTGGTCTCCCACACCATATTGCCTAAAAGCAATGGACCCATGTTAACTGCAAAGAAGTTGCACATGACGTCACATCAGAATCACTGGTCTCATCACATACCTCAGACAGCCTAATGAAATGGCCCATTAAAGGCCCAAGTAACTTTTTAGCTTTTAAACCATACTCTGTAGAGTTGGGGTGACTTGGTGAGAGGGAGCCCTTGTTGGTACCATGAATTGCCTCTGTTCTTATCACCCTAAATGACCTTGGGTGAGACCAGAAGAAGCGCTGCCAGCTGAGCCCAACCCAAATTGCAAATCTATTGCATAATGAGCAAATAAAATGGTTATTATTCTAGGCTATTATGTTTTAGAGTGCTTTGGTTACGTGGCAATAGTTTATTAATTCAACTATTGAAGCCAAAAATATCTTAAATGGTACACATCTCTGAAACAACTGAAGAGGATATGTTACAAATTCTATCACATTCTTTTTTTAAATTAGTTTTCACTGGAGTATAGTTGCTTTACAATGTTGTGTTGCATTCTGGTGTGCAGCAAAGTGAATCAGTTATACATATACATATATCCGCTCTGGTTTTTTTTATTATTTATTTTTATTTTTGGCTAGGCTGGGTCTTTGTTGCTATGTGTGAGCTTTTTCTAGTTGCAGCAAGCAGAGGCTACTCTGTAGTTGTGGTTTGTGGACTTATTATTGCAGTGGCTTCACTGGTTGTAGAGCATGGGCTCTAGAGGACGGGCTCAGTAGTTGTGGCACACAGGCTTATTTGCTCTGTGGCATATGAAATCTTCCCAGTTTAGTTCAGTCGCTCAATGGTGTCCAAGTCTTTGCAACCCCATGGATTGCAGCACGCCAGGCCTCCCTGTCCATCACCAACTCCCAGAGCTTGCTCAAACTCATTTCCATTGAATCGGTGATGCCATCCAACCATCTCATCCTCTGTCATCCCCTTCTCCTCCCACCTTCAATCTTTCCCAGCATCAGGGTCTTTTCAAATGAGTCAATTCTTCACATCAGGTGGCCAAAGTATTAGAGTTTCAGCTTCAACATCAGTCCTTCCAATGAACACCCAGGACTGATCTCCTTTAGGATGGACTGGTTGGATCTCCTTGCAGTCCAAGGGACTCTCAAGAGTCTTCTCCAACACCACAGTTCAAAAGAAACAGTTCTTCGGCACTCAGCTTTCTTTACGGTCCAACTCTCACATCCATACATGACTACTGGAAAAACCATAGCTTTGACTAGACGGAACCTTTGTTGGCAAAGTAATGTCTCTGCTTTTAATATGCTATCTAGGTTGGTCATAACTTTTCTTCCAAGGAGCAAGTGTCTTTTAATTTCATGGCTGCAGTCACCATCTGCAGTGATTTTGGAGCCCAAGAAAATAAAGTCTGTCACTGTTTCCATTGTTTCCCCATCTATTTGCCATGAAATGATGGGACCAGATGCCATGATTATAGTTTTCTGAATGTTGAGTTTTAAGCCAACTTTTTCACTCTTCTTTTTGACTTTCATCAAGAGGCTCTTTAGTTCTTCTTTGCTTTCTGCCATAAGGGTGGTATCATCTGCATATCTGAGGTTATTGATATTTCTCCTGGCAATCCTGATTCCAGCTTGTGCTTCATCCAGCCCGGCATTTCTCATGATGTACTCTGCATATAAGTTAAATAAGCAGGGTGACAATACACAGCCTTGACGTACTCCTTTCCCGATTTGGAACCAATCTGTTGTTCCATGTCCAGTTCTAACTGTTGCTTCTAGTAAAGTGTAGGATCTTCCCAGACCAGGGATCAAACCTGTGTTCCCCGCATTGACAGGCAGATTCTTAACCATGGACCACCAGAGAAATGCCTATCCACTTTTTTTTAGATTTCATTCCCATTTAAGTCACTACAGAGCACTGAGTAGAGTTCCCTGGGCTATACAATAGGTTCTCATTCTCTGCTTAGTCACTTAGTTGTGTCCAACCCTTTGTGACCCTATGGACTGTAACCTGCCAGGCTCCTCTGTCCATGGGATTCTCCAGGCAAGAATGCTGTAGTGGATTGCCATTTCCTTCTCCAGGGATCTTCCTGACTCAGAGATTGAACCCAGGTCTCCTCTATTGCAGGCGGATGCTTTATCATCTGAGCCACCAGAGAATAATTACCTATCTTATATAGAGTAGTGCATATATGTTAATCTCAGTCTCCCAATTCATTCTGCTTCCCCTTCTTGGTAACCATACATTTGTTTTCTATATCTGTGACTCTACTCCTGCTCTGCAAATAAGTTCACTTGTACCATTTTTCTAGCTTCCACATACAAGCAATATTATATGATATTGGGTTTTTCTTCCTCTGACTTACTTCACTCTGTATGACAATCTCTAGGTATACCCACGTTTCTGCAAATAGCACTATTTCTTTCATGTTTATGGCTGAGTAATACTCCATTCTATATATGGACCACATTTTTATCCATTCCTCTGTCGATGGACATTTAGGTTGCTTCCTGCTGCTGCTGCTAAATTGCTTCAGTGGTGTCCAACTCTTTGCAACCCTGTGGACCGTAGCCCGCCAGGGTCCTCTGTCCATGGGATTCTCCAGGCAAGAATACTGGAGTGGGTTGCCATGCCCTTCTCCAGGTTAGGTTGCTTCCATGTCCTGGCTATTGTAAATAGTGCTACAATGAACACTGGGGAGAGAGCTTCTAGGCCCTTCCCTAAAGGCTCATCAAGAGGTGGCAAAACTGGTTCTGTGACTATGTATAACTTAAACACTTCCTGTAGCTTAAATCAGAGAAGACTAGAAGGGAAATTTTTATTAGTTATCACCTTTGAGAGTGTTGTAGATTTTCTCTCCCATTGGAGAAGGCAAAGCTAAGCAAGGGGACTTCTGAGAGCTGAGCGAGGAGTGTCTTCAAGATGTATCATTGTCCAGCTGCTTGGTTACTGAACTGCAGCTGTTAATACCTATAGGTCCAATCTAGAGAGAATTTTAAGAAGAGTCAACCACATATCTTTGGGGTTTGGAGACCCGTGGCAACATAAACAATACTGCCTGCTTCTTTCCAGAAGAATTCTGAAGGCTGGAAGCTTGCTGAGCAGTAGTGACAGGGTACCACATCTGTTGTTCAGCATGGCCAGGATATGTGAGTTTCTTATAGATCTAGTGACTTTCACAGAAAGCAAAAAAGGTTGAGCCTCTTGCTTGTGCCCTGCCAGTGGATGAGGGGATACCAGAAGTAAGAAGTTGTGGGTATTCTACAGGACGCAGGAAGTGACAAATTAGAAAAGCTTGATTCATATCAAAGAACCGAGCCACAAGGAAGGTGCTGAAGAATCATACTCACCCCATGAGAGAGCCAGCATTTGGATGCCTGTCACGTAAAAGAAATTGACAGCCTAGAGAGGACTTAAAATAGCATCAAAAAGTAAAAGAGACAAGGATCTGAGGAGAGAGAGGCCAAATAGAAGAAAGAGCATCATTTATGTCCTAGGATGTGCTATCACATCTTCTCAGTGGGAGTCTAAGAACCCCCAAATGAAACAGAGAAAGAGCTAATTTTAGACATCTGTCATGTCCAGAGAGGACAAAGGTATCCTATGATTGTACCTGTAAAGCGATAATTTACCATCTTCATTGCCACTCTCTTCCCTAGAAAAGACTGTGGTTAGCAAAACAAGGGGAGAAATAGAAGCCTAAGGAACAGAAAGATAAGGGTCATACCTGCTTCTTTGACTTTAAGCTCCTCACTGAGGGCAGGACCAAACTGGAGAGAGAAGAAACAATTTTAAATCAAGGTCTGAGTTTTGATCATTTTATGGAGCTGCTGGTTGTGTTCCCAACCTTTTTTCTAAAGTCATAATACTGCTTAGAATAAGACCCCATTTTCCAGCCTATCCTGCATGTAGATACAATGGTTAAGTGAGGATAATAACCCATGGTAGTGGCCTTAAAGGAAATGGGGAGGCCTTCCTTTTCCTAATGACTAGAATGTCATGTGGTGCTCAGCCATACTGGACCAAATATACCAGGATGGCAGTCTAGGGATGGTGAAGGAACAAGATAGAAGGAAACTAACTCTTGCTCAGGGCTTCCCAGATGGTGCTAGTGCTAAAGAACCCACCTGCCAATGCAGAAGACGTAAGAGATCCCTGGGTTTGATCCCTGGGTTGAGAAGATCCCCTGGAAGAGGGCATGGCAACCCACTCCAGTATTATTGCCTGGAAAATTCCATGGGCAGAGGAGCCTGATGGGCCCCAGTCCATAGGGTCGCAAAGAGTTGGACACGACTTAAGTGACTTAGCATGCAACTCTTGCTCGCTTTGTGGGACAGAGCTGCTGTGTTAGTCCACTTATGACATGTAATAAAAGCCTCAGTGCTATACTACAGTACAGGTTTATTGCTCACTCATGGTTTTGTGAGTTGGCTGGGGCAGTTCTGTTTGGTATGAATGCTTGAACTTGAAGCAGGTTTGCCTCAACACACTGGTTCCCACTATGTGTGAGTGTGTGACCTGACTGAATGGCCCCCTTTCTGACCCCATCCAGCTTCCAAAATAAGTGATTCTCAACACTGCAGTTGCTCTGCTTCAGAACGTTGATCAGGTTCAGCTTTGCACTATGTGTCTCATTCTCATTCCCAGGCTGCAAGGACACTGGAAGCGCTCAGGACAGTGGCTCCTTCCCATAGCAGCAGTTGGAAGCAGTCTGCCGTTTTTCCACTTGCAGACACTGTATCTCAAGCCTCCCTCAGAGATTCCAGCATCAGGAGATGCTGCTTCCAGCTCAGAGGTTTCAGCTCCACAATGCCCCTGGTCTAAATATCCAAATTATAATGATTGGAATAATCCTAACCGCTTTCCTTGGTTCCACTAGCTCTAGGCATAGGAGCTGCTTCATGCAGTTGCTACGTCAACAATATAGTAAAAGAGTTCTCTTGCCTTTTCAGTCATCTAATGATCAATTCTTTAAATTCTCTCTGTGAAAATAATTGGGATGGTTTGTTTCGTGACATCTCCCCGACTAATTCACTGGACTAAATCCCATGACTGTGAGACACCCCTCAAGAATTTTCTCGCCCCCAGGATCTGTCTCTCCTCATTTCTATCATAGAATTCACTGTGCTGAACTATCATAGTTTTTTTCTTGCCCGTCTCCATCCTACGCCAACAAATCCCTAAGGTCAGAGCACATGTTTCCTCAGTGACTGGCACATAGGAAAAACTCTGAAAAACACTGAGTTTGAATGAATGAATAAATGAAAGAGCGAGGAAAAATAAAACAGGAACAAAAGCAGCTGTTTTAGTATGAGATTTGGAAGACTCCTGTAGCGCCAAAATGAAAGAGAAAGTTAGATGGTGCCGTGGGAAACAGGAGGACTGTGGTTGCACACAGCAAGCGAACCGAGAACAGGATGAAGGGGCAGCTGAGGCTTTTTGCAAAGAATACTCGGTGACAGGGAGAGTAGGGACAGGAAAGGGTTGAAGGATTCCCAGAGCCTCCAAAGTGTGCAGGTTGTTTGAACTCTGGAGGGATGACCAAGCCTTAAGTGACGTCGCTCACTTCGCCTCCGGGTCCCGCCCAGTCCTTGCTCGGGTTTCAGTTCAGGTTACTCCGCCCCCTCCGTCTCTGCCCCGCGCCTCCGGAGGAAACAGGTAAAACACGGAGAACTGGGTACTAGGTCAGGAGTTGTTTGGGGCATGCGTCCTTGTGGTTCCGCGCGCAGGCGCAGTAACTTTCGTCTGGTGCTGCCCGTTTCCGATTTGGGGTAGCGTTTGAAGTCAGTTCAGGCTACCCTCATTGACCGCCTTTCCCATGGGTCCCCGCCCTCCCGTGTTTGTGGGGGAAGCCTCGCGAGATCGCCATCGGCCGTCCCCGGCGGCGCCATCTTTGTGCCTGGCGAGCGACGGCGCTCAACGCGAGCCCTGAAGCTGGAGGTCCGCTTGCCAAGCTCTCGCCGAGACCGGATCCAGGAAATACGAGGCGGGCCTCGGTGTGGGAGGGACGCACTGAAGGAGGAGGGAGGAAAGGGGGCGGCGGCGGCTCTCACCGGACTCGGGCCCCCGCTCGGCGCGCACCCAAGGGGGGTCGGGCGGGGAAGCGGCGCCGGGCCCGGACCCCCCGCAGGAGCTGGCGGCTGGTGTGAGGGCGAGGCGGCGGCAGCGGCCAAGAGGGAGCAGCGGCTGTCGGTGAGTGTCCGCGAGGAGGCCCGGCACCTGCCCTAGCCGGGGCGTCGGGAGCGGCGCCGGGGTCGTCTCGGTGACCCTGCTCCCGGGCGGGTGGGCGTGTGCTGGGCTGCGGGTATCCCGCAGACTCGTCTCGGCCTGGGGCTGCGGCGGACTCGGAGCACTGCAGGGCTGCCGGAGGTCTGCGCAGGGCCTGGCGCGCCCGCCCGGGACGCCCCGGGAGGCCGAGAAGAGAGGGAGTGGCCGGGGGCCTGGGTTGGCTTTCGCCCCCCAGCAGAGGGAATGATGTCCTTCCTCGCCGGACCCTGGGCATTGCAAACAGTGAACCTCTGTGTACTGGCTTCAAGCCCCCCAAAAGCGTTTGGGAATGAAGACTAGCAGGGTTGGGGTTGTTGAGGGTGTTGAGAGAACCTGGGGAAGACTAGTAGCGATAGGAGTTAATTGTTTGAAAAGACGTTTGCCAATGATTGTTGGCAGGTGTGGAGTAAGGCGAACATACTGTCGACGTTCTCTTAAAGAAGATCACACATGCAGTCCTCTGAGGTCCAAAACAGAGTTATTCCCAGTTGGAGTTCTATAGTTTAGTGCTGTGTGCCAGCTCATTAAAGTGCCTAAATAAACGCAGGACTTGGGGGTGGGGGATGGGGGACAAGGTGGGTTAAAAAGTAAGCTGCATGTAAAGTCAAAAGTTCATACCATTGATGCAAAGCATTTTTGTCCTTACTGAAACGTAATTTATTTTAAATTGCTTAAGAAAACTTGTCACCTTTGGTCCAGACACGGCTTGTCAATTCCATCAGTTCCTCAATGACATTTGTCAATCAGACAATAATTTTGGCTTCTCATGTATTCTGGTTTGTAAAAGAACAAGAATGAGTGGGCAAGTAGAACAACTTGACAAACTTAGTTTCTTTTACACACTTTTTCCTTTTGAAACGATAAGGGGATTTAGTTTATGTCTTTGCAGATATTTTGCAATAATATACCAGAACATTTGTAAGAAGAAAGAAGCATTTCTATTAAGAAAGGGCTTTTGAGAGGAGAGTTTAATGTTTCACAGTGTTCGCTTTTAAAGGCATCATCCTAGCTTTTTAAAAGCAGTACCATAGGCATCACCTCTGGTAAGTTTTTTTTTTTTTTAAATGTACCTAAAATTTTTTTTATTGGAGTATAGATGATTTTACAGTGTTCTGTTAGCCATGGTAAGTTTTGTGGTGGTATCTTTTATGAATACCGGAAGAATGCAGGCATATATACATACATAATTTTAAATGCATGTATGATAGGAAGTGTTTCAATTTTAGCCCCTTCCCCCTTACAGCCTTCTTAATCAACGGACTTTAGTGAAAGTAAATATTACATATGTGATTTTTATCTTTACATTTGACAGGACAGAATGATCTGTGTTCTGTCACTCTGAATTTTCTTCCACATGTTTCTTTGACACTTGTCAACACCCTCTGTACAGTTTGTATTGGAGCAAAGGGAGCAAACATTGAGTATTCAGACACTGGGCTTGGTGGGTTATGTATGTTTGCATTTAATCCTCATAGCTATTGTGTGCTAAAGGTAATAATATTATCTTTGTTTTACAGATAAGGACACTAACCTCCAGTGTTCTTCAGTAACTTTCCTGAGTAGGTCGTATAGCTGGTAAATTGTGGAGCTAGAACTCAAACTGATGTGTGTCTGATTCTAGAATATGGGCTTTTTCTACTATACTCTGCATAAGTACATGTGCTGACTAATACACATTTTGGGAAAATGGAAATTTTTGTTACAAAGAAATCTTTCAGTTCTGTTGGTAATTTTAAAAGCAGTTGGTGTCCTTGGTTGAAAATTATCTAATTTTTTTTTCCTTTTCACATGTATTAATCTTCTAGCCAGAGTAACATTTTAGCACAAGCCTGCTGATTAGTGAGAATTCCTAGTAGCTGGTAGTGACCTATCTGAAATTCAGATGTTTTCAGTAACTTTGCCTTCAGTTTCAGCATGCCAAAGATACTTCAGAGATCAAATATCTTGTTTATTCTGGTCCTGAGTAGTTTTTGAAATTATATGACTAAAATAAAATATAAACTATTTATAAGGATTTGAATTTGCTTTATCATAACTTGGAGGTTTATGCACACATATCCACCCACCTACTCACCCACCCACCTACCTTCTCCAGCAAGTGAAGTACTTGATAGCAGATGCTGTTTTTCTTCTCTATAATTTAGTACAGAGGTTTTGGACCAAGTTTATATTTTGCAGAAAAATACAGCAGCTGTTCTGGAATCCAGCATAATCTTTTACGGGGCTAGGGAGTGAAAGACCATCTGAGATGTTGGTGAAACAGTAGAAACATCTTCCCAGTGTGTGGCCCATTGTTAGCTTTTGTCCCCCACTGGTCTCTGCTCTTGCATGTTTGTCACGATGCTGGACTTGCCTACCTGACCGTTATCTCTGCTCAAGAGAGAGTTCAACTGGAAGAGTAGCCGCTGAAAGCTGAAATTAAAAAAGAAAACAAACACTAAGTGCTAGCACTCATCTTCTAGCAGGTCATTTGGTTAAGTTTACCTGTCAAATTAATTAACGCAGGCTGGAAGTTCTGGAAACATGGACATAAGAGGGTGGAGGAAAAAGAAGTCCTGTGCTTCTCAGGACGCATCTGTTCATGTTTTATGGAGTTTGGAGCTTTGCTTGTAATATAATATCTTGACGTCTTCATGGGTCATATTTGGTAATGATTGAGCAAGTTTTTCTTAATAGGTGCACTCCCAAGAATGGGTTAAATAAATTCCTTATTTGTGAAGGTTAATTACTCATGATATTTGGGCTGTTGGGCCAAAAAAGTCAATAAATGATAATGTAAGTGAGTGCTCATCAAGTCAATAAAAAAGCCCTTCTGAAATGATTTATATTGCCAGTGTATTAAAAAAAGATACCAGGAAATTGTCTCATATGTATTTAGAAGTTTATCTTCATACCTTCCTCATAATAAGCCTCGGTTTATTACCATAACCACAAATATTCATGTCGGAAAGTGAAATGGTCCTGATGAAATATTTGAAACTGTCAAAATGAATTCTAAATATTTAAGAACATATATGATACTTTGATTTATTGGCAGTTCTGTTAATTTATTTGTCTGACCCTCCAATATCTTACTTCCCCCTTGCTTCAAATTTCTGTCCTTACTTTCCTTCCTCTCTTTCTGACCCTGTTTTTGTTGGTACCTGGAGCTTTCCCTTAGTTCTCAGTTGACACTGAGGTCCTCGGCAGAATGGATGATGACAAAGAGGGCAACGAAAGTCTTCTAGGTCCACTCCCCTTCTCCAGATCCATGTGCTCTATGATGTCAAGAGGGACCTGGACAAGACCCCTTAACTCACTGCATTCTTTATTGCACAGGAGAATAAGAGTAGCCAGAAAGAGGGAGGCTTTAGTCAAGACTCTTCTGCAGTTTCTTTTCCTTGTCTCCTAAGCATTAAGGGGGAAAGTTTGTAACAGCACATCTGCTGTGGGAGTAGCCATGTTCCCTCATTGTCTTTTGCAGTCCAGCCCAACCCTCACACGCTTTTGCCTTGCTCCTTTTAGCTGCCATCCCACCCTTCTTCCTTTACTCCCAAGTAAGTGTTGCCTTCTCATCCCAGGATCTCCTTCCACCACAGTGCTGCCCTTTTGTCCTTCTAACTCTGAAGCCTAGTACCCTGTCCACTGCCCTCTTTCATACCTTTCCTCCTGCTTGGCCTTGATCATGGAAGCCTAGGCCTGTGGTTCTAGGGGAGCTGACTCAGTTAAGAGGAGGGAAGAATTCTTTTTTACTTCCAAGGTTTAGTGGGGCAGGGATATTCTTTTATTCTTGATTGCTAAATGAGTTTTCTGATAGAAACATTGCTCGTGAAGGTTCAGTATTTTATTATACTTCTGTATCCTTATGGTTGTTTAAGCTTTAGTGGACTGTCTTGGAAGCTTGGCACACTGGATCTTTGTTTCCTGGGAAGGCGAGTTTGAGGCTCAAGTAGATAACTGAAAAAACCAGCTTGCACTCCAGAAGTTATTTGGGGTTGTGTGCTTTTTGTTACTCAGTGGGATGGTAGGGAGCAGATGTTTAGCTATCCAAAATCACATGTTAGGTGAATCAGGTGGCTCTTTGCGGAGATAAGCTGATAGTCTTTTTAGATGGTCAGTGGAGAATTTCTGAATTTAGACATGTGTTTTGAAAGACAATTGAAGTTCAGTCTATCCAGGATTAATGTTTGTCCTTGGAGCAGATGTTACAATGGTGTGGAAAGAACAGTTTTTTTTTTTTATCATGAAAGAATATCTTGTTCCCACTATTTCTTGCTGCTGTTCTGAAACTTTTCAAGGGTATTGGAACTATTGCAGTTATTTTACCCAAGTTTCTTTACTTAGTGATAAACATGGACAGTGTGTTTTAAGTTTTACTAGTTTGTTGTTGAAGTTGCATGCTGTTACCACCGTTTGTATTGTTCAAGCAAGTAAGGAATTTCAAAGTGATAAAAGCAAAGGAAAATACATTTAAATTTTGTTATCCCTAAATGTGTTCAGTCTTAGCTTGTTTGAAGGACATATTGCTAATAAGGGCTTCCCTGAGAACTCAGTTGGTAAAGAATCTGCCTGCAATGCAGGAGACCCCAGTTCTATTCCTGGGTTGGGAAGATCCACTGGAGAAGGGATGGGCTACCCACTGCAGTATTCTTGGGCTTCCCTTGTGGCTCAGCTGGTAAAGAATCTACCTGCAATATGGGAGACCTGGGTTCGATCCCTGGGTTGGGAAGATCCCCTGGAGAAGGGAACGGCTACCCACTCCAGTATTCTTGCCTGGAGAATCCCATGGTCAGAGGAGCCTGGCAGGCTGCAGTCCATGGAGTCACAAAGAGTTGGACATGACTGAGCCACCGAGCACACTCTCATGCCCTTTGTTTAAGAGTTTACCAAATTATTTAATTACACACAGATTGCAGTGGTTAAAATATAATCTCTAGGGGTAAAATGCTCAGATATTCAAATCTTACTTTTCACACTAACTAGCTCTGTGATCTTGGGCAAGTTGCTTAATCTCTGACCTGTTTCCTCATTTTTGAAGTTGAGATAATGTAATATCTACCTCACAGGATTTTCTTGAAGGTTAAATGAGCCAGAAGATGCGTAGTATTTAGAACATGCCTGGCAATGGTAAATGCTCAAAAAGAGTTAGTCCTGTTATTACTTTGTCATCATCATTATTACTGCTGCTATTACTACTTTAGCTACCTTCTGATATGATACCCCCTCTGTTCTGGGGGTTTGTGTGTATGTGTAAGATATATTTGTTTATTCTGTAATAGTTTTTTTTAATGCAGAACTTGGGAGTGGCAGGGAGAGCCGTATAGAGAGCCGTATATTCATTGTTGGATACGTCCAAAATCAGCCACAGCGCAGAAAATCCATAAAATATTAAACTAATTTTTCCAGTAACACTGTTTCTATTATGTTAGATAAAAGGAACTGTGCCACTTTGACATTATGAGCAAAACTGGGTTATTTGAGTAACCAGAGTCTTTATTAAAATTTGTGTAAGTATAAGGCCAGAGTCTATGTAGACAGAGCCTTAATTTCTAAATGGTTCATTTATAAGTGTTACTTTTTGAAAATCAGCACCAATTTCCCACAGAAATAATGTCCCATATGGCCTTCAGATTCCTAGGCCAGCCCAACATATCTGAATTTGAGGACTGATGGTACTATAAAAACGAACTTCTATGTATAACAATGTCTCATCAAGAATATGCACTGAGTTCATCTGGTACAGAGAGATTATGAACACAATCTTGAAGATGGAGTGTTGGGGTCACATTCGTTCACAATCCTAGCAAGAACTCCCAAGCCTTGGGCAGAGAGCTTTCTTTTCTGGTGGAAGCTAAGCACAGGGTAAGTAGTGGGACCTGGTCTCTAGAAGGCAGGTTTTTCTTAGCTTGCCTCCTCAAAATGCTGTGTAGTGTAGTTGTTCAGTCGCTAAGTTGTGTCTGAATCTTTGTGACCCCATGGATTGCAGCACGCCTAGTGGTTGCCGTCAAATTTCTGTTCTGTCACGGAACCTCTCATGTAAAATGTAGATGTAAGTACTGCTTACTTTACAAGGTTTGGGGCAGTGTTAAATGTGTTAATACATATAAAGCAGTTAAAACAGCGCCTGGCCCATTGGTGAGTGCATAATAAATGTTATATATATATGTGTGTGTGTGTGTGTGTGTGAGTGTGTGTATGTGTTATTAAGCTTTGGCTATTCATTTCACGTATCTGTTGTAGTTAAATAGGATTATTCTCCTCCCTTTCCACTGAGAAATACTTTCATAGCTTTTCATTTTCATCCCTGCCTAAAATAAGCATCTTTTTTTTGAGGCTTTTCTGGGAGTTTATTTTATAATATTGAAGCATTGGAGAAATAGGTGACTCTTTACTCTTTAAGTTAAGAGTCCCTTCTGTGTGTATCTCCTCATCCCCGTTTTAGGCCTTGTAGGGATGTGGAGATGCATTGCCTGAAAATACTGACTGTGGATCAGAATTGAGGTATAAACTTTTTTACTTCTGGTAGTTCTTTTAAAAAATAGGCAAAAATAGAACAGAGTTCCCGTATACTCTTCATCCAGGTATATGTGTAGCAGTGGTACGTTTGTCAAAACTAAGACACTAACATTAGTATATTATTATTAGCTAAACTGAGATTTATTTGATTTCACTAGTTTTCCCACTACTGTCCTGTCCTGTTTTAGGATCCATTTGAGAGTACCATGTTGCATTTAGTTACTAGGTCATTTTTAATCTTTAGGGGATATGTTTCTGTGGCCATAAAACCATTTTCTGATTTAATCTTTCTACAGGCCTCAAAAGGCCAGGTGTTTCCCCTGGGGATGTCTAGTTCAGGGATTCATCTTGGCAGTGAACTTTATAATTTGAAATAAAAGAAGAGTCCTACGATAGAGGAAAGAATCCTGTGGTGTTAGGGTGGAGACTAAAGCATTTTTATAATTTAAAAATATGTTGGACTAAACGGGTTATTTCTTGTACTGTTTGTTCACTTTTGATGGATTTAGCTTCAGAATGACAAGACGTCTTTTTAAATCGTTAAAGATATATAAAAGGCATACTTCATATTGGATATAGAAGCTAACTGGAATGAATTGCAGAAAGTACTTGTAATTCTGGTTGAGAAATTAATGTTAAGTTTGTACAATAACTTGTTGCTAATTTAGCACATTTGTTTATTTATATGTATTGACCTCAGTGTGAGATCATGATTGATCTTATTTTGTCTTTTTCAGGAGTACTGTATGCTATAGGCGCCATTGTCATTCTAAATTGTCACATATACCTTACATTTGATGTCACGGTCATCATTTAGTGTAAACAGAAAGTTATCTGTTAGGTTGCACGTCATGAACTTTACTTTAGAAAGTCTTATCTTTTCTTCCCCAGAAATAGTATTTGGCTATTAGTCATGGATGGCAAACAAATTAATTTTGGGTTGGTAACATTTGGATGAAAATGTTTTAATTGAATGTGGTATGTATTAAGGGACCCTGCCAATAAACAAACCCTTGGTGGGTTGAAGTCCCCTAGAACTTACAGAAAACTGGGAGAGGGGAGAACTTAAATAGCTTTAGTTGTTTCTACTTATCAAGAGCTGCTTATGACCTTGGACAAATCACCCAGTTTCAAAGGACCTTAGTTTCTTTGTTTGTGAATTTAGATTTGACTAGATGTGTCAGTCTATTCATTTCTAAGATTTGAAAGAACTTCTTATTTAATGAAAAGCTATATATAGCACAGGGAACTATGTTCAGTATCCTGTGATAAACCATAATGGAGAAAAATGTGAAAAAGAATGTATATATAACTGAATCACTTTGCTATACTGCAGAAATTAACACAACATTGTAAATGTATTTACTTGAATAAAATAAACTGAAACCCTTACAAGATCATGTTGCTTGTCTTGCATCTTTATGAGTCAGTATTAGTCAATAATTAGATATAAATCAATTTATCTTTTGAGGTTTGAATAATTACAAACCACTGTTACTGTAAGTTTAAGAATCTCCAGTTGGTTTGAGAGCTCTAGCAATATTTTTTGGCAATTAGCACATTGTCTGATACCTACTTTTTAAAATTTTTGTTATTTAATTTCTGTGCTTTGCCCTGAAAGCAGTGGACTTCAAACTTTTTTGCTCTCATATCCTCTAATCAATTTTGAAAATTAGGTACCCCTTTGTGTACCCTTTTGGTCACTTACTGCCCTCTAACCATTTCCCTGACTTTTAACATCACTGATTGGTTTTGCCTATTTTGTATTTTATATAAATAGAATCCTACTGTATTCTCTTGTGCAACATTAGAATATAGATAAACCTCAAATTATGAATGTGAGATTTATCTACATTGTGTATAGTTGTTAACTGTTCTTTCTCATTACTGTATATTTCATTGTGTGAATATATCATTATGTATTATTCTATTATTGATGGATATGTAGGTAGGTCTCAGTTTTTGACTTTGGAGTAGGCAAAAATTTCTTAAAGAGGACTTTTTCAGTGATACACATTTGTTTTAGAGTTGTGACTGGAGAATGAGAAAACTGGCTTGGCATCTGTAAACAATTTTGAAACCGTTAATATATGGTAAAATGTTTTACTTTGTAAATCTTAAAGTGTCAGTCAATATTTATAACTAGATCTAGGTGTTGTGCTTTTATAACTTTTCGGTGGAATTCCTTCAGAAATGTGTCATGTACTTCCTTGCTTATTTTGACTTGCTGATTTGTAGAAGTTCTTTACTATATGCTAGAAATGAGCTCTCATTGTGTATATATACCATAGTTTCCTTCATTCATTCTTCGATGGACACTTAGGTTGTTTCAATATTTTCACCATTATAAATAATGCTGCAGTGAACATGGGGGTGCATATAACTTTCCAGATTAGTGGTTTTGTTTTCTTTAGATAAATACCCCAACAGAATTGCTGTACTGTATGCTAGTTTTATTTTTAATATTTTTGAGAAACCTACCCACTGTTTTCCATAGTGGCTGTACCAATTTACATTACCACCAACAGTGCACAAGCATTCACTTTTCTCTACATCCTTGCTAGCATTTGTTATTTCGTGTCTTTTTGATAATAGTCATTCTGAGAGATGTGAGGCGGTCTCTCATTGTGGTTTTGATTTACATTTTTCTGATGATTAGTAATGTTAAGCAGCTCTTCATGTACCTTTTGGCCATCTGTATGTCTTCTTTGGAAAAACGTCTATATTCATATCTTCTGCTAATTTTTTAATCAGGTTTTTTTCCATGCTATTAAGTTATATGAATTCTTTGTCTATTTTGAATATTATCCCTTTATCAGATACATGATTTGAAAATATTTTCTCCCATTCTATAGGTTGCTTTTTCATTTCTTAATGGTTTCCTTCTCTGTGTAGAAGCATTTTTGTTTTGAAGTAATCCCACTTGTTTTTTTGCTTTTGATGTCAGGCCCAAAAATAATTACCAAGACCTATGTCAAGGAGCTTACTGCCTGTTTTCTTCTAGGACTTTTATGGTTTAGAGTATTATGTTCAAGTCTTTAATCCATTTTAAATTAACTTTTGTGTATAGTGTAATATAGTGGTCCATTTATTGTTTTGCATGTGACTGTCCAGTTTTCTCAACACCATTTATTGAAGAGACTGTCATTTTCCCAATATATATTCTTGGCTTCTGTGTTGTAAAGGACTGTCTATTTCTGTTCCATTGATCTATATGTCTGTATTTATGCCAACTCCATACTGTTTTGATTAGTATAGCTTTGTAATATAGTTTGAAACCGGGAAGCATGATGCTTCCAGCATTTTTATTTCTCATGATTGCATTGATTATTGGAGGTCTTTGGTGATAAATTTTAGGATTGTTTGTTCTCTTTTTGTGAAAAATACCATTGGAATTTTGATAGGAATTTCATTGGATCTGTGGATTGCTTTAGGTAGTATGGACATTTTAACAACATTAATTCTCCAAATTCATAGGCATGTACTATCTTTTTTTCTGTCTTCAGTTTCTTTCAACAATGTCTTGTAGTTTTCAGTATATAGATCTTTAACCTCCTTCATTAGGTTTATTCCTTGGTAGTTTATTCTTTTTGATGTGATTGTAAATGGGATTGTCTTCTTGATTTCTCTGTGCTGTGCTGTACTTAGTCGCTCACTCGTGTCCAACTCTTTGTGACCCCGTGGACTATAATATAGCCCACTAGGCTCCTCTGTCCATGGGGATTCTCCAGGCAAGAATACTGGAGTGGGTTGCCATTTACTTCTCCAGGGGATCTTCCTGACTCAGGGATCTAACCCAGGTCTCCCGCATTGCAGGCGGATTCTTTACTGTCTGAGCCATCATGTTATTTGTATAACAAAAGTTTTGTGTGTATTGATTTTGTGTATTTTAGTTTTATTGAATTCGTTTATTGGTTGTAACAGTTTTTTGATGGAGTCTTAAGAGTTTTCTATATATGATACCATGTCATCTGCAAATACTGATAGTTCTTCTTTGTTTCCAGTTTGAATGCTTTTTATTTCTTGCCTAATTTTTTGGCTAGGTCTTCCAATGCTACGTTGAATAAAAGTGATGAGAGTGGACATTTTTAGCTTGTTCCTGATCATAGAGGAAAAGCTTTCAGCTTTATACTATTGAATATGATATTAGCGGTAGACCTGTACATATATCTTTCCACTCCCTCTGTACCCACTTTCTTGAGAATTTTAATCATGAATGAATGTTGAATTTTGTCAAATGTTTTTTCTGCATCTATTGAGATGATCATATGATTTTTATCCTTTATCTTGTTAATGTAGTACATCGTATTGACTGATTTGCAGGTATTGCACCATCCTTGCCTCCCTGGAATAAACCCTTTGATTATAGCTTATGGCTCTTTTAATGTACTGTTGATTTTCATTTGCTAATACTTTGTTGAGAATTTTTCCTCTGTGTTCATCAAGTATATTGGACTGTAGTTTTCTTTGCAATGGTATCCTTGTCTAGTTTTAGTATCAGCCCAATTCTGGCCTTTTAAAATGAGTTTGGAAGTGTCCCTTCTGTTTTGTTGTTGTTGTTGTTGTTGTTGTTTGTTGTTGTTTCTCTCTTCTGTCTTTTGGAAAGAGTTTGGGAGCGATTTGTATTAATTCTTTGAATGTTCAGTAGACTTCACCAATGGAGCTCTCAGATCTTGGACTCTTCTTGTTGGGAGATTTTTGGTTACTGATTCAGTCTCCTTAATAGTAATTGATCTATTCGCTTTTTCTATTTCTTCATGATTCACTCTTGAAAGATTGTGTGTTTGTAGGAATTTATTCATTTCTTTCAGGTTGTCCACTTTATTGGTACTTAATTGTTCATTGTGGTCTCTTATGATCCTTTGTATTTCTGTGGTATCCCTTGTAAAGGTTTGTCAGTTTTGTCTACTTTTTCAAAGAACCAACTCTTAGTTTCATTGATCTTTTCTGTTGTCATTTTGGTCTCTATTTCATTCATTTCCACTCTGATTTTTGTTATTTCCTTCATTCTACTAACTTTGGACTTCCTTTTTTCTTCTTCTAGTTCCTTGAAGTGTAATATTCTGTTGTTTATTTGCATCTTTATTGTTTCTTAAGGTAAGCTTTTGTTACTATGAACTTCCCTCTTAGAACTGCTTTGTTGCATCTCATAATTTTGGTGTATTTTCATTTGTCTCAAGGTGTTTTTTGCATGTGTGTGTTAGTTGCTCAATCGTGTCAGACTCTTTGCATCCCCATGGCCTGTAGCCCACCAGGCTCTTCTGTTCATGGAATTCTCCAGGCAAAAATACTGGAGCGGGTAGCCATTTCCTTCTCCAGGGGAATCTTCCCAACCCAGGGATTGAACTCAGGTCTCCTGCATTGCAGGCAGATTCTTTATCATCTGAGCCACCAGGGATTTCTCTGTTGACCTATTAGTTGTTTAGTAACATGTTTAATCACCACATGTTAATGAATTTTTCAGTTTTCCTCTTGTAATTGATTTCTAATTTATACCATGTTTGGGAAAGATGCTTGATATAGGTTTATTTCTTCGTAAAACTGTTTGGTAAGTTATATTTTTAAAAATTTGTCCTTTTAATCTGAATTTTCAGTTTATCAGCATTAAAATTATACTTTTATCATTTGTTTGTCTTCAGATTCCTCAGTGAAGATCCCTCCTTTTATTCTTTTTTTTTAATGGCCTTGAGGTATAACCATACAGCTTCCACATTCAGTGGTTTTTATAGCATTCACAGATTTGTACAACCATCAGCATAATCAATTTCAGGACAAAAATATATGCTGCACCCATTAGCAGTCACTCCCCATTTTCCACAAGCTACTTGCCCCATCAGCCCTAGGCAGTCACAAATCTTTTTGCCTGTATAGATTTGTTTCTTCTATAATTTTCATGTAAATTGAATCATGCAATTTGTGGCCCTTTGGCGCTGGCTTATTTGACTTAGCGTAATGGTTTCAAAGTTCATTTATGTTGTAGCATATATCAGTACAGTTGACTCTTGAACAATAGTAGTTTGAGTTGTGTGGGTCCACTTACATGGGGACTTCTATCAGTAGAAAATGCTGCAGTACAACACAATCCACATTTCATTTAATCTGCAAATATGGAACAGTGAATATAGAGGAACCGTGTATATGGACAAATCATGTATATGGAGGACCAACTATAAATTATACTCAGATTTTCAAGTGTGTGAAGGGTTAGCAACCTTAATCCTTATGTTGTTCAAGGGTCAACTGTACTTTGTTTCTTTTTGCTACCAGATAATATTATGCTGTATGGATATACCATATTTCATTTAATCATTCATCAGTGGATGGACATTTGAGTTGTTCTTGCTTTTTGGCTAGTAGGAATAATGCTGCCATGAATAT
This sequence comes from Okapia johnstoni, assembly GCA_024291935.2. Taxonomy (NCBI): domain Eukaryota; kingdom Metazoa; phylum Chordata; class Mammalia; order Artiodactyla; family Giraffidae; genus Okapia; species Okapia johnstoni. The sequence goes on along the minus strand of CM044305.1, from coordinate 25,019,595 downwards.
TCATGGACAAGTTTTTGGGTAGATATGTATTCATTTTTCTGGGACCTTTTTCATTCTTGATACTGGGTATATTACCTTTTTTTTTTCTCCCTGTATTTTTTTTAACTTTTTATTTTACATTGGAATATAGCCACTTAACAATGGGTTGTGATAGTTTCAGGTGGACAGCTAAGGGACTTAGCCATACATGTTATCTGTTCTTTCCCAAACTCCCTTCCCATCCGGGCTGCCACATTACACTAAGCAGGGTTCCCTGTCCTATACAGTAGGACTTTGTCGGTTATCCATTTTAAATATAGCAATGTGTACATGTCAGTCCTAACTCCCTAACTATCCCTTCCCCCCATCCTTCCCCTGGTAACCGTAAGTTCATTCTCTAAGTTTGTGAGTCTCTTTCAGTTTTGTAAATAAGTTCATTTGTATCATTTTCTTTTTAGATTTTGCACATAAGGGATGTCTGATGATATTTCTCCTTCTCTGACTTAACTTCACTCAGTGTAACAATCTCTAAGTTCACCCATGTTGCTGCAAATGGCAGTATTTCACCTTTTTTAATGGCCAAGTTATACTCCATTTTATATATGTACCACATCTTCTTTACCCATTCCTCTGTTGATGGACATTTAGATTGCTTCCATGTCATAGTTGTTGATATTAACAGTGCTGCAGTAAACATTGGAATTTATGTATCTTCTCAGACCATGTTTTTCTTCAGATATATGCCCAGGAGTGGGATTGCAGGGTCATATGGCTTTATTTTTAGTTTAAGGAATATCCATACTGTTCTCCATAGTGGCTGTACCAATTTACATTCCCACTAACAGTGTTGACCTGTCTCTTGAGAAACCTGTATGCAGGTCAGGAAGCAACAGTTAGAACTGGGCATGGAACTACAGACTGGTTCCAAATAGGAAAAGGAGTACGTCAAGGCTGTATATTGTCACCCTGCTTATTTAACTTATATGCAGAGTATATCATGAGAAACGCTGGGCTGGAAGAAACACAAGCTGGAATCAAGATTGCCGGGAGAAATATCAATAACCTCAGATATGCAGATGACACCACCCTTATGGCAGAAAGCGAAGAAGAACTAAAGAGCCTCTTGATGAAGGTGAAAGAGGAGAGTGAAAAAGTTGGCTTAAAACTCAACGTTCAGAAAACTAAGATCATGGCATCTGGTCCCATCACTTCATGGGAAATAGATGGGGAAACAGTGGAAACAGTGTCAGACTTTATTTTTTTGGGCTCCAGAATCACTGCTGATGGTGACTGCAGCCATGAAATCAAAAGACACTTACTCCTTGGAAGGAAGGTTATGGCCAACCTAGATAGCATATTTAAAAGCAGAGACATTACTTTGCCAACAAAAGTCCGTCTAGTCAAGGCTACTGTTTTTCCAGTGGTCATGTATGAATGTGAGAGTTGGACAGTGAAGAAGGCTGAGCGCCGAAGAATTGATGCTTTTGAAATGTGGTGTTGGAGAAGACTCTTGAGAGTCCCTTGGACTGCAAGGAGATCCAATCAATCCATCCTGAAAGAGATCAATCCTGGGTGTTCATTGGAAGGTCTGATGTTGAAGCTGAAACTCCAATACTTTGGCCACCTCATGCGAAGGGTTGACTCATTGGAAAAGACCCTAATGCTGGGTAGGATTGGGGGCGGGAGGAGAAGGGGACGACAGAGGATGAGATGGTTGGATGGCATCTCCGACTCGATGGACATGGGTTTGGGTAGACTCCGGGAGTTGGTGATGGACAGGGAGGCCTGGCGTGCTGCAGTTCATGGGGTCGCAAAGAGTTGAACACGACTGAGCGACTGAACTGAACTGAACAGTGTTGAAGGGTTCCTTTTTCTCCACACCTTCTCCAGCATTTATTTGTTGACTTTATGATGATGGCTGAGTGGTGTTTATGTTCTGAGTGGTATGAGGTGATACCTCATTGCAGTTGTGATTTGCATTTCTCTAATTGGTAATGTTGAGCATCTTTTCATGTTTCTCTTGGTCATCTGTGTGTATTCTTTGGAAAAATGTCTATTTAGATCTTCCACTCATGTTTTGATTGGGTTGTATTTTTGGTATTGAGCTGCATGAGCTGTTTGTGGATTTATCCCTTGTTGGTCACATAGTTTGCAAATATTTTCTGCCATTCTGTGAGTTGTCTTTTCATTTTGTTTATGGTTGCCTTTGCAAAGGCTTTTGAGTATAATTAAGTCCCATTTGTTTATTTTTGTGTTTATGTCTATTACTCTAGTAGACAGACTGAGAAAGATACTGCTGTGATTTATGTCAAAGAGTGTTCTTCATATGTTTTCCTCCAAGAGTTTTATAGTATCAGGTCTTATATTTAGCTCTTTGATTCATTTTGAGTTTATTATTGTAAATGGTATTAAAGAATGTTCCAGTTTATAATTTTTTCATTGACTGATTGACAGATTTATGGCTGTGCTGGGTCTTTGTCATGTATGGAGTTTCTCTCGTTGGTGTGAGCAAGGGCTACTCTTCATTGCTGTGTGGGCTTCTCATTGCAGTAGCTTCTCTTGTTGTGGAGCACAGACTCTAGGTGTGCAGGCTTCATTATGTGCAGCTCATGGGATCTAGAATGTGGGCTTAGTAGTTGTGATGCATGGGCCTAGTTGCCCTGAGGCATGTGGGATCTTCTTGGACCAGGGATCAAACCCACATTTCTTGCATTGGCAGGCAGATTTGTAACCATTGGACCACCAGGGAAGTCCCAAGTATCTTCTTATTTAATTCTTTTACATGTAGCTGTCACGTTTTCTCAGCACCACTTACTGAAGAGACCTCCATTGTATATTCTTGCCTCCTTTGTTGTAGATTAATTGACCATAGTGGGTGGGTTTATTTCTGGGTTTTCTGTCTTGTTCCATTGATCTGTATTTCTCTTTTTGTGCCACTACCATAATACTGATTTGATGACTGTAGCTTTATAGTATAGCCTGAAGTCAGGGAGCCTGATTCTTCCAGATCCGTTTTCTTTCTTAAGATTGCTTTGGTTCTTTTGTATCTTCGTACAAATTTTAAGATTTTTTTTGTTCTGGTTCTGTGAAAAATACTATTGGTAATTTGGTAGGGATTGCATTGAATCTGTATATTGCTTTGGGTGGTATACTCGTTTGACTATTAATTCTTCCTATCCAAGAACACGATCTATCTATCCATCTTTCTGTGTCATGTTATATTTCATTCATCTTCGTCTTACAGTTTTCAGAGTATCTGTGTTTTGCCTCCTTAGGTAGGTATATCCCTAGGTATTTTATTCTTTTTGATGTGATGGTAAATGGGATTGTTTCCTTAATTTGTCTTTCTGGTCTTTTGTTGCTAATCTGTAGATATGGAAGAGATCTCTGTATATAAATTTTGTATCTTGCAACTTTATTGAATTCACTGATGAGCTCTAGTAGTTTTCTGGTAACATCTTTATGATTTTCAGAGCTTTCCGGGTGGCTCAGTGGTAGAGAATCCTGCCAGTGCAGGAGACTCAAGAGATATGAGTTCAATCCCTGGGTTGGGAAGATCTCCTGGAGTAGGAAAAGGCAACCCACTCCAATATTCTTGCCTGGAAAATTCCATGGACAGAGGAGCCTGGTGGACTATAGTCCATGAGGTCGCAGAAAGTCAGACATGACTGAATATGCACGCACGTAAATTTACAGTATCATGTTACCTGTAAAGAGTTACAGTTTTACTTTTTTTTTTTCAAATTTGGATTCCTTTTATTTTTCTGTGATTGCCATGGCTAGGACTTCTAAAAGTGTGTTGAATAAAAGTGGCAAGAGTGGACATCCTTGTTTTGTTCATGATCTTAGAGGAAATGAGTATGATATTTACAGTAGGTTTGTCGTATATGGCCTTTATAATGTTGAAGTATGTTCCCTCTATGCCACCTTTCCAGAGTTTGTTTTTCTTTTAATCATAAATGGGTGTTGGATATTGTCAAATGCTTTTCCAGCATCTATTGAGATCATTTAATTTTTATTCTTCAATTTGTTGATGCGTTGTATCACACTGATTTGTGAATATTGAAAAATCCTTGCATCCCTTGGATAAATTCTACTTGATCATGGTATATGATCCTTTTAATGTGCTGTTGGATTCGATTTGAAGGTATTTTGTTAAGGATTTTTGTGCCTTTGTTCATCAGTGATATTGGCATGTAATTTTCTCTTTCTGTAGTATCTTTGTCTAGTGTTGGTGATGGTGGCCTCACAGAATGAGTAACCGTTTACATTTAAGGTTAATTATTGATTTCTATTTTGTTAATTGCTTTGGATTTGTCTTTGTAGGTCTTTTTTCTCCCCTCCTCTTCTGTTCTTTTGTGATTTCATGACTATCTTTAATGTTGTGTTGTATTGATTTCTCTCCCTCTCCTTTTCCCTCATTGCAGGATTTTAGTTCCCTGACCAGGGATCAAACCCATGCTCCCTGCAGTGGGGAGCGCAGAGTCAAAATAACTGGCCCTCGTGTGTGTCTCTGTGTGTGTGTGTGTGTGTGTGTGTGTGTGTGTGTGTGTGTGTGTGTGTGTGTGTGTGTGTATCTGCTGTAGATTTTTGGTTTGCAGTTCCCATGGATTCTGATACAGCAGTCTGTATATATAAACAAGATCATTTTAAGTTTCCTATTATCTGAGTTTGTACTCTCCTCATGATTGCAGTTTTGATACCATATTTATGTGTGGATGCTGTCCTACCTTTACTGTATGCTTTCCTTTACCAATGAGCTTTCCTGTTTGTAGTATTCTTGTTTGCAGTTGTCCCCACCCACCCCTTTTTTTCCCACCTAGAGAAGTTCCTTTAGTATTTTGCAAAACTGTTCTAGTGGTGCTGAATTCTTTTAGTTTTTGCTTGTCTGTAAAGCTTTTGATTTCTCTGTCAAATCTCAGTGAGAGCCTTGCTGGGTACAGTATTGCTTGCATGTTCTTCCCTTTCAGCCTTTAAATGTATCTTGCCACACCATTCTGGTCTGCAGAGTTTCTGCTAATAAATCAACTGATAACCTTGTGGTAATTATCTTAAACCTATTTGTTGCTTTTCCCTTTGTTGCTTTTAATTTTTTTTCTTTTGTCTTTATTTTTTGTCAATCTGATTACTGCATGCCTCTGCATGCTTCACCTTAGGCTTCTCCTGCCTGGAACTCTCTGTACTTCCTGGACTTGGGTAATTGTTTCCTTTCCTGTGATAGGGAAGTTTTCAGCTTTTATCTCTTCAAATATTTGCTCAGGTCCTTTCCCTCTCTCTTCTCCTTCTGTGACTCCTATAATGCAGCTGTTGGTACATTTAATTTTCTCCAAGAGGTCTCTTGGTTGGTTGACTGGTTTGATCAAACCTGTCAATCCTAAGGGAAATCAACCCTAAATATTCATTGAAAGGACTGAAGCTGAAGCACCAATACTTTGGCCACCTAATGCAAAGAGCCAACTCATTGGAAAAGATCCTGATGCTGGTAAAGATTGAGGGCAGGAGGAGAACAGGTGACAGAGGATGAGATGGTTGGATGGCATCACCGACTTGATGGTCATGAGTTTGAGCAAGCTCCAGGAGATGATGAAGAACCGGGAAGCCTGGTGTGCTGCAGTCTATGGGGTTGCAAAGAGTCAGACACGACTTAACAACTGAACAACAACACAGAGGTCTCTTAGACGGTCTTCATTTTTTTTCATTCTTTTTTCTTTATTGTGTAGCAGTGATTTCCACCATTCTGTCTTCTAGATCACATATCCTTCACTTATTTTGCTGTTGGTTGCTTCTAATATATTTTTTATTTCAGGTATTTGTATTATTCATCTTGTGTGTATGTTCTTTAGTTCTTCTAGGTCTTTGTCAAGCATTTCTTGTATCTTTTCAATCTGTGCATCCATTCTTTTTCCAAGACCTGAGATCATCATTACTATCATGACTCCAAATTCTTTTTTGGGTAGTTTGCCTGTCTCCACTTAGTTGTTCTTCTAGGGTTTTATCTTTTTTTTTTTTATTTTTAAATGAAACAAAGATGAATATTTTTAATGATAAAAGGTACAATTCACAAAGAAGATAGACATCATAAGCCATTAGACACCTTATAACTAAGAAAGGTACATAAAGAAAAATCAGAAGAAATATAAAGGAAAAATATATATATATATATATATAATCATACTGAGACATATTAACATTCCTCTGAGAATATTTTATCAAGTACAGAAAAAATAAGAATCAGAGCATCTTGAATGATGTCATCAATAATTTGAATATAATAGATTTGTATTTACATCAATTTATATTAATCTTATGTCCTACACAAATATATTTAAAATATTGTCTCTCATGCCTTGTTACTAGATTTCCACGGGACATTTTGAAAAACTGGCAAAAGGATAAACACTCCTAAATTTCAAAAAGTAAAATTCTTTTTCTGTGTGATTTAATTATACACATATATTAATTTTGAAATTATTTTCCATTGTAGGTTATTACAAGATATTGACTATAGTTCCCTGTGCTATACAGTAAATCTTTGTTGTTTGGTGCATATCTAATTTTTCAATTAGAAATCTAGCATTCTGGTAATAATTGAAAGAGGTGAAATCAAAATGTCAAATGTTTTAGCTAGGAAAAAATTCATGTTTTCTGAAATATATATAATATGTATTATTTATATATGTATCCAAAAGCTTTCCTACTATGCTTAATAAAGGCTTGAGAAAGAAAAAATGAAAGTTGCTCAGTTATGTCCAACTCTTTGTGACCCCATGCACTGTAGCCCGCCAGGCTCCTCTCTCCATGGAATTCTCCGGGTAGCCATTCCCTTCTCCAGGCGATCTTCCCAACCCAGGATCAAACCCATGTCTCCCACATTGCAGGTGGATTCTTTACCAGCTAAGCCACCAGGGAAGCTCAAGAATACTGGAGTGGGTAGTCTATCCCTTCTCCAGGGGATCATCTGACCCAGGAATTGAACTGGGGTATCCTGCATTGCAGGTGGATTCTTTACCAACTGAGCTATCAGAGAAGTCCTAAAAGGCTTGAGGAAGAACATCAAAACAAAAGAGATGGAGAAATTAAAAAACATAAACCAAGTGAAATGGGAGCACTGAATATGAAATAAAGTGAAACAAACTAGATAAAAGTAAAAGATCCTTATATAGTCTAGTTGTTTTTAAACATGACTGCTCATTAGAAACATATCTGGAGCTCTGGTGAAAAAAAGCAATACCTGGGCAGTTGTATGTTTCAAAAAATTCCAAGATAATTCTGGTATGCATAATGTTTTAAAAAATGATTACAGATTTTTCTATTGAATGGTAGTTTGGTGATACAGAATTCTATTATTTTTCTGTTGACCAGTCATGGTACAATGGTATTAAGTGAATAATAGTTGCATAATCACAATAGTAAAAGATGTTTATTAGTTTTCACAGTCAATAGCCAGACAAAAAATAAAAGATAATTACAATTGCAAGCCATAATAGGAACATGATTAACCTAACAATGTAAAATAATTACATAAAATTTCAGGGGTCAAGCAGAGCAATGTGGTAAGTGGAAGTTCATACATGCACATGTTTTCTTCTTCTCAGCTAGTGTGTGTCTTTTGGTTGGTGCATTTAATCCATTTACATTTAAGGTAATTATCGATATGTATGATCCTATTACCATTTTTCTTAATTGTTTTGTGTTTATTTTCTATAGGTAAGTCTTTTCCTTCTCTTGTTTCCTGCCTAGAGAAGTTCCTTTAGCATTTGTTGTAAAGCTGGTTTGGTAGTGCTGAATTCTGTCTAACTTTTGCTTATCTAGAAAGCTTTTGATTTCCCCATCAGATCTGAAGGAGAATCTTGCTGGGTAGAGTACTCTTGGCTGTAGGTTCTTCCCTTTCATCACTTTAAATATATCATGCCATTCCCTTCTGGCTTGTAGTTTCTGTTGAGAAATCAGCTGATAGCCTGATGGGAGTTCCCTTGTATGTTCTCATTTTTCCCTTGTTGCTTTTAGCATTTTCTCGGTGTCTTTAATTTTTGTCAGTTTGATTACTATGTGTCCCAGTGTGTTCCTCCTTGTGTTTATCCTGCCTGGGACTCTCTGTGCTTCCTAGACTTGGTAGGCTATTTCCTTTCCCACATTAGGGAAGTTTCAGCTGTTACCTCTTCAGATATTTTCTCAGGTCCTTTCTCTCTCTCTTCTCTTTCTGGGACCCTTATAATGCGAAGGTTGGTGTGTTTAATGTTCTCCCAGAAGTGTGTTAGGTTGTCTTCATTTCTTTTCATTCTTTTTTCTATATTCTGTTCTGTGGCAGTGATTTCCACCATTCTGTCCTCCAGGTCATTTATCCATTCTTCTGCCTCAGTTATTCTGCTATGGATTCCTTCTAGTGCATTATTCATCTGTCTGTTTGTTCTTTAGTTCTTGTAGATCTTTAGTAAACATTTCTTGCATCTTCTCAGTCTTTGCCTCCATTCTTTTTCTGAGATCCTGAATCATCTTCACTTACCATTTTTCTGAATTCTTTTTCTGGAAGGTTGCCTATCTCCACTTCATTTAATTATTTTTCAGGGGTTTTATCTTGTCCCTTCATCTGAGACGTAACTTTCTGCTTTTTCATGCTGATTAATTTTCTTTCCTGTGGCTTTTGTTTTAGTCTCTCTGGGGCTGTGGTTCTTGCTTCTTCTATCTGCCCTCTGATGGAGGAGGCTCAGAGGCTTGTGTAAGCTTCCTAATGGGAGGGAATGGTGGTAGGAATAACTGGATCTTGCTCTGGCAGACAGGGCCTGCTCAGTAAAGCTTTAATCCAATTTTCTGCTGGTGGGTGGGGTTGCGCTCCCTCCCTGGTAGTGTTTTTGGCCTGAGACAACTGAGCCCTATGGGCTCTATGGTCTATGGGCTCCATTTTTGGGTTAATGGCAACCCCTAAGAGTGTTAACAGCAAGGGGAGTCTTCTAGGACTGCAGCTGCCAGTTCCCCCATCTCTGTGGTGAGCCCCTGTTGACCCATGCCTCCACAGGAGACCCTCCAACACTAGCAGGTATTTTTGGCTCAGTCTCCTATGGGGTCACTGCTCCTTTCTTCTGAGTCTTGATGCATGCAAGGTTTTATATTTGCCCTCCAAGACTGGAGTCTCTGTTTCCCTCAATCCTGTGGAAGTCTTATAATCAAATCCAGTTGGCCTTCAAGGTCAGATTCCCTGGGGATTGCCAGTCCTGTTTTCAGATTCCCAGGCTGGCAAGCCTGACATGGGATTCAGAACCTTCACAACAGTGGGAGAAGTTCTTTGGTATTATTTTTATCCAGTTTGTGGGTCACCCACCTGGTGGGAATGGGATTTAATTTTTAATCATCATTATGCCCCTCCTACTGTCTTGCTGGGGTTTCTTAGTCTTTGGACATGGGAGTATCTTTTTTTGGTGGGTTCCAGCATCCTGTCGATTGTTGTTCAACAACTAGTTGTGATTTTGGTGCTCTCATGGGAGGAGATGAGTGCACTTCTTTCTACTCCACCATCTTGAACTGGAAGCCTAGGGTTTTATCTTATTCCTCCATTTGGGACATACTCATCTACCATCTTATTTTGTCTTAATTTTCTGTGGTAGTCGTTTCTATTCTGCAGGCTGCAAAGTTGTGGTTCTTGCTTCTGCTGTCTCCTTTGGTGAATGAGGCTGTCTTAGATGCTTCTGTAGACTTCCTGGTGGGAGGAACTTATTCCTGCCCATTGGTGAGTGCAGCTGGGTCTTGTCCCTCTGGTGGGCAGGGTCCTGTCAGGTGTTGTGCTTATCAGGCAGCTGTGGGCTCCAGAAAACTTTATAAACAGCCTGTCTGCAGATGGGTGGGGCTGTGTTCCCGCCCAGTTGTTTGGCCTGAGGCATCCCAGCACTGGAGCCTGTAGGTTGTTGGGTGGGGCCAGGTCTTGGTGAGAAGATGGCTACCTCCAAGAGGGCCCATGTCAATGAGTACTCTCCAGAACTACTGCCACCAGTGTCTTTGTCTCTGCAGTGAGCCACAGCCACCCCCTGCCTCCACTGAAGCCCCTAAAATACCAGCAGGTAAGTCTAGCTCAGGCGCTTATGAGTCACTGCTTTTTTACCCTGGGTCCTGGTGTGCACAAGATCTTGTATTAACCCTCCTCTGGGAGTTTCTGTTTCTCCCAGTCTTGTGGAATTCCTACAGTCAAAGCCCTCTGGCCTTCAGAGCTAGATTCTCTGGGTGTTCTTCTCCTGTTGCCCTACTCAGGCTGGCAGGCCTGACGTGAGGCTCAGACCTTTCATGTCTGTTGGAGAGCTTCTGTGGTATAATTTTTCTCTAATTTGTGGGTTGTCCACCTGGCCGTTATGGGATTTGATTTTATCATGATTGCATTCCTCCTACCATCTTGTGACTTCTTCTTTGTTTTTGGATGTAGAGTATCATTTTGGAAGGTTCCAGTGTTTTTTTTGTTTTGTTTTGTTTTTTGGTCAGTGGTCATTCAGCAGTTAGTTGCGATTTTGATCTTTTTATAAGAAGAGGTCAGCACTTTTTCTTCTACTCTGCCATTGTGTCTCCATTCCCTTACTTTTTTTGATTGGTATTTTCTCTGCATGGGAATACTATGGCAGTTGTTTTTCTTTTTGCTACTTAGAGATTCCATTACACATGTTTTTAAGCAGTCATCTTTATTGTTGAGAATTAAGCATTGTTGCTTCTTTCAAAGTAATCATCTTTCCACCTTAGGATGCCTTAGTGGCTTTTTCTTTGTTCATTTTCAGCTAAGAACTCATTGATATTCTTAAACTTCTGGCTTGACGTCTTTCATCAGTTTTGGAAATTTTCAGTCTTTCAAATGTTGCTTCTAGCTCATACTCTCTCTCATTTCCTTCTGGAATTCCAATTAACTGTATTGTATGTTAGATCTTAACACCATTTCCCCATGTTTCTTTCTCTCTTTATTCTGGGCTTTTTTCCTACCAGCCTGTCTCTGACTCACTCTCTCAGCTGTGTCCATTGGCTGTTAAACCTGTTCATTGAATGGTTAATTTCAGTTTTTGTATTTTTCAACAAAATAATTATTTGCTTCTAATGAAAATCTGGTATATCAGGTTTTATGGTTTCACGTTCATTGTTGAGATTTTAACGTTTTCATCTCCTTGAACATGTTCAGTATAATATAAAGTCTTTGTTAATTCTATTATTTGGAGTCTCTGTGAGCCTCTTTTTGTTACTTTATGTTTCTGTTGCTTTTGATCTTATGTCTCGTGTTTCCCCAAATGCCTGGTTGTCATTAATTGTTTACTGGGCATTGAAGTTGAAAAATTACTTGAGAAATCATGAGCCACGGATGATATCTTCCAGGAATGATTATTTGGGGGGTGGGGGTCGGGGGTAGTGGCATCTACTTGAGGGAATCTAGGATTACTTAGACAAATCTCTGCTCTCAAGATATTTTTGGCCTAACCAGATGACTCAAGGCCAGATTGCTTTCAATTTATGGACTGTTTAATTTCTGGCTCACCTATATTTTTAAGCTCCCTTCAGGTTTCTAATCTGAGGTTAGTGAAGAGGACTTTCCTGTTGGCCCTCTGGGCCTACCTAGCTGTAAGGTACAGTTTAACTTTTAGTTTCTTCTGAATTGCTGGTTTCACCTGTCTGAATTCCAGTCCTTTAATAGATCGGAAAGAACTATCCCGTTCATTCTTGGATCTTTTAAGAAAGTCATTTTTTATATTTTTTCCAGCTTTATTATTTGTCTTTAGTGGGAATTTTGGTTCAAATTAGCTAATATGCCATAACCAAGAGAAGGAACCTTCCCATTGGCTCTTATGACAACATGATTTTGTCTTATTTTCTAGGTCAGACTCAGATCCTTGTTTTTGTTAAATTTTGCTTTATGTAGCTGTAGTCACTCGGTTAACTTTGTTCATTTTAATTAAAAGGTTACAATCCATGTGTGTGTGTGTGTGATTATAAATAAGTTGTTACCTGAATACTCAGCAGCATTTTAATCTCTTCCACCTAGGGCAGTTTCTAGTCCTTGACAATGGACAAAGTAAAGTTTCAGCTAAAAATAAGTCTCTGTAATGACAGAACGTGAAGTCCCTTTTAATTGATGTTGAAATTGGGGTATACAAAAGCAATTAAGTTTTTTTCCCCACTTGTTGATAAGAATGGTTTTCTGGTTCTACTATTAACCATTATGACTTCTGTTTTAGTGTGCCCATTTGTAGATATAATATATGTTTGTCTTGGTGAAATAGAAAAAAGGAGGCAGTTCTGTTGAGATTCTTGTTTGCTGCATTATTAAAGCTCTCCAGCATCCTCTTGAATGAATATGGTGCTTTACAAATTACAGACATTTTCCTTCTGTGTAAAACTAATTTCTACAACATCTTGTGAGGTATGGTATTAAGCAAAGGATTTGGAAACAGGGGCTAACAGAGGTTAAGAAACTTGTCTGTGGCCCCACAGCTGGTGAGTGGTTTATGTCGTCTGTGACTATTACAGTGTTTCATTTCAGCTGTTGTGGCCAGTTAACGCTTGCCTATAGATGTCACTGATTTCCCAGTTTTTGTCACATTATGCTTTCTTTTTTCCGTGCACCGTGTAATATAATGATCTCATGACTTGTGTCCTAAAGACTGAGATAATTGGGACATTATTCCTTCGTATCCCATCCTCACTGCCTCTCACCTTACCCCGTTTCTAGAATATTGTCATGCACTAGAATTTGCCAGCCCCTCTGCCCTGTTGTAAAGTTTGCTTTGTCACTAACCCTTTATCACCACACATGTATAGTTAGTCCCATTCCCTGTTTACTCATGCCTCTTTTGTTTCCAGTGTACTTGTCATCTTTCTTGTCACTCTCATGGTTAACCTCAAAGTCTCTAACCTTACTGGGTATTTTCTGTAAGCTTTCCTTTCTTTCCTAATCACTGTTTTTGTGATCCTAGCCTAAATCGTACTTGTTTTGATCCTCTGAATCTTACGGAAAGCAAAAAGCTTTTATACCTCAGAAGCTTTTCCCAGAAGTAGTGTCAGTATTTCTATATGTCTGGTGGTGCTTCTGCTTCTGAATGGTGCTCACATCTTATTTTCAGCATCCTTAGAATGAAAGCCTTGAACAGTTATCTTACATTTTTGGCGTTCTTGCTCAGTCGCCAAGTTGTGTCTGCCTCTTTGCGACCCCGTGGACTGTAGCACACCAGGCTCCCCGTCCCTCAACATCTCCCAGAGTTTGCCCAAGTTTATGTCCATTGAATCACTAATGCCATCCAACTGTGAATGTCAAATGCCCTTGTTTACTTGAAGCTTTTTCATTTACATAGTGTTCAGTTACTACTTGTTTACAGGTATGAGGATGCATCCTCCTCAAATTTAGTACTACTCCATTTTCTCTTGAGAACTGTTGTCACTGTAATTTTTTTGTCCCTATCCAAGGATTCTTTTTTTTAATGTTTAAATAAATTTATTTTTAATTGAAGGACAGTTACTTTACTGTGTTGGTTTCTGCCAAGCATCAACACGAATCAGTCGTTCTGCTGCTTCTCTAAGTCACTTCAACTCTTTGCAATACGTACCCTGCCAGGCTCCTCTGTCCATGGGATTCTCCAGGCAAAATACTGGAGTGGATTGCCATTTCCTTCTGCAGGGGATCTTCCCAACCCAGGGATCAAACCCATTCTCCCATCTTGCAGGCAGATTCTTTATAAGAGTCTGTGCCACCAGGGAAGCCCTCCCTCTACCTATCCAAGGTTTCTTTTCTTGGAAGTTCATTCATTAGTTTTCTTCCCCATCTCATTCACAAAACTGTCATGCTTTAAAATGTTGATAGAACTGTGATTGGTACCAGTATCTTTTGAATGTCCTCCTATTTCAGACCTTTGCACTTTTCCCACTTCCTTCTCTTTTAATCCTGTATCTTTTCTGTTGTCTATTTTTCTTCAGTATACTTGATTTACTTGAATCCATCTCTCCTTTCTCTGAACTCTTTTTGTTATCAGGGTACAGAGTGTGTGTTATGTTTCACCAGTTCAAGAGTAAGCTTTAAGACATGGCATGGGCAGCTTAAAAAAATTAAAAGGACATGGGCTTCACCATTTTGCCTTATCACTTATTTATTGCGGGGCCTTGCATATAATAAGATTCAATACATATTTAAAAGTTTGAATTTTAACATCATTATAAACTATGCTTATAATTTCTGATTAATATAATTATTAATCATAATATTAGTTAATATTAACTGACTTTAAATATAATGGTTTTTATCTCTTTAAGGATTTATCATCTCTGGACTGCCTTAAGAATCCTTTTAGTAGTTTTATATTTTTAGCTTCTTTTTATGTGATCTCTATACAAAAAGAATGAAAATCATCAGCTTTTAAGTTTTATTTTGAATACACTGTTTTTTTTCTTCGTTAAAGGACTCTGTAGTGACCCCCAGTTGATCATTTTCTTTTTAAATTTTTATTTGGAACATTTTGAAATGTACAGGAAAAAGAGTTCAGTGAACATCTATGCTGCATTCATCAACATTTCACCATAGTTGTGTCATCGTCCCCTTACCGCTCTTTTTTGCTGAGAATTTATGACATATCCAAAACATTGTTTCATCCTTAGGTAACATGTATGTAGAACGAGACATTTTCGTACATGAATGAAATGTGTTGTCATATACAACACACTTGATAGTGATTCCTTAATTACATGTATAATACTTCTTAATCCATGTTCAAGTTTTCCTAGTTATCTAAAAAAATTTCTTTTTGTAGTCAGTTTGTTTGATTCATGAGAAGGTTCAGATGTTGACAGCCTCATCTCTTAATGAAGCCCCAGTTTTCACCTAATGCTTTTCCAATTCATTATCTGCAATTGCATGGTGGTGGTGGTTGCTGTTTAGTTGCTAACTCATGGCCGACTCTTTGCTACCCCACGGACAGTAGATCACCGGGCTCCTCTGTCCATGGCATTTTCCTGGCAAGAATACTGGAATGTGTTGCCATTTCCTTCTCCAGGGGATCTTCCTGATGCAGGGATCAAACCCTAGTCTCCTGCTTTGCAGGTAGATTCTTTACCGCTGAGCCACCACAGAAGGAAGCCCTACAATTGTATGGATTAGTTATTAAATTAAAAATTGCAAAATAGTGTTGTAAATTAGTCACCTCTGCCATTATTAGCTGAAACTTTTCTCTCAAAAAACTTTTTCCTCATTCACTTAGACTAGTTAGTTAACCTAAAATATCTCAGTAGTTCTCGAGTTGCTAATATCCTCTGTGGGGGAAGAAGACTGCTTTCTTTTTTTAGCTAAGACTTTATATTATTTCACTAAGGCTTATAATAAAGTACTTTTCTTCATTCCTGAGGAGGTTAAAAGTTATTCTTGAATGGAAGATTAATGATTTTGTGGATTGGATTATTGGGAGGGCCTCCCAGTCCTGAGTGAGCAGTTGCAATTCTCTTAAGGTATAGTGGGGTGTGGGGGATGGGGAGACAAAGGGGGGAAAAAACCCAAACATACCCTCTTCACTGTTGGGTCTTGCACTGAGGGTGTGGTGCTCACTTGAGGTATGGAAATTTTTAAACATTCTTCTTTCCCAGAGAATAAATTAGACTCAATATAGAGTCTGTATAGACTCATATAGAGTCATTTAAAGATCTATGGCCTTTAAACTGCCTTAGCACAGTTTTGTAATCAAACACATCAAAATTTAATAACTACTGTATCATGTGGTGCTGCAAGGACCCCTGCTGGTCTACCAGGGATGAAGCAGAAACCTCAGAAAAGATATGGCCATTCCTTCAGCTGTTGTGAGCTGTGCCTTAGGCACTAGAGGTGACTGACTGGGAAGGGTATCAGAGTGGCTCAGGCAGTCAGATGAACATTTTGTTACTGATTGAATATAAACATCATTCATTGAAATTTCAGGTAGTAAATGTGTACAAATGGCTGCTTTCCTTTTTCTTGATCTTTTATTTGTATACTGTATCACTTGCTCCTGTAGCCTGCCTTAAGTCTTTCATAGTTTGGATCATACCTCTTCTGTCTTTCATTTGTTTAGGACAGTGTCTTCAGCATTTTATTTTTTTTTTTTTACCCTGAATTGTTGTTGCATATCAAACTGGACAAGGTGTTTTAGCTGAAGTTTCACCAGTTCAAACATTGAAGATAAGGAATGTATTATCTGTGTTTGTGTATTTTTGTAATCATATTAGAGCAGAAAAGTTTTTAGAAAACTAATCTGTATTGCTGTCAACATGTTTGTTTACTCCATCTCCTTGCCCCCATGCCTTTTGTACATTTAATAACAAGGATGAAAAAATAAAAGATAGATGTCCAGATAGGTTCATATGTTAAAAATAAGGCCCTAATTCAGGACCCAAAGCAAGTTCTTTGTCCATTTCATTTGCTATTAGAAACTTCATCAGCAAATGAAAGAGTAACTTAGCCATTGATTTTGAATAAAGAGGACTAATCCTACCCATGAAATTAAAAGACGCTTGCTCCTTGGAGGAAAAGCTATGACCAACCTAGACAGCATATTAAAAAGCAGAGACATTACTTTGCCAACAAAGGTCCGTCTAGTCAAAGCTCTGGTTTTTCCAGTAGTCATGTATGGATGTGAGAGTTGGACTATAAAGAAAGCTGAGCGCCGAAGAAGTGATGCTTTTGACTGTGGTGTGGAGAAGACTCTTGAGAGTCCCTTGGACTGGAGATCCAATCAGTCCATCCTGAAGGAAATCAGTTCTGAATATTCATTGGAAGGACTGATGCTGAAGCTGAAGCTCCAATACTTTCGCCACCTGATGCGAAGAGCTGACTCGTTTGAAAAGACCCTGATGCTGGGAAAGATTGAAGGCGGGAGGAGAAGGGGACGACAGAGGATGAGATGGTTAGATGGCATCACCGACTCAATGGACATGAGTTTGAGCAAGCTTCAGGAGTTGGTGATGGACAGGGAGGCCTGGCATGCTGCAGTCCATGGGGTCGCAAAGAGTCGGACATGACTGAGCAACTGAACTGAATCCTACCCAGGTCCAAGAACCCCAGTGGTTTGAGCTGGTGAAATTTAAAAGACATTTTGCCCCAAAGAGTAACTGGGTATGTGTGCCTATGCTTATCTTCCAACTTGCTGGTTTTTATTGTAATATTTCTAGTCTCAGATACATGTTCAATAAATGAGTTGTATAGATGAAAAGTCTAGTATTATGAAAAAATAAGGGTATAATTTTAAAATGGTATTATAGCCTAATTCCATTAGTACATCTGTATCAAGAAAGACTATATAACAATATGGCAGAAAGCGAAGAGGAACTAAAGAGCCTCTTGATGAAGGTGAAAGAGGAGAGTGAAAAAACTGGCTTAAAACTCAATACTCAAAAAACAAAGATAATAGCATCCAGTCTCATCACTTCATGGAAAATAAAAGGGGAAAAAGTGGAAGTAATGACAGATTAAAAAATGTTTGCTCCTTGGAAGAAAAGCTATGACAAACATAGACAGTGTATTAAAAAATAGAGACATCACTATGCCAACAAAGATCTGTATAGTCAAAGCTATGGTTTTTCCGGTAGTCATGTATGAATTTGAGAGTTGGACCGTAAAGAAGGCTGAGCACTGAAGAATTGATACTTTTGAACTGTGGTATTGGAGAAGACTCTTGAGAGTCCCTTGGACTGCAAGGAGGTCAAACCAATGAGTCCTAAAGGACATCAACTCTGAATATACATTGGAAGCACTGATGCTGAAGCCTAAAGGACATCAACTCTGAATATACATTGGAAGCACTGATGCTGAAGCTGAAGCTCCAATACTTTGCCCACCTGATGCAGAGAGCTGACTCATTAGAAAAAACCCTGATGCTGGGAAAGATTGAAGGCAGGAGAAGGGACGACAGAGGATGAGATGGTTGGATGGCATCACTGATTCAACACACATGAATTTGAGCAAGCTCTGTAAGATGGTGAAGGGAAGCCTGATGTGCTGCAGTCCATGGGGTTGTGGAGTTGGACACGACTGAGTGACTGAACAACAACAGTATAACAGTGTCAGCTTTGATGTCTATGGATAGCTTATTTTTCTTCCTTATAATAATGTTCCTATTCTTTTTAACATGTGTTTTCTAGTATAATAACATATGTGGGTGTGTGTTGTGAATTAAACACTGGAGATGTTATGAGACCTGTTTTGTAGTCTTAGCTTTCTAGCAAGTTTTTAAATCCCTCTAGCCTTCAGTTACCTTCTTGTGTAAAACAAGAATATACATACTGGGCTAGACAATCCTTTGTTGACAGGGGTTGTCCTGTTTACTGTAGAATGATAAGCAGTATCCCTGGCCTGTGCCCACCACATCCGAACAGCAACCTTCCCCAGTATGGCAAACAGAAATGTCTCCAGACATTGCCAAATGTGCCTTGTGAGGCAAAACTCATCCCCAGTTGAGAAACACTATGTTAGATGATGTGTAGATTTCTTTCCAGCTTTATAATTCTATGGTTTTTATTTTTAAAAATCCTGCTCTTTGCAACCCGGTTTAAATGTCATCTCCATGAAGCTTTGCCCCACAGCCCTTTTTTTTGGTTCTTACTTAATTCTTTTACTGGCAAATTATAGGACTTAACCTCACTCTATTGTCTCAGTGCATTTCTCTCACTTTGAGGACATGGGCCTTCTTTATCTCCAAGCTGAGTGCCCTGATTTTATTAAATGAATGAACAGTGAATTCAGGAGTATTGAAGGTTAGACATTGTAAAATAAATGATTAAAATGGCATTTTTTTGGTTAATCTTTCAAATCTTTCCAATCAGAAATGACCACAGTTTCTGATCGTTAATTTCTGGGTTAGTGAGATTGACAACTCACATTTCTTTATCTTTAAGAAAGGCAGAAATCTCCTACAGTGTTTGCGGGAGCTACACAAAACAAATTGAGGTTGCTTTTGCAAAAAATAAAGTCTCATGAAAATTCATAATAGAATTGTTCCAACTGTCGTATCCAGATGTTTTCTAAATGACTCCACTTTGTTAATTAGAAAGGTGCCATCTATTCAGATAATAGTAAAAACAGAAAGGTAGTAAATAATTTTCCTACAGAACCTAGAATATCTCATCATTGTTCGTAGTCTAAGTCAATATTTCTCAAAACAGCCCATAGTAAGAAATACATTTTAATCTTGATCTAGTACACACATATCAGTTTTTTGAGTCAGTATTTACTGAACCAAGTGTGAAGCCATGTCCAACTCTTTGAGACCCCATGGACTGTAACCTGCCAGACTCCTCTGTCCATGGGATTCTCCAGGTGAGAACACTGGATTGGGTTGCCATTTCCTTCTCCAGGGGATCTTCCTGACACAGGGATCAAACCTGGGAAGCCCCAAGTTTGAAGCACTCTGATATTTTCTAATGTATTTGTTTTTATTTCCCTAAATACTAATCACCTAGTAAATTTATTATACAGTTTACTGTCACAGCCCACCATTTGTAAAACACTGTTCAAAGTAAACTCTTGAAATAGTAAAATGTCAAGATGATTTGCCTCTTGTATAGGTTATCAGTAGGTTGTCCTGTGTCTTTTTAGATGATGTCTTTTAATAATTGACCTAATGAAGACCTTGGAACACCTCAACCAACGCAAATTAGATTTGCACTCATTTGGAACTTTATACATTTATTTATTTAGTGTGCATAAGGCACTGTAGGTCAAAGAACATGTTTGGTTCTTATTCTCAAGGTTTACAGTTATAAAACCCAGAGGAAAATAAAAAGTTAAACATTATCTCAAGTGCTCAATATGACAACAAACACACAATAGCTTTTATAGTCATTTAGGAAGGAAAGAAAACTGTTCTGATTAAAGTCAATGGGGATAAGGTTAACATGAATGCGGAGTGGATTTTTGTCATATCAGAGATCTGAAAATGCTATTTCACATGGTAGAAAACAGCCTTCATGTAGGTTCAAGCACTTCTTGCTCATACTTGAAGTTAAGTTTTCAGGTACTATTTAAGATAAAGTAACTGAGAAGTTAAAAAATAAAAAAATATAGTAAAACACTGAAAAAATACATTATAAACAGGAAATGTAATTTTAGCTCTGCTGTGGTTATAAGGAGGTTGAGTCAGTAGATTAATTGGAAACTTATATGCATGGTGGCTCTGATAATGTAATACAAACTAGTATTTGCCCTAAAATGATAAGATTATTAGATTTATTAATTATTAGATTTAGTAAGAATGAATATAGTTTCTAAATGATGGAGAGACAGAATGCTCATCTGTCAAAATAAGCCAGTAAGATTACTATTGTATATAAAAATTGTTCTTCGTGGAGCAGAAATGGGTTATACAGTAGCATTGTTTTAAAAGTTATATACTATTTTGCCTATGCAATTGAAAATTTTGTACATGCTTGATAGGCCTGGGCTTCATCCTTTCTACACTTGATGGAATGGGGAGCTCAAGGTGGTAAAATCACAACCAGGTGTGTTACACAAGCCTTATGAGAAAAACAGGCAGTAGACTTTGTCTTTCTGAACTGCTCTATTCTGTGGGATAATGTAGAATTTACTATAGAAGATATTTGTGATCTAAAGGAAAAGAAGATTCTGACTGGGATGATACTTGGGAAAGAACCACTTGCCCCAGAAGTGTGATCTAGCACCCTGTCTGCTTAAGTCACTGTATTGAATTAGGAAATTAATAAAAGGCCAACTTATCTCCTCATTTTGTCAGATTTCCAGTCTGCTGAAAAGAATGTGCTTTGAGAGCTGGAGATGTGAATAAGAGTCCTGTGCCATGGCTCATAAACCATTTTGAGGTAATTTAAAAACCAAAGTTTATTTTTTAAAACAGTTTTAATTTTTCAGAAAAAATGAAAAGTTAATAGACTGTTCCTTTATACCCTGCACTCGATTTCCTTTGTTACTAATAACTTACAGTAGCATGGTATACTTGTTACAATTAATTAACCAATATTAAAACTGTTATTAACTAAAATTTATATTTTATGCCGATTTCCTTAGTTTTTAACCTAATGTATTTTTTTTCTCTTTCAGGATCCCACCAGGGTACCCTATTTCAGTTATCGTCATGTCTTTTTAGGCTCCTCTTGGCTGTGACAGTTTCTCAGACTTTCCTTGTTTTTGATGACCTTGTCAGTTTTGAAGATAATTGATCAGGTATTTTGTAGAATGTCCCTCAATTAGGATTTATCTGATGTTTTTCTTATGGTTAGACTGGGGTTATTATGGGTTTGGGGGAGGAAGACCATAGAGGTAAAAGTACCATTCTCATTATGTTATATAAAGGGTACATGCTATCATCGTGATTTATCACTGTTACTGTTTACTCTGTAACCTGGCTAAGACTATGTCTTCGTAAGTTTCTCTGCTCTAAAGTTAACTTTTTTTTTTTTTTAAATTCTGTTCCATGCTGTGTTGTTTGGAAATAAGTCATTAAGTGTAGTCCTATCTTAGTCCTAAGGAGTGGGAAGTTTGCTGTATCTTCTTGAGGGTGTTCTACATAAATTACTGGGAATTCTACATGGGAGATTTATTTATTTATTTATTCAGTCATTTGTTTATTAGTTCGGGCTTATGGATATTTCTTTTCTATGGTGGGTCATAATCCAATACCACCTTATTTATTTTGTTGCTCAAATTTTTTATGTTTTGGCCATTAGGAACTCTCTTGGTTGGCTCCTGTTTCACTCTGGCATGCCCTCATATTCATGTGTTTCTTGGTTTTTCTTTGTTTTTTTTTGTTTTTGGAACATGTCCTTACTTTCTGGTACTAAAAGACCAGGTTTCTTTTATTAGAGAATGCTATTGGAAATGAAGATCTGGGTGCTAGGTGTGCATCTGGCTACTAGGGTTTTCCTGTTTCTAGGCCCTCTCAGCTGAAGTCCTATGTATGTTACCTGTATATTTATGCATATCTGTAAGTATTTCTATGTATTCATTTCTGTGTGTGTGTGTGTGTGTGTAGGTAAACATGAGTTCATATTGATGTCTCCAAGTCTAATCCATTACCACATAGGTCATTCTAGCCTCCTCCCCTTACTTTTATGCAACCTCCCACTCCAACAGTGAGAAATCTGGCTCCCACCATTCACCATCCATTTACTTAGTTGTTTAATCCCATTATATGCATAGTTGTGTATCAGTTTTGTTAACCTATACCCCTGTGGCAGCTTGATCAGCTGGAATACAATACTCATGTACAGTTCCTTTTGTCTTAGCTTTACAGCCTGCTCCAAAGTTATTTAGATCGGCAGCTTTCCCCCATCCCCTGCAGTGATAACTGTTTTGTATACTAGTAATACAGTTAGATTTTGTCATATGGTCTCCATTCCTTCCTGGGACTCCCTGACTTTCTAAAATATTTTTAAAAATTTGTATACTTTAAGGTTGGTTCTCTGTGTTAAAAAGTTCTATGGGTTTTGACAAGTGCATAATGTCATGTACCTCCCATTACAGTATGATGCAGAATTATTTCACTGTCCTAAAAACCTCTTACGTTTCACCTATGAGCCCTCCTATCCTCCCCACAAACCTCTGGCAACTGTTGGTCTTTTTACTGTCTTCTATTGTTTTGCCTTTTCTAGAATGTTCTTGAAATATTTTTAAAGTCAGTTTATAAAGAAAATCTTTGATTTCTCTAACCGAGATAGCATTTTCTCCCCTACCACCGACTCATTCTTAATTGAACAAAGTATTTCTAATAAGTAAGAATCAAGGCTTTCCCATTTCTTTTGTCCATTACCACTATATAAGGTCATTAAGCTCTGTTTATCTTTTAATATCCTACCTCTTTGTTACCAGCCTTGGAATTGGGAGGAAATACCAAGTACCTTTATTTTTATTTCTGTTGGAGAGATTGGTGGGGGAAGGCAGGCAGTGGCATGTATGGTATGTCCTATATAGGTGGCAGCTGGCAAATAGATACTCATGGGGAGGGGCATTAAGCTTCAATTTAATCTGAATATGCTTCTGTTTCTTTCTGGGGATTTATATTTAACTTGAAAGTAGCTTTGATGAATCTTTGAATATGAATATTACTTTGGTCTGTAGTCTCTTGAGGATATAGCAATTTGAGATGGATGCAGTGCAGTGAATATGTGACTGTCAAAATAGTTTCTAATATGAATGAAAATCCCGTAGGATGATAGTTTTAGAAATTATTTGGAAGGCTCATTTAGGAGAAGTAATAACTATCCTATTCCTATTTCTCACTTGTTTTTTGGTAGCATCCTTACAGTTATATGTATGAGAAATCCTCGTAGCCTTCCACTGAAAGATTATCTTAAAAGTTCTCTCACGATAAGGCTAACTTTTTTTCAAACCTGGGAAATGCTCACCTCACTAAACTTAACATGTTAGCAGTGATTGTCAGCCAGAGATACTGTTACCTTTCCTGGGGCCGTTTGAAGGTGCTATTGAGATTTTACAGGGGGAGACCAGGATGCCAAACACCTTGTGTCACGAGCAACAGACTTGCATGATGAATCATTGTGCCCCACGTTACCACATCAATAGCATACTGTTGAGACACACTAGGCAGACTAATACGTGTAGTACTACTCTCTGTTGAACACATTTCAGCTGTCAAGAGACCCAACAAGTATGTCAGTGAATGGAGCAAGGCATGGCCTCTGTCTGGGACATGCGAGGGGAGTGGAGGGATTAGGCACGCTAGAGAGTATGTGTCCTTAGCTTCAGCTGGTTGTTGACTACTACTGGTAGATCTGACTTTTCGGACAAAAGCTAGATACCCAAGGTTTTATGTAAAATTGTCCTAAAGTGTGGCTCAACTTCTTTGCTTTTTGTCATGCCAGGGCCAAACCCAACAGGTTGGTGGGCTGGTTTTGGCCCACAGACCATTCATTGGGTTATAACCTGTGATGTAGTTATCTTAGAAAGTGAGCTAAAGTTTTGGCAGAGGTAAACAGCCCTGAATATTTGCTGAGCTCAGAAAAGGCTGTGGAGACAAAGCGCTAGGTGTTGAGGTCATCTTCTATAGTGTAGAGAATTGTGGCATCAGAGTAGAGCTCTGGGGGAACTTCTTCTCTGGTTAGAAGGGGGAATCCTGTTGAGAGAAATTCTGCACTGCTGGAGGAAGCCTTAGGTAAGCATACCATCCTAGCCCTCCAGTTGCTATAGCCTTAAGAAATAAAGAATCCTGCAAAGCTCGCAGGCAACAAAGGCTCAATGCTTCAGAATCTCCTGGTTTATGTGGCTTTGGAACTGTGTGACAGTCATAGGGTTTATGCCTTCGATATTTGTTCCTTCTTGATCTAGGGTTACTGCCTACACAGCTCCACAGTCCACAGCTGTGGCCATCTGTGGTGTAGTGGGGATGTTTCAGGGGTGTCCCAGGAGTTTGGTCATGCCCTAGTACAATTCAAATATGATATGAAAAGTAGCAGCCCATTATATTATTGTTAAGTAATAAAGTCCGTATGTGTTTTGCATAGTTGTTGAATACTATAATATATATGAGCCAGAATCGATTGTATGTTTTAATCTGAATCATTCAAATCTATAATATGAGATCCTATATGATAGTGTATGATTTTAGTTGTATTCTATGAGATTAAATACACAAATCCAGTGTAGTACTTTACTATAAAACTTTGTTTTTTTAAGAAATTGGTTGATCTTATTGGTTGGAATATTTTCTGTTTGTAAACTATCTGCTGGCTTAACCTCCCTCTGAGCAGAAAGGAAATAGCTTTTTCAAAAGTATTTCAGTATTTTATCATCCCAAAAAGTTAAGTTTATTTGAGAATGTTATATATTGTGAAATGCGTAATGATTATTCACGTTAGTTACTGCTTATGTGAGTGAATGTTTGTACAGAGCAGAGTACTTATCACATTTAAGATTATTGACACAATCCCTTGAAGAGAATGAGCTTTTATCAGTTTAGATTCCTACTCCTTGTGAAAAGTAGGTCTACTATTAATCATCTTTTCAGATGGTAGCCATCTTTGTGGGTTAGCAAGCTGTTGGCCTCAATTGTAAAGATGCTTTTTTAATGTTTTTTTCGAAGGCAAGTATTTGTAATCCTTAAAAAAAAGAAAATGACAGCTTTTCCCCTTCAGCTGTTTCTTGTATGTCTGAAAACAGCTTATTTGCAGAAGGATTCTTTCCTGCCCTCTCTGCCATCCACATCCTACAAACATGTACCCCCCCCTATTTGGATGATAAATTGATGAGGGTTTGCTCTCTTTTCCTCCCTACCAGCTAGTGAAAGAAAAGTGCTTGTCATTACTCAGCTAGGAACATCCTTGATAGCTACCAATGACATTGTGGAAAGAAAAGATGTTGAAGAAGGCAGGCTTGGGTTTGAGTCACGAATCTGCCATGTGCCCATTCTCTGAGTTTGATTTCGTATTTGTAGAGGTAATTATAACTACTTTTCAGGACATAGAATAGTTGTTCAGTAAATGGTTGCTGATAATAATGGTGATAAAGGCAGTAGTAACTTTGGTCTCAGTGCACCTGAGGTTCTGAATGGTAATAAAACTAGCCAGAAGCTAGAAACCCCAAAGAGGTCTGAAGTAGTCTGTGGATCCCAGGCTCTTGACATCTGAAATACCTTGTTTTTTATTGACCTTTGTTTTTCTTTCTTATAAAAAGGCAGTTGTATTGCCCTTATATATTAAGGACTTGAAAGTAGGGTTGAGAAATTAATAAAAAACCGTTCTTTGAAGCCCCTTGGAAAGCTTGAGTGAAGCCTTTGGGGGTGCTTCTGAAGCTCTTTATTGACGATGATTAGATAGCCATCAGGTTGTCTGGATATGATTAAATCCCTTTTTGGTAGGAAAGCCATTATCATTTCTATAAATATCAGATTTGATTACCTAAAATCATGAAGCAAAAAAGTCGCTCGGTCGTGTCCGACTCTGCAACCCCATGGATTATACAGTCCATGAAATTCTCCAGACCAGAATACTGGAGTGGGTAGCCTTTCCCTTCTCCAAGGGATCTTCCCAACCCAGGGATCGAACCCAGTTCTTCCATATTGCAGGTGGATTCTTTACCAGCTGAGCCACAAGGGAAGCCCAAGATTACTGGAGTGGGTAGCCTATCACTTCACCAGCGGATCTTCCTGGCCCAGGAATCAAACCAGGGTCTCCTGCATTTCAGCCAGATTCTTTACCAACTCAGTTATGAGGGAAGCCCATAAAGTCATTCCTATCATTAAATGTAATGAATTGCATTTTGTTCATTTCACCTAAGAAGTATTGAACACCTCATCTGTGCTAGGCCCTGTGCCCAGTCAGTTGTATAC
Source organism: Okapia johnstoni (assembly GCA_024291935.2). Lineage (NCBI taxonomy): Eukaryota > Metazoa > Chordata > Mammalia > Artiodactyla > Giraffidae > Okapia > Okapia johnstoni. The sequence goes on along the minus strand of CM044305.1, from coordinate 24,993,346 downwards.
TCTTAAAGAAGATACTGATTTCAGGAATCTTAAGAGTTGTACCACTTAGCCTATAATTTAAAATCAAAATCTGAAGGCCTTAGATTTGCACTGACCAGTAAGGTCTGTCAGTTCAGTCGCTCAGTCGTGTCTGACTCTTTGTGACCCCATGGACTACAACACACCAGGCTTCCCTGTCCATCACCAACTCCTGGAGTTTACTCAAACTCATGCCCATTGAGTCAGTGATGCCATCCCACCATCTCATCCTCTGTCATCCCCTTCTTCTCCCACCTTCAGTCTTTCCCAGCATCAGGGTCTTTTCAGATGAGTCAGCTCTTCGCATCAGGTGGTCCAAGTATTGGACTTTCAGCTTCAACATCAGTCCTTCCCAATGAATATTCAGGACTGATTTCCTTGAGGATGGACTGGTTGGATCTCCTTGCAGTCCAAAGGACTCTCAGGAGTCTTCTCCAATACCACAGTTCAAAAGAATCAGTTCTGTGGCGCTCAGCTTTCTTTACAGTCCACCTCTCACATCCATACATGAGTAGTGGAAAAACCATAGCCTTGACTAGACGGATCTTTGTCAGCAAAGTAATGTCTCTGCTTTTTAATATGCTATCTACGTTGGTCATAGCTTTCCTTCCAAAGAGCAAGCATCTTTTAATTTCATGACTGCAGTCACCATCTGCAGTGATTTTGGATCCCCCCCAAAATAAAATCTGTCACTGTTTCCATTGTTTCTCCATCTATTTGCCATGAAGTGATGGGACTGGAGGCCATGATCTTAGTTTTTTGAATGTTGAGTTTTAAGCCAGCTTTTCTCATTCTCCTCTTTCACTTTCATCAAGAGGCTCTTTAGTTCTTCTTTGCTTTCTGCCATAAGGGTGGTGTTATCTGCGTATCTGAGATTATTGATATTTCTCCCAGCAATCTTGATTCCAGCTTGTGCTTCATCCAGCCCAACATTTCACATGATGTATTCTGCATATAAGTTAAATAAGCAGGGGTGACAATATACAGCCTTGATGTACTCCTTTCCCAATTTGGAACCAGTCTGTTGTTCCATGTCCAGTTCTAACTGTTGCTTCCTGACCTGCATACAGATTTCTCAGGAGGCAGATCAGGTGGTCTGGTATTCCCATCTCTTGAAGAATTTTCCAGTTTGTTGAGGTCCACATAGTCAAAGGCTTTGACATAGTCAATAAAGCAGAAGTAGATGTTTTTCTGGAATTCTCTTGCTTTTTTGATGATCCAACAGATGTTAACAATTTGATCTCTGGTTCCTCAGTCTTTTCTAAATCCAACTTGAACATCTGGAAGTTCATGGTTCACGTACTGTAGAAGCCTGGCTTGGAGAATTTTGAGCATTACATTGCTAGTGTGTGAGATGAGTGCAATTTGTGCGGTAATTTGAACTTTCTTTGGCATTGCCTTTCTTTGGGATTGAAACGAAAACTGCAACCTTTTCCAGTCCTGTGGCCACTGCTGAGCTGTCCAAATTTACTGGCATATTGAGTGCAGCACTTTCACAGCATCATCTTTTAGGATTTGAAATAGCTCAACTGGAATTCCATCACCTCCACTAGCTTTGTTCATAGTGGTGCTTCGTAAGGCCCACTTGAGTTCGCATTCCAGGATGTCTGGCTCTAGCTGAGTGATCACACCATCGTGGTTATCTGGGTCATGAAGATCTTTTCTGTAGAGTTCTTCTGTGTGTTGTTGCCACCTCTTAATATCTTCTGCTTCTCTTAGGTCCATACCTTTTCTGTCCTTTAATTGTGCCCATCTTTGCATGAAATGTTCCCTTGGTATCTCAAATTTTCTTGAAGAGACCTCTAGTCTTTCCCATTCTTTTGTTTTCCTCTATTTCTTTACATTGATCACTGAAGAAGACTTTCTTATCTCTCGTAGCTATTCTTTGGAACTCTGCATTCAGATGGGAATATCTTTCCTTTTCTCCTTTGCTTTTTGCTTCTCTTCTTTTCACAGCTATTTGTAAGCCCTCAGACAACCATTGTGCCTTTTTGCATTTCTTTTTCTTGGTGATGGTTTTGATCCCTCTCTCCTGTACAGTGTCACAAACCTCCATCCATAGTTCTTCAGACACTCTTATCAGATCTAATCCCTTGAATCTATTTGTCACTTCCACTGTATAAGCATAAGGGATTTGATGTAGGTCATACCTGAATAGTGTAGTGTTTTTTCCTACTTTCTTCAATTTAAGTCTGAATTTGGCAATAAGGAGTTCATGATCTGAGCCACAGTCAGCTCCTGGTCTTGTTTTTGCTGACTGTGTAGAGCTTCTCCATCTTTGGCTGCAAAGAATATAATCAGTCTGATTTCGGTATTGACCATCTGGTGATGTCCATGTGTAGAGTCTTCTCTTGTGTTGTTGGAAGAGGGTAGTAACTTCAGGTAGTATACACTGCACTCCCAGAACTTAGTTTGAAAAAAATTTTGTAAAATATCAGTGATGTTTATATTGAATTTATGTTAAAAACAAGAGTCTTTTTGCTGTCTTGGATTGAATATATTAGAATTATTAACAATTTCACCTGTTTCTTTTTACTTAATGTAACTCCTAGGGCAATTAAAATGAATCACATTATGGTTTAATTGGACTGCACTGCCTTAGTGCTTCAGTGACTTGGCAAGGTTACTCATCCAGTTTAGGACTCCTGTGGCTAGTGCAAGGTATACATCATCTTACTGTGAAAATGGCAGGTAGTGTTTGTTTTGATCAAAAAAAGATGGAAAATTCAAACCTTGTTTCAGAAAAAAAAGTTAAATAAACACTAAAGACTTTAAATACTTACATTTTTAAATTAAAGCATAAACTGGTAGACTCTCTTAGCATTTCGGGTCTGGAATGCTTTAAATGGGGCAAACTAGAAACTCTACCCAATGATTTAGTAGCCTAAACTTATTTTTCATTTTCCCTTAGCATTCACAAGTCATTACATAGGTGATCCCTGATCCCCCAGTTTTTTATTGGGAGATGGGGTGTACAGAAGGTAGAGGGCAAGGTTCATCTATATATTTTTCTTATCTCACTAGCTAGATTGCTTTAGTACTGTGAAATTCATTCTTCATTATGTAGCCAACATTTGAGCAGGTACTAGGTCAGACTCTGGAATACAGTGGTGAACGAGAAATAATCCCTGAGTAGAACTACAGGCTTTCCTTTCAGTTTTGTCTTGTTTTTGGCTTTGTTTTTGGGAAAATAATTCTAACCTAGAGAAGTTGCAAGAATAAATATGCTACAAAGAATGCTGTATGCTCTTTACACAGACTTATGTATTGTTAACATTTGTCGCTGTTTGCTTTTTAAACAAACTGACATAGTTGATTTACAATATTAGTTTCAGATGTATGACATAGTTATTCAAATTTTTATATATTATTACTCTATGTATAGTTATTATCAAATATTGGCTGTATTCCCTGTCCTGTAAAATATATCCTTGTAACTTATGTATAGATAGTAGTTTGTTACACTTCTTATCCCCTGCCCCTATTTTGCCCCTCCCCCCTTTCCTCTCCCCATTGGTAGCCACTGCTTTGCTCTCTATATCTGTGAGTCTGTCTTGTTATAGTAATTAGTTTGTTTTATTTTTTAGACTCCACATATAAATAACATACATATGTCTCTTTCTGACTTATTTCACTAAGTATCATACCCTCTAGGTTCATCATCTATGTTGTTGCAAATGGCAAATTATCTTTTTTTATGGTTGAATAGTATTCCTTTATACACAGACACACACAGAATGTTTTTTTTTTTTTAGTTTATTTTCTGTTTTTTTACTTTACAATATTGTATTTGTTTTGCCATACATTGACATGAATCCACCATGGGTGTAAATGTCTTCCCCTTCTAGAACCCCCCTTCAACCTCCCTCCCCATCCCATCCCTCTGGGTCATCCTGGTGCACCAGCCCCAAGCACCCTGTATCATGTGTTGAACCTGGACTGGCGATTTGTTACACATATGATAATTACATGCTTCAGTGCCATTCTCCCATATCATCCTGCCCTCGCCCTCTCCCATAGAGTCCATAATACTGTTCTATTTATCTCTGTCTCTTTTGGTGTCTCGCATACAGTGTTATCTTTACCGATTGACTAAATACCATATATATGTGTTAGTATACTCTATTGGTGTTTTTCTTTCTGGCTTACTTCACTCTGTATAATAGGCTCCAGTTTCATCCACCTCATTAGAACTGATTCAAATGTATTCTTTTTAATGGCTGAGTAATATTCCATTGTGTATATGTACCACAGCTTCCTTATCCATTCGTCTGCTGATGGGCATCTAGGCTGCTTCCATGTCCTGGCTGTTATAAACAGTGCTGCGATGAACATTGGGGTACACGTGTCTCTTTCAATTCTGGTTTCCTCAGTGTGTATTGTATGCCCAGCAGTGGGATTGCTGGGTCATATGGCAGTTCCATTTCCAGTTTTTTGAGGAATCTCCACACTGTTCTCCATAGTGACTGTACTAGTTTGCATTCCCACCAACAGTGTAAGAGGTTTCCCTTTTCTCCACACCCTCTCCAGCATTTATTGCTTGTGGACTTTTGGATAGCAGCCATTCTGACTGGTGTGAAATGGTACCTCATTGTGGTTTTGATTTGCATTTCTCTGATAATGAATGATGTTGAGCATCTTTTCATGTGTTTGTTAGCCATCTGCATGTCTTCTTTGGAGAAGTGTCTGTTTAGTTCTTTGGCCCACTTTTTGATTGGTTCATTTATTTTTCTGGAATTGAGCTGCAGGAGTTGCTTGTATATTTTTGAGATTAATTGTCCGTTGCTACATTTGCTATTATTTTCTCCCATTCCGAAGGCTGTCTTTTCACCTTGCTTTATAGTTTCCTTTGTTGTGCAAAAGCTTTTAATTTTAATTAGGTCCCATTTGTTTATTTTTGCTTTTATTCCCAGTATTCTGGGAGGTGGGTCATAGAGGATCCTGCTGTAATTTATGTCGGAGAGTGTTTTGCCTATGTTTTTCCTCTAGGAGTTTTATAGTTTCTGGTCTTATGTTTTAGATCTTTAAATCCATTTTGAGTTTATTTTTGTCTATGGTGTTAGGAAGTGTTTCTAGTTTCATTCTTTTACAAGTGGTTGACCAGTTTTTCCCAGCACCACTTGTTAAAGAGATTGTCTTTTCTCCATTGTATATTCTTGCCTCCTTTGTCGAAGATAAGGTGTCCATAGGTGCGTGGATTTATCTCTGGGGCTTTCTATTTTGTTCCATTGATCTATATTTCTGTCCTTGTGCCAGGATCATACTGTCTTGATGACTGTGGCTTTGTAGTAGAGCCTGAAGTCAGGCAGGTTGATTCCTCCAGTTCCATTCTTCTTTCTCAAGATTGCTTTGGCTATTCGAGGTTTTTTGTATTTCCATACAAATTGTGAAATTTATTTTGTTCTAGTTCTCTGAAGAATACCGTTGGAAGCTTGATAGGGATTGCATTGAATCTATAGATTGCTTTGGGGTAGTATACTCATTTTCACTATATTGATTCTTCCGATCCACGAACACGGTATATTTCTCCATCTATTTGTGTCCTCTTTGATTTCTTTCACCAGTGTTTTTATAGTTTTCTATATATAGGTCTTTTGTTTCTTTAGGTAGATATATTTCCTAAGTATTTGATTCTTTTCATTGTGATGGTGAATGGAATTGTTTCCTTAATTTCTCTTTCTGTTTTCTCATTGTCAGTGTGTGTATAGGAATGCAAGGGATTTCTGTGTGTTATTTTTTATATCCTGCAACTTTACTATATTCGTTGATTAGCTCTAGTAATTTTCTGGTGGAGTCTTCAGGGTTTTTTCTATGTAGACGCGGATCATGTCATCTGCAAACAGTGAGAGTTTTACTTCTTTTTCCAATCTGGATTCCTTTTATTTCTTTTTCAACTCTGATTGCTGTGGCCAAAACTTCCAAAAACTATGTTGAAATAGTAGTGGTGAGAGTGGGCACCCTTGTCTTGTTCTTGATTTTAGGGGAAATGCTTTCAGTTTTTCCCCATTTAGGATAATGTTTGCCATGGGGTTTGTCATATATAGCAGCTTTTATTATGTTGAGGTATGTTCCTTCTATTCCTGCTTTTTGGAGGGTTTTTGTCATAAATGGATGTTGAATTTTGTCAAAGGCTTTCTGTGCATCTGTTGAAATAATCATATGGTTTTGTTTTTCAATTTGTTTATATGGTTTATTACATTGATTGATTTGCGGATATTGAAGAATCCCTGGGATAAAGCCCACTTGGTCATGATGTATAATCTTTTTAATATGTTGTTGGATTCTGTTTGCTAGGATTTTGTTAAGGATTTTTGCATCTATGTTCATCAGTGATATTAGCCTGTAGTTTTCTTTTTTTGTAGCATCTTTTCAGGTTTTGGTATTATAGGGTGATGGTGGCCTCATAGAATGAGTTTGGAAGTTTACCTTCCTCTGCAATTTTCTGGAAGAGTTTAAGTAGGATAGGTGTTAGCTCTTCTCTAAATTTTTGGTAGAATTCAGCTGTGAAGCCATCTGGTCCTGGGCTTTTGTTTTGCTGGAAGATTTCTGATTACAGTTTTCAATTTCTGTGCTTGTGATGGGTCTGCTGAGATTTTCTATTTCTTCCTGGTTCAGTTTTGGGAAGTCGTACTTTTCTAAGAATTTATCCATTTTTTTCCAAAGTTGTCCAATTTATTTGCATATAGTTGCTGATAGTAGTCTCTCTTATGATCCTTTGTATATTTCTGTGTTGTCTGTTGTGATTTCTCTCCGTTTTCATTTCTAATTTTGTTGATTTCATTCTTCTCCCTTTGTTTCTTGATGAGTCTGGCTGATGGCTTGTCAATTTTCATTTTATCTTCTCAAAGAACCAGCTTTTGGCTTTGTTGATTTTTTGCTATGGTCTCCCTTTTGTTTCTTTTGCATTTATTTCTGCCCTAATTTTTAAGATTTCTTTCCTTCTACTAACCCTGGGGTCCTTCATTTCTTCCTTCTCTAGTTGCTTTAGATGTAGAGTTCGGTTATTTTATTTGGCTTTTTTCTTCTTTCTTGAGTGAGCCTGTATTGCTATGAATCTTCCCCTTAGCACTGCTTTTTACCATGTCCCCATAGGTTTTGGGTTGTTGTGTTTTCATTTTTCGTTCATTTCTATGCATATTTTGATTTCTTCTGTGATTTGTTGGTTCATTCAGCAGTGTGTTGTTCAGCCTCCATATGTTGGAATTTTGAATAACTTTTCTCCTGTAATTGACATCTAATCTTACTGCATTGTGGTCAGAAAAGATGCTTGGAATGATATTTCAGTTTTTATGAATTTACCAAGACTAGATTTTATGGCCCAGGATGAGATCTATTCTGGAGAAGGTTCCGTGTGCACTTGAGAAAAAGGTGAAATTCATTGTTTTGGGGTGAAATGACCTATAGATATCAATTAGGTCTAACTGGTCTATTGTATCATTTAAAGTTTGTGTTTCCTTGTTAATTTTCTGTTTAGTTGATCTGTCCATTGTTGTGAGTGGGGTATTAAAGTCTCCCACTATTATTGTGTTATTGTTAATTTCCCCTTTCATACTTGTTAGCATTTGCCTTACATATTGTGGTGCTCCTATATTGGGTGCATATATATTTTATAATTGTTATATCTTCTTCTTGGATTGATCCTTTGATCATTATGTAGTGTCCATCTTTTGTCTCTCTTTTCACCGCCTTTGTTTTAAAGTGTATTTTATCTGATATGAATATTGCCACTCCTGCTTTCTTTTGGTCTCCGTTTGCATGAAATATCTTTTTCAAGCCCTTCACTTTCAGTCTGTATGTGTCCCTTGTTTTGAGGTGGGTCTCTTGTAGACAACATATATAGGGGTCTTGTTTTTGTATCCATTCAGCCAGTTGTTGTCTTTTGGTTGGGGCATTCACCCCATTTACATTTAAGGTAATTATTGATAAGTATGATCCTGTTGCTATTTACTTTATTGTTTTGGGGTTTGAGAGATTATACACCCTTTCTGTGTTTTTCTGTCTAGAGAAGATCCTTTAGCATTTGTTGGAGAGCTGGTTTGGTGGTGCTGAATTCTCTGAGCTTTTTGCTTGTCTGTAAAGCTTTTGATTTCTCCTTCGTATTTGAATGAGATTCTTGCAGCATACAGTAATCTGGGCTGTAGATTATTTTCTTTGCATCACTTATGTCCTCCATTCTCTTCTGGGGCCTGAAGAGTTTCTATTGAAAGATCAGCTGTCATCCTTATGGGAATCCCCTTGTGTTATTTGTTTGCTTTTCCATTGCTGCTTTTAATATTTGTTCTTTGTGTTTGATCTTTGTTAATTTGATTATTATGTGTCTTGGGGTATTTTCACCTTGGGTTTATTCTGTTTGGGACTCTCTCGGTTTCTTGGACTTGGGTGATTATTTTCCTTCCCCCTCTTTAGGGAAGTTTTCAACTATTATCTCCTCGAGTATTTTCTCATGGTCTTTCTTTTTGTCTTCTTCTTCTGGGACTCCTATGATTCATATGTTGGTGTGTTTTAACATTGTCCCAGAGGTCTCTGAGGTTGTCCTCATTTCTTTTAATTCTTTTTTCTTTTTTCTCTCTCTGTTTCATTTATTTCTATCATTCTATCTTCTACCTCACTTATCCTATCTTCTGCCTCCATTATTCTACTGTTGGTTCCCTCCAGAGTGTTTCTGACCTCATTTATTGCATTATTCATTATATAATGACTCTTTTTTATTTCTTCTAAGTCCTTGTTAAACCTTTCTTTGCATCTTCTCGATCCTTGTCTCCAGGTTATTTATCTGTAACTCCAATTTGTTTTCCAGATTTTGGATCATTTTCACTATCATTATTCGGAATTCTTTATCAGGTAGATTCCCTATCTCTTCCTCTTTTGTTTGATTTGGAGGGCATTTATCCTGTTCCTTTACCTGCTGGGTATTTCTCTGCATTTTCATCTTGTTTTATATTGCTGTGTTTTGGGTGGCCTTTCTGTTTTCTGGCAGTTTGTGGTTCCTCTTTATTGTGGAGGTTCCTCGCTGTGGGTGGGGTTAGACGGGTGGCTTGTCAAGGTTTCCTGGTTGGGGAAGCTTGTGTCGGTGTTCTGGTGGGTGGAGCTGGATTTCTTCTCTCTGGAGTGCAATGAAGTGTCCAGTAATGAGTTTTTGAGATGTCAGTGGGTTTGGTGTGACTTTGGGGCAGCCTGTATGTTGAAGCTCAGGCCTATGTTTCCTGTGTTGCTGGAGAATTTGCGTGGTATATCTTACCCTGGGACTTTGTTGGACCTTGAGTAGTGCTTGGTTTCAGTGTTAGGTATGAAGGGTGTTTGATGAGCTCCTATTGTTTAATGCTTCCTGGATTTCAGGAGTTCTCTGGTGTTCTCAAGATTTGGACTTAAGTCTCCTGTCTCTGGTTTTCAGTCTTATTCTTACAGTAGCCTTAAGACTTCTCCATTCTATAACGATGATAAAACATCTAGGTTAATGATGAAAAGTTTCTCCACAGTGAGGGACACCTGGAGAGGTTCACAGTTACATGGATAAGAGAAGAGGGAAAGAGGGAGATAGAGGTGGCCCAGGAGGAGAAGAGGGGAGTCAAAAAGGGGAGAGAGCAAGCTAGCCAGTAATCACTTCCCTATGTGCTCTCCACCGTCTGGATCTCTCAGAGTAATGTTTTCTAGGAGTTACACAGGGAAGAGAGAGAGGGAGGAAGGAGACAGAGGTGGCCAGGAGGAGAAAACTGCTACTGCTAAGTCGCTTCAGTCATGTCCGACTCTATGCGACCCCGTATAGATCGGCAGCCCACCAGGCTTCTCTGCCGTTCCCTAGGATTCTCCAGGCAAAGAATACTGGAGTGGGTTGCCATTTCCTTCTCCAGTGCATGAAAAGGGAAAAGTGAAAGTGAAGTCGCTCAAGTTCGTGTCCAACTCTCAGTGACCCCATGGACTGTAGCCTACCAGGCTCCTCCATCCATGGGATTTTCCAGGCAAGAGTACTGGAGTGGGGTGTCATGCCTTGCGCTTCTCCGAGGAGGAAAGAAAAGAATGGAAATCAAAAGGGGAGAGACAGATCCAGACAGTAATCAGTTTCTCTAAGTGTTCTCCACAGCCCAGACACACAAAGAGATTCACAGAGTTTGGGTTAGAGAAGAAAAGGGGGAGTGGGGGAGATGGAAGGTGACCTAGTGGAGGAAAAGGATAGTTAAAAGGGGGGGAGAGCAATCAAGCCAGTGATCTCGTTCCCAAGTAGGAGAAAATAGGGTGCTGAAGATTGGGTTCTTGAAGATACAAAGTTGATAAACAAATACTGAAAAGCAAAAGATTAAAAATCTAGAGTAGATGTATTAGTTCTCAAAAATACCATTATTAAAAAAAGAGAAATAAAAGAAAACAGAAAAAAAAACCCACCAATGTCACAAAAAATTATATATATATATATATATATATATATATATGAAGTTTACTTTAAAAATAATGTCTTAAAAAAAGAGAGTAAAAATAGGGTCTTTTTTTGCAAGGTAATAGTAAGTTATAAAAATGAAAATTGAAGGGAGTAATATCGGGGGACTTCAAAATAAAGAAAATAAAATTCTAAAAAAAAATAAACAAAAAATAATAAAAAGTTTTTAGAAAATTTAAAAAAAATGATGCTTAGTAAAACTATATTCTAGGACTTTCTCCTGGAGCTGTTATGGACATTGGTGGGTCAGTTTACATTTTTCAGATAGTTTTCCTTGGTCCAGGCCTTGTACTTTCAATCAAGGTCTCTAGCCCTATCCTTATGTAGTCGGTTGCTAAATTACAGGGAAAAATTTTAAAAAAAATAAAAAGTTTTTAAAAATTTTAAAAAATGATAGTAGTAAAAATGTATCTAAACTTTCTCTGAAGCGTTTACAGACAGTGTGGGGTTTCAATTCATTTTCAGATAGTTCCTTGGTCCTGCTTGTACTTCTCAATTTCTCTAGGCCCCTACCTATGTAGTTGGTCAAACTAACAGGGTTTTAATCTGTTGCATCTGTCACTTCCAAACATTCCCTCTGTTTGTTTAAGCTTCTTCTGTTTGCTGGTCTCTTCAGTTCTAATTTCCACCCTGCCACAAGGGGGTGGTGTGGTCACTTTTTTTGTTTAGTCCTCACGCTGTCAGAGAGTCGTGCTGTGGGGAGGGAGGAGCACTGCAAACAAATCTCACTGGCGTTGCTCACAAGTTTCCACCACACTGGGTTTGCCCCGCTCATAGCAGTTTGTGCTTTCCCCAGTCTCCACTGCTCAGGCTCTAGGTTGCACTGCCGGGAAACTGTCTGAAGCAGCACATGGGGTTGGCTTGTACTTCCAGGTCTAAGCCGCCAGTTCTGGTTTATGGATACTCACAAAGGTGCAGACTGGGTTTGAGCCTGGGTTTTGTGCCCTTCCCAGCTCTGAGCACTTTCATGACCAGAGTTTTTTGCTAGCGCGTCGGGGGCTGTGCCTTTCCCCCTGCCTCCGTCCCAGCTGCTCAGATTTTCTGAGTGTTTGTACGGGCTCAGCTTCCCCAGGTGTGCCGTGCTCTCCCTTGGGGTGCTGATCTCTGGCTGAGACCCTCTCAGTGGGTGTCGATCTCCCAAGTCCCAAGAAGATCATGGATAGCAAGCGAGGTCTGTTTGGCAGTTTGGTATAAGGAGCCCTCTTTGGGCCGCAGTTCCCGCCCTTCGGCGTCTGGCTGCCCTCTGCTGCCTGTCTCCTGCGGGGTTTTGGGCTGGTCCGCAGTCAGGCTTTCTCTCCTCAGTCCTTTTTTCTGTGAAGCAGGCTTGGTGATGTCCTTAGGTTAAGGCTTTTGTGGGAAAGCTATCCCAGGTCTAGTTGCCTGTCTCGAAGCCTAGGTTCCCTCAGATTGCCCTCGAGCATTCAGCCCAGTCCTTACCCAAAAAGCAATGGCAGCCCGCCCTCCTGCTCTGCCCCTGCTGTGCTAGTTGGGGATGCACGCGTCTGGGCTGCGTGCCTGCTGGGATTTTGCTAGCTAGTATGGTGAACCGCGGGTTTTAGTTATTTAATTATTGTATCCTCCCGGATATTTGGGCCCTCTATGATTCCAAGGCTCGCCACAGAGTGGCGAGAGTGTTTCCTGGTGTTTGGAAACTTTCTCTCTTTTTTAAATGACTCCCTTCCCGGGACAGATCTCTGTCCCTACCTCTTTTGTCTCTCTTTTTATCTTTTATATTTTGTCCTAACCTCCTTTTGAAGACTATGAGCCGCCCTTTCTGTGTGTCTAACTTCCCTCTGCCAGCATTCAGAAGGTGTTCTGTGAGAATTTTGCTCGGTGTCTAAATGTTCTTTCAGTGAATTGTGGTAGAAGAAATTCGTCTCCCGAGCCTATTCCTCTGCCATCTTTAGGCACCAGCCCCCCCCTGGGGGGGGGGGCCACCATTCCTCCTTGACCATCCATTCAGATACCTCTACCACTCAGCCACTGTAAGGCCACATGTTATTCCCAAAGGATGAAACGTTAATTACTAGGATTTGAGTAGAATTGCTGTCTCAAAAAACCCCAAAAGGAAAGCAAGAGGAAACATGTCTTCTTGAGAGTTCAAGGAAGGGTGGAAGAGGGGGTTGGTATAAAGGTGCAAAGTGTACACAGAACTCCCAACAACTGGTGGCCCAGTGGTTAGAATTCCTGGTTTCACAGCTGTGGCCTGGGTTCACTTCCTGGTCAGGGAACTGAGATCCCATAAGCCACATGGTACAGCCAAAAACAGAAGAACAAGTCTTCTCCCCAGGTGCCCACTTTGAATTCCTGTAACTCATAGCTTATCGTTTTGTTCCCTTTGTTTTTTGGCCATGGACAAAGGTATGGGGATCCTAGTTCCTGAACCAACTATGACACCTATATCTCCCTGCATTGCAAGCAGTAAGTCTTAACTACTGGACCACCAGGAAGTTTCCGCATGGCTTATGAGTACTATAACATTTGTAAAAAAAACCCTGATCTATAATAAGTTTGCTTTAACTTTATTTGTTGGTAGTCTGGAATATGGCTTCCTCCTAGATTAACTATTTCTTCTAGCTGTCTCTTTGATCACTAATACGTTTTTTCCCCTTTTTTGTATGAACTATTCATTTCAAATTATTCTATCATCTGTAAACTGTCTTGTGTCAAAGGCTATCTGAAATAGTAGGGCAAAGAGGAATCCTGGTCTGAAAACTAGGAAATGGGTAGTGTTTTAAATCGAGTCCCATAAGTATATATTGTTCATTATTCTCTAGTGTTGACAGCAGTTCATCAAGGACCAACAGTCCCGTAATCAAATTGACCCTGTTGCTTACATTCTCTACAAGGGGTCCTCATGTACTTCATTTTTATACTGTGAGCTGATATCAGGTACAGGTCCCTTCCCCATCAGTGACTGCACTCAAACCAAAAAGCTTTCCTCCATTGGTAGACAAAATAGACAAATGTTTATTTTTGTCGGGAGCCGCGTTAGGCCATTACAGACATAATGGAGCTCGGCCCCAACCACCCTCCCCCCTCTCCACATCCTGAGCAGGCCACGGTCCCCGGGATGAAGGAGTTAGGTCTTCGTGATTCTGACGGTCCCTTTCCTTTCATCGTTGAGTGGCTGGAAAGTATGTTTAAGGTTCTTATTTGTTCTTGCATGAGAAATCACAAAGCCTTTCTGCAGTTGCCCAGTAAATAATCCATTAAGTTACATTTGTTCAAGGACCTTTAAAAAGAATTTCCCAGGATACACATAGCGCAGCTTGAGGCCATGGAAAACTTTGTTTATCTGAAACCTGCTTGTAAGGGAAATGTGATATGGCAAACAGTATTTGCTGAGTTTAGGATTTAAGAATATTTAAGGAAAGGTTAGAACAAAATGCTTAAGGTATTTTGGTAAGGTTTTGGCCATATTTACTATACTTATAGAAACTAGGAATTTTCGATATACTAATAGCTAAAAGCTCTTTTAGGAGATGGAGAGCGTTCTGTAACGAGTTACTGGGTATTGCAGGATTTAGAAGGAATGTGGTATACAGCCCAGAGACAAACTTGAGTTTACACTGTATCACAAGGACACTGAGAGGAACTCTGAAGGACAAAAACAATGATTTATGGAGACGTAAATATGGGTGAGGGGAACTGAAGATGTCAATACCTCTTGACCTAATGCTTTTTAAAAGTATAAAGAAAACCTGATGCTTAAAAATAAATACATGCAGCCCAGTGTTTGAGTGAAGGCCTTCATCATTTTCCTCCACCGACCCGTTCATTTCCCTTTAGAGGGTTTCCCGATGTCGGAGCTGGAACCTGCAATTTTGTTTAATCCTTCACACGTAGATATAACTTGTAAAAAACTGGTTTCGCAAAATACTTGCTAATATTATTGATTCAAAATTGCTACCCAGATATCTCATTTACCTTGATCGCTGAAGATAGTGGAAAAGAAATGCAAACATACTTGGAGTTCTAGGTCCTAGAATGCAAAAACTTCTTTTTTTTTTTCAATTGAATTATTTTTGACATACAGCACAGTGTGTATTGCAGATGTAACAACATATTAATTTCATATAATGAATAGATTGCGTAATATGAATTGCCATTGTAGTGGATAATTAGCACCTCTATCATCAAAACATATGATTTCTTTTTAGTGAATGGGATAATAGGTTCTAGTCTCTCCGTTTCATTACAATAGGATATTGTCTATAATCACTAGTATTTGATACCTAGGATATATTTACGGAAGTTCATGGTTCATGTACTGTTGAAGCCTGGCTTGGAGAATTTTGAGCATTACTTTACTAGCATGTGAGATGAGTGCAGTTGTGTGGTAATTTGAACATTCTTTGGCATTGCCTTTCTTTGGGATTGGAATGAAAACTGACCTTTTCTAGTCCTGTGGCCACTGCTGAGTTTTCCAAATTTGCTGGCATATTGAGTGCAGCACTTTCACAGCATCATCCTTTTAGGATTCCGAAATAGCTCGACTGGAATTCCATTACTTCCACTAGCTTTGGAGTATAGTAGTGTTCATATGATTCATCCTAAGGCCCACTTGACATTCGTATTCCAGGATGTCTGGCTAGGTGAGTGATCACACCATCATGATTATCTGCGTCATGAAGATCTTTTTTGTATAGTTCTTCTGTGTATTCTCACCACCTCTTCTTAATATCTTCTGCTTCTGTTAGGTCCATACCATTTCTGTCCTTTATTGAGCCCATCTTTGCATGAAATGTTCCCTTGGTATCTCTAATTTTCTTGAAGAGATCTCTAGTCTTTCCCATTCTATTGTTTTCCTCTATTTCTTTGCACTGATCACTGAGGAAGGCTTTCTTATCTCTCCTTGCTATTCTTTGGAACTCTGCATTCAAATGGGTATATCTTTCCTTTTCTCCTTTGCCTTTAACTTCTCTTTTCTCAGCTATTTGTAAGGCCGGAGCCGGCGGTCAGGCGCAAACCATTTTGCTTTTCTTTTTCTTGGGTCTGGTCTTGATCACTGCCTCCTGTACAATGTCACAAACCTCCATCCACAGTTCTTCAGGCACTCTATCAGATCTAATCCCTTGAGTCTATTGGTCACTTCCATTGTATAATTGTAAGGGATTTGATTTAGGTCATACCTGAATGGTCTAGTGGTTTTCCCCTACGTTTTTTCAACTTAATCTGTATTTGGCAGTAAGAATTTATGATCTGAGGCACAGTGTAACTCACGGGTACTTATTTTTGCAGACTGTATAGTTTTTCCATCTTTGGCTGCAAAGAATATCAGCTGATTTGGGTATGATCCTATAACAGGTGTAGGGGTGATGAATTCCCTCTGTTTTTTATTTGTCTGGGAAAGACATTCTCTCTCTTTGTAATGATTATTGTTTCTGGGAAAGTGTTCTTGGTATAAATTTTTCTCTTCAGTGCTTTGGAATATATTCTGCCTTTTCTCCCGAACTGCAACAGGTTTTTGCTGAAAAATTGTGCTGATATATTATCGAATTCTCTACATATGGGGCAAGTAGCTTTTCATTTCTACTTTCAAATTCTCTGGTTCTTGATTTTGATAATATGATTATAATTTGTCTCGGAGAAATCTCTTGGGTGATGCTATTTGGTGTCATTGAGCTTTATTTATTTTGTTGTCCCATTTTTCCTCCCAAATTTGGAAGTTTTCAGCCATTTATCTCCTTAAATATGCTGCTCCTTTTGCTTTCTCTTTCTATCTCTGAGACCCCATAGTGTGTACAGCCGTCCTTAATGGAAATTCCATAAATCATGCAAGATTACCTTAAGAGAAATATTGCGAGCAAGGGAGAATTCAAATTATTGCTAGAGAAAAAAGAGTAAAAGAATGTGAAAAATACAGGGAGATTGTGGGTAAAGAATAGAAGATAAGAGGCTTGTGAAATCAGAATATACTCTCTAGAGAAATAAATTTATTGAACTGAAAATAAGGAAAGGTTTAAGCTGGTGAGAGAATAGTTTAGGAAAAAAACAGCAAATGATAAGTGAGAAGAAAGCATATATTCAAAGAAATGACAAGTATAGAAGTAGTCATACATAAACATCACATATACAAAAGAAGAAAAAAAGAGGAAGAAGAGAATTAATGAGTAAAACACTAAAATTGCAAAAATGTTCCATCAATAAAAAACCAAAGCAAAAGAAGACCTATAACAATGTATAACCATAACGGGAAGAAGAAAGGATGGTGAGAAGCAGAAATGGTGTAAATAAAAACACAAGAAGAAGTGTGAACAAATTCCATCTCTACAGATAACTAACCCAGATTAGCAAATGATGAAGAAATAGATAAACACAATTGGAAGAGACATTCAAGGAAACAGAATAAATGTAAAAACCTAGAGAAGACTGCATTTCTATGAGGAATAAAAGGGACCCTAAGGAAGAGTAAAGAGAGTCCAAGAAGTAGAGAATAGCATGATGTATGCCAATTGTTGTTCCCAAGGAAAACAAAATATATCAAAAAAAGAATCATGGAATTGAAAGAAATTATAATGTTTTCGGTGCTGCAGGAAAATTCAGAAAGTTGAATTTAAAAGAGCTAAAATATTGTAAGAGGAACACCAAGGGCAGCAAAGCAATTGAAAAAACGAACCCGTGTGAGGCTATCAATGGGGGGTAGCTCAGAAAAGACAAATGCCAAAGAGAATTAAAGGATCTACAATAAAGCGGTGTAAAGCAATTAGAATATTAATAGTAGACTCTTTTGAGACCAGGCAGACTACTTACACAATTTAGCTGTAATAATTTATTTAATCTTCACACAACTTTATTGGAGAATTAGACTTATTCCTATTTTACAGAGAGGAATGCTGAAAGCAACAGAGAGAACAAATATCATGCCCAAGTCCTACATCTAGAAAGTGATAGAGCCGAGATGTACCCAGAAAACCAACTTAGAAACATCTCTTCTAACACCACTGTGCTATGACAACTGGAAAGAACAGAGGATGGAATTAAACTCAGAGGAAAACAATTTTTTTAATGGAGACATGTGGGTGAGAAAAGGAAGCATGAAGACTAAGAAAAGAGCTGTGCAATTGGTTAAAAAAAAAAAAACAATGCTGGAAAAAATGAAAAAAACAGAACAATGATAACTGATGAAAAAAGACAACATGCATAGAACAAACTGAGAAAAATGTGACAGTGAGCCTCAAAGGGAAAAAAATAAAAATTTCTGATGTCTGCTTCATATTCCTGTAGGTACTGAAGCAGAAAAGCGACTCCTGTGAAAGGGATTCCTCTTCCCCAGTGCCACGTGGGGAAATGAATAAGAAGCTGCAGCAGTGAGAGTGCTTCCCAGGTGGCTCAGTGGTAAAGGATCCTCCTGCAATGCAGGAGACGTGGGTTCAATCCCTGGGTCAGGAAGATCCCCTGGAGAAGGAAATGCAACCCTATTCCAGTATTCTTACCTGAAAAATTCCATGGACAGAGGAGCCTAGCAGGCTACAGTCCATGAGATTGCAAAGAGTTGAACACGACTTAGCGACTAAACAGCAGCAGCCCTGGTGAGGAAGCGCACCCTAAAACTTATAAGGAACCAGTGTGTTCACAATTTCCCAGTGTGTTTTATCCTATTAGCTGAGTATATGGCAGCACGTGGCCAGTGTAGGCATTGCTAAGTGTGAATCTCTGAGATGGTGTTAAGACAATGGTCAAATTAGTTTCTGCAGCAAATGTATTCTACTCACTTGACGTTTATGTGTGACAGCTGCAAGGGAAATAAGGCCTGTCGGTGACGACAGACTTTTCCCAGAAATAGAACACATGGCGAGTTCCAAGAAATCCAGGGATAGAGAAAGTAGGAATGAAATCAAGAGTGCGGTTCGAGGGTGAAAAGCAATAAAGTTAACTAGGTAAGTTTCAGTAGGGAGTCAACCTGATAGAATACAATGCAATATATTAAGATAAGTGTTTGTGATAAGAAACAATATAAGTATGTAAATGACATATTAAGTGTGGGTAGGAGAAGACAATAAACTTGAAAATAGTGTCTAAGGGAGTGAGCTTATTTAGAAAGCCGTGGTGGTTGATGTGCAATTGGAGTGATTCAGAATACACAGTCCAAGTTTTGGAGAAGCCAAAGGGCGCGCGATGTATAGAGGGAAAATCTGGATGTGTAGATGTGGATAGCCATAATTTGTTCAACTTAAAAAAGGACCGCTCTGCTTTAGGGTGCAGTGGGCACTGGGTGATAGGAGTGGTAGTTAGTGGGTTAGCAATGCAAACAGATGGAATATGATGAGTAGTCGAAATAAAAAGATGAAGAGATCGCTACTGGTGTGCTCGTAATGTGGGGGTAGGGATGTATATAGAGCAAGTAGAGCGCATAAGCATAGACGCATGATCTTAAGCGCAGTACGGAAAACAAGTAACAGATAGCTGTAGGTTGTATGTGGGTGCAGGGGCAGTGGTGAGGAGCCATAACTAGCGAGAGGGGGGGCGGGACACGCCGCACGACAGCACGAGAGCGTGCACGAGATGATATTACTCAGTGGTGTAGTGTTATCGAGTAGAGACTTCACATGATATCATGATCAGCTACGTGGTACATAGAGGACTGAGGCGGACAGATGAGTTGAGAAGGTCGGCGCTAGCTTCACAGATAGGACCGTACCAAGACAATGATAAGGAACCGAGACACACAGCATCACACACTCTCACTAGAGGCCACGAGTTTGAGTACAATAGGACTATACTATCAACAATTGCGATACATATGAGGTAGTGTGGGGGCTATGCATTATTAAAGCACACAGCAATAGCTAGCGACTGAGTCTTGAACACAAACAAGTAACTAGTCATCAATAGTGTGTATCCATGAGCTCACACAGATTGATAAAATCTCTTTCATTTTATCCTTCTGTACAATCAAGAGAGTATCATCGGGTCAGTATCATCTCACAATCATGACATTGGAGAACAGGCTTTCAACTATGAGACCCTGCAAACTCTACAGCCAACACATTAACTCACAAGACACAAGGTGAACCATGAGACAGCCACAAAGAAGCATCTTGATTCTTTAACACCACAACTATCTAAACACCACAATTACACATCACATTTACCACACATACGTCTCTCACTCTGCGAGCCAGTCACATATCACAGACACAGTGTAAGACCTCATTGACAATGGTCAAGAGAGCTAGGTGCGAGACCAGAAGAGTGGCACCCAACTCAAGTCTGCAAGTTCTTATAGTCATTGCGCTCACACACACTGGCGTAAGGGACTTCGATACATATTCGCTCAGACCACCTAGTGACATTTAGACAAGCTCCTCATGCACACACACACATGTGTAGCGCTACCATCGCAGAGGCACGGTGTATATCCGAGCACATGTGATATTCGAGACATCAGAGATGTCTTCTTCTCACACACACACACTATATCTGCGAAACTGCGCGTGACGAGTACGATTGACAGACTTCTGCCTAGGAGTAGTAACACAACACACACACGCGATCACTCGTTAGTAAGGACACATGCAGTGCGAGCGGAATTTCTTAGAGTCAATGTAGTAGTGATGTTCTAATCGAAAACAGACTTTATCACACATATCTCTTATATTTTGATCTAGATGGTAACGTACTCAGGCGAGTGGAGACA
This sequence comes from Okapia johnstoni, assembly GCA_024291935.2. NCBI lineage: Eukaryota > Metazoa > Chordata > Mammalia > Artiodactyla > Giraffidae > Okapia > Okapia johnstoni. Next base: position 24,973,256 of record CM044305.1, on the reverse strand, counting down.
AGAGTGGTCACATATATATTGAGGAAGTAGTGACATCTGTATAGTTCTCATCAAACACCAGAGCGAGTGCGGATTATTCGGTTAACATTCAAAAGTACATTAATAGTGATCGAGCACTTTGAGATAAGCGGAGTATTGGAGGAGGTGTGTGTCAGATATAGGATGTATTGACGGCGTACAGTGTACTTGACTGGGTCTGTAGTGTGAACTCACTATGATTTATGTTACACACACATCTAGATAACGTGAGATGTTTGGTGTAGGAGATAGAGGATATCATCAAACATAGTGAATTAAAAATTAGATAGAATAAAAATAAAAAAATAAAATTGAGGAGAAGAAAAATTAGAGAAAGATGTATCTGGTGTAGTGTGTATAAGGTGATTTCTGCGATTTTTTTGTGAAGGTATTAAATTTTTAAAGTAAAAAAAGAGTAGAATGATTGTGTGCTATTGCAGGTGAGAAGTTGTAAATATATTGTTTGTTTTTTTTTTGAAAGCGATGAGGAATTAGATATAAAAGATTAAGTTTATGAATAATTAATATCAGTAAGAAGTGTATCTCTCTGCCTATGATCCATTGCATCTCCTATAATAAACTTTAATAATAAAAGAGGATGTGGGAGAATATTTGTAGTGGAATGGAGGAGAATAGGAGGATGTGGGGGAGTTGGGGATGATGATTGAGGTTTGGTGGTTAAGTGATGGGGTTTTGGGAGGTTGGGAAGGTTTAATAGTGGGAATTAGAGAATGTTATATAGAGGTTTTTTTTTTGTTGTGATGTTGGGGAGGGTGAGGGAAAGGAATGATATTTTTGTGGGGTGTAATTAATAGGTTTGGGTTTTTTGAATTTGTATGTGGTAGTTTGTGGGTATGTGGTTGGAGGATAGTGATTTTATGGAGATTGAGGTTGATGTATTGGGAGGGATTGTGGGTGAGTGGATATGAATTGTCGCCAAAGATAGGTACGAAGCTACCTCTGATTCATATTGATCGGGCTTCTTCATCGATTTATCAATGCTGCTGGACATCTACAAAGCTGTTATCCAAGTCTCCTTCCAAGAAATTTTAACTAACCTTTACAGTTAGTGATACAACTTCCTCATGGTCAAGACCTCCTGCCTCCCTTTTAGAAATTATTTTTTTTTTTTTTTGTGACCCCCAAAATTGAATCAGTCCCTAATTTAGCTCTATTCACATAATAGGCATCTAAATTTTCGCTTTCCCGACAGAAAAGAATAGATAATACATTCAATCAATAATATGATCTCATCCCATACCTTCTCTCAATTTGTTGAATCTATTACGTTGGGGCCTGATGCTTCACTCTACCCTCCCCCAGCCAACCCTAGTAGTGTTTATAGGGTGTCTGTCTTCACTTGAACCTGGTATCGCCTCATAAGCAAGAGCATACAAAACACAAATAGTTTTTCAAAATGGGATAGAGTTTTCATTGAAACAAAGGCAAACAAATATCAATACGTTCTACTGGGCAATAATTATTTCTAGTTTCCCTTTGCTGCATTGATCCAAATCTAAACAAAGTGACCTCCCTGTGAACCAAGTATTTTATCTTTTTTGGTTTTTTGCATTTTTAATACAATTTTAAAAGTTTACTTTCCACTCACAGGTATTACACAATATTGGCCTGTATTCCCCATGTTGTAACAACACAACCTTGAGCCCTATCTTGCATCCAGTAGGTTCTACCTCCAATTCGCACACCTCTATATTGCCCTCACACCCCTCTCCCAACTGATAACAATATGAGGATGTGCAGAGAAGGCAGAAGCCAGGGAGGTGGTAACAAGTATTTTTGCCTATAACCCACCCAGTCCTTCTCAAGTCAATTCAAATTCTCTGCATAAAATCAATATGCCCCCCTTGGGCTGACTAGGTCCGAGTTGTTTTTCTTATTTGCAATAACAACAGGCTGCCCTAAACTCCCTTGAAAGAGTGACCAGCACCAGTTTATGTACTGGAGACTGTTTGCCCACTATTTGTGTAACTGTTTATATTTCAGAAACTGCCAGGAATTGGGATATTTTCAGTAACAGGAGAAAGATCTTAGCAGAGCCTGATCTAGCAAGCTGTTGAAGGTATGGCTTTGTTTTTCATACCTGCTGTACCTTAGTTTCAGTGTGCTGCAAAGTCTGTTTTGAGAAGAGGGGTGGGACTGGGAGTCTTTCAAAAAGGGCCAGAGAGTCCAGCCTCCTGGTCCCTGGAACAAAGAAAAGAGTGGGCTGGTTTCCTGTCTGGAGGATGGGGGTATTCATCCACCCCTTTCCATGAGCCTGATGGTTTCATTCAGTCTCATTCCAATTTCCTGGATTCAGATTTCATTTTTTAAAATTTTCTTGCAGTAGTGAATCTATAAAATACAACTAAGTATTCAGAGGCCCAGCTGAGGATCCTCCCTTCGGTGCCAGCTCATGTCAGGTCCGGGACTCACCTTTCCTATACTGAAGAACAGTATTCCAGAGCGGTTGTAAACTTCTCCTTCTAAGTTTCATCCGCTGCCTCAGAACTTTCACTCTGCAAGAGAGGAGAGGCCAAGTGAAGACACAATCCACCAACTGCCTGGGTCACTCAGACCCATGGTTCAGGGAAGGGTGATGCATCTCGGGGGTGGATCAGACATGATAGCATGGGAGTGAGTGCTAAACAGAAGAGGGCCTCTGTCCCCCTCCTACACCCACTAAGAGCCCCCAGAGCTTTCTACCTGCAAATGCACTCCCCCCTTTGCTCCTTTTTCTCCAGATCGCCTCGGTCCCCCTTTTAGTCCTTGGGACCCATGCACCTGAAGGTCCCTGGTGGACCGATGGCTCCAACAGGCCCTCGGGATCAGAAAAGGATTGATTGTTGAGTTCTGGAACTCTTTCCAGCACTTTTCACCTCCCCCATAACCATGACCTTCATGTATGACATATGTATGTACCGTCACCCCGTGCACAAAAGTCCCTCTTGCAGAAAACTCGAGCCTGTGCATCCCTCTTCCTGTACACTGACTGTCCCATAACCCACAAACAGCTCTACCCTGGATACAGACAGTCCCCTGCTGCTCACACCACCCTTTTCCTGAGACAGACAGTTCCCAGAGCCCAACACTGGCTCTCATCCTGGAATGCCAGCTCTGACCTGGAGGGTGGTGGGGGTGGGCAAGGGTAATATGAGCCCAGTCCCATGTCCATTGCTCCCTTGCCACCCCAGCACGTCCAGGGCCTCCAGGCGTCCCGGGGACACCTCTCTCCCTTTGAGACTTGGGGGCCTGCACAGCCCTGCATGCTTGGGTAAGCCCAATTCTCCCACAGAAGAACACATTGGAGAAACACGGCTGAAGGTGGTGCTCAGCAGGAGACATTTCCTCAGCAGTGCACGTTGTCACACCAATCTTCAGGGGAGAGAGCAACCTGTAGACTGCTCCTGACAGCCTGGCTTCCTCTGGGGACGGCATTGGGGAAATTCAGTCAGTGTTGGAACGTGATGGGAGAGGTCCAGGCAAGGCCTACCAGGAGTTGAGGTTCCAGACACTGTGCACATAGCTTGCTCCTTACCAGGACTGCCACTGTCACACCATCCTCCCCTTCTCCCTCCCACACCTCGCCACATACCACCCACCTAACTTTGGCCCAGTCCTCTCCGTTGGGGCCTGGTGGTTGCCTGGAGGTCCCCATGTTTGCCCTCCTCCCTGAGGCAACTGGACCAGAGTACCTAGAGGCCCTGGGAAAAGGACCACCCAGTCATTGACAACTGAAGCTCCTTGGAATGGGGGAGTGCAATAAAAGATGGGCTAAAAGATCTTAGCCTCCTCCTTAAAGATGTTGTCCCCCGAGGAGCTTCAGTCTTCCCTGAAATAACCCCGTGCAAATTGAAGGCAGGAGGAGAAGGGGATGACAGAAGAAGGGAATGGTTTGAATGGCATCACCACCTCAAGGACATGAGTCTGAAGCAAACTCCAGGAAATAATGTAGAACAGGGAATCCTGGCATGCTGCATCCATGGGGTTACTGAGGGTCAGACGGGGACTGACTGACCTGAAATACAACAACTGGACTAAAGGTCCCTCACTCCTGGCCGTTTATATTCATTTATTCCACAAGGATTCACTGAGCTTTTACTAGACACAAGGTGCTGTCCTAAATGCTGGGATTCTTAGTGAAAAAAAAAAACAGAACAAAATCCCTTCCTCATGAAGCAATGTAGAATTTATTAGAAGATTTTGGATCTAAAGAAAAGAAAGATTCTGACTGGGATGATACTTGGGAAAGAACCACTTGCCCCAAAGTGTGAACAAGCACACCTGTCTGCTTAAGTCACTGTATTGAATTAGGAAATAAAGTAAAAGGCAACTATCACCTCATTTTGTCGATTTCCAGTCTGCTGAAAAGAATGTGCCTTTGAGAGCTGGAGATGTGAATAAGAGTCCTGTGCCATGGATCATAAACCATTTTGAGGTAATTTAAAAACCAAAGTTTATTTTTTTAAAACAGTTTTAATTTTTCAGAAAAAATGAAAAGTTAATAGACTGTTCCTTTATACCCTGCACTCGATTTCCTTTGTTACTAATAACTTTACAAGTAGCATGGTATACTTGTTACAATTAATTAACCAATATTAAAACTGTTATTAACTAAAATATTATAATTTTATGCCGATTTCCTTAGTTTTTTTAACGCTAATGTAATTTTTCTCTTTTCAGGATCACCACCAGGGTACCCTAATTTCAGTTATCGTCATGTTTTTTAGCTCCCCTTGGCTGTGACCAGTCAGTTTCTCAGACTTGTTTTTCCTTCAGTTTTTTTTGATAGAACCAATTGTCTGATGTTTTGAAGATAGACTGGGTTATTATGGGTATTGGTAGAATGTCCACTCTTTTAGGAATTTATCTGATGTTTTTTTTATGAGTTAGACTGGGTGTTTATTATGGGTTTGGGGGAGGAAGACCATAGAGGTAAAAGTACCATTCTCATTATGTTATATAAAGGGTACATGCTATCATCGTGATTTATCACTGTTTACTGTTTACTCTGTAACCTGGCTAAGACTATGTCTTCGTAAGTTTCTCTGCTCTAAAGTTAACTTTTTTTTTTTTTTTAAATTCTGTTCCATGCTGTGTTGTTTGGAAATAAGTCATTAAGTGTAGTCCTATCTTAGTCCTAAGGGAGTGGGAAGTTTGCTGTATCTTCTTGAGGGTGTTCTACATAAATTACTGGGAATTCTACATGGGAGATTTATTTATTTATTTATTCAGTCATTTGTTTATTAGTTCGGGCTTATGGATATTTCTTTTCTATGGTGGGTCATAATCCCAATACCACCTTATTTATTTTGTTGCTCAAATGTTTTTTTATGTTTTGGCCATTAGGAACTCTCTTGGTTGGCTCCTGTTTCACTCTGGCATGCCCTCATATTCATGTGTTTCTTGGTTTTTCTTTGTTTTTTTTTGTTTTTGGAACATGTCCTTACTTTCTGGTACTAAAAGACCAGGTTTCTTTTATTAGAGAATGCTATTGGAAATGAAGATCTGGGTGCTAGGTGTGTGCATCTGGCTACTAGGGTTTTCCTGTTTCTAGGCCCTCTCAGCTGAAGTCCTATGTATGTTACCTGTATATTTATGCATATCTGTAAGTATTTCTATGTATTCATTTCTGTGTGTGTGTGTGTGTGTGTAGGTAAACATGAGTTCATATTGATGTCTCCAAGTCTAATCCATTACCACATAGGTCATTCTAGCCTCCTCCCTTACTTTTATGCAAACCTCCCACTCCAACAGTGAGAAATCTGGCTCCCACCATTCACCATCCATTTACTTAGTTGTTTTAATCCCATTATATGCATAGTTGTGTGTATCAGTTTTGTTAACCTATACCCCTGTGGCAGCTTGATCAGCTGGAATACAATACTCATGTACAGTTCCTTTTGTCTTAGCTTTACAGCCTGCTCCAAAGTTATTTAGATCGGCAGCTTTCCCCCATCCCCTGCAGTGATAACTGTTTTGTATACTAGTAATACAGTTAGATTTTGTCATATGGTCTCCATTCCTTCATGGGACTCCCTGACTTTCTAAAATATTTTTAAAAATTTTGTATACTTTAAGGTTGGTTCTCTGTGTTAAAAAGTTCTATGGGTTTTGACAAGTGCATAATGTCATGTACCTCCCATTACAGTATGATGCAGAATTATTTCACTGTCCTAAAAACCTCTTACGTTTCACCTATGAGCCCTCCTATCCTCCCCACAAACCTCTGGCAACTGTTGGTCTTTTTACTGTCTTCTATTGTTTTGCCTTTTTCTAGAATGTTCTTGAAATATTTTTAAAGTCAGTTTATAAAGAAAATCTTTGATTTCTCTAACCGAGATAGCATTTTCTCCCTACTACCACCGACTCATTCTTAATTGAACAAAGTATTTCTAATAAGTAAGAATCAAGGCTTTCCCATTTCTTTTGTCTTTTGTCCACTACCACTATAAGGTCATTAAGCTCTGTTTATCTTTTAATATCCTAACCTCTTTGTTACCAGCCTTGGAATTGGGAGGAAATACCAAGTACCTTTATTTTTATTTCTGTTGGAGAGATTGGTGGGGGAAGGCAGGCAGTGGCATGTATGGTATGTCCTATATAGGTGGCAGCTGGCAAATAGATACTCATGGGGAGGGGCATTAAGCTTCAATTTAATCTGAATATGCTTCTGTTTCTTTCTGGGGATTTATATTTAACTTGAAAGTAGCTTTGATGAATCTTTGAATATGAAATATTACTTTGGTCTGTTAGTCTCTTGAGGATATAGCAATTTGAGATGGATGCAGTGCAGTGAATATGTGACTGTCAAAATAGTTTCTAATATGAATGAAAATCCCGTAGGATGATAGTTTTAGAAATTATTTGGAAGGCTCATTTAGGAGAAGTAATAACTTTTCCTATTCCTATTTCTCACTTGTTTTTTGGTAGCATCCTTACAGTTATATGTATGAGAAATCCTCGTAGCCTTTCCACTGAAAGATTATCTTAAAAGTTCTCTCACGATAAGGCTAACTTTTTTTCAAACCTGGGAAATGCTCACCTCACTAAACTTAACATGTTAGCAGTGATTGTCAGCCAGAGATACTGTTACCTTTACCTGGGGCCGTTTTGAAGGTGCTATTGAGATTTTACAGGGGGAGACCAGGATGCCAAACACCTTGTGTCACGAGCAACAGACTTGCATGATGAATCATTGTGCCCCCACGTTACCACATCAATAGCATACTGTTGAGACACACTAGGCAGACTAATACGTGTAGTACTACTCTCTGTTGAACACATTTCAGCTGTTCAAGAGACCCAACAAGTATGTCAGTGTGAATGGAGCAAGGCATGGCCTCTGTCTGGGACATGCGAGGGGAGTGGAGGGATTAGGCACGCTAGAGAGTATGTGTCCTTAGGCTTCAGCTGGTTGTTGACTACTACTGGTAGATCTGACTTTTCGGGACAAAAGCTAGATACCCAAGGTTTTATGTAAAATTGTCCTAAAGTGTGGCTCAACTTCTTTGCTTTTTTGTCATGCCAGGGCCAAACCCAACAGGTTGGTGGGCTGGTTTTGGCCCACAGACCATTCATTGGGTTATAACCTGTGATGTAGTTATCTTAGAAAGTGAGCTAAAGTTTTGGCAGAGGTAAACAGCCCTGAATATTTGCTGAGCTCAGAAAAGGCTGTGGAGACAAAGCGCTAGGTGTTGAGGTCATCTTCTATAGTGTAGAGAATTGTGGCATCAGAGTAGAGCTCTGGGGGAACTTCTTCTCTGGTTAGAAGGGGGAATCCTGTTGAGAGAAAATTCTGCACTGCTGGAGGAAGCCTTAGGTAAGCATACCATCACTAGCCCTCCAGTTGCTATAGCCTTAAGAAATAAAGAATCCTGCAAAGCTCGCAGGCAACAAAGGCTCAATGCTTCAGAATCTCCTGGTTTATGTGGCTTTGGAACTGTGTGACTCCAGTCATAGGGTTTATGCCTTCGATATTTGTTCCTTCTTGATCTAGGGTTACTGCCTACACAGCTCCACAGTCCACAGCTGTGGCCATCTGTGGTGTAGTGGGGATGTTTCAGGGGGTTTTTCCCAGGAGTTTGGTCATGCCCTAGTACAATTCAAATATGATATGAAAAGTAGCAGCCCATTATATTATTGTTAAGTAATAAAGTCCGTATGTGTTTTGCATAGTTGTTGAATACTATAATATATATGAGCCAGAATCGATTGTATGTTTTAATCTGAATCATTCAAATCTATAATATGAGATCCTATATGATAGTGTATGATTTTAGTTGTATTCTATGAGATTAAATACACAAATCCAGTGTAGTACTTTACTATAAAACTTTGTTTTTTTTAAGAAATTGGTTGATCTTATTGGTTGGAATATTTTCTGGTTTGTAAACTATCTGCTGGCTTAACCTCCCTCTGAGCAGAAAGGAAATAGCTTTTTCAAAAGTATTTCAGTATTTTATCATCCCAAAAAGTTAAGTTTATTTGAGAATGTTATATATTGTGAAATGCGTAATGATTATTCACGTTAGTTACTGCTTATGTGAGTGAATGTTTGTACAGAGCAGAGTACTTATCACATTTAAGATTATTGACACAATCCCTTGAAGAGAATGAGCTTTTATCAGTTTAGATTCCTACTCCTTGTGAAAAGTAGGTCTACTATTAATCATCTTTTCAGATGGTAGCCATCTTTGTGGGGTTAGCAAGCTGTTGGCCTCAATTGTAAAGATGCTTTTTAATGTTTTTTCGAAGGCAAGTATTTGTAATCCTTAAAAAAGAAAATGACAGCTTTTCCCCTTCAGCTGTTTCTTGTATGTCTGAAAACAGCTTATTTGCAGAAGGATTCTTTCCTGCCCTCTCTGCCATCCACATCCTACAAACATGTACCCCCCCCCTATTTGGATGATAAATTGATGAGGGTTTGCTCTCTTTTCCTCCCTACCAGCTAGTGAAAGAAAAGTGCTTGTCATTACTCAGCTAGGAACATCCTTGATAGCTACCAATGACATTGTGGAAAGAAAAAGATGTTGAAGAAGGCAGGCTTGGGTTTGAGTCACGAATCTGCCATGTGCCCATTCTCTGAGTTTGATTTCGTATTTGTAGAGGTAATTATAACTACTTTTCAGGACATAGAATAGTTGTTCAGTAAATGGTTGCTGATAATAATGGTGATAAAGGCAGTAGTAACTTTGGTCTCAGTGCACCTGAGGTTCTGAATGGTAATAAAACTAGCCAGAAGCTAGAAACCCCAAAGAGGTCTGAAGTAGTCTGTGGATCCCAGGCTCTTGACATCTGAAATACCTTGTTTTTATTGACCTTTGTTTTTCTTTCTTATAAAAAGGCAGTTGTATTGCCCTTATATATTAAGGACTTGAAAGTAGGGTTGAGAAATTAATAAAAAACCGTTCTTTGAAGCCCCTTGGAAAGCTTGAGTGAAGCCTTTGGGTGCTTCTGAAGCTCTTTATTGACGATGATTAGATAGCCATCAGGTTGTCTGGATATGATTAAATCCCTTTTTGGTAGGAAAGCCATTATCATTTCTATAAATATCAGATTTGATTACCTAAAATCATGAAGCAAAAGTCGCTCGGTCGGTCGTGTCCGACTCTGCAACCCCATGGATTATACAGTCCATGAAATTCTCCAGACCAGAATACTGGGAGTGGGTAGCCTTTCCCTTCTCCAAGGGATCTTCCCAACCCAGGGATCGAACCCAGTTCTTCCATATTGCAGGTGGATTCTTTACCAGCTGAGCCACAAGGGAAGCCCAAGATTACTGGAGTGGGTAGCCTATCACTTCACCAGCGGATCTTCCTGGCCCAGGAATCAAACCAGGGTCTCCTGCATTTCAGCCAGATTCTTTACCAACTCAGTTATGAGGGAAGCCCATAAAGTCATTCCTATCATTAAATGTAATGAATTGCATTTTGTTCATTTCACCTAAGAAGTATTGAACACCTCATCTGTGCTAGGCCCTGTGCCCAGTCAGTTGTATACTCTTAAAGAAGATACTGATTTCAGGAATCTTAAGAGTTGTACCACTTAGCCTATAATTTAAAATCAAAATCTGAAGGCCTTAGATTTGCACTGACCAGTAAGGTCTGTCAGTTCAGTCGCTCAGTCGTGTCTGACTCTTTGTGACCCCATGGACTACAACACACCAGGCTTCCCTGTCCATCACCAACTCCTGGAGTTTACTCAAACTCATGCCCATTGAGTCAGTGATGCCATCCCACCATCTCATCCTCTGTCATCCCCTTCTTCTCCCACCTTCAGTCTTTCCCAGCATCAGGGTCTTTTCAGATGAGTCAGCTCTTCGCATCAGGTGGTCCAAGTATTGGACTTTCAGCTTCAACATCAGTCCTTCCAATGAATATTCAGGACTGATTTCCTTGAGGATGGACTGGTTGGATCTCCTTGCAGTCCAAAGGACTCTCAGGAGTCTTCTCCAATACCACAGTTCAAAAGAATCAGTTCTGTGGCGCTCAGCTTTCTTTACAGTCCACCTCTCACATCCATACATGAGTAGTGGAAAAACCATAGCCTTGACTAGACGGATCTTTGTCAGCAAAGTAATGTCTCTGCTTTTTAATATGCTATCTACGTTGGTCATAGCTTTCCTTCCAAAGAGCAAGCATCTTTTAATTTCATGACTGCAGTCACCATCTGCAGTGATTTTGGATCCCCCCAAAATAAAATCTGTCACTGTTTCCATTGTTTCTCCATCTATTTGCCATGAAGTGATGGGACTGGAGGCCATGATCTTAGTTTTTTGAATGTTGAGTTTTAAGCCAGCTTTCTCATTCTCCTCTTTCACTTTCATCAAGAGGCTCTTTAGTTCTTCTTTGCTTTCTGCCATAAGGGTGGTGTTATCTGCGTATCTGAGATTATTGATATTTCTCCCAGCAATCTTGATTCCAGCTTGTGCTTCATCCAGCCCAACATTTCACATGATGTATTCTGCATATAAGTTAAATAAGCAGGGTGACAATATACAGCCTTGATGTACTCCTTTCCCAATTTGGAACCAGTCTGTTGTTCCATGTCCAGTTCTAACTGTTGCTTCCTGACCTGCATACAGATTTCTCAGGAGGCAGATCAGGTGGTCTGGTATTCCCATCTCTTGAAGAATTTTCCAGTTTGTTGAGGTCCACATAGTCAAAGGCTTTGACATAGTCAATAAAGCAGAAGTAGATGTTTTTCTGGAATTCTCTTGCTTTTTTGATGATCCAACAGATGTTAACAATTTGATCTCTGGTTCCTCAGTCTTTTCTAAATCCAACTTGAACATCTGGAAGTTCATGGTTCACGTACTGTAGAAGCCTGGCTTGGAGAATTTTGAGCATTACATTGCTAGTGTGTGAGATGAGTGCAATTGTGCGGTAATTTGAACTTTCTTTGGCATTGCCTTTCTTTGGGATTGAAACGAAAACTGACCTTTTCCAGTCCTGTGGCCACTGCTGAGCTGTCCAAATTTACTGGCATATTGAGTGCAGCACTTTCACAGCATCATCTTTTAGGATTTGAAATAGCTCAACTGGAATTCCATCACCTCCACTAGCTTTGTTCATAGTGGTGCTTCGTAAGGCCCACTTGAGTTCGCATTCCAGGATGTCTGGCTCTAGCTGAGTGATCACACCATCGTGGTTATCTGGGTCATGAAGATCTTTTCTGTAGAGTTCTTCTGTGTGTTGTTGCCACCTCTTAATATCTTCTGCTTCTCTTAGGTCCATACCTTTTCTGTCCTTTAATTGTGCCCATCTTTGCATGAAATGTTCCCTTGGTATCTCAAATTTTCTTGAAGAGACCTCTAGTCTTTCCCATTCTTTTGTTTTCCTCTATTTCTTTACATTGATCACTGAAGAAGACTTTCTTATCTCTCGTAGCTATTCTTTGGAACTCTGCATTCAGATGGGAATATCTTTCCTTTTCTCCTTTGCTTTTTGCTTCTCTTCTTTTCACAGCTATTTGTAAGCCCTCAGACAACCATTGTGCCTTTTTGCATTTCTTTTTCTTGGTGATGGTTTTGATCCCTCTCTCCTGTACAGTGTCACAAACCTCCATCCATAGTTCTTCAGACACTCTTATCAGATCTAATCCCTTGAATCTATTTGTCACTTCCACTGTATAAGCATAAGGGATTTGATGTAGGTCATACCTGAATAGTGTAGTGTTTTTTCCTACTTTCTTCAATTTAAGTCTGAATTTGGCAATAAGGAGTTCATGATCTGAGCCACAGTCAGCTCCTGGTCTTGTTTTTGCTGACTGTGTAGAGCTTCTCCATCTTTGGCTGCAAAGAATATAATCAGTCTGATTTCGGTATTGACCATCTGGTGATGTCCATGTGTAGAGTCTTCTCTTGTGTTGTTGGAAGAGGGTAGTAACTTCAGGTGGGTACTGAATGCTTGAAATGTGTTGTAAATATAAAGTATACACTGCACTCCCAGAACTTAGTTTGAAAAAAATTTTGTAAAATATCAGTGATGTTTATATTGAATTTATGTTAAAAACAAGAGTCTTTTTGCTGTCTTGGATTGAATATATTAGAATTATTAACAATTTCACCTGTTTCTTTTTACTTAATGTAACTCCTAGGGCAATTAAAATGAATCACATTATGGTTTAATTGGACTGCACTGCCTTAGTGCTTCAGTGACTTGGCAAGGTTACTCATCCAGTTAGGACTCCTGTGGCTAGTGCAAGGTATACATCATCTTACTGTGAAAATGGCAGGTAGTGTTTGTTTTGATCAAAAAGATGGAAAATTCAAACCTTGTTTCAGAAAAAAAAGTTAAATAAACACTAAAGACTTTAAATACTTACATTTTAAATTAAAGCATAAACTGGTAGACTCTCTTAGCATTTCGGGTCTGGAATGCTTTAAATGGGGCAAACTAGAAACTCTACCCAATGATTTAGTAGCCTAAACTTATTTTTCATTTTCCCTTAGCATTCACAAGTCATTACATAGGTGATCCCTGATCCCCCAGTTTTTTATTGGGAGATGGGGTGTACAGAAGGTAGAGGGCAAGGTTCATCTATATATTTTTCTTATCTCACTAGCTAGATTGCTTTAGTACTGTGAAATTCATTCTTCATTATGTAGCCAACATTTGAGCAGGTACTAGGTCAGACTCTGGAATACAGTGGTGAACGAGAAATAATCCCTGAGTAGAACTACAGGCTTTCCTTTCAGTTTTGTCTTGTTTTGGCTTTGTTTTTGGAAAATAATTCTAACCTAGAGAAGTTGCAAGAATAAATATGCTACAAAGAATGCTGTATGCTCTTTACACAGACTTATGTATTGTTAACATTTGTCGCTGTTTGCTTTTTAAACAAACTGACATAGTTGATTTACAATATTAGTTTCAGATGTATGACATAGTTATTCAAATTTTTATATATTATTACTCTATGTATAGTTATTATCAAATATTGGCTGTATTCCCTGTCCTGTAAAATATATCCTTGTAACTTATGTATAGATAGTAGTTTGTTACACTTCTTATCCCCTGCCCCTATTTTGCCCCTCCCCCTTTCCTCTCCCCATTGGTAGCCACTGCTTTGCTCTCTATATCTGTGAGTCTGTCTTGTTATAGTAATTAGTTTGTTTTATTTTTTAGACTCCACATATAAATAACATACATATGTCTCTTTCTGACTTATTTTCACTAAGTATCATACCCTCTAGGTTCATCATCTATGTTGTTGCAAATGGCAAATTATCTTTTTTTATGGTTGAATAGTATTCCTTTATACACAGACACACACAGAATGTTTTTTTTTTTTTTAGTTTATTTTCTGTTTTTTTTACTTTACAATATTGTATTTGTTTTGCCATACATTGACATGAATCCACCATGGGTGTAAATGTCTTTCCCCTTCTAGAACCCCCCTTCAACCTCCCTCGTCCCCATCCCATCCCTCTGGGTCATCCTGGTGCACCAGCCCCAAGCACCCTGTATCATGTGTTGAACCTGGACTGGCGATTTGTTTACACATATGATAATTACATGCTTCAGTGCCATTCTCCCATATCATCCTGCCCTCGCCCTCTCCCATAGAGTCCATAATACTGTTCTATTTATCTCTGTCTCTTTTGGTGTCTCGCATACAGTGTTATCTTTACCGATTGACTAAATACCATATATATGTGTTAGTATACTCTATTGGTGTTTTTCTTTCTGGCTTACTTCACTCTGTATAATAGGCTCCAGTTTCATCCACCTCATTAGAACTGATTCAAATGTATTCTTTTTAATGGCTGAGTAATATTCCATTGTGTATATGTACCACAGCTTCCTTATCCATTCGTCTGCTGATGGGCATCTAGGCTGCTTCCATGTCCTGGCTGTTATAAACAGTGCTGCGATGAACATTTGGGGTACACGTGTCTCTTTCAATTCTGGTTTCCTCAGTGTGTGTATTGTATGCCCAGCAGTGGGATTGCTGGGTCATATGGCAGTTCCATTTCCAGTTTTTTGAGGAATCTCCACACTGTTCTCCATAGTGACTGTACTAGTTTGCATTCCCACCAACAGTGTAAGAGGTTTTCCCTTTTCTCCACACCCTCTCCAGCATTTATTGCTTGTGGACTTTTGGATAGCAGCCATTCTGACTGGTGTGAAATGGTACCTCATTGTGGTTTTGATTTGCATTTCTCTGATAATGAATGATGTTGAGCATCTTTTCATGTGTTTGTTAGCCATCTGCATGTCTTCTTTGGAGAAGTGTCTGTTTAGTTCTTTGGCCCACTTTTTGATTGGTTCATTTATTTTTCTGGAATTGAGCTGCAGGAGTTGCTTGTATATTTTTGAGATTAATTGTCCGTTGCTACATTTGCTATTATTTTCTCCCATTCCGAAGGCTGTCTTTTCACCTTGCTTTATAGTTTCCTTTGTTGTGCAAAAGCTTTTAATTTTAATTAGGTCCCATTTGTTTATTTTTGCTTTTATTCCCAGTATTCTGGGAGGTGGGTCATAGAGGATCCTGCTGTAATTTATGTCGGAGAGTGTTTTGCCTATGTTTTCCTCTAGGAGTTTTATAGTTTCTGGTCTTATGTTTAGATCTTTAATCCATTTTGAGTTTATTTTTGTCTATGGTGTTAGGAAGTGTTCTAGTTTCATTCTTTTACAAGTGGTTGACCAGTTTTCCCAGCACCACTTGTTAAGAGATTGTCTTTTCTCCATTGTATATTCTTGCCTCCTTTGTCGAAGATAAGGTGTCCATAGGTGCGTGGATTTATCTCTGGGCTTTCTATTTTGTTCCATTGATCTATATTTCTGTCCTTGTGCCAGGATCATACTGTCTTGATGACTGTGGCTTTGTAGTAGAGCCTGAAGTCAGGCAGGTTGATTCCTCCAGTTCCATTCTTCTTTCTCAAGATTGCTTTGGCTATTCGAGGTTTTTTGTATTTCCATACAAATTGTGAAATTATTTGTTCTAGTTCTCTGAAGAATACCGTTGGAAGCTTGATAGGGATTGCATTGAATCTATAGATTGCTTTGGGTAGTATACTCATTTTCACTATATTGATTCTTCCGATCCACGAACACGGTATATTTCTCCATCTATTTGTGTCCTCTTTGATTTCTTTCACCAGTGTTTTATAGTTTTCTATATATAGGTCTTTTGTTTCTTTAGGTAGATATATTCCTAAGTATTTGATTCTTTTCATTGTGATGGTGAATGGAATTGTTTCCTTAATTTCTCTTTCTGTTTTCTCATTGTCAGTGTATAGGAATGCAAGGGATTTCTGTGTGTTATTTTTATATCCTGCAACTTTACTATATTCGTTGATTAGCTCTAGTAATTTTCTGGTGGAGTCTTCAGGGTTTTCTATGTAGAGGATCATGTCATCTGCAAACAGTGAGAGTTTTACTTCTTTTCCAATCTGGATTCCTTTTATTTCTTTTTCAACTCTGATTGCTGTGGCCAAAACTTCCAAAACTATGTTGAATAGTAGTGGTGAGAGTGGGCACCCTTGTCTTGTTCTTGATTTTAGGGGAAATGCTTTCAGTTTTTCCCCATTTAGGATAATGTTTGCCATGGGTTTGTCATATATAGCTTTTATTATGTTGAGGTATGTTCCTTCTATTCCTGCTTTTTGGAGGGTTTTTGTCATAAATGGATGTTGAATTTTGTCAAAGGCTTTCTGTGCATCTGTTGAAATAATCATATGGTTTTGTTTTTCAATTTGTTTATATGGTTTATTACATTGATTGATTTGCGGATATTGAAGAATCCCTGGGATAAAGCCCACTTGGTCATGATGTATAATCTTTTTAATATGTTGTTGGATTCTGTTTGCTAGGATTTTGTTAAGGATTTTTGCATCTATGTTCATCAGTGATATTAGCCTGTAGTTTTCTTTTTTTGTAGCATCTTTTCAGGTTTTGGTATTAGGGTGATGGTGGCCTCATAGAATGAGTTTGGAAGTTTACCTTCCTCTGCAATTTTCTGGAAGAGTTTAAGTAGGATAGGTGTTAGCTCTTCTCTAAATTTTTGGTAGAATTCAGCTGTGAAGCCATCTGGTCCTGGGCTTTTGTTTGCTGGAAGATTTCTGATTACAGTTTCAATTTCTGTGCTTGTGATGGGTCTGCTGAGATTTTCTATTTCTTCCTGGTTCAGTTTTGGGAAGTCGTACTTTTCTAAGAATTTATCCATTTTTTCCAAGTTGTCCAATTTATTTGCATATAGTTGCTGATAGTAGTCTCTTATGATCCTTTGTATTTCTGTGTTGTCTGTTGTGATTTCTCCGTTTTCATTTCTAATTTTGTTGATTTCATTCTTCTCCCTTTGTTTCTTGATGAGTCTGGCTGATGGCTTGTCAATTTTCTTTATCTTCTCAAAGAACCAGCTTTTGGCTTTGTTGATTTTTGCTATGGTCTCTTTTGTTTCTTTTGCATTTATTTCTGCCCTAATTTTTAAGATTTCTTTCCTTCTACTAACCCTGGGGTCCTTCATTTCTTCCTTCTCTAGTTGCTTTAGATGTAGAGTTCGGTTATTTATTTGGCTTTTTTCTTCTTTCTTGAGGTGAGCCTGTATTGCTATGAATCTTCCCCTTAGCACTGCTTTTACCATGTCCCATAGGTTTTGGGTTGTTGTGTTTTCATTTTCGTTCATTTCTATGCATATTTTGATTTCTTCTGTGATTTGTTGGTCATTCAGCAGTGTGTTGTTCAGCCTCCATATGTTGGAATTTTGAATAACTTTTCTCCTGTAATTGACATCTAATCTTACTGCATTGTGGTCAGAAAAGATGCTTGGAATGATTTCAGTTTTTATGAATTTACCAAGACTAGATTTATGGCCCAGGATGAGATCTATTCTGGAGAAGGTTCCGTGTGCACTTGAGAAAAAGGTGAAATTCATTGTTTTGGGGTGAAATGACCTATAGATATCAATTAGGTCTAACTGGTCTATTGTATCATTTAAAGTTTGTGTTTCC
Organism: Okapia johnstoni; assembly: GCA_024291935.2. Lineage (NCBI taxonomy): Eukaryota > Metazoa > Chordata > Mammalia > Artiodactyla > Giraffidae > Okapia > Okapia johnstoni. Next base: position 24,955,786 of record CM044305.1, on the reverse strand, counting down.
TTGTTAATTTTCTGTTTAGTTGATCTGTCCATTGTTGTGAGTGGGGTATTAAAGTCTCCCACTATTATTGTGTTATTGTTAATTTCCCCTTTCATACTTGTTAGCATTTGCCTTACATATTGTGGTGCTCCTATATTGGGTGCATATATATTTATAATTGTTATATCTTCTTCTTGGATTGATCCTTTGATCATTATGTAGTGTCCATCTTTTGTCTCTTTTCACCGCCTTTGTTTTAAAGTGTATTTTATCTGATATGAATATTGCCACTCCTGCTTTCTTTTGGTCTCCGTTTGCATGAAATATCTTTTTCAAGCCCTTCACTTTCAGTCTGTATGTGTCCCTTGTTTTGAGGTGGGTCTCTTGTAGACAACATATATAGGGGTCTTGTTTTTGTATCCATTCAGCCAGTTGTTGTCTTTTGGTTGGGGCATTCACCCCATTTACATTTAAGGTAATTATTGATAAGTATGATCCTGTTGCTATTTACTTTATTGTTTTGGGTTTGAGATTATACACCCTTTCTGTGTTTTCTGTCTAGAGAAGATCCTTTAGCATTTGTTGGAGAGCTGGTTTGGTGGTGCTGAATTCTCTGAGCTTTTGCTTGTCTGTAAAGCTTTTGATTTCTCCTTCGTATTTGAATGAGATTCTTGCAGCATACAGTAATCTGGGCTGTAGATTATTTTCTTGCATCACTTATGTCCTGCCATTCTCTTCTGGCCTGAAGAGTTTCTATTGAAAGATCAGCTGTCATCCTTATGGGAATCCCCTTGTGTTATTTGTTGCTTTTCCATTGCTGCTTTTAATATTTGTTCTTTGTGTTTGATCTTTGTTAATTTGATTATTATGTGTCTTGGGGTATTTCACCTTGGGTTTATTCTGTTTGGGACTCTCTCGGTTTCTTGGACTTGGGTGATTATTTCCTTCCCCTCTTTAGGGAAGTTTTCAACTATTATCTCCTCGAGTATTTTCTCATGGTCTTTCTTTTTGTCTTCTTCTTCTGGGACTCCTATGATTCATATGTTGGTGTGTTTAACATTGTCCCAGAGGTCTCTGAGGTTGTCCTCATTTCTTTTAATTCTTTTTTCTTTTTTCTCTCTGTTTCATTTATTTCTATCATTCTATCTTCTACCTCACTTATCCTATCTTCTGCCTCCATTATTCTACTGTTGGTTCCCTCCAGAGTGTTTCTGACCTCATTTATTGCATTATTCATTATATAATGACTCTTTTTTATTTCTTCTAAGTCCTTGTTAAACCTTTCTTGCATCTTCTCGATCCTTGTCTCCAGGTTATTTATCTGTAACTCCAATTTGTTTTCCAGATTTTGGATCATTTTCACTATCATTATTCGGAATTCTTTATCAGGTAGATTCCCTATCTCTTCCTCTTTTGTTTGATTTGGAGGGCATTTATCCTGTTCCTTTACCTGCTGGGTATTTCTCTGCCTTTTCATCTTGTTTATATTGCTGTGTTTGGGGTGGCCTTTCTGTTTTCTGGCAGTTTGTGGTTCCTCTTTATTGTGGAGGTTCCTCGCTGTGGGTGGGGTTAGACGGGTGGCTTGTCAAGGTTTCCTGGTTAGGGACGCTTGTGTCGGTGTTCTGGTGGGTGGAGCTGGATTTCTTCTCTCTGGAGTGCAATGAAGTGTCCAGTAATGAGTTTTGAGATGTCAGTGGGTTTGGTGTGACTTTGGGCAGCCTGTATGTTGAAGCTCAGGCCTATGTTCCTGTGTTGCTGGAGAATTTGCGTGGTATATCTTACCCTGGGACTTGTTGGACCTTGAGTAGTGCTTGGTTTCAGTGTAGGTATGAAGGTGTTTGATGAGCTCCTATTGTTTAATGCTTCCTGGATTCAGGAGTTCTCTGGTGTTCTCAAGATTTGGACTTAAGTCTCCTGTCTCTGGTTTTCAGTCTTATTCTTACAGTAGCCTTAAGACTTCTCCATCTATAACGATGATAAAACATCTAGGTTAATGATGAAAAGTTTCTCCACAGTGAGGGACACCTGGAGAGGTTCACAGTTACATGGATAAGAGAAGAGGGAAGAGGGAGATAGAGGTGGCCAGGAGGAGAAGAGGGGAGTCAAAAGGGGAGAGAGCAAGCTAGCCAGTAATCACTTCCCTATGTGCTCTCCACCGTCTGGATCTCTCAGAGATGTTCATGGAGTTACACAGGGAAGAGAAGAGGGAGGAAGGAGACAGAGGTGGCCAGGAGGAGAAACTGCTACTGCTAAGTCGCTTCAGTCATGTCCGACTCTATGCGACCCCATAGATGGCAGCCCACCAGGCTCTGCCGTCCCTAGGATTCTCCAGGCAAGAATACTGGAGTGGGTTGCCATTTCCTTCTCCAGTGCATGAAAGGGAAAAGTGAAAGTGAAGTCGCTCAGTCGTGTCCAACTCTCAGTGACCCCATGGACTGTAGCCTACCAGGCTCCTCCATCCATGGGATTTTCCAGGCAAGAGTACTGGAGTGGGGTGTCATTGCCTTCTCCGAGGAGGAGAAAAGAGGGAATCAAAAGGGGAGAGACAGATCCAGCCAGTAATCAGTTCTCTAAGTGTTCTCCACAGCCCAGACACACAAAGAGATTCACAGAGTTGGGTAGAGAAGAAAAGGGGGAGTGGGGAGATGGAGGTGACCTAGTGGAGGAAAAGGATAGTTAAAAGGGGGGGAGAGCAATCAAGCCAGTGATCTCGTTCCCAAGTAGAAAATGGGTGCTGAAGATTGGGTTCTTGAAGATACAAAGTTGATAACAAATACTGAAAAGCAAAGATTAAAAATCTAGAGTAGATGTTAGGTTCTCAAAAATACCATATTAAAAAAAGAGAAATAAAAGAAAAAGAAAAAAAAACCCACCAATGTCACAAAAAATTATATATATATATATATATATATATATATATATGAAGTTTACTTTAAAAATAATGTCTTAAAAAAAGAAGTAAAAATAGGGTCTTTTTTTGCAAGGTAATAGTAAGTTATAAAAATGAAAATTGAAGGAGTAATAGGGGACTTCAAAATAAGAAAATAAAATTATAAAAAATTAACAAAAAATAATAAAAAGTTTTTAAAAATTTAAAAAATGATGCTAGTAAAACTATATCTAGGACTTTCTCTGGAGCTGTTATGGACAGTGTGGGGTCAGTTCATTTTCAGATAGTTCCTTGGTCCAGCTTGTACTTCTCAAGGTCTCTAGGCCCCTTCCTATGTAGTCGGTGCTAATTACAGGGTTTTAATTGGTTGCATCTGTCTCTTCCAAAGCAATTCCCTCTGTTTCTTTTAGCTTCTTCTGTTTGCTGGTCTCTTCAGTGTCTAATTTCCGCCGTGACACAAGGGGGGCGGTGGTGGTCACTTTTTTTTTTAGTCTCACTTGTTCATTCGTGCTGTGGGAAGGGAGGAACACTGCAAACAAATCTCACTGGCATGTGCTCACAATGTTTCGGCCACACTGGGTTTGCCCTGCTCATACACTGCTCAGGCTCTAGGTTGCACTGCTGGGAACCGTCTGAAGCGGCCCCTGGGGTTGCTTGTACTTCCCAGGTCTAAGCCACTCAGGTTCTGGTTCCCAGGTACTTCACAAAGGCACAGACTTGGTTGAGCCTGGGGTTTGTTCCCTTCCCATGTCCAGGCAGCTCCGGTTGACCAGGTTTTTGGCTGGCGCGGTCGGGGGCTGCGTCTTGTTCCCTTCCCCCGTTCCAGCCACTCGGTTTTCTGGGTGTACAACGAGCGCTGTTTCCCAGGTGTGCCGTGCTCTCCCCTGGGGAGCTGATCTCTGGCTGCGACCCTCTCGATGGGTGTCGACCCTCTGGGTGGGTGTCGACCCTCCAGAGTCCCAAGAAGTCCTGGTTAGCAGCGAGGTCTGTTTGCAGTTTGTTATAGGATGCCTCTCTGGGGCCGCCCTTCCAGCTCTGGCTGCCCTCCCCTGCCTGTCTCCTGCGGGGGATGGGCCGGTCCACGGCCGGTTTATTCTGCTCAGTGTTTTGTTCTGTGAGTTGGCCTGGCGGTGTCTTAGGTTGAGGCTTTTCTTGGGAAACCTATCCCATGGTCTAGGTTGCTGTCTCAATCTAGTTCCCTCAGATTGCCCACGGGGCATTCAGGCTCAGTCCTAACCCAAAGCAATGCAGCCCGCCTCTCCCTGCCCAGCCCCCACTTGCTAGCTGGGGATGCGCGTGTCTGCGCTGCACGCCCGTGCTGTGTGCCCGCTGGGAATTGCTGTTAGGTACCTAAACCGTGGGTTTTAATTATTTATTTGTTTTTCCTCCCGGTTATTTTGCCCTTTGCAATTCCAAGGGTTGCCACAGACCCGCCGGAGAGTGTTTCCTGGTGTTTGGAAACTTCTCTGTTTTTTAAGACTCCCTTCCTGGGACGAATCTCTGTCTCTACCTCTTTTGCCTCTCTTTTTATCTTTTATATTTTGTCCTACCTCCTTTTGAAGACTATGAGCTGCCTTTCTGTGTGTCTGATGTCCTCTGCCAGCATTCAGACATTGTTTTGTGGAATTTGCTTGGTGTCTAAATGTTCTTTTGGTAAATTTGTGGGAGAGAAAGTCGTCTCCCCGTCCTATTCCTCTGCCATCTTAGGACCGCCTCCCATAGAACGTTTTTATCCATTCGTCCCTGGATGAACACTTAGGATGCTTCCATATGTTGGCTCTTGTCAGTAATGCTGCTGTGAATGTTGGGGTTCACATACCTTTTCAAAGTGGTGTTTTTGTGTTCTTTGGATATATATCCAGGAATGCAATTGCTGGATCATATGGTAACTCTATTTTCAGTTTTCTGAGGAACCTCCATACTGTTTTCCCCAGTACCTGTGCCAATACACATTCCTGCTAGCAGTGAACAAGTGTTCCCTTTTCTTCACAGTCTTGCCCACATTGGTTATTTGTGGTCTTTTTGATGATAGCCATTCTGACAGGTGTGAGGTGATATCTCATTGTGGTTTTTATTTACATTTCTTTGATGATTAGCAGTGTTGAGCATCTTTTCATGTGCCTGTCAATCTTTGGATTGCCATGTCTATATGTCTTTGGAAAGTTGTCTATTCAGGATGTCTGCTCATTTTTTAATCTAGTTGTATGAGTGGTTTGTATATTTTGGTATTATTAAGAACTCCTTACTGGTCATATCATTTGCAAATATTTTCTCCCATTCAGTAGGTCTTTTTCTTCTAGCAGTGGTTTTCTTTGCTGTGCAAAAGCTTTAATTTTAATTATGTCCCATTTGTTAATTTTTGTTTTTGTTTCTTTTATCTTAGGAGACAAATTCTAAAAAAAATGTTGCTATGATTTAGGTCAAGGAGTGTTCTACTTACGGTTTGCTCTGGGAGTTTTATGGTTTTCAGTCTTATATTTCGGTCTTTAATCAATTTTGTGTTTGTTTTTATGTATGGTGTAAGAAAATGTTCAAATTTCATTCATTTATTTGTAGATACCAGTTTTCCCAGTACACTTATTGAAGAAACTGTATGTTCTCTTTTGTCATAGATTAATGGACCATATGTGGTTTATTTGTGGGCTCTCTGTTCTGTTGATAAGTGTATATGTTGCTGCCCTGGCTCTCTTTTGTTTTTCATTTGTTTGGAACAGTTTTCCATTCTCTCTCTTTCAGTCTGTGTGTTTTTATTTGTTTGTTTTTAAATATTTATTTAGTTAGTTCGTTAGTTTTGGTTGTGCTGGATCATAGTTGTGGCACGCAGGCCTAGTTGCTCCGTGGCATGCTGGATCTTGGTTCCCTGACCAGGGATCAAAACCATATTCCTTGGAGAAGGAAATGGCAACCCATTCCAGTATTCTTGCCTAGAAAAGTCCATGGACAGAGGAGTCTGGCGGGTTGCAGTCCATGGGGTTACATGACTGAGCATGCATGCATGAGGAAGGTGGAGGGAAATGGGTTGGTAGCGATAAACTGGTAGAACTAAAAAAAGAACAAACAGGTGTCCCTTGTATTGCAAGGTGGATTCTTAACCACTAGACTACCAAGGAGGTCCCCCTGTGTGTGTCTTTAAATCTGAAGTGAGTCTCTTATAGGCAGTATAAATATGGTTTTTGTATCTGTTCAGCCGTTCTATGTCTTATGATTGGAGCATTTAATCTATTTACATTTAAGGTATTATTTAAAGTAATAAGGTTGGCTTTATGTATTTACTTATTTTTCATTAACTTCATTATTTTTGGCTTTGCTGAGTCTTCCTTGCTGCACTTGGGCTTTCTCTAGCTGCCGTGAGCAGGGGCTACCCTGCAGTTGTAGTGCATGGGCTTCCCATTGTGTTGGCTTCTCTTGTTGAGGAGCGTGGACTTCAGGGCCCATGGGCTTCAACAGTTGCAGTGCATGGGCTCTAGAGCACAGGCTCAGTAGTTTTGGTGCATGGGTTTGTTTGCCCCATGGCATGTGGAATTTTCCCAGACCAGGGATGGAACCTGTGTCCCCTACACTGGCAAGCATATTCTCAGTCACTGGACTCCCAGAGAAGTCCTAAAGTAATTATTGATAGGTATGTATTTATTGCCATTTTGTAAGTTGTTTGGAGGCTATTTTTCTGTTTTTTGTTGTTTATTTTTTTCTCTTCCACTTTGATTTGATGACTAAATTTAGTGTTATGTTTAGATTCCTTTCTCTTTTTTCTTTTCTGTTGCAAATTTTTTGGTTTGTGATTATCATGAGGTTTATATGTAGTCATCTATATATATACATGATTGTTTCAAGTTGCTGGTCTTTTATTTCAAATGCATTATATCAACCTTTATTTTTACTCCAGTCCTCCTACAATTACTGTTTTTGACATAGTATTTTATATCTTTTTGTTTTTGTATCCCTTAACGAGGATATAGATGATTTTACTGCTTTTGTCTTATGCACTTCCTACTAGTTTTGTACTTGGTTGATTTGCTACCTTTACTATGTATTTGCCTTTACTAGTGAGCTTTTTATTTTCATAATTTTTTATTGAAGAATAGTTGATCTACAATGTTGTGCTAATTTCTGCTGAACAGCAAAGTGACTCAGTTATAAGCATATATACATTCTTTTTTATATTCTTTTTCATTATGGTTTATCCCTAGAGATTGGATATAGTTCCCTCTGCTATACAGTATGGCAGTGTTGTTTATCCATTCTCAATGTAATAGTTTGGGCTTCCCTGATAGCTCAGTTGCTAAAGAATCTGCCAGCAATTCAGGAGACCCTGGTTTGATTCCTGGGCCAGGAAGATCCACTGGAGAAAGGATAGGCTACCCACTCCAGTCTTCTTGGGCTTCCCTTGTGGCTCAGCTGATAAAGAATCTGACTGCAATGCAGAAGACCTGGGGGTTCGATCCCTGCGTTGGGAAGATCCCCTGGAGAAGGGAACTGCTACCCACTCCAATATTCTTGCCTGGGGAATTTCATGGACTGTTAATAGTCCATGGGATCACAAAGAGTTGGACACAACTGAGTGACTTTCACTTTCAATATAATAGTTTGCGTCTACTAACCCCTAACTCTCAGTTCATCCCTCTCCCTCCCGCATTCCCCCTTGGCAACCATGGGCCTGTATTCTATGTTTGAGTCTCTTCTTGTTTTGTAGGTAGGTTCATTTGTGCCATATTTTAGATTCCATGTCTAAGTGATATCATATGGTATCTGTCTTTCTCTTTCTGACTTATTTCAGTTAGTATGATAATCTATAGTTGGATCCATGTCACTGCAAATGGCATCGTTTCATTCTTTTTTATGGCTGAGTAGTAGTCCAGATTTTATATGTAACACATCTTCTTTATCCATTCGTCTGTTGATGAACACCTAGGTTGTTTCCATGTCTTGGCTGTTGGGAATAGTGCTGCTGTGAACATAGGGGTGCCTGTATTTTTTTTTGAATGACAGTTTTGTCTGGGTATATGCCTAGGAGTGTAGTTTCTGGATCATATGCTAATTTTGTTTTTCGTTTGGTAAAGAATCACCATACTGTTTTTCACAGTGGCTGCACCAACTTACATTCCTACCAGTAGTGTCGGAGAGTTCCCTTTCTCCACACCCTTTCCAGTATTTGTTTTTGTAGACTTTTCAATAATGGCCATGCTCACTGGTGTGACGTGGTACCTCATTGTAGTTTTCCTTTGTGTTTCTCTAATAGTGATGTTGAGCATCTTTTCATGTGCGTACTGACCATCTATATGTCTTCTTTGGAGAAACATCAGTTAAGGTCTTCTGCTTTTTTTTCCAATTGGGTTGGTTTTTGTGTTGTTGAGTTATATGAACTGTTTGTACGTTTTGGAGATGAAGCCCTTGTCCATTGCATCATTTGCAAGTATTTTTTCCCATTCCATAGGTTGTCTTTTCATTTTTTTTATTGTTTCTGTAAATTTGATTATGTCCTATTTATTTTTATTTATTATTTTAAAAATACCTATTTGGCTGTGCTGGGTCTTAGTTGCAGTGATCTTCAAGCCCTGACTGCCCCAGGGGTCAAGTGTCTCAGGCTGGAAAGTGCTGGGTGTCCAGACCAACCATCTTTTCAGATCTCATTCTGCTTTGCCCTGTACAGACTGGTTTTTACACTGTGCTCTGAGGCTCCGAAGCTCCCTCTCTGTCCCAGATGATCTTCTTACCTCTGAGAGAACTTCCCAGTGTGTGGAAACTTTTTCTTTTTCACAGCTCCCTCCTACAGGCTCAGGAGCCCTACGAATTTCTCTCTTTTTTTTCTTTTGTCTGTCTAGTTACATGGAGATTTTCTTGCCCTGTCTGCGTTGAGTAGATGTTCTGTGATAATAATTCCTCATGTAGGTGTATTTTTGATATGTTTGTTGAAGAAGAAGAGATCCATGTCCTACTCCTCTGCCATCTTGATCCTGTCTTGTCTTTCATATTTTTCATGTTTCTAGATGTGGCCTTTTCTTTTTCTCAGAAAAGATCCTTTAACATTTCTTGTAAAGCTGGTTCAGTAGTATTGAAGTCTTTCTAGTTTTGAACTCTCTGTAGAAGTTTTGATTTCTCCATCAAATGTGGATGAGAGGCTTGCTGGTCAGAGTATTCTTGGTTGTTGGTTTTTCCCTTTCCTCACTTTAAAAAAGATTATGCCACTTGGTTTTGGCCTGCAGAGCTTCTCCAAAAAGTCCCAGCTGATAGCTTTATTGACGTTTCCATGTACATAACTTCTTGCTTTTTCCTTGCTGCTTTTGCTTTTTCCTTTCTGCTTTTAATAATCTGTCCTTGTCTTTGATTTTTGTGAGTTTAATTACATTGTATCTGGGTGTGACCTCTTTAGGTTTATCCAGTTGGAGAGTCTTTGCTTCCTAGACCTGGATGTCTATTTCCTTTCCTGGGTTAGAGAAGTTTTCAGCTATTATGTCTTCAGATATGTTCTGTGTCCCTTTGCCTCTGCCTTATCCTTCTGGGATGTTTATAAGTCGAATGTTAGTATACTTGATGATATCTTAGAGGTCCTTTTAAACTGTCGTCATGTCTTTTTTTTTTTTTTTTAACATTTGGTCAGCTCAGTGATTTCCACTATCCTGTCTTCAGCTCGCTGATCCATTCCTCTGTGTCATTTAGTCTACTGTTGATTCCTTCTAGCATAATTTTCATTTCACTTACTATAGTCTTCATTTCTGTTTGGTTCTTCTTTATGTATTCTAACTCTGTTAAACTGCTCACTGTGTTCATTCTTCTCTCAATTCTTTGATCAACTGTAGTTTATTGCCTTGAATTCTTTATTAGGTTTATTTCCACTTCATTTAGTTCTTACTGGGTTTTATCTTGTTCCTTTGATTGGAACATGTTACTCTGTTGACTCACTGTTTCTAATTTGCCATTTTTATTTCTGTGTATCTGGTAGATTGGTTATATTTTCTAGCCTTGGAAAAGTGACCTTTTGTAGGAGACATTCTACATGTTTTAGCAGCACACTCCCCTCTGGTCATCAACTATATTCTCTGCGGAGAGCCCCCTATGCGGGTTGTGTGGGTCCTTCTGTTGTGGCAGGCTGACTATGTCGTTTTGTAGGTGTGGTTGGCCCCTGGTCTAGTTGGGCACCAGGCCCTGCTTTGTGCAGACATTGGGTGGGTGGGCCGGGTCAGGAGGCAACTGGCTGTGGAATGCCAGGTATCCTCGGGCTAGTGCTGGCTCACTGGTGTAGGCAGACCCGTGTTCAAGGGTGGGTAGTTATGGGACTGGGGTTCCCTGCTCTTGTACCAGCCTGTTGCTTATTAGAGTTGGTTCTCCACTCGACTGGCTGTGGGTACCATGGTGTTCAAAGCTGATGCTGGCCCACTGGTGAGTGGGGCTGGATCCAAGGGTGGCTGTCTGATGGACTCAAGGTGTCTCAGAGCTGGTGTGGGCCTGGTGGTGGGTGGGGATAGGACTTGATGGGTCGTGTGGATACTGCTGCTCTGCTGGTAGGTGGGGCTGGTCCCCACCTGGCTAGTTGCTTGGCCTGAGACATATACTGGTGCCTGTAGACTGGTGGAAGGGACAGAGTGGGATCCTGAGGCTTATAAGCTAGATGGAGGATTCCAAAATGGTGCATGCCAGCCCCAAGGTGTGTATAATAGAAGAAGTTTCCCAAAATGGCGGCCTCCAGTTTCCTCTGGAAGAGTCTCTAAGGTCAGTGGGTGTGACTGACCCAGGCTTCTTCCCAATTTCTTTTTCTGTCATGGTTTTTTGGAGCTTGTGAGATTTTATGTGTGACTTTAAGAGAGTGGAGTCTCTCTTTTCCACTGCCCTTGGTTCTTCTGAAGGCAAGAACCATCAAATCCAGATATTCTGGGGGCTTGTCTTCCCACTGCAGGACACCAGAGCTGGGGAGCCTCATATGGGGCTCAGATCCCTTGCTACTTGGGGAGAACCTCTGCAATTGTAATGATCCTCCTGTTTGTGGATTGCCCACCCAGGGTTTTGGGTCTTGAGTGTACTGTGACTATCTCTTCTACTCATCTGTGTTGTTCTTTCTTTATATCTTTAGTTGTAGATCTTTTTCTGGTAGATTGCTGACTCTCTCATCAATAGTTGCTCTGTAAATAGTTGTGATTTTGGTGTGCCCATGAGAGGAGGTGAGCTCAGGGTCTTCCTCCTCTGCCATATTGTGTTACGTCCTTTCCCTGTGTGCTTTGTAACTTGTTCCCTCTCTGTGTACATGTGTGTGCATGCATGATGTATATATGCAGATATATACATATGTTGAATTTTGTTTTTCACAGAGCATTTGAAAATAAGGTGGTTATGTCATGCGCTTTACTACTACTAATTGCCTAGTTCCTAAAAATAGGGATACTCTTGTATATAACCACAGGACAATTATCAAGTCAGTAAATTTATTCAGTTCAGTTGCTCAGTTGTGTCCAACTCTTTGTGACCCCATGGACTACAGCACACCAGGCGTCCCTGTCCATCACCAACTCCCAGAGTTTACTTGAGCTCATGTTCATTGAGTCGGTGATGCCATCCAACCATCTCATCCTTTGTCGTCCCCTTCTCCTCTCGCCTTCGATCTTTCCCAACATCAGGGTCTTTTCAAATGAGTCAGCTCTTTGCATCAGGTGGCCAAAGTATTGGAGTTTCAGTGTCAACATCAGTCCTTCCAATGAACATTCAGGACGGATTTCCTTTAGGATGGACTGGTTGGATCTCCTTGCAGTCCAAGGGACTCTCAAGAGTCTTCTCCAACACCACAATTCAAAAGCATCAATTCTCTGGCACTCAGCTTTCTTTGTAGTCCACCTCTCACATCCATACATGACTACGGAAAGACCACAGCCTTCACTAGACGAACCTTTGTTGGCAAAGTAATGTCTCTGCTTCTTAATATGCTGTCTAGGTTGGTCATAACTTTTCTTCCAAAGAGTAAGCATCTTTTTATTTCATGACTGCAGTCACCATCTGCAGTGATTTTTGAGCCAAAAAAAAAATAGTCTGCCGCTGTTTCCACTGTTTCTCCATCTATTTGCCATGAAGTGATGGGACTGGATGCCGTGATCTTTGTTTTCTCAGTGTTGAGCTTTAAGCCAACTTTTTCACTCTCCTCTTTCACTTTCATCAAGAAGCTCTTTAGTTCTTCTTCACTTTCTGCCATAAGGGTGGTGTCATCTGCATATCTGAGGTTGTTGATATTTCTCCTGGCAATCTTGATTCCAGCTTGTGCTTCATCCAGCCCAGCATTTCTCATGATGTACTCTGCATATAAATTAAATAAGCATGGTGACAATATACAGCCTTGACATTGGTAGAATACTTTTCCTGATGTATTGTCCACATTTCAGTTTTGTCCATTGATCCATTCATTTCTTTTATAACATTTTCTCCATTTACTATAGGATGTAGTCTGGGATCAGATATTACATTTAGTTGTCATGGTTCTAGTATTGTCTTTAATCTTTGATTTTTCTAGCCTTTGTCTCTTAGGACATTGGCACTTTTTTAACATGACATTCTCACCTTCCGACTCCCTGGGTTTTATTTTTAATAGAATGTTTCTCATTTTGGATTTGTCTATTTTCCATGAATAGTTTTAGATGATGTATTCCTAGCTGGAATATTATAAAGTGATACGTTCTTCTCAAGGTATCATATCTGGTGGTGTATGCTGTCCATCTGTCCCTCATTGGTGATGTTAATTTTGATTACCCGAGATGTTGTTCAGTTTCTCCATTGTATAGGTTAATGCCCCCCTTGCAGCTAACTAATAAGCAGTTCTCTCAGGAGACACTTTAAGACCATTAATATAGCCTAACTTCATCCAAATTTTCCCCTAGGTGCAGCATCCATTGGTGATTTGTTGAAGTAGTCTGTACTCTGATGGATGCAAAATGATGATTTCTTCAGCTCCAGCGCTTCCTGCACATATTTACCAGTTGGATTCCATTGTAAGCAAAAGCCCTCCCTTCTCCTTTTATTTGTGCATGTGTGTATTTAACTGTTTATTATTGGGCTATGTAACTCTTATGTATTAGGATTCATGAGTTCCTCTTTCATACAGGTCTATAATTCATTATTTTCCATTATTATTTTTGTGCTCAAATTGTCACAGAGATGGCCAGTGGGAACCTTTTCAAGCTGACTCTCAGGTCCTTATAACCAGCTCCAGTCATTATTTGAGTACTTCCCCTCTCTCTGGAATAACACATTCTAGGTGGAGCTACACTTCCATATGCAAGAACTTCATATACATGTGGCTTCAGTATACTGTGTTTGGCTCTCCTATGAGGATTAGCACAGCCTGCTGTGGCAGTATAGTGGAGGATCCTTTAGCCCAGTGTAGGAGGAGGAGAGTTATAGCACCAGGACTAAGTTAGGGGAGGGTGGTTGTCAATGGAAGTCTCCTTAGAGGAGGAAGAGCTCCAGTACCAACTTTTGCAGCATCAATATGGCTTGGAGAAGCATTGAAGAGGGAGGAAGATAGAAAAGCATCTCAGGCAGATGGACTATCATGGGCTAATGCCCTGAGAGGAGGCAGTGTGGGGCACCCATGCACAGGATCATACATAGTTGAGAGTAGAAAACAGACATTCTGGCTATGATGTAGGGGAAAGAAAGACCTGAGACAGGAAGAGCAGCAGGAAGTTGCTGGTGTAATGTTGATGAAAACAGTATTCAGACATGCCCTAAATAATAGTAACTAATGCTTCCTGACTTATTACTGTTTGGTATTTAAATTTTGCTACAACCCTCCAACTATTTCCAATTTAAGTATGAAGCTTTAAAGGCATAAAGCTGGAGTCTCTTTCCTAGATACTACCAAATGGCAGAACCAGGGTATATACCATCACCCATTTGATTTACTATTTCTGTTTAGTTGGCTGTGCAAGAATGGAAAGTCAAGGAGCACACTCTGGTTTCTAGTTATGTTAACTGAATAGTAGTAGTATTTATAGAACACTGTTTGGGGAACGATTGTGGTCAGGAGTTCCTTTTTGTACATACTGACTAATATCTTTGCAAATATCCATGTGGTGCTGTGTATAGGCAATAAACTCTGTGTCTGGAGTCCTAGAGGCAGCTCGCATGGTACTTAAGATAGCAATTTGGTAACCATCACCTTTAAATGTTTTTGAAACATTAGTAGTGGGTACCATTACTGGGCACAAAGATGTAGAATGAGAAGAAGGCAAAATCCAGGCAAGCAGTAATGTGACAAGAAAGATGGGTGGAAAACAGGCTATTGTGATGTTATAGAGACTGAGGGGGAAAAAAAGGTTTCATCAGTAGTGTCAGATGCTACAAAGGTTAGGGGGTATAGAATCCAGAAGATATATCGTCTGGATTTAGCAGTGGAGAGGTGATGAAGAGACAATTTTAGTGATCAGTGATTTGAGCCAGATTACAGCAGACTTTCTGCAGGGAGCAGAATTGCATAGGGAGGCCAGAAAGCCTAAATCTGTGCATGTATGTGTTATCTGTATCTGTATTCTTTTCCCACATTTGTATTTTTTTAGGTTCACTAAGTAGCCTCCATGTTGATGTTGGAAGTCATTAAAGTGGTCCTAATAGCTATTTTTACCTATGGTTAGGCAGAGTCTTACAGACAGGGTTTTGTTGCCACCTCATAGATACAAAGAGTGTACATTACTCTTGACAGTCTTGGCTTAGAAGGAAGAAAAGAGAGCTTGATGCCCAGTAAAAGTCAACAGATTGCGTGCAAAATGAAGGTCACTGTTTATAATAAAAGTCAAATTAGAGTTTATGTGGTATTTTTTTCTCTTTTTTTCTTAAATTTATTTATTTTTAATCGAAGGATAATTCATGGTATTTATTTTTAATTATATACTTACTATAAATCAGCAAAAGTAATTCAGTATTTTCCTTTAGCATTTTAAAGTTTTAAAATATTCTCTGTAGTTTCTGTAGTGCCCCAGGCAATGGTATTATTTAAAGTTCAGGGGGGACCTGTGCGCAAGAGACAGATTTGGTGTGAGATGACCCTCCGTTGTGTGTGCTGTTCAGCCTTGTATGTTAGATAGTCATGATTTCCATGCATCTTAGGAAGTTGCTTCTCAGCCCTAGAAATATTTGACCCTATCATGAGTGATCATAGAATAAATACTATGAGATTGTGTGGTATACACTGAACAGTTTTCCCCTTATAAAAATGGAAAACAGAGACTAAAAAAGGGATCAGTTAATGATATTTGATGGTGCCACTTGATTTATGATTTCATTATTAACTTCAAAAGTTGCCTTTATTACATGGGTGCCTAACTTGACTTGTACCAGTGAGATTGGGGGTCACTTGCCTCTACTCAATGTGTGCCCTCAAATCCTGGCATCTTAGCACCTGTGCCAGTTGCACCATAACTAGGTGAGAGCATAGCTAGGCACGTCGGGCCACTGACAGGCCACCAGCATTGTCTTTGAAAACAAAGGATTCTACATGTCCATGTTTGTTTGTTTGGTAGTTTCATTTAGACATTGACTTTCCTTTACTCAAACTGCAAATTCAAACCTTTTGACTTCAAAGTACAGGAAGAATGTAAGGCAAACAGGACGTGTTTGATTTGTGGTGTTATTATCAATTCCTGTTGCCTGATTGTATTACTTCAGACACTCAAAATGATTAACCCCCTTTAGAGGAGTGACTGATGTGATAGGCCTTAGGAGAACATGAGTGATAATATGTAAGTAGGACTTGTCAAGACTTAGAAAAATATGGTCACCAAACAGTAATACTGTATATTTTTTAATGTAGCTGCTGCTTTTTTCAGTTTTTAACTATTAAAACGGAACTGAAGTTTTGGGACTTTGTTGTTGTTGTTACTGTTTTGAAACCAGTGATTAGCTATATATTGCATCAGAAAAATCTTTGGCTAAGTAGAATTTGTCAATGTCTGAACTGTAGAATTTGGTATACTTAGAATATGTAGATCTCTCTCTTTTATGGTATTGATGGTTTCTTTTGGAATAAAGTGAAATATGTGAATAAATTTAACCATACTTTAATTTTTTTTAATAGAAAATGACTGCAGTATTGGAAGACCATTACTATTGGAAGGCCGGTTAGCATCCATTTCCTAAGAGAAACTTGACCTCCATTTGCTCTGGCATGGCGCAAAGCAGTCCACAGCTTGATATGCAGGTTCTCCATGACCTCCGACAACGTTTCCCTGAGATTCCAGAGGGTGTGGTGTCTCAGTGCATGTTACAGGTAGATTACCCACCAGTCATAGTGATGTTACATGACAGTTTTCCTTATTAGAGCTGGGTTTGTATTGTTGTGATAAGAACTCAGTTTTCTTGTTTATGTTGGGGAGACATCTAGAGGAAGATTTCTCAACCATGGCACAGTCGAGATTGTGGGCTAGATATAGTGTTGTAGGGATCTGCCTGGTGCATTGTAGGATGTTTAGGACCCGCTTAAATGCCATTAGTATCCCTGCACTTGTGACAACCGAAAATGTTTACATGGCAGAGAAAATCTCCATGTTCCACGGGAGGCAAAATCTTCACCACTGACAACCAGTGATGTAGAGAAAAGAACAAAGGCATGTAGCAAAAAGAAGAAAAGAGTTTTCATGCGTTTCACTTGTTGCATTTTGGGCTTTGTGTCATCAATCCCCAAGTCCTTAGAACTAAATTTTGAATTGTAAGATTATCATTATAACTTCATAGACCATATACCTTTTTAAGCCTATTTTTTGAAGTTTTTAGAGCATTCTTGCCCCCCGCCGTTTTTCTCCCTGTTTTTCTAGTTGATAAATGCTCACTAATATCCAATTTTAAGTATAAGACTTCTTTCTTTAATCGTGTTAGTTTTGTCTTACTGTATGCTATTGAAATAAATCTTTCATCTCTGATAGAACGTGTCTTCCCACTCAAAGGGCAGCAGAGAAATAGGCCTAACACTCCACCTATTGAGTTTTTCATCATCCTTCACAGAATCTCAGTGTGTTTGGGGTTGTAGCATTTCCCTAGTTGGTTGAGTTTTGATAGCAGGATTTCTATCCTCCCAACTGAATTTCCTTACACAACCAGTTCAAACTCCATCTTACTGTATATAATCTGCAAGCTCTTCCTCACAATGTGAGTTGCCCGGGATATAATATAAACCTAGATGTAGCTGAGGTTATTTGAGGCTAGTGACTCCCAGATCAGTGGTGGTAACAGAGGTGCTTCCTTTATTTGCAAGCCCTTCTACTAGGTCTTGTTCTTGTGTTAGAGCTTGTCTTTATTTTTTCTCACTTACAATTCCAGTGTGAATTTCCACTCTTTAGCCCCATTTTGGTTTCTGGAGTGAAATCCTTGAGGTGTAAACCACTTCCTAGCAGTCAGTTTCCTAACTTACCTAGGGTCCCACCTAGGTCTGACCTTGTTTTTTTAATATAATTTAATTTAGCCCTTTATTATCTGTAGTCTATTCATGGCTTGTTTTCATTTTACTAAGTTTAAAGAATGGAACTTTAAACTCAGCTCAGTGAAGATGTGTTGATAACTTACATTGTCGTCAGTTTTTTAGTCTTTTCTTTATTTGGGATTACTATTTGTTTATCAGTATGGAGACTTATCACCTACTCTCTCTGGAAAATTTCTGTTTGTGAGTAATATATGTAAGACACAGTATTTTACCTTTTTTCCCTTTAATTGTAGTACAATTGATTTACAATGTGTTAGTTTCGGGTGTACAGAAAAATGATACAGCTTTTATATATATATAAACACACATATATAAAGTCTTCCTCAGTGATCAGTGCAAAAAATAGAGGAAAACAACAGAATGGGAAAGACTAGAGATCTTGTCAAGAAAATTAGTGATACCAAGGGAACATTTCATGCAAAGATGGGCACAATAAAAGACAGAAATGGTATGGACCTAAGAGAAGCAGAAGATATTAAGAAGAGGTGGCAAAAACAGACAGAAGAACTGTACAAAAAAGATCTTCATGACTCAGATAACCACGATTGTGTGATGACTCACCTAGAGCCAGACATCCAGGAATGCAAAGTCAAGTGGGTCTTAGGAAGCATCACTACGAACAAAGCTAGTGGAGGTGATGGTATTCCAGTTGAGTTATTTCAAGTTGTAAAAGATGATGCTGTGAAAGTGTTGCACTCAATATGCCAGCAAATCTGGAAAACTCAGCAGTGGCCACAGGACTGGAAAAGGTCAGCTTTCATTCCAATCACAAAGAAAGGCAATGCCAAAGAATGTTCAAACTACCGCACAATTGCACTCATCTCACACACCAGCAAAGTAATGCTCAAAATTCTCCAAACGAAGCTTCAGCAATACGTGAACCATGAAATTCCAAATGTTCAAGCTGGATTTAGAAAAGGCAGAGGAACCAGAGATCGAATTACCAGTATCCGTTGGATCATCAAGAAAGCACAAGAGTTCCAGAAAAACATCTGCTTCAGCTTTATCGACTATGCCAAAGCCTTTGACTGTGTGGATCACCACAAACTGTGGAAAATTCTGAAAGAGATGGGAATACCAGACCACCTGACCTGCCTCCTGAGAAATCTGTATGCAGGTCAAGAAGCAACAGTTAGAACTGGACATGGAACAACAGACTGGTTCCAAATTGGGAAAGGAGTATGTCAAGGCTGTATATTGTCACCCTGCTTATTTAACATATTCAGAATACACTATGCAAAATGCCGGGCTGGATGAAGTAGAAGCTGGAACCAAGATTGCCAGGAGTAATATCAGTAACCTCAGATATGCGGATGACACCACCCTTACGACAGAAAGTGAAGAGGAATTAAAGAGCCTCTTGAGGAGAGTGAAAGAGAGTGAAAAAATTGGCTTAAAGCTCAACATTCATAAAACTAAGATCATGGCATCCAGTCCCATCACTTCATGGCAAATAGATGGGGAAACAGTGGAAACAACGACAGACTTTATTTTTTTGGACTCCAAAATCACTGCAGATGGTGATTGCAGCCATGAAATTCAAAGATGCATGCCCCTTGGAAGAAAAGCTATGACCAACCCAGACAGCATATTAAAAAGCAGAGACATTACTTTGCTGACAAAGGTCCGTCTAGTCAAAGCTATGGTTTTTCCAGTAGTCATGTATGGATGTGCTGCTGCTGCTGCTAAGTCACTTCAGTCATGTCCGACTCTTTGTGACCCCATAGACGGCAGCCCACCAGGCTCCCCCATCCCTGGGATTCTCCAGGCAACAACACTGGAGTGGGTTGCCATTTTCTTCTCCAGTGCATGAAAGTGAAAAGTGAAAGTGAAATCACTCAGTCATGTCCGACTCCCAGTGACCCAATGGACTGAAGCCCGCCAGGCTCCTCCATCCATGGGACTTTCCAGGCAAAAGAGTATTGGAGTGGGATGCCATTGCCTTCTCCATGTATGGATGTGAAAGTTGGACTCTAAAGAAAGCTGAGCACCGAAGAATTGATGCTTTTGAACTGTGGTGTTGGAGAAGACTCTTGAGATTCCCTTGGGCTGCAAGGAGATCCAACAAGTCCATCCTAAAGGCAATCAGTCCTGAATATTCATTGGAAGGACTGATGCTGAAGGTGAAGCTCCAGTACTTTGGCCACCTGACGTGAAGAACTGACTCACTGGAAAAGACCCTGATTCTGGGAAAGATTGGAGATGGGAGGAGAATGGGATGACAGAGGATGAGATGGTTGGATGGCATCACCAGCTCAATGGACATGAGTTTGAGCAAGCTTCAGGAGTTGGTGATAGACAGGGACACCTGGCATGCTGCAGTCCATAGGGTTATAAAGAGTTGGACACGACTGAGTGACTGAACTGATATATATATATATATATATATATATATATCCACATATATATATATATATATATATATATCCCTATATATATATATATATATGTATATATATATATATATGTCCCTTGTTTTTCAGATTCTTTTCCATTATAAGTTATTAAAGATGTTGAATATAAGATAATTCCCTGTGTTATACAGTAGGTCCTTGTTTATCTGTTTTATCCCAAACTCTGAACATATTCCTTCTTTCCTCCCTCCCTCTTTCTCCAGCAGTTTGATTTTAATATACAAGCTTTAAAGCATCCCTCTAGGCTGTCATCCCTCAACAGAGGATCAGTTTTGTGGGATATGATGCCTTATTGCCTCAGTCCTTTCAGGAGTGTTAATATATGTTTTCTTAAAAGTTCTGACCTCTTTGTCTGGCTAAACAGATTATCATTTTTTATTCATATTTACTGTTTGATAAATTTTTTATTCTTGTTTCTTTTTAAAGCATTTAGCAGGTCTGATACAATGTTTGAATCTGTTGTGGTGTTATTATTAAAATATTTCCATAAAGAAAACACTTAACTATCTTTTATTTATGGTTTTCAATTTTTCTTTCTAAGAAAATATACTCAGCCTGTCACTATAGACATGTGTATGAATAGGCTGACTACTTCCCACTTTGTAGCATTAGAATTTGGTTCTTTTTTGTGGAAAGTAATTCAGTGTAGAAAACATGAAATTTTAGGGTAATTGATAAAAAATGTCAAACTGTAAAGTGGCTGTAACTGCTTTAGATTTCAAATAAAACTAGATTTTGTTCTCCTTTTAATCCATAGACTTATACAAACCTTGAAGGAGCTATTTTCTCTCTCCTTTTTTTTCTTCCCTTCATGTATCTGTCAGTGGAGTTGTCTAGTCGGCAACCAGTTTGAATCTTTTGGCTCCAAATTCACTGAATATCTAACAATATCTATCTTCTATCTTAATATCTGTGTCCTCTCCGCTCTTGATCAGCATGACTTAAAGCAGGATAAGTAAAACCCCAAACGTAATTCTTTTCTTTTTCAATGTCAACAATTCCTTTTTTCCTTGGCTCGGGTAATATTGTAAAAAGTATTTGAATTTTAGTATCAAAAGGTTTATGGAAGGAAACGGAGAACAGTTATTGTGGCGTTTTGATAAAGCCAATTTGTTGTATTTCTGAGAATTCATCTTACACAGGTTTGCTTGACTGAATTTTCTTTCACTCCCTAAAGTTTCAGTATAGCAGTGTACTTTTGGCATCATACAGTAGCCCCTGAAATAACTGTATGACAATGGAAAGAGCACTGGGTGTCCGGAGATGAAGAATCTAGAACTGGCTCTCCAGCTAACTAGTTAAGTACTTGTTGTCAAGTCTTGGAACTTCCCAGGCATGTCTTTTCTCATCTGGGAATGAGTTGAGTTGGAGTCAGTAAACCCTAAGAGTTCTCCCTGGTCTAAAATGAAAGCATTTTATGTCATGCTTTTTATTTAGCTGTATTCGGTTCTCAACAGAAGTGAAGTGTTTGCTTTTATTGCTTTCGGTAAAATGTACTTCTCCCTAAAGTACAGTAATACATGTATATGTGCATATTTGTGTATATATTTATGAAATACAGAGATGGTCATGATAATTGAGAAACTTTAACAGATTACTTCAAAGGCTGTGAATAAATGTGTTTTAGACTAATACAATAGTTCTGAATTCTATTTTTAATGGAATACTGCTTTTTTGCTGTTGATTGGAACATCTAAAATGGCAGTTTGTTATTTACCATCTTTGTGTGTGTATATAATTCTTAAAATTGAGATTTTGAAAGTTTACCAAGCTACTTTTGAGCAAGTAAAAACTTTTGAGACTGTGGGAATGTGAATGAATTTTATTAAGGCAGTCAAGACTGGGTGGGTTTTGTGTTAAATTACTGTAAGACTCTGGGGTGGGTTTTGTGATTTCTTCTGTTAAGTTAAAAAATTGGGGTTGAGTCACAAGGTTCATTAGTAGGTACTGTACATTTCTGTAGCAGTAGCAGTAGCGGTAGTACTTGTTATGTGAGCTAAATGTCTGTAAAATAATATGAATGATTTGGGATCTGCCTTTCAGGATTGATGACCGTAAGCTTTTTGTGTGTAAAAATACTGTTGTCTACTTATTTTCTGACAATTGTGTTTACATAAATCTGTGGCAAAGCTTCAGTTCCACTATTAGGATCTGTTAATGTTGCCAATGTTCTGTGTACCATTTTTTCCCCCTAGAATAACAACAATCTGGAAGCCTGTTGCCGAGCCCTTTCCCAGGAGAGTAGCAAATACTTATATATGGAATACCATAGTCCAGATGACAACAGGATGAACAGAAACCGCCTTTTGCATATTAACCTGGGTATTCATTCTCCTAGTAGCTACCACCCAGGAGATGGCATGCAACTTAATGGCGGTCGAACGCTGGTACATAGCTCAAGTGATGGACATATTGATCCACAGCATGCAGCAGGTAAACAGCTGATATGTTTAGTTCAGGAACCACACTCAGCTCCAGCTGTTGTCGCTGCTACTCCCAACTACAATCCTTTTTTTATGAATGAACAGAACAGAAGTGCAGCTACTCCTCCTTCACAGCCACCTCAACAGCCATCTTCCATGCAAACAGGAATGACTCCATCTGCTATGCAAGGGCCTTCACCACCACCGCCGCCACCTCCTTCCTACATGCACATACCTCGGTATAGTACCAATCCAATTACTGTTACAGTATCCCAAAACCTCCCTTCTGGACAGACTGTACCAAGAGCTTTACAAATTCTTCCACAAATTCCAAGCAATCTGTATGGGTCTCCTGGTTCTATTTATATTAGACAGACATCTCAGAGTTCATCAGGAAGACAGACTCCTCAGAATACGCCATGGCAGTCCTCACCACAGGGCCCAGTGCCTCATTATAGCCAGCGTCCTTTACCTGTGTATCCACATCAACAAAACTATCCACCTTCTCAGTATTCTCCCAAACAACAGCAGATCCCTCAACCTGCTTACCATTCACCACCTCCTTCTCAATGTCCTTCACCCTTCAGCTCTCCTCAGCATCAAGTACAACCATCTCCGTTGGGCCACCCCAGTTCTCACGTCTTTATGCCACCTAGTCCTTCAACGACGCCACCCCATCTATATCAACAAGGACCTCCTAGCTATCAGAAACAGGGAAGCCATTCGGTAGCCTATCTCCCATATACAACATCTAGCTTACCCAAAGGATCCATGAAGAAGATAGAAATTACAGTAGAACCCTCTCAGAGATCTGGAACAGCCATGAATAGGAGTCCTTCACCTATCAGTAACCAGCCATCTCCACGGAATCAGCACTCATTGTACACAGCCACCACACCACCATCAAGTTCTCCTTCCAGAGGGATACCCAGTCAACCGAAACCTCCGTTTACTGTCAATCCTGTATATATTACATATACACAGCCCACTGGACCTTCTTGCGCTCCATCACCATCTCCTCGGATGATACCAAACCCAACAACCGTTTTTAAAATCACTGTAGGCCGAGCCACGACTGAAAATCTGTTAAATTTAGTGGACCAAGAAGAACGTTCTGCAGCCCCAGAACCTATTCAGCCCATTTCAGTGATACCAGGCTCTGGGGGAGAAAAGGGAAGCCATAAATATCAGAGAAGTTCCAGCTCTGGATCTGATGACTATGCCTATACACAAGGTAATTTCAACCCTTTTATATGACATGTCGTTGTGGGGTGATGGCAATCTACTCAAAAGTAAATAATTTATATTAGGTGTTTAATTAATGTACTATGTATTAAATATTCGGCAGTAGCATTGCTATTAAGAATAGGGTTAGTGCGTCAGAGTCATCTGCAGATTTTACTTTAAAATAGAAACATGTAGTCATGATAAAAGTGGCCTCAAAGACTGTATGTTAAGTGCATTCATTGGGAGAAAATCGTAGGCCAGTGAAATCAACATGGTCCAAAATGCCAACTACAGAGTGGGAAAAAGCAACTCATAGAGGGTGGCCTAAAGTTTATCACAGGGAAAAATTTGAATATTTTTTAAGCGGATGGATTGAAGTGGGTGAGGAAGTTTTAAGTATTGTGTATTTATGGGAAGTATGGTTGGTAATGAAGAGCATTATTGGAGTAGTTCACAGTGGACCTAACTCAGTATAAAGAGAAGAAAGTATCTTAAAAGATAGGGGAGAATTGACTATTGTTTCAGTATATGTGAAATGACACCCAGGGATTTTTGAAGAGAATCTTAGGGAAACTAAGGACAATAGAAGAGGAGGAATGTATAGATGATGTTATTTTGGCAGAAGGAACTGGATCCAAATTAAAGCACATAGGAAGGCCAAATCACATTAGCAAGACTTTAGAATAAATGCCAACTGAAGTTGAATAACGGGTCTTTATGGGTATTTCATACATTAGCCATGCATGTACAGATGTCCCTGTCACTTGTTCAGTGTTATTTTCTGCAATGACTTTGTCTGTAATGCTATAGCCTTGCTGTTACATCAGCGAGCAAGGATGGAGAGGTTAGCAAAGCAATTGAAACTTGAGAAAGAGGAGCTAGAGCGCTTGAAGGCAGAAGTTAATGGTATGGAGCATGACCTGATGCAGAGGCGGCTCAGAAGGGTCAGCTGCACCACTGCGATCCCAACGGTAAGTAGGATCTACTAGGATGTATTGGGCAGGGGGGCATGTTGCCTGTTTGGGCTTTTTCTTCTGATGTTAAGTTCTCTTCCTGGTAGAGTTTTGTTCTGTCAGCAGCACATGAAGGATGTTTGCCTTTTGTTCTCAGCCAAATAAATGGATAGTTTCTTTTGTTCTCTTGGGGGAATTCTGTAGTTTCATGAGTATTTTCAAAGATAATTAATGTATGGCAGCTCAGTCACTATAGATTGCTTTCTGTTAGAGTAGGAATGAGAAGTAAAACTTGACCAAATGCTTTATAAGTGTTCACAGGTATTCATTTATGCTTTTGTGTATTATGTACATATATATTTAAGACAGTTGCTTTTCTCAGTACATTCATGCACATGAGTTAGAGCAAGATCAATATGCATCTTGGGAAAGTGCAAGATCATTATCAAGCAGAGTAATTTTGAAGTGTAGATAATTGTAGAAACTAAGATAACAGTATGAATAGGAGTTGTAACAGGAGTTATAGGAGTACTGTCATGCATAAATTTGGGCCACATACTGTTAATAAATTGGTAGCTATGTAAGTTCAACAGTTCTTAAAAACCTTGGATCCAAAATATCATTTGACTCTTCAACATTGATTTAGCAAGCAATATTTACAGCTTATGAGTGTGGTCCAAAGCAAGGAGTTTAGTGCATACCTGCTAGAGGAAAGAATTGAGCCATCCCTCAAGAAATAACTTGAATACTATAAATGGTAAGTGATCTGTGAGGTCGTGTGAGAAGTCACTTAAACTAGTCAATCTGAATCCTCCATGTACTTTGCTCTCACTAGTCATCCTCTGAAGCTCTCTGTGTAGAACCCTTGTGTGTTCTTGAGGAATCAACTTGCTATATTCTTTTACCTGAAGGCATTCTTAACCTCTTTTGACCAAGGTTAAGTTCAGAGACAAAGGAGGGAAAGAGAAGCTAAGGGTTTGGGAGCTGCTAGCTGGTATAGTGGTTAGGACTTTGCCTCTGAAGGCAAGGGATATGGGTTTGATTCCTGGTTAGGGAAGTAAGATACTAGCTCGAATGGGAAAGAGAAGCTAAGGGTTTGGGAGCTGCTAGCTGGTATTGTGGTTAGGACTTTGCCTCCGAAGGCAAGGGATATGGGTTTGATTCCTGGTTAGGGAAATAAGATACTAGCTCTAATGGGAGATGACAGGAGACTTAGGGACTGCCAAGCTGATGCCGTATCGTTCTCTAGCATCCCTGGAGACTTAGGGATTGCAAACCTCATGCAGTATCCTTCTTTAGCGTCTTCTCAGGAGACTTGGGGACTGCCAACCTGATGCCATATTTTTTTCTAGCATCACAGGATACTTAGGGATTACAAACCTCATGCAGTATCCCGCCTCTAGCATCATCTCGGGAGACAGGAGATGCCTAAGGGATGGCAAACCTCATGCACTATCCTCTCCCATTGTCTCTGGAGACTTAGGGACTGCCCTTCTCTAGCATTGTCTCAGGAGACAGGAGACTTAGGCATTACAAACCTTATACAGTATCCTTCTCTAGCATCATCTCAGGAGACAGGAGACTGAGACAACTTAGGGGTGGCAAACCTCATGCAGTATCCTTCTCTAGCTTCGTCTCAGGAGATGACTTAGGGATGGCAAACCTCTTGCACTATCCTCTCCCATCGTCTCAGGAGACAGCAGACTTATGGACTGCCAACCTGATGCCATATCCTTTTCTAGCATCACAGGAGACAGAAAACTTAGGGATTGCAAACCGCATGCAGTATCCTTCTCTAGCATCATCACAGGAGACTTGGGGACTGCAAACCTGTTGCAGCAGTATCCTTCTCTAGCATCCCAGGAGACAGGAGATTTAAGGATTGCACACCTGATCCAGTATCCTTCTCTTGCATCCATCTCTGGAGACAGGATACTTAGGGATTGCAAACCTCATTCATTATCCTTCTGTAGAAACCCTCTATGGAGACAGGAAGCTTATTGTGTACAAACCTCATTCATTATCCTGCTGTAGAAACACTCTATGGATACAGAAGAGAGGAGACTTATTGATTACAAATCTGATTCATTTTCCTTCCTTAGAATCCCTCTGTGGAGACAGGATACAGGAGACAATTTTATTGATTACAAACCTGATTCATTATGCGTCTATAGAATACCTCTGTGGAGATAGGAGACTTATTTATTAGAAACCTGATTCATTATCCTTCTATAGAATCCCTTTGTAGACAGGTAACAGGAGCCATATTGATTACAAACCTGATTTAGTATCCTTCTATAGAATCTGTATATATAGACAGGATACACGAGACAGGAGGCACAGGCAACAGTAGACAGGTGATTCAGGAGACAGGAGTCACAGGAGACTGTCAACAGCAGACAAAGGAGACAGGAGACGACACTTATTTATTACACACCTAATTTATTATCCTTCTATAGAATCCCCCTATGGAGACAGGAAAACAGGAAATGACACCCTTTTATTGATTACAAACGTGATTCATTATCTTTCTGTAGAAACCCTCTATGGAGACAGGGAAAGAAGATGACACAGTTTTATTGATTACAAACCTGATATATTATCCTTCTATAGAATCCCTCTATGGAGACAGGAGACACTTGGTTACAAGCATGATTCATCATACTTCAATTCAAAATCAATTTTATGATGAAAAAACCCTCCCAGTGCACATGTGACTTTGAATCCCTCTTCTATTTCACTTATACCTCCTTGGATAAGCTACTTTCTTTATATTTGGTTTCTTTTCTACAATCTCTATGACTACCCATCTCATAGAGTTTTTTTACATTTCCAGAAGAACCTAAGGTAATATACATTACATAATACCTAACAAATAGTCTTCTGACTACATAATTTTGGTTTACAAGACTGAAAAAATGTGCTTAAATCTGAAATATTTTGAAAATATTTGATTTTCTTTTCACTTTAGGAACCTATATAACATATACATGTCAGAGCATTTAGTCAGAATTCCCTTTTTGTTCCTAGAGGCTCATTGCTGATGCTTATATGGCTTCTTTAACCAGTAGTGCATGAAAACCTGGTTAGAAACCCATGTGCCTCGTCAAACTGAAATGCATATTTGTGACCAACTATAGGTATAGTTGCAGAAACTTAGAGGATCAGCAAAATAATCTTTCCAAGGAGGACTGAAGTGAAAAATCCATCATTTCTCTCAGGCTGTTGTTTGCAAAGCCTTTTATTAAATGCTGTGAGAGATGTCATCACTTAACCACATTTGTATGCAAGAAGACATACATAGATCCATGAACCTGTACGTGGGGGAAGAAAAGCTAATGTAACACAGTGAATCCATAGTGCTGGCCAGCTACATGGTAATGACATTAACTACTTTGAGAGTTCTGAGATAGAACTCTGTTAGCTTTTTGCTAGTAGAGTTCAAAGATGTGACAATTGCATGGAGAAGGGAAAGGATAAACAAGATTTTACTCATCAGCGCTTCCACTTACTCCATCCCACAAGTTTTTTCCTCTTCATTGGTCTTCTGATTAATTGGGTGGTGGCATCAACCAACCCACAGTCCCGGATGCATAATCAAGGCCAAACCATGAAAGAACATCACTGGTCTTCGACCTTCTTCTCTCTGACAAATATTCTCCAACCGATAGAACAGGTGAATTAAGGTATTTCTGCCATGTTGTGTACAACAAGCTATTTTTTCCTTAGAAATGTCAGATGTTAAGTATTCTGGAACTTTACAAACAAGCAAGGTTGAAGTACACCAAACCCATCTTAAAACCCCACCTTCATGAAAATACAGTATAGTTTCCTATAAATAGTAGTAATGGTCCAGAAACAGCTATTGTCCCCTCACTCCAAAGCTGTTAGGAGTCATAGGAATCTGACAGATAAAATTGTAGTTTAGTGAGTACCAAGGGTTCTGTTGTCTTTGGAAATAAGCATGTTGACAAGAGCCTTTTGGTTGTTACCAGCAAATGTGCAGTGGCCTCTTGACTATAACGTTTATTATACTTATTTCCATACCTGATTACACAGCTTCACTGTTCAAGACCACTATGCCTGAAATAGCCCCCTCTGCCCGCAAATATGTTAGAAGGATTTGCTCCTTTAGGTACTTGACTTTCTCCAAAATTCTACAAAGCAAAGACTAGATTCTTTCATATATTCCTAGGAAGACAGCATCACTTTTTGAAATCCTTGAACAAGTGCTTTACTACAATGCTCAGATGTGTTTTACACTTTTAATAGTTAATATAGACAAGGTGTAAGCATTTATTTTACATATTAACATAGGAATGAGAAGAGCAATCCATAATAAGTATTTCTCAATGACATTTTTGTTCCCCTATCATTCCAAGGGATTGTTGCACTTATTATAGACTGCCTGTTACATCACTTTTTTAAAACTTTTGACACCACCTAATTCAGTGGACATTCCCAGATATTCTGAGATGTCCTAACAGGATAGTATCTTGCATCATTCAGAATTAGCCCATTTCCCAGATTTTCCTTCACTTTTATATTTACCTTTTTAGTAAAACACCATGTTTAACAGAAGATTTTCTTCTGTCTTCCTGTGATAGCAGATATTTATCTTTTACTTCATGTAGTTACAGTCACCTTAGCAACTGGTTTCCTAGCTGTACTGTGCTGAAAGCTTCATTACCTCTAGAGTCTAAACTCTCTTAACTTCCTTTTTTTACTGTACATATATGTGAATAGTAAAGACATTCAGAACGTTGGGGGAAGTAGAGGCTTCCAAAAAGCTTTACCTAATCGAAAAATAGGGCTCTCTTCACATTTCAACGTCTCATGTTCATGTCAAGGCAGAAAGAAACAGACCTGGGGGGAGAATGGAATCTATTTGTTCCTGCAATTTTCATGTACTAGGTTACTGGCTTCCTTTTATCTAGAAAAAATAGAAGATGCAAAGATTTCTAGAGAAGTTTCTAAAGAAGACTTTTATATATAAATCCTGGATCTGCTCATTACAAGTTTTCAAGAACCTTGGGAAAATTATATAACCTGTTTATGCCTCAGCTTCATCATAGATACACTGGGGGGTGGGGGGTGATATTAGTGCTTACCTGGGAAGATTATTTTGAGGCAAGAATGGAGAGACTTCTGGTGAACATAGTACCTGACAATTAGTAACTATTCATTAAAAGAAGTACCATTGTAATTTTTACCAGCCTTGACAAGACTAAAATCATGGACACTGCTTGTTTACAAAGTTGATGCTTAGTTTCCCTTACCATGCAAATGTAGAAAGAAAATATTCTCAATGCTCTGTGATTAATATATGGTAGTATTTGTACAAGAGAACATAGTGTAGTATGATAGCCCTGCCACATTATATGAGGATTTTGTTTTTATGTGTCCATATTGATGTCACCATTTCACCTTTCCTTGGAAAACATAGTATAAAGACTTCTTAAACATGCCCTTTAAGGGATTAAGGCCATTTTCTTGGTAATAACCTATCAGAACAGTTAACATGAATACCAGTTCTTAAATGTTGGGCTTGATAATGACTTTCCCACAATTGCTATTTTGGGTCCTTTCTTACTAGCCTGAGGAAATGACAAGATTGAGAAGCATGAACAGACAACTCCAGATAAATGTTGACTGTACACTGAAAGAAGTTGACCTCCTTCAATCTAGAGGTATAGACTTGATTATTTGGTAAACCATAAGTAATACTGTGGTGTGTTACACTGCTTCAATAGCAATCATTTTGGTTTTACAGATATAATGGGTAAAAACTACCTTTTAAGATCACAGTCCTGGTATAGACATCCCTCACCCCACAGTCAGATCAGATTTGCGTGATCAAAAATAATTTTACTTTCACAACTTCATCATTAAGTTCTTACCGTTTAGACTGTTTGATGGTGGCACTCTATCCTCTTTTAGTCATTGACTATTTCATAAACTGTTGGGTTTTATTTCTAAAACACAGT
The DNA here is from genome assembly GCA_024291935.2 of Okapia johnstoni. Taxonomy (NCBI): domain Eukaryota; kingdom Metazoa; phylum Chordata; class Mammalia; order Artiodactyla; family Giraffidae; genus Okapia; species Okapia johnstoni. The sequence continues at coordinate 24,925,473 of CM044305.1, read as the reverse complement.
AGATTTATGTGATAGTCATCTAAGATGTCTGTGCAAACAGGGATCCCAACTCAGGACATCAGATTACTCAGTTTAAAAGGAAAATCTGTATGCCGTTTTCTTTCTTATCTGTTACATGAAAACATTCAACTGTATCTTAGAGATTTCATTTTTGTGGCTTTCTGATTGAAGTCTACTACAGTAAAAGCTCCCTGAATTCACTTTGATTTACTCAGCTCACCAGGTTAGAGATATGCTTCATTTTCCTCTGTAAAATATCCAGCCATGAGGCTGCATTCTGGCAAATCCATGTACTATTGCTCCCATCAGTTAAATTGTCTGCTTATCAACAGACAGTTGTGCCCATTCTCAAACCTGCTTAGATTACAAAAGGATGGTAACTGGCATAATGTTTTTAAAATGGATATGGATGTAAGAAATGCTGCTCTTTCTATTAAAACGATAGGCAGATGCTTTATAAAGACTCAAGGGCAGACATTAAAAAAACATAGAGACTGAATTAAATATAGTGAAAACTGAAAAAAACGCTATGAAGGAAAATCGTAAACATCTAATAGGATTCTAGTCTCAAAGTAACTGTTCTTAAAATATCTTTTTTTGCTCCATTCTAAAATGAAAACAGGAAATTATAGATCAGGGTGCAGCAAACTAGCCTGCTCTCTGTTTTTGTAAATAGTTTCAGTGGAACATAGCCACACCCATTTCTCTACATATTGTCTGGGCCTGCTTTTGTGCTTCAACACCACAGTTGAGGGCTTACAACTGTATTTCAGGTCTACAAAGCTTAAAATGTTTATTGTTTGGCCCTTTACAGTAAAAGTTTGCCCACCCCCACTTTAGGTCATCATTACCGGTAGAGTTTATTTCTAAAAGACAATATAGAAGTCTGGTTAACACACATAAAGAAAAGGTCTTGGTCTATCATTGAAATATTGCTTTGGTCCTATTTTTCTATCCTTAAGGTTGCTATGTAATTGTTAACAATTCTGTGTGCGAGTCAGCCAACCCAACATTACTTACTGTTTAAATTATGGCAGCTGAGAGAGCTTCTACTCTCTTTTCAAGTACCCCATTACCATTTTAAAGCAAGATTACACAGTAGAGGCAGGAGAATAAAAATATATGGAACTTTGTACAATAGACAGGAGCACATTTCCATGTGAAACTTGAGCACTCTGGTTTAGAACCCTTATTTTCAGAAGCCTAGGAACTCTACCAGAGAAGGCAATGGCAACCCACTCCAGTACTCTTGCCTGGAAAATCCCAGGGATGGCGGAGCCTGGTGGCCTGCCATCTGTGGGGTCGCACAGAGTGGGACACGACTGAAGCAACTTAGCAGCAGCAGCAGGAACTCTACAGCCTAGTAGCTGTAAGCAGTGAAAGACACTGTATGGGAGATTATACAAACTACTGTTACTATATTAGAAGATTGCATCCATTATTTTGTTTCTGTGTTCTTTGAAGCCAAACAAGATACCCTGAAACATCTCATTAGGATATTTTTAGTAAAGGCCTTATAGGATCTAGAAATTAAATCAGCAGCTGTAACTCACTCAAGAAATTGAAGAAATAACATATACAGCATCTTAAAGCATAAAAAGATCTAATTAATAATAAATTAAATACCATATGGCTTTCATGAGCCATCATGGGATTTGTTTTCAGAAAATTATTAAACACAGCATACCTAAATGGAATAAAAGTACTTCTATAATAGGATCTGCAAGGAAAACTGTTCTTAAGGTTTTATAAACAAAGACCTACCTGTATTTTTAGTCTCCAGTGGGCCACAAAGAGCTCTTTTTGGTGCTGTGTTAGTTGCTCAGTGGTGTCCGACTGTTTGTGACCCCATGGACTGTAGCCCACCTCTGTCCATGGAATTCTCCAGGAAAGAATACTGGAGCGAGTTGCCATTTCCTTCTCCAGGGGGTCTTCCCGAACCAGGGGTTGAACCTGGGTCTGCTGCGTTGCAGGCAGATTCTAATCTCCCTTCATAAGGGGTCCAAATATATCTATTTTATACTAAGTTCCATTCTTACATTCTCTGGAAAATTTTGTACTGAGTTTCCAACCTCAACTTCTCATCTAGAGATTCTAGACATTTTCTGAGGTGCAGAACTTGGATTTGATAGTTATCAGTAATGACTTGATAAAAGGCATCTTTATTTTTACTTTTGGTGAGCAAAACTTTCTTGGGAAAAAAAAGTGGGTTTAAAATTCAGGAGATTCAGTATATTTAAGCTATCAGTACCACACAGCATCCTCTGTGAATAAACATGGATACAGCTTAAAAGCTTAACTGGAATTGTGCAGAACTACTGGCAGGTTGCAATGACAGGTTCACAGATGTGAACATAGGACCCAAAGCTGGCATTGGATCAAAACCAACCTTAGAGGAATCATGTCAGGAAAAGGAGCTGAAACAGAGACTGTATCAGGGAGTAAACAGTTTAAATGAGAGAGATGAGATTGTTGTTATTCTGAAATTGACACCATATCTTTTTTTTTATTGATAAGTCTGTAGGCAACGTTCGGAGAAGGAAATAGCATCCCACTCCAGTATTCTTGCCTGGAGAATCCCAGGGACAGAAGAGCCTGGTAGGCTGCCGTCTATGGGGTTGCACAGAGTTGGACACGACTGAAGCGACTTAACAGCAGCAGCAGCATAGGCAACGTTTAAGATTCTCCTTTTCTTAAAGATTGGAATCCCTAAGCTGCTGATACCATAACAACTTGAGTAATCTTTATCCATGTATATGTATAGCTGCTTCTTTACCTGAATTTATAATGAATAAAAATTTAAGGTAAATACAACAGACACAAACATAAGCTGTGTCATAGTTTTGTTTATTAACATCAAAACAAACAGGGAAATCAGTTCAGTCATCCTTTCATTTCTCTTCTTCATTTACCTAGCTGTGCCACATACTTAATCCTGTGAAAAGAGATAAGCTTTATAGTTAAAAAACGTTCCTTTAGGTGATACATTGTAGAAAGACCCTTGGGTCTTTTCTCACAATGCTTAAACACTTTCAGTGAGAGAACAGTAGGATAGTATAGTGAATTATAAACTCCTGGAAAACTAGCTCCCCTTTTTACGTGTTTTTTTTTCCTCCTATATTTTCCCTAACAAAAAAAAAAATGCATGTAACAGGAGAAAGACCCCTAAATGGCCTGCTGATTTTATTTTCTTTATAGGAAACTTTGATCCAAAAGCTATGAATAATTTTTATGACAACATAGAACCTGGTCCAGTTGTACCACCTAAGCCACCTAAAAAAGGTGAGTAGCAAAATGTCACAGACGTCACAGAAATGCATGTGAAAACCATTTGGGAGCTCATCTAAAAAGCTGAAGAAATTTCCATTAGAGATAGCATTTTAAATGTTATGCTATTGATAAACTTTACTTTCTAAAAACTACAAAAAGTAACTCTGAGAGTTACTGTCAAGGGTAACTAAAATGGAATATATAATTTATTTTTTAAAATGGCTTTAAAAAGCTATTATTTTATATCGGAAATATAGTTGCTTTACAATGTTGTGTTAGTTTCAGGTATACAGCAAAGTGATTCAGTTTAGATCATATATCTATTCTTTTGCCCATTCTTTTCCCATATAGGTCATTATAGAGTATAATTCTCTGGGCTACGCACTAGATCTTTGTTGGTTATCTACTTTATATGAGTGAGTGAGTGAAGTCGCTCAGTCATGTCTGACTCTTTGTGACCCCATGGACTGCCTACCATGGTAGGACAGCCTAACAGACTCCTCCGTCCATGAAATTTTCCAGGCAAGAGTACTGGAGTGGGTTATTTCCTTCTCCAGGGGATCTTCCCGACCCAGGGATCAAACCTGGGTCTCCCGCATTGTAGGCAGACGCTTTACCGTCTGAGCCACCAGGGAAGTCCCTAAATGGTATGTATCTGTTAACTCCAGCCTTCTAATTTATCCCCACCTTTCCCCTTTCATAACCACATCTTTGGTTTGGAAGTCTTTGAGTCTGTTTTCACTTTGTAAATGGTTTGTATCAGTTTTTTAATTCCATATATGAGAGATATCCTATGTACGATCATCTCTAGGTCCATCCATGTTGCTGCAAATGGCTAAGTAATATTCCATTGTATAGTACACATCTTCTTTATCTATTCCTCTCTCAGTGGACATTTCAGTTGCTTCCGTATCCTGGCTTTTATAAACACTTGCACCCCAGTGTTCATTCCAGCACTGTTTTATTAAGTTATGATTTATTTAAGTTAGGTCATACATCTCCAGATGCATGTCCTGAAGTGGGATTGCTGGATCATATGGTAGGTCTGTTTTTTTTATTTTTTTTTTGAGAAATCTCCATACTGTGTTTTCCACAGCTGCTGTACCAGTTTACACTCCCTCACTTCTGTGGGAGAACCTCAGCAATACGATTATTTTTCAGTTTGTGGGTTGCCCTCCTGGTGGTTTTGAGATGTCATCATATTGTGAAAGTGTCCCTCCTGCCATCTCATTGGGGCTGCTTCTTTGTCTTTGTATGTAGAATATCTTTGTTGGTAGGTTACAATCTTGGCTGTCACAGGTTGTTCAGCAGTTATTTGTGATTTTGGTGTCTTAGTGAGAGGAGGTGAGCTCAAGTCCTTTTACTCTGCTATGTTGTCTCCCCTCCCCAAAAATAAGTTGCAACAGGGTGTTATGTGGTGAACGTTGCAAATGTAGTCAGCACTATAAAAACTATAGTGCTAAAAGATAATTCTAACAATATGATGGGAATTTAAACGTTATTTTAAAATGGAAACTTTGATGTGCAGTAAATCTAGGATTATTTGAGAGGCCACAAAAGAATCCTTGGGTATTTAACAGGTGGGCATAGCAATTAGATTGACACTAGGTGTCTCCTCATCAAGGACAAAATAAATGCTACATAACCAAGATTTGGAGGAGTCACTTTTGCATAATTCTTAAATCATTTCTGTGTGATATACTGAACTTCCAATTAATCATTTTCTTCTCCATTCTAGTAATTCTCAAGAATGTTGTGAACTATGCATTTCATATCTTAATCTTTTTTTGCATAATATTTTTTTTGCTTTAAGCAACTCAAGATAGACTGATCATAAAGACATAATATTGATATTAGAAAATGCATTACCTAAGAATGTAACATTTTATAATCTCAAAACTTAAATCAGAATTGAAAATTCTACACAAATAATGTTACCTGCGCTACAGTACTTAAATTTTGGGTGAAGAGCTTTGTGTGCAACACTCAGTACAAAGTGTTTTAAGTATTACATTTATAGGTTGCAATGGAGTACATGTTCTTTCCATTGTTTAGTACTGCTATGGATATTTTAACTGACCTGCATTTAAAATAGCCTCCTGCTGTCTAAAAGCAGTGTGAAGAATCTTAATGGATGACTATCAAGTACCAAATTTGTGTCTACTGGATTACCTGATGGTAATACAGTGAATTGATTCAAGGGCTGTCATGGAAGAATTACCCTATTTAAGGGATATATCCAGTGTGAACCACCTTATTAGCATAAATTCTATAGTTTGAAGGGCCCACCATATTTAATAAAAATACTTCTCTCTCTCGGGAAATTTCAAGATTTTAGAGGTAATCTTCCAGGAGCTAGGGACAAAGCTAGACCTCTCTTTGAGCAAGGCCAGATTCTTTACAGTAGTGCATAGAATGAAACTTACAGCTTTAAATGCTCATGTAAGACAAGGAGCACTAATATCAGTGACATACAGTTCTACCTAAGAATCGAGAAAAGAACCAAAGTAAGTGGAAGAAAGAAAATACAAGAATCATTGATGACACAAAAACAACAGAGAAAGTTATCAAAACCAAACATTTGATCTTTGAAGGATAAAAAAGAGCAAAAAACCAGATTACCAAAATCAGAAATGAAAAGATGGCATGAAATAACTGTTAGTAGTTGTGTATGTAATTAAAGAAATTGAATCCATTATCAAAAGTTTCCCCACAATGAAAACTTCAGAACTGGATGGTTACACTAGTGATCCCCATAGAAATCAAGTATTTAATGAAGATATAATACCAATCATACAAACTCTGAGGAAACAGAGAAGGAAGCAAAGTGTCTAAGTTTCTTATGAAGCCAGTAGGACTCTTGATTCCAAAACCTGATGCAGATTACCTACCTCCCAAAAAGAAAACAAACTTACAGATCAAATCCTCATGAACATAAAAGCCAGAAAAAAAAAAGAATAAAATATTCACAATATAAAAAAAGATAATACATCATGACCAACTTGGGTTTAGCTCAAGAATGCAATGTTCAGAAAGTAAAGGAGAAAAAGCATACAATCATTTCATTATACAGGAAAAAACGTCTGATAGAATTCAGCAGCCATTCCAGATGACATGATTATTTGTGAAGAAAATCTAGAGATACCCAGAAACGACAATTAGAATTAATAAGTGACACACTTATTAATAAATTTAACCAGATATGTACATTGAATATGATAAAACACTACCAAAAGAAATCAAACAATATCTAAATAGTCACAAACCATGTCTTTTTTAATCAGTATTGTTAAGATACCTATTCTTTTCATATTGATGAAATACCAATTTTAACTAACTAACTTTTCTGTTTTTGGGTATGCATTAATCTGATTTTGAAATTCATATGGAAATGCACAAGACTTAGACTATCCAAGTGGAATATAGGTGTTTATCTGAATAATAAGTGTGATAATTTAAGAGAAAGAAGGAAAGACAGAGGAACCTTTTTGGACTAGACTTTGCCGCCTTAAGTGGAGAGGGCACTGACCTTGCTGTCATACAACTTTAGCACTGGTTCCAGTTGTCTTGGCCACCTGACCTTGTTTATATCCAGTTTGTACACCAATAGAGGTGATCAGTCCAAACATTTAGCTTCTGTACAGGGTTGTTATAAGAGTCAGTGAGGAGGAGGTATGTGATGCTATACAAGGGGTTACAAATCTAAGAAATATAACTTATTCTTGGAGCCTAAAGGAGATGTTTACTCTGCTTCACAACACTTACCATGGTGAAACACTCATCTGCAAAGGTTGGTTGAGCTAGAGGATGGCTTATAGGCTCAGAGCTGATTACAAAATTTAAAATTTTTGTTTCTTAAGGTTAAATAATATGAAGTCTGCCTTTTTTGACCTTTGTGTATGTGTTAGTCACTCAGTGATGTCCAACTGTTTGTGATCCTATGGACTGTAGCCCACCAGGCTCCTCTGACCATGGGATTCCCTAGGCAAGAATACTGGAGTGGGTTGCCATTTCCTTCTCCAGGGGATCTTTCCAACCCAGGGATCGAATCCGGGTCTCCCACATTGCAGCCAGACTCTTTACTGTTTTTACTTAATACAAAACACTGCTTACTGATTACCTAAAAATTAACAGAAACAGTATTCTAGCCAGAAATGGGTATGCCTGCAGTCCATGTTGTGAGGGCTGCTGTATTTTTGCACGTATAGGTAACTGGAATTTATGAAAAACTGGGGAGTATGTGTTACCAGTACATAATATTACTTTGAGTTGGTTTTGGTTTTTCAAGTACTATTTTGGTTCTTTATTTATAAAATGCTGTAGTCTACTGTTACCTTTAATGTGGATAATGGATTTTAAGCCCATAATTTTCTAGTAGCTATTGGTTAATCAGGGAATTGCTAAAGTATAATGTCCTAAATTTTGTGTTCATACTGACATTTAAGTATTAGCACTAGGTTTGCACCCTAACTCACTCGAACCTGGGAAATTGGTGAAATCAGGCATGCATTCCAAGTAATGAGAGAGGATGAAAAAACTTTTAAGAGCCATTCTGGATAGGTTGTAAAAGCAGTATTAAATATGACCCTTGCCTTCCTGGGAGAACTAATGGTAGCATCAAGTAACACAAAGAATAAGTACTGCATGTGTCCTGTGAAAGAGTCTTGAGAGCATGTCCACTCTCTTCTAATGAACGGCTTGATCCCTTCTTCCTGGCTTTGCTTCTTCTCATGCAGACTCATCAGACCCCTGCACAATTGAGAGGAAAGCCCGAAGAATTAGCGTGACCTCCAGAGTACAGGAGGACGTCCATGACACCCAGGCAGCAGCTGCAGATGGTTTGTACTTGTATGTCTAGACTTTGTGCAGTGTCCAGACATGTGTTAACCCATGTAGAGTTATCATAAGTAAAGGTCAACCTTTTTTTCCTTCAAGACATTACTCTTTATTGAGTCTAAGTTTCCAGTAGCAACACAATTGGAGCCACATACATGATTTAAAATTTTCTCTTAGCCAAAATTTTATAAGAGTGAAGTGTTTTTTTGTACCTTCATTTCATACTAACTTTTCAAAATTTGGTATGTATTTTCTACTTACAGCACATCTCAATTCAGAGTGACTGCATATCAAGTGGCTAGTGGCCCACCATATTGGACAGATTCTTGTAAAATAAGTGTCTAGTCTTCCCAGGTGGATCAGACAATAAAGAGTCTGCCTTCAATGCGGGAGACCCAGGTTTGATCCCTGGGTCGGCAAGATCCCCTGGAGAAGGAAATGGCAACCCACTCCAGTATTCTGGCCCTGGAGAACTCCATAGACAGAGAAGCCTGGCAGGGTCCCAATCCATGGGTTGGCAAAGAGTTGGACATGACTGAATGACTAACACACACAACACCGAAAACAAGGCCACACTTGATACTTCTTAAATGCAGAAATAGTATATAACTAGGTGAAAAGGTCCCCACCATAGGAACAAACCAAGCATGAAACGACATTGTACTTGATATCATTTCAGAACAAATCCTCCTTTCTTTGCCTAGTTGGCATATTTCCAGTTATTAAAAAAAAACAAAAACAGAAAATGTTGAGAATTTTTTACAGTTTGAGTTGTATCCTTTGGATCAGTTTCTCCTATGTTCCCGTTATTATATAATATAAACAATATGGATTTAACCTGTAAGTTGCTAACTTTTGATATTTGTAAGGACGGTCATTTTTACAAAAAATTAGCCTATTAAGTTTAATCCATTTAAAAATAGTCTTAAAGGAAACGTTCAGTTATTTGGTATATAAATATGCATATTCTTTAGAAGTTTTGTTTTCCACGAGGCATATTCTTTAGAAGTTTTGTTTTCCACGAGGCATGAGACATCTTTGCTTTTTTAATATTCCATAAAACAAAACATAGAGGAGAATTCCATAGTAGGGTTATAGTCCCTAGGGTCACAGAGAGTTGGACACAACTTAAGTGACTTTAGCACACAAGCACACACCCTATGATGAAATGAGCAGTGTCTTTTTTTTTTAGGACCAACAATAATTGTTAGATGTCTTTTGCATATTTTTTTGATTAGTTACTTCAGCATGACTTGCTGTTCCAAATTACATTGTTATGGTATTGAAGGGTAACAGAACATACCATCCCAAAATATGCCTCTTTGGCATTACGATTATTCTGAGCAACTGCAGATACTAGCGGAGAAGGCAATGGCACCCCACTCCAGTACTCTTGCCTGGAAAATCCCATGGATGGAGGAGCCTGGTAGGCTGCAGTCCATGGGGTCGCTAAGAGTCAGACACGACTGAGCGACTTCACTTTCACTTTTCACTTTCATGCATTGGAGAAGGAAATGGCAACCCACTCCAGTGTTCTTGCCTGGAGAACCCCAGGGACGGCGGAGCCTGGTGGGCTGCCGTCTATGGGGTCACACAGAATCAGACGCGACTGAAGTGACTTAGCAGCAGTGGCAGCAGATACTAGAAAGCTCATAAAACAGAATATTAGTTATACCCTTTTGTAAGGGACATTTACATTTATAAAGGCAATCTCCTTCTGTGTCTCTCCTGTGACTCTAAATGACAAGAGCATCAATGGAGAAGGCATTGACTTAAATCTGCGTTACAAACCTTGTGCTTATTTACTCTGCTTTTCCTGGTAAACTCCCATACATACTCCAACCTCTTCTGTCTTAGCTGAAGATGCTAAGATTTCAGCCATCCCAGCAAGTTACTCAGTTTTCCTGGCTATCACTCATGTGTACAGGAGTATACATGTTAATAAACTCTAATCTTTTATTGTAGGGGTGTCTCAGCCAAGAACTCAGAAAGGCAGAGGAAAAAGAATTTTTCTCCCCTACAGTCAAAACAGTGAAGAGAGCCCCAGGTACCCTAGATTAGTTAGTTTAAAAGATTTTCCAGTTATTTCTGTAGGTTAGAAAAAAGTTTGAAAAACCTTTACATATTAAACATTTGCATTGCCACAATCTAAAACTGAAAGCTGTGTTTGGAGTTAGCACAGAAAGATGGAATATAACAGTTTATGGGTTTAACATCTGAACTTTTCTAACTATGATAAATTCTTCACAAAATAACAAGTTGCCTGACCTAGAAAAGCATAAAGACTACTATTCAAGAGAGGACCTTTTATGGAAATGGCATACAGCACATTTTTCCTCAAACAGAAGTGTCTTTTATCAAAAGATACAACTATTAACATCTTTAGGAGTCGTGAGCCTATCGATGCGAAATAGTTGATCTGCAGAAGAAATGAAAAATTTTATTTGAGCCAACCTGAGAATTATAATCTGGGAGAGAGTCTTTCAGAAAGTACTGAGGATTGTTCCATCCATTTGAAGTCAAAGCACAGTTATAAGGAAGAACACCGTTGGGTTCATAAGCAAACGTGAACAATTATTAAATCAACTGGTATACTGGCCTGGTCCAGCATCTTGGATCAGCTGTCTATTTCCTGCATGTCTTCTCATCCTGGTGATCAGGTAGCACTGGTCTTCATCACTTTGGGGTGTCAGAAGTATGAGTTGCAGAGCCAGATAACAGCCCCTTCCAGTGTGGCTGTAAAGAATCCTTTATCTAATGTCTTTTCCAGTATGCATACTCTCCTCGTTGCAGGTCATGGAGCATTTGATCCTCATCAAAAGATAGATTACTGAAACAACTTTTACAGTAATTAGTCTTGGGCAATAAATACAAAAACCTTAAAGACAACGTGAGAACATAATGTCCTTAGTAGAATTTTTCCCTCTAAAATTACCCTAATTTTTACAGAATATCACCAAATTAATATTTGCAAAATAAGTCTGGCTTCAGTAAACTTGGCCTGATTATTTACATAATTTATCATACATACTCTTTTAGGTTTACTGTGCTTGAAAGTTGCTGTAAGTCAAAATTAGCTTGAAGGGAACGGTTTCCTTTATATATGGAAAATACAAGTTAAAACCCAAAATGTTTCATCATAGGGAAAAATACTTACATTCATCAATTCACTGAGTCCTATGTGACTAATCTTTGACCTTGTCATTCTGTTAATCAGATTTAAGAAGCCATCAGGCTTGTCATTCTTTTAATTTCTTACCCAGTTCAGTGGTATGATCTGAAAGTTATTAGAAACCTGTCTATACCAATCAGAAAGTCCTTTCTATATATCTTCTTGAAGATGAAGCATTTTTTTTTTTTTTGCAGAATGCATCAGCATAAAGCAGTAAAGGTCTCTACAGGACTTAAAAAGGCATCTTTAAAAGATCTGACTACAATGCAAATGAACAAAAATTTTCCTATTTCTGTGGCATACCACGATAATAACTAGAATTATGACTCATAACATTTTGCTAGTGTATACCATGTACCAGGTTTTTAGGGGCTCAATGTAATTTCTAGAGTATCCATATAAATAACATCTACCCATATAATATAACCTAAGAAGATTTGTCACCATTTGGCCATGCTTCCCATATAATTTAACATACCAGATAAGCCTAATTAATTTATTATCTTTGATAAGTAGAGAAAACATTTCTCTAGAGGTGTTCCAGGGGCCCTATGGAAAAACCTCAGAGTTATCTAAGAAGTCAAACGAATTTCACTTAGAATGTGATCTTAAGGAATTTTGTCAAAAATATTAAGGTTTCAAAGCGCTTAGTCACAAACAGGATCACGAGTACTTCATGATCGTGCTTCACAATTACTGTGAAGCAATATTTATTTTCCCTTAGTCAAAATGACAATAAAAGACTTCAAAACAAAATACAGAAAGGTATATAACAGATTGCTTAAAATGTAAAGGAACTTTACAATATGTTATCAGAAGCAGATTAATAGTAAAGTTTTGAAAACCAAATTCAGGCTTGTACCATTTTTCCCTTTAATATTAAAATTCATATACTCAAATTTACTTAGTCCTGACCACCCAGAGAATTCCATTCTAAAGATTCTTTTCTCATAAACTTTCTTCAACTTTCTATATTCATATTAATTTGTTCCTTAACACCATTCCATGTTCTATGCATGGGACGGATGCTCAGGGATGGAGCGTTGGGATGACACAGAGGGATGGGAAGGGGAGGGAGGTGGGAGGAGGGTTCGGGAGGGGGAGCACATGTGAACCCATGGCTGATTCATGTCAATGTATGGCAAAAACTACTACAATATTGTAAAGTAATTAGCCTCCAACTAAAATAAATAAAAAAAATAAAAAATAAAAATAAAAATTAAGTAATTAATTTAAAAAAAAAATTTGTTCCTTATTTTCTTTCCCATTTGGAAATAACCAGCTTTATGCAAAATTACTTCCCATTCCCTTAACAAAACACATTTTCATTTCTTATACCTTTTTCTTCCTTGCATACAAAGATGTTTTCCTTATTAGAAACCTTAGTTTCTAGCAAAAACTTAAGAAACAAAAGTAATTATGAACTGTTTGCCAATCAGGAAATGCTGGCATGACAAACTGTGGACATATACGATAACCCAGTTTCTTTTTTATTAACACAAGTCTGTTAAGATAAATAGAAGAGATTTGGGGCATGTTAAAGGACTGTGGGCTTTAGACTATTCCTGGAGCCACACCTCTAGTTCTGTAAAAACTTGTTTTGTAAAACAAGCACAGCTCTTTTTAATTTCTCAAAGAAATGCATGGCCACCTTAATGACATCAAAGGACTGATATGCCCATCCAACTTGGTAGAATGTTTCTCATTTCCTCGTTTAACTTAGTGTGTGCATGCATGCCCATTCGTTCAATCATGTCTGACCCTTGCAACTCCATGGACTATAGCCCACCCTGCTCTTCTGTCCATAGGGTTTCCCAGACAAGAATACTGGAGTTGGTTGCCATTTCCTTCTCCAGGAGATCTTCCCAACCCAGGGATCAAGCCCGTGTTTCTTGTGTCTCCTGCATTGGCAGACGGATTCTTTGCTACTCAGCCACCTGAGAAAGCCCCATTCAGTTTGGGGAGAAGGCAAAAAAAAAAAAAAAAATCCAATCAGGCTCTGAATAGCAGATACATGTCAGTTTACTCAGAAGTGGCCTCCCATCTCGATTATCTGTTTACAGAAACTTTTGAGGGTCCACCCTGGGTTTAAGAAATTCTTTGCCTAGAGCACTCAGTTCGGCCTTTCATCTGAAGACACTTGAGTACAGTCTTAAGTGGTCTCATTTCTAATAACCATTTAATACTCTCTTCAGAGTAGAAGGGTAACTCAGAGAATTACTATAATACAAGAACTCAAAGGACAGAGGAGAGCATAATTATGTCAGCTTATAAAGTTTTTGTTTAGGTACCTTTTATATCATTAATCTTTAGCCTTCGACAATAAATCTTGCATTGAGGTTATTTTTGGAGTTTTGAAGCCTTTGGGGGCTTCTGCATACCAATTAAAATAGCTTTTAATACAGTATTTCAGGATGAGAGCTCTCTAAAATGTTAACAATTTAGAAGACTTCCAAATTTAAAGGATCCAAGGAGCTAGGCCTATATTTTCTCCTGCTAACCTCAGTTTGGAAAAGAGAACGACTCTCATCACTTTTATTTCCAGTAGACCCTGCAGGCAGGGAGGGATCCAGGAGAGAGTGACGTGACAAGTCTATTCTGCTGGGCTTTCTCTAAGTGCAGTTTTGGAGTGCCCAAGAATCCCATCTTGGCCATTCCAGGGTGGGATTTCCTTTAATTCCTAATTAGGTAAGTACTTGTGAGCATACAGAAACCCAGCTGGTATCCCAGTAGGTTGCTGTCCACCTGGAAGCTGTTGGGCCTGAGGCACAGTTTCCCAATATTGATTTAGTGGTTTAATTTCAATATGCATATGATCTGAACTTTCTGAGGATGTTGTGGTGGATCAGATAGATGCTGCTTCTGACTGTAGTTCCTCAAAGAGTTTCCCTTGGCTCAGTTTCTCCCTCTGACAGTCTGCTATGCCTGTGGGTCATCAGAGCACTGGATGATTTATCCTTACCATGTGCATCCTTAGAAGAGCAGTATTTAATTTACGGTTAAAGTGGAGTTCCCGTCCTGGACCACCACTGCCAGTCACAAGGATTGATCTTCAGACAGACACTAATGCTAGGTTGTCAGTCACCCGAGAACACCACATGGCTGAAAGGAGCAAATGTCCTGTGTTCTTAGGAGCTAAATAATGCAGTCTCTAGTTTTACTACCGGAAGTTTTTTTCCACCCATATAGCAACTTTTTTTTCTTTATTTAGGCCAGTTTACCAAAAACACAACCACCTGTGTTTCCCTGGGTCTCCTGCCCAAGATCCCCTCCATCCTTGCATAGGAAATGCATGTGGGACTCTTAAGAGTCCAAGTCTTAAATAAAAACAGCTCAAACAAAATTTTTAGGATTATCAAGGCAATGAGATCCAGATATCAGAAGAACTCACTGGAACACCTAAGAAGTACCAAGAAGCTGGTGGGGCTTAATGGGCCCATGCTGGTGTCGAGTGCTGATTTGGGGTAGACTCCAGCTGTCCTCGTGGGGTATCTCTGAGATCCTGCCAGCTTCACTGTTGCACCTTATTTATATGATTTTTGAGGATTGATAACCTGAAGCCTGTAGCCCTTATACCCGCAAAAAAGGATTATACTTCAGGATGTCAACTAATCCAGAACTCAGTTCATCATTACCTCTTGGGGAATAGTCACACAGCGATCTTGTCATTCAAGCCAAAAGATACAAGGTGGATGCTAATGGGCAGTTAAAAGCAATAGTTGAAGCCAGAGTCAACAAACCCATCTCCTTTTTATAGTCAGGAATAGGCTGGAAAAGCCAGTGTTTTTTCTGTTCTACTGGAAGGTTTGAGAACACCTTCCTGATTGAGCCTGGTAACTGATCTAAAAGCTTCATTAACCTCAGATCACTCAATTTGTCATTAAAAGACCTGATAAAGCTTAGTGAAGATGGTAACTGCTGTACCTGCTTAGGAAGATCTTAATTCTTTTTGAAGTTTTTAGTGAGGATTTCTATGTGTATGGGTAGATTTCCCCAGCCTGCTGACCTTGTTCAGATTCCAGGGTGGTTTTCCAGCTGGAACTTGGGAGCCTGCTAGTCCCTAACCCCACTTGCAGTAGGTACTGTTCATGGAAGGCAATTTTAAAAGCAAAGAACCTTTTTGAGTACAAGGCCGCAGAGAATGAGGACCTAGGAGAAATGTAAATTTTAAAAGTTTTTTTTTAAATCCTAAGGACCACCATAAGGCTGCCAGCATTTTATATTGCCAGGTATAGACATGTTGAATAGCTCACATCTGAAAGATCTTTAAATTTATTGACAAAAGGCAGGAAAGAATTGAGGATAAAAGTCATATTGAATGAATTTATATTTCTGTTTTAACCTTTCTGGGAGAAACTTTTATGAACTGTCACACCACTGACCAACCGTTATTGTTAAAAATATGCATATTTTGGAGCTGACAGTCTCAAGGAGGAAAGCACACATTTTATGAGGTATTTGATATTGTATGGCTAGTACTGTGGGTGGTAGGAATCACTGGCAGGCTGAGGTTGTGAGGGAGAATTTAGAAGGTAGAATTTAACATGCTGTGTAACATTTTTGCATTTAACTGGAATAGAGCATAACTGTCCACTGTCTAGAGACAATAAACTTGGAAGGTAGTCTGTGCTGGACTTCTAGCTACTTAAGGGAATAAAATAAATTGTTGAGAACAAATTAGATTGTGTATCATAAACTTACTGTTTGGTTCTGCATTTCTAGCAGCTGTGCATACGACTTGGCTTTCTCGTTTCACAAAACCTTTTCCCTTGCTTTTGGTGGGGGGTAATTTTCGATTTCCATTTGTATTATACTTCGGAAAAAAATTCAGTCTTTTTTCTGTTTTCTCTTTCATTCCTAACTTCTCTTAGAGCACCCAGGTGGCTCCAGACAGAGTCCTCGGACACAACCCCGAGATGAAGACTATGAAGGGGCTCCATGGAATTGTGATAGCTGCACCTTTCTGAACCACCCCGCACTAAATCGCTGTGAGCAGTGTGAGATGCCACGGTACACTTGAATTCCCAAGAGTCTGCACTAGGTTGAGAGTGTAACTTTGAGCACCCGTTAGAAGAAAAGGAATCCTGGGGAATCTGTTCATCTACCCAGCCTTTTCATTTCAGACGACATGGGGTGGGGGGGTGGGGGAGAAGGACACTGTAGCCACTTGTGCTCAATAAAGGAAAAATGGGGAGGGTTCCCCACCCCCTGTCTTAACTCAGTGCAGTTAGAGATAGAAAGGGATACTTGAAATGGGGAAAGGATTCACTCCTGAAAGAATGTACACAGAGAAGTCAAGAACTCTTCTGTGAAACCCCAATCATTCAAGTTACTGCTGAGTGACCCTTATTTTATAAACTAGAACTTTGAATCACGGTGTAACATGTTACAGTTTATGCAGACAAACTGTGAATTGCCAGAGCAGACTTACCTGGTCACAGATCTCTGGAAAACCTAGGCTCCCCAGGCTTCTTCCTGTTGCTTCCTACTGAGGAAAAGGACGGGAAAAGCACTCAGAGGATGTTTTTGGTGGGGGGCAAAACAATAAGGGTATTTGTAATTGCTGCTTTTTTCAGGGGTAATTTCAAACACAGAAACAAGATATTTTAAAATGTGACTTGTAGCAGGAATTCGGCATATCGTGCCCTTTGTTTGAAAGTACAATCAGAGGTGATAAGATTCCTTTTGCTTGTACAATGATTCATCAAGCTATATCAACACTGGTAACTAAGACCTAATTATGCCGCAGAATAGATAGATTTTTTAAGTTACTGCATGCTTTTATTAGGCCACTGGTTTTTAAAATAACCAACAAGTCCTTATAAATTCTGATTTTATGAATGACCTTCTTGTAAAACTGCGCTTTGCCAATAGCATAGTGAATGTATGCCGAATGTAAATCCATTCCAAAATCCACTTGGACTCTTGAGCTCAGCTCTGGTTCTATAAGAAACGTTTGCAGTCCATAGAGCCTCCCCACCCTGCCCCGCCTTCCAATTTTGTGATGAGTTCATGATGTTTACAGCACAGAGAATACTTGTGCCATAATCCTAATCTAGCTGAAAAAAATTACTATTACTCGTTCAATAAAGATGTATTTGCACATACGTTAACAAATCAGTGTGAGGAAAATTATAGTTAGCCAATATCTTCAAGTTGCACACTGCACTATTTGGGGAGGAAGAAAAGGCTAGTCAAGAAATAAGATTAAGAGAAAGGTGAATACACAGGACTTTGAAATTAAGAACTTAATTTTTACCATACTGTATTCAGAGATGATACTAAGTTTGTTCAGATAGTTCAGATGATACTAAAGCACTCCTTATTTATGAAATTAGAAACTTAGGGTATAAATAACTGAAGAGATATAAAATCATTTGATTCACTAAAGTGCACCACCAGAAAATTATTAATAGGACACTGAATTAGGGCGGTTGACGTTTCTTCCAAGCTCAAAATTGGATTTTGGAATCTCCCCTTATTTGGGTACATGTAAACAGCAATAAAATTGGTAAGTTTCCTAATCCTAAAGGATTTCACCTCAGGTTATCACCTGAGGAGTATCTGCTCTCCCATACCAGCTGTCCCCCTTCTCTTTCACTCATACACAGGCACGCACACGCACGCTTCAAGCTGTCATTATATGCTAATTTAGCAGTAATCTCTGGCAGATCTGGAAAAACAAGCTGCACTTAATAGCATAATGAAACCAAAGGCATAATAACTTATCATAGCTTTCCATCAAAATCACAACTTCACACTGTACCTGCAGCTCTAAAAACATTTTTTTCGTACGTGGAAAATGTCCTGAAAGTATCTACTTGTCTCACAGAGTCAGCGTGACTATGTTATTACACTGATAAAACATCTCTCATATAACAACTGTGGCAAAACTGTGAAAATAAAGGTGAGAAAGCAGATGGGCTTAAAAGCATTGACCTGAAAATAGCACTCATTCTCTACAAGCTTTTGTAGCACTGGTGTCTGTCAATCTCCAGTAAGTCCATCAGTCCTACTGTTCTGTAATAATGCCAATGCCTTTGCCTTTGTATGGTTTCATATCTCTTTAGAGATGGTAAACCCCACTTGGTATTAAGTAACAATATAGGGTAAAGATACATATATTGCTTGATGTTCTAGCTAAAGGTTTACCCAGTATCCTTAGTGATATGCTGAAGTGGCAGCAGTTGACTTGGCAGTTGTCAGTTGAGGATGAAGGTAGCATGTATGAAAACAGTTTGATGCTTTATTAAAACCATGTAGATGACTTTAAAACTATTGCATGAACATACATCCAGGTTATTGAACTGTTATCGCACAGTAGATGCATGGTTCCAGTCCTTTGGTGATCTATCTAGTAAATCATTGTTTTCACCTGCCAGGAAAAATGAGATACCAGTCTTATTTGATAGGTGTAGAGGGTGGGGTTTGAGACATCAGAGATTGATGTTTAAGGGAGTTTTGTATACGTTCATTTCTGGTTCTGCACACGTTTCATACACCAACATAGGCTGTAGTCAGTTTTTAAAATTAGCAAAATTACTTGACACCGATACATTTGATATGTTTAACTATATCCCATATGTAGACTACTTCTGGCTTGTGACCAGTTTGAACAAGAATTCTGTCACCTTTCAAGATGCCTTTTCAAAAGGATCTAGCTGCTGAGGTGCCTATGCTTTTTGGATCAGTTGGTGCACTTCTTGTTCCTAGTAAAAAGGTGTTTTCTTAAATTACAACCAGTTTGATGTATCTGGTAACATAGACCTGACTATACATTTTACATTATTTCACTGTTTTGTAAACTGAGTTTTTGGAAAGCACATTTGTCATTTTGTCCAAGTACATTGCCCCTTACATTTTGAGGTAGGTCTTAAAAGTTTAAAGTGGCAAAAGAGGAGCCAGAAACTTTCTAAGCCTTGTAAAATGTTTCAAATAATGACCTTGTTTGAGAGAGTTAGAGGTGTGGTGTTTTAAACAAAAGAAATGCATTGTAATAAAGGTAGTTTTAGAGCAGATTAATGATGGTGGGGAAAGTTGCTAATTTGTTTATTTCCCTGAAAAAATGGGAGTGTGATGAGCAGTTTAATAATTTTTAAGGAGCTGGTCTCAACTTTAGTACTTATAATTATTATAAGAAATCGATGTTTCCTTAAATTTTGACATTGCTTTGTCGATGTTTCCTTAAATTTTGACATTGCTTTGTGTCCATTCGGAAATAGCAATGATGTACCCTGGAATGTGAAGATGTCCCCTTATAGTTTAAATTGATTTATTTGAATATTGTAATCATTGTTAGACTTTTTTATCTACAGTGTGTGTCTTGTTAACTATTAAAATCAGAATAAATTTGGCACTGTCTGTTGCACCACTACTGTATCTATTTTCTTATTTACAGGTCAGAGATTAACAGAATGACGACTCAATTTTAATTTCTAAACCCATGAAATGTTGCTTTGAGACTGAACAATTTTGAATTCTAATTTACAATGACATCCAAAGTCCATGTTTCCCTACTGTAAAAGAACTGATCAGTTTCTTGCCTACAACAGCAAGAACTTATTAAATCTTGTAAATACCGTGCCTCTTTTAGATTTCTGTGTATGCTGTGAATCAAATTATTTTGAGGTGAAATTGTATTAAGACAAAGGCATTTTAAAAGGCTATGCATGCATCAAACCTCCAAACAGTACATATTCGGAAAGTCAAAAAGATTCCTGCGAAATAAATTAATAAAGTAAAAGCAAACACTACATTCTGTATCCTTTCTGTGTAGCTAGAAATGATTTGTAATATCAAACCAGTCTAGTTCCTACATTCATACTTCTGGACTGAAATATGCTATCAGAAACCTCATTTTTCATCACATCTCTATTCTTCTGGTAGAAAATGTAGTCATGTTATATTGGGGGTATTAAGTATTTGTACATTACTGTAACTTAGAAATTGGTTAAAAGTATAAATAAGCAAATTTTATATAAAAGGTGGCATATGTTAAGAATTCACATTTTTCACTCCACATTAACACATGTTACTTGCAAAAGAATGACTGGTTCTTTTTCTTTATATCATTTGTAGTTAGCTTTTCAAAGGGAAATAATCACCCTCCTAATCTCTAGTCACCCTTCCCAACTTGTGCACAGAGAATATTGCAGATGAATTTTTGAAGATAGCTTTTTCAATGATTAGGCTTATTTAAAGTCAGAATCACTTCCACTACATTTTTTACATATATGAAAATTGGCAGACATACATACACAAGTTCAGTCGCTCAGTTGTGTCCGACTCTGCAACGCCATGAACTGCAGCACACCAGGCCTCCCTGTCCATCACCAACTCCAGGAGTTTTACTCAAACTCATGTCCATTGAGTCGGTGATGCCATCCAAACATCTCATCCTCTGTCGTTCCCTTCTCCTCCCGCCTTCAATCTTTCCCAGCATCAGGGTCTTTTCCAGTGAGTCAGTTCTTCGCATCAGGTGGCCAAAGTATTGGAGTTTCAGCTTCAACATCAGTCCTTCCAATCTATATTCAGAACTGATTTCCTTTAGGGTGGACTGGTTGGGTCTCCTTGCAGTCCAAGGGACTCTCAAGAGTCTTCTCCAACACTGCAGTTGAAAAGCATCAATTCTTTGCTGCTCATCTTTCTTTATAGTCCAATTCTCACACCCATACGTGACTACTGGAAAAACCATAGCCTTCACTAGACAGACCTTTGTTGGCAAAGTAATGTCTCTGCTTTTTAATATGCTGTCTAGGCTGGTCATAGCTTTTCTTCCAAGCAGCAAGCCTCTTTTAATTTCATGGCTGCAGTCACCATCTGCAGTGATTTTGGAGTCCAAAAAAAAACAGTCTGTCACTGTTTCCATTGTTGCCCCCCATCTATTTGCCATGAAGTGATGGGACTGGATGCCATGATCTTCATTTACTGAATGTTGAGTTTTAAGCCAACTTTTTCACTCTCCTCCTTTACTTTCATCAAGAGGCTCTTTAGTTCTTCACTTTCTGCCATAAGAGTGGTGTCATCTGCATATCTGAGGTTACTGATATTTCTCCCAGCAATCTTGATTCCAGCTTCTGCTTCATCCAGCCCAGCGTT
Source organism: Okapia johnstoni (assembly GCA_024291935.2). NCBI lineage: Eukaryota > Metazoa > Chordata > Mammalia > Artiodactyla > Giraffidae > Okapia > Okapia johnstoni. The sequence continues at coordinate 24,904,097 of CM044305.1, read as the reverse complement.
TCTCATGATGTACTCTGCATGTAAGTTAAATAAGAAGGGTGGCAATATACAGCCTTGACGTACTCCTTTTCCTATTTGGAACCAGTCTGTTGTTCCATGTCCAGTTCTAACTGTTGCTTCCTGACCTGAATACAGATTTCTCAGGAGGCAGATCAGGTGGTCTGGTATTCCCATCTCAAAGAATTTTCCACAGTTTCTTGTGATCCACACAGTCAAAGCCTTTGGCATAGTCAATAAAGCAGAAGTAGAAACCACAATCACAGAAAACTAACCAATCTGATCACATGGACCACAGCCTTGTCTAACTCAATGAAACTATGAGCCGTGCAGTATAGGACCAGTATTCTTGCCTTGAGAAAGACAGTATGAAAAACAAAAAGATAAGTTTTCCTTATGTTGCTCACTCGGCTACTTAGGCATCTGTGAGACCTCCACCATCTATCTGTAATCCCACTACCCATATAGTGATTTCCCTTCAGGTACTCACCAGTTCCGTTTCCCACACAGAAGTGTGGGGAGACTGCTGGGTGTGGGACATGTGTGTCTCCCACTCCAATTGTTCCAAAGACTTCCTGACTTCACTTGGACCAAGAGGCCTTTTCCTAAGACACTGTCCAGGTGGTATGTCAAGGTGGAGCTTTCAAAGGTTTTAATATGATATATAATGTATGGGTGGGATTTGGGTTCGCCAGTTTCAGACTCAGTGTTCAAACCATCTCACTTGTCCGGCCTTCAGAAAAGCAGTCGGTGTACTTTTAGCCAGCTTCTCCTGACATTCTAGTGGTAAGAGAGAATGTGGGGACATCAGGTGATGCAGCCTAGCTTACTCGGTTTCATATGGTGACTTTGGAACAATATACTACTCACTATATGTTATATTACTTTGCTTTCTTTTCACTTGGAGACTGAACCTGATTTGAGGTACTCCTGTTCTCTTGAGCAAGAACCACTAACATAGCCATTTCTAAATCCCATCCCCCAGTGATGATTTATTTTAAGTCACTGAAGTCTGCTCTGGGTATACATGACTCTAAAAAAGGTCTTTATTTAAAAGGCACTTGAAGGGGGGGGGGGGAGAAAATTGGATTAGCATAATGAAATACCTTACATTCTCTGTCCACTTTCACAATGAATCAAATGGTCACAGCTGGCAGGGGTACTCCTATTTCGAGAGTACCATTTGAGTTTCTCTTCCCAAATTCTACTGAAATAACTAATGATAACATTTTTAAGGGTTGGAGAACAGGGCAGGCTGCACTCAGGGTAGGAAATGACAAGATGCAGATGTTGTTCAGTTGCTCAGTCGTGTCCAACTCTTTGCGACCCAATGACCTGCAGCACACTAGACCTCCCTGTCCTTCACCATCTCCCAGAGTTTGCTCAAACTCATGTCCATTGAGTCAATGATGCCATCCAACCATCACATCCTCTGTCGCTCCCTTCTGCCCTCAATCTTTCCCAGCATCAGGGTCTTTTCCAATGAGTCGGCTCTTTGCATCAGATGACCAAAGGATGCAGATGGGAGGTGTATTGAGGGTGCTAGCAACCAGTGGCAAGCAGCGCACAGTGCCAGCTGCCAGTGAAGGTTAACCTATAAATCAAGTCTTTGGGGTTCCCAAACGGAGGCTATAAAGACCCCTAGATTCTGAGTAACACATGAATCTCTGCTGAGCTGAACGTGGGGAGATTGTGGCAACTGCCTTCTGTCTTCACTTGCCCCACAACTGACTGACTAAGAAAGGTTTACTTAGTGCAATTTGTTTGGCCACGTTGTTAAGGAGCCTGAGGCACTCAGTCACTTCAAGCTGCCATATGAATATGGAGGAAAATCTTAGCCTATCTCAACATTGCAAGGAGCAAGCTTCAACCCTGCAGTAAACACCTAAAAGCAGCACCCACTGGCATTTGCTTATTGACTGGCTAGAAGCAAATGCTTAGCAAAACATTGTATGTCAGGTGGTGCTAATGGTAAAGAACCCGCCTGACAATGCAGAAGACATTAGAGACTCAAGTTGGATCCGTGGGTCGGGAAGATCCCCTGGAGGAGGAAATGGCAACCCACTCCTGTATTCTTGCCTGGGAGATCCCATGGACAGAGGACCTTGGTGGGCTACAGTCTATGAGGTCACTAAGAGTAAGACACGAGTGAGGCGACTTAGCACGCATATGTTTTTCCTATACTCTGTAACCAAGTAATTTCTGAGAAGAAGCTACAGAGAAAAGTAGACAACTGAATGTTTTCTTTGTCATTTAGGATTACAAGATTTAAGCAGTATGACCACATTATCTTTTTAAACATTCCTTAAAAATCAGTCAACAGATGAAAACATTTAGTCTGCTGGAAAAGGGACTTCATTCCAACCAGAATCAGAGCAGAAGGGCAAACTTTGATTTCTGATTTCAATTCAAAACAAAATTTACTGCTATGTCATATCTCTCAAAAAGTATTAATCAGATCAGGAATTGGTTGTTTTTGAATAAAAATTTTTCTGAAGTTCTAAACCAAAAATGTAGGTAGTGAGACTTCACAGAACTGAGTAAAGAAAGAAACTATTCTAGAATTCAGACCTAACATACAAAAAAATGTGATTTCTAGATCCAGGAAATACAGTAAGGCATGCCAGAAGGAATGAACACAACAGATAGAGGAGCGGCAAGAAATGTAGAAGAAACATGGGGATGAGAGGGTTTTAAAATATTACCTATCAAGATAAACAATAAACAAAGGTGACATCAGAATTCTAAATTTGTAAAACTTGAACATATCTAATTTCGACATGCAGAACAGACTAGTACATATTATAATCAGTATAATTAAATCTCCACATAATCAAATTTTCTATCTCATGTGAACTAAATGTTTTTTCAAATGTTCACCATTTACAAAAGGATTTATCAAGAAAACCTCAATTTTTATAATAATTATACAGGCCACATTTTTCTGATTGCAAGACATTAAAGCTTTAAAATGTACATAATCAAATCAAGCCACTTAATGGACATGAATTTGAGTAAACTCTGTGGCTCAGACGGTAAAAAATCTGCCTGCAATGAGGGAGACCCAGGTTCAACCCCTGGGTCAGAAAGATCGCCTAGAGGAAGGCATAGCAGCCTACTCCAGTATGCTTGCCTAGGAAATCCCATGGACTGAGGAGCCTGGTGGGCTACAGTCCATGGGGTCTCAAGAGTCGGACATGACTGACTAAACAACAACATGAAAAAAAAAAAAAGGCTAAATCTCTTCATCCAAAAACTAGAATTGAAAACAAAGTCAGATTTAGTGCAGGCAAATCCTCAACAAGAGGCTTTGGCAAAGATGTTATGTTGAAAGCAAGCTTTGAACTCCCAGAAAATGGCAGATTAAAAAGTGTGGCATCTCAGTGACATTTTAGAAAATGCATCTACTGAAATATTTCTAGATGCAAATACATCGTCCACACTTGTAACAGAACAAGCTGCACAAAGAAATAATTCAGAACTTGAGTTGATGAAATACATTTCCAGGATTAGATGTCTTTGTGCTAACTAATAGTGAAACCAAAATGTGCAGTCATTTCAACTATACTCCAGGAGAAAATACACACTGTACCTAATACAGCCAGGGTTAAGAACCCTTAGGAGCCAGAAAGCTCCAGGAAAGAGCTGGATTGGAGGTTTTCCAAGGGCAAGCTGATGTGCAACATGTACGGAGAAGTGGTTTTAGAAGCCAGCAGCTTGAGAAGGCACGTGAGTATACACAAAGGACTCAAACTCTACCTCTGCCACGTGTGTGGGAAGAGATTCACCCGGTGTAACCAGCTGAAAACTCATACTGGTGAGAAACCATAGGAAAGAATTATGTGATAGAGGCTTTGCTCAAAGATGCCAGGTTACTCATCATTCATTGTGGTGAGAAAAAACCCTTTAAGTGTGATTTATGTGATTGACAAGTTATGGCTTCTGCAATTTCACACATGGACAGATAGTGGAGAGAAGCCACAAGTCTAACATAGGAGTGGACAAAGACTGGCCCAGCCCAGAACACTGACCACTCACAGTCGCAGGCTTACTGAGGGAAAGCCTTCCAGGCCTCAAGGAGACGCGTGCTCTCTAGCTCTCCTATCCCACACTCTTCAAGGGCACAGGGGAAAACCCTAATAGGCAGTTGTCTGTGGGAACATTTCAGCACAAAAAAAACTTCTGATCTCATGAGTGAGGCCATTTGTTATGTAGAAACACAAAGCTATTAAAAATGGAAAGAATCATAAAATCCAAGTCCAGTCAAGGCAGAACTCTATATTCCAGTGCTAGATTCCATATGGAAACATCCAGTATTAGAAACTATAGCTGGGAGGCTTTCTGAAATGACTTAAACAGATGATAATCAGTTTCTTTCATCAGATACTTATTTGGTTAGCTGGAATAAGAGTTAATTTGGAGGGGGTGGTGGCCACAGTTAACGGACTATGTGAGCAAAAGAAAATTGCTTGTATATCTCTGTTAGGTGTTAGGAAACAAAAGTATCTGGTAAAACTTCCTGCATCTTCAGTGTGCAATGCTTGTTTCGACGTTTTGCTTTTGAAGTCTAGCTATACACACAGCTTTTTAAGGAATGAATGACTATGGCAATACATCTGAATAGAGTGCTATTTTGCTTTTTAATTTGTTAATTTTCAAGCTGCCGTCATTCCATTTTTATTTTTTTATTTATTTATTATTTTATTTATTTTTATTTTATTGCCTTTCATGTATTTAAGTAGAATCTATCTTATGGGTATCAACATATAATCTATTCATGATTCATTTTTGACCTAGGAAATTTTTTTCTCTCCTCAAAATGTAAGCAAAATTCTAACAATATCAGCCCAAGAGTGTTGCTGTTTGTAAGCCCAATAGACCAATATGTAACCAATGGAGAAAAAATGAAATTTCACATTTCTAAGATATCTGGGCTATTTTTCTTAACATATTCAACTAGAGTATTAAAGTTTCTCATAAAAAGCAAAACAGTATATAAGTTTTAACATTGTTTTGTGGAAGTATAATGGATATGCTTGTACAGAACTCAATATTATAGAGAAAATTCAGACACTGGTTTGGCTTTGAGACACTTTCAAAATTAATTTTAAATAACTATCTGGTGTTTTTATGTTGCCAAAGACAATTTCAAAATTAAATTTGTTTCATTTTTAATAGACTAATTTGATGAAGATAAGGAAAATATACTGAGTTTTAAAATTTTTTGAGAATCCCTTGGTGTACCTGTTACACATTTTTTTAAATGTATATTAAAATCTAAATATAAACAATGCATAATTGGAAATCCCTTGTTTTCTGAATTGGATGCATTATCTTCTATAAAGAATGAGAAATTAATTATGATATTTTGAGCTACTAGAAGGCAAATTTATTTTACATTTGAGTGTCCATAAGCTGTATATTTAAAAATTTTCATGTATTAAAACATAGCATTTGGTTGTTATGTTTCACAGGGCCCTTTTCTTGCTTAATGGATATTTTTTAAATGTAGGATTATCCAGTGTTAATTATTACCCTTCCCCTTTATTATTTGATCCTGCGCTGATTTATTTCACTGCCTGATCTTTCATCATTAAGTAATCAGTTCCACAAATTCATTTCCTATACTGCTGACCAAACCACCAGTGACAGTATTTATTTCTGCCCAGCATTACCTGTGGTTTATTTATTTCCTAGTTTTAAACTACACCTGTAATAAAGTTAGTGTATTTTCTATTGGTGGTGATTTCTTTAATTATAATTTTCTCTGTTTAGAGGTCCAGGTCAAAAGAATCAACATAATATAGCTTGAATTCAACAGTAATCTATTCAAACAAATACTACAGTAGATACATGAAAAATGTAATACCCAGAACTTGGGAGCCTTCCCACACTGCTAGACATCAGTTTGGCAACATTTAAACTAAGTCTAAATGTGGGTCCATAGTCTTCCCTGGTGGCTCAGTGTAAACAATCCGCCTGCCAGTGCAGGAGACAAGGGTTTGATCCCTGATCCGGAAAGATCCCACATGTCAAGGATCAGCTAAGCCCATGTACCACAACTACTGAGCCTGCAGTCTAGAGCCCTCGAGTCACAACTACTAACCCTGTAAGCCTAGAACCTGTGCTCCCCAGCAAGAGAAGCCACCAGAATGAGAAGCCCACAGACCACAAGTAGCCCCTGCTCAACTCAACTAGAGAAAGCTCACATACAGCAACCCACTGCAACCCAAAACAAATAATTAAAATTAAAACAAATAATTAAAAACTGACTGTGGGTCCACTTCTGGCAAGTTTTAAGAAAAATCATTGGACTAGTCTTATTTTATGATGAAAAGTGAAAGTGAAAGTCCCTCAGTCGTGTCCAACTCTTTGCGACCCCATGGACTATACAGTCCATGGAATTCTCCAGGCCAGAATACTAGAGTGGGTAAATGTTCCCTTCTCCAGGGGATCTTCCCAACCCAGGGATTGAACCCAGGTCTCCCACAATGCAGGCGGATTCTTTACCAGCTGAGCCACCAGGGAAGCCCGGGTATGTAATAATTTTGTAATCACAAGTATCAAAAAGTCTGAGGAAAGGAAATTACCCAAGATGGCAGAGTAGGAAGACCTTGAATTCATTTCTTCTCACAGGCACACCAAAATTATATCTAAGAACACCTAACAACAAAAAAGCATAGAATCTACCAGCAAAGACCTTCTACAACTAAAGACATAAAGAAGAAACCACAAGATGGGTAGGAGGGGCACAGCCATAGTATAGTCAAGACCCAAACCCCAGGTGGCTGACCCACAAATCAGAGGATGATTACAATTGCAGAGGTTTTCCCCAAGGACTGAGGGGTCAAAGCCCCACATCAGACTCTCCAGCCTGAGGGTGCTGCACCAGTAATATTAAACTCTAGAACACTTAGCTTTGAATGCCAGAAAGGCTTACCTATGGGAGTCCCAAAGGGCTGTAGGAAATAGAGACTCCACTCTTAAAAGACCAAAAAAAAAAAAATGCATACACTTTGAGACCCAAGGCAGAAAGAGTAATTTTAAAGAAGCCTGGGTCAGACTTACCTGCTGATTTTGGTGAGTCTCCCAGAGAGGCAGGAGGCCAGTGGCACTCATCCTAGGATCATAAACACTGATGGCAGCCATTTGGGGGAGCTTGTTCTATCATGTAGACACTGGTGCTGGCAAGTGCTATTTTGGAATCCCTCATCTAGCTTATGAGCCTCAGGACTCAGCCCTACCCTCGCCTATTAGCCTGTAGGCACCAGTATTGAGAAGCCTCAGTCCAGTCAACTAGCCAGGTGACCACACAGCCCTACCCACTAGCAGGCAGGCTGCTGGGAGACCCCTTGAGCCCACAGATGCCCCTGGACACAGTCCTGTCCAATGTTCAGTCAGTTCAGTCGCTCAGTTGTGTCCGACTCTTTGCAACCCCATGGACTGCAGTATGCCAGGCCTCCATGTCCATAACCAACTCATGGAGTTTACTCAAACCCATGTCCGTCGAGTCGGTGATGCCATGCAACCATCTCATCCTCTGTCGTCCCCTTCTCCTCCCACCTTCAATCTTTCCCAGCATCAGGGTCTTTTCCAATGAGTCAGCTCTTCGCATCAGGTGGCCAAAGTATTGGAGTTTCAGCTTCAACATCAGTCCTTCCAATGAATATTCAGGACTGATTTCCTTTAGGATGGACTGGTTGGATCTCCTTGCAGTCCAAGGGACTCTCAAGAGTCTTCTCCAACACCACAGTTCAAAAGCATCAATTCTTCGGCGCTCAGCTTTCTTTACAGTCCAACTCTCACATCCATACATGACTACTGGAAAAACCATAGCCTTGACTAGATGGACCTTTGTTGGCAAAGTAACGTCTCTGTTTTTTAATATGCTGTCTAGGCTTGTCATAGCTTGTCACCCAAGGAGCAAGTGTCTTTTAATTTCATAGCTGCAGTCACCATCTGCAGTGACTTTGGAGCCCAAAAAATCAAGTCTGCCACTGTTTCCCCGTCTATTTGCCATGAAGTGATGAGACCAGATGCCATGATCTTAGTACTCTGAATGTTGAGCTTTAAGCCAACTTGTTTTTACTCTCCTCTCTCACTTTCATCAAGAGGCTCTTTAGTTCTTCTTCACTTTCTGCCATAAGGGTGGTGTCATCTGCATATCTGAGGTTATTGATATTTCTCTCAGAAATCTTGATTCCAGCTTGTGCTTCTTCCAGCCCAGCGTTTCTCATGATGTACTCTGCACATAAGTTAAATAAGCAGGGTGACAATATACAGCCTTGACGTACTCCTTTCCCGATTTGGAACCAGTCTGTTGCTCCATGTCCAGTTCTAACTGTTGCTTCTTGACCTGAATACAGGTTTCTCAGGAGGCGAGTAAGGTGGTCTGGTATTCCCATCTCTTTCAGAATTTTCCACAGTTTATTGTGATCCACACAGTCAAAGGCTTTGGCATAGACAATAAAACAGAAATAGATGTTTTTCTGGAACTCTCTTGCTTTTTCAGTGATTCAGCGGATGTTGGCAATTTGATCTCTGGTTCCTCTGCCTTTTCTAAAACCAGATTGAACATCTGGAATTTCATGGTTCACATATTGTTGAAGCCTGGCTTGGAGAATTTTGAACATTACTTTACTAGTGTGTGAGATGAGTGCAATTGTGCAGTAGTTTGAGCATTCTTTGGCATTGCCGTTCTTTGGGATATCCAATGTTAGGAGATTAGAAATCAACTACAAGAAAAACAGGGCTTCCCTGGTGGCTCAGATGGTACAGAATCTGCCTGCAAGGTGGGAGCCCTGGGTTCGATCCCTGGGTTGGGAAGATCCTCTGGAGGAGGGCATGGCAACCTACTCCAGTATTCCTGCCTGGAGAATTTCCATGGACAGAGGAGCCTGGCAAGCTACAGTCCATGGAGTCACAAAGAGTTGGACACGACTGAGTCACTAAGCACAGCACAAGAAAAACAACTGCAAAAACACAAATATGTGAAGGTTAAGCAATATACTACTAACCAACCAATGGATCACTGAAGAATTCAAAGAGAAAATAAAAAAACCTGGAGACAAATGAAAACAAAACCACAATGATCCAAGACCTATGGCACAAGACAAACAGGTTTAAGAGACAAATTTGCAGCAATACAAGCTTACCTCTGGAAACAAGAACAGTCTCAAATAAACAACCTAGAGTTACACCTAAAGCAACTTAAGAAAAACAAGCAAAACCCAAAGTTAGTAGAAGGAAAGAAATCATAAAGATCAGAATAGTAATACATGAAAGAGACTTAAAAAAAAGAATAAAAAGATCAATGAATCTAAAAGCTGGGAGATAATCAAAATTGATAAATCTTTAGCCAGAGTCATCAAGAAACAAGGGGCAAGGACTCATATTAATAAAATTAGAAATCAAAAAGGATAAGGTACAACATACACCACAGAAAAACAAAGGATCATAGACACTACTACCAACAACTATATGTCAATAAGATAGACAACCTAGAAGAAACAAATTCTCAGGAAAAAATCTCCCAAGAATGAACCAGAAAGAAATAGAAAATATGAACAGACCAATTACAAGAACTGAATCTGTAATTTTAAAACTTTCAGCAAACAAAAGTCCAGGGTCACATGGCATCATGGGTGAATACTATCCAACATTTATCAAAGGGTTAACACCTATTCTTCTGAAACTATTCGAAAAAAACTGCAGAGGAAGTAACACTTTGAAACACATTCCATGAGACCACAATCACCCTGATACTAAAACCAGACAAAGATATCAAAAAAAGAAGAAGAAGAAGAAAATTACATGCCGCTATCACTGATGAACATGTATATGCAAAAAGCCTTAAGAAAATACCAGCAAACAAAATCCAACAAATCATTAAAAAGATCATATACCATGAACAACTCGGATTTATACCACAGATGCAAGAATTTTTCCATATTCTCAAGTCAGTATGATACACCACATTAACAACTTTAAGAATAAAAAGCATACATTCAACAAAATAGATGCAGAAAAAGTTTTGATAAAATTCAACATCCATTTATGATTAAAAAAAAAAACTCTCCAGAAAGTGGGCATAGGAGGAACCCACCTCAACATAATAAAAGCCAAATATGACAAGCCCATAGCTAACATAATACTCAACAGTGCAAAGCTGAAAGCAGGAATAAGAAAAGAAGGTCCACTCTCAGCATTTTTATTCAACACAGTTTTGGAAATCCTACCCACAGCTATCAAAGAAGAAAAAACATAATAAAAGGAACTCAAGTTGGAAAAAATGTAAAAATGTCACTGCAGATGACATGATACTATACATCAGTCAGTCAGTTCAGTCACTCAGTCGTGTCCAGCTCTTTGCAACCCCATGGACTGCAGCACGCCAGGCTTCCATGTCCATCACCAACTCCCAGAGCTTACTCAAACTCATGTCCATTGAGTTGGTGATGCCATCCAACCATCTCAGCCTCTGTCGTCCCCTTCTCCTCATGCCTTCAATATTTCCCAGCATCAGGGTTCTTTTCAAATGAGTCAGTTCTTCGCATCAGGTGGCCAAAGTATTAGAATTTCAGCTTCAGCATCAGTCCTTCCAATGAATATTCAGGACTGATTTCCTTTAGGATGGACTGGTTGGATCTCCTTGCTGTCCAAGGGACTCTCAAGAGCCTTCTCCAACAGCACAGTTCAAAAGCATCAATACTATACATAGAGAATCCTAAAGACATTACCAGATAACTACTGCTCATCTATCAATTTGGTAAAGTTGCAAGATACAGAATTAATACACAGAAATCTATTGCATTTCTACACACTAACAACAAAAGATCAAAAGGAGAAATTAAGGAAACAGTCCCATTTATCACTGCATCAAAAAGAAGGAAATAACTAGAAATTAATCTACCTAAAGAAGCAAAAGACATGTACTCTGAAACTTATAAGACACTAATGAAAGAAACTGAAGATGAAACAGATGGAAAGATAGCCCATGTTCTTGGATTGGAAGACTCAATATTGTCTAAATTCTATACTAAAGGCATTCAATGTGAGCCCTATCAAACTACCAATGACATTTTTCACAGACCTAGAACAAAAAAATTTAATTTGTATGGAGACACAAAAGACCCCAAATAGCCAAAAAAATGTTGAGAAAGATAACCAGAACAATCAGGCTACCTGACTTCAGACTACACTACTAAGCTACAGTAATCAAAACAGTCTGTATTGGCACAAACCAGAAATATAGATCAATGGAACATAATTCAAAGTTCAGAAATGGATCCACACATCTATGGTTAACTAATCTATGACAAAGGAAGCAACAATATACAATGGAGAAAAGACAGTCTCTTCAGTAAGTGGTGTTGGGAAAACTGGACAGTCACATGTAAAAGAATAAAATTAGAACATTCTCTAGCACCATGTACGAAAGTCAACTCAAAATAGATTAAGGACCTAAATGTAAGATCAGATACTATAAAATTCCTTGAGGAACATAGAAAAAACACTCTTTGACCTGCATCACTGCAATATCTTTTTGGACTCACCTCCTAGAGTAATCGAAGTAAGAACAAAAATAAACAAAGGGGACCCAATTAAATTTAAGTGTTTGCATAGCAGAGAAAACCATAAATAAAATGAAAGGAAAACCTAGAGAATGTGAGAAAATATGTGCAATACAATGCAATCGACAAGGGATAAATTTCCCCCAAAACACACAAATAGCACATATAGCACAATATAAAAAAACACAAACAAAGCAACCACAAATTGGGCAGGATACCTAAATGGACACTTTTTCAAAGGAGAGATACAGATGGTTAAAATGCACATGAAAAGATGCTCAACATTGCTAATTATTAGCAAGTGCAAATCAAAACTATCTCACATCAGTCAGAATACCCATCATCAAAAAGCCTGCAAACATTACATGTGGGAGAGGATATGGAGAAAAAACCCTCCTACACTGTTGGTGGGAGTGTAAATTGATGTAGCTGCTATGGAAAACAATATGGAGGCCACTTTAAAAAGTAAAACTAATCGTGTGATCCACAATCCCACTCCTGGGCATATATCCAGAAAACACAAAAGTAGTAATTCAAAGAGACACATGTACTCCAATGTTCACAGCAAATGTATTTACAATAGCCAAGACATATAAGCAACCTAATTATCAACAGATGAATGGATAAAGAAAATGTGGTATATATATATATATATATACACACACACACACACACACACACACACACACACACACACACACAATGGAATATGACTCAGCCATATAAAGAATGAAAAAATGCCTTTTTCAGCAACATGTATGGACCTAGAGATGACCATCCTAAGGGAAGTAAAGTCAAAAAGAGAAAGAAAAATATCACATGATATTACTTATATGTGGAATCTAAAAAAATGATACAAATGAATGGATTTACAAAACAGATTCACAGATTTAGAAAACAAACTTATGATACCAAAGGGGAAAGGTGAGGGGAAGGATAAACTAAGCATCTGGGATGAACACATACAGACTACTATATGTAACATAGATAATAAACAAGGACCTAGTGTATAGCACAGGGAACTCTACTCAATATTCTGCAATAATCTAAATGGGAAAATAATCTGAAAAAGAATAGATACATGTATGCGTAAAAGTGAATCACTTTGCTGTACACCTGAAACTAACACATGCTGAATCAATGTACTCCAATATAGAATAAAAATTTCCTTAAAAAAAGAAACAAACTGTGACAAAGGAAAAAACTCAAATTAAAAAATACAATGAGGACATACAGATGTCCAAAATGCACATGAAATATGCTCAACATAACTAATTATTAGAGAAATGCCAATCCATCCACACTACAATAAAATATCACCTGACACCAGTCAGAACGGCTATCATCAAAAAGTCTACAAATAATAAATACTAGAACGGATGTGTAGAACCCTTCTACACTACTAGTGGGAATGTAAATTCGTAAAGCCAGTATGGAGATTTCCTTAAAAACCTAAATGTAGACATACCATATGATCCTACAACCCACTACAGGGCATATATCCTGAGATAACCATAATTCAAAAACATACATGAACCCCAATGTTCACTGCAGCCTAATTACAGTAGACCAGACATGGAAGCAACCTAAATGTTCATCAACAGAGGAATATATAAAGGTGCGGTATATATACGCACACAGTAGAATATTACTCAGCCATAAAAAAGCATGAAACAAGGTCATTTACAGTAATATGGATGGACCGAGAGATTATCCTAAGTGAAGTAAGTCAAAGACAAACATCATGACATCATTTATAGTCTGAAAAATGATATAAATGAACTGATTTACAAAGCAGAAAAACTCACGGATTTAGAAAACAAATTTATGATACCAAAGGGGAAAGGAGTGGGATTAACATATACACGTATACTGTATGCAAATCAACAAGGACCTACTATATAACACAGGGAACTCTGCTCAATATTCTGTAATAACCTGTATGGGAAAAGAATCTGAAAAAGTTTCTTAAATCTTAAACAAAGGGAAAAAAAACTGACAAAGGGGAAAAAAACTCAGAAAAAAGAGAGACACATAGATGACCAAAAGGCACATGAAAACATGCTCAACTTTGCTGTTTACTATAAAAATGCACATCAAAACTACAATGAGGTATCACCTCACAGTAATGAGAACAGCCATCATCAAAACGTGTACCAACAATACAAGCTGGAAAGGATGTGGAGAAAAGGGAACACACTGTTGCTGGAAATGTAAATTTGGGTACAGTCACTATGAACTTTCCTTGAAAAACTAAACAGAACTACCATATGATCCAGCAATGCCACTCCTGGGCATATGTCCAGAGAAAACCATAATTCAACAACACACATGCACCCCAATATTTTTGCAGTCATATTTACAATAGCAAGAGATGGACACCATCTAAATGTCCATCAACAGATGAATAAAGAAGGTGTGATATATTACTCAGCCATAAAAAATGAAATAATGCCATTTGCAGCAACATGGATGGTCCTAGAGATTGTCATACTGAGTGAAGTACATCAGACAAAGACAACTATCATATGGTATCACTTATATGTGAAATCTTAAAAATCCGTACAAATGAACTGCTTTACAATACAGAACTACAGTTAGAGATGTATAAAACAAACTTATGACTACTAGAGGGATACATTGGGAAATTGGGACTGACATATATGCACTACTATAAATAAAATAGATAACTAATAAGGACCTAAGGACCTACTGTATAGTGCAGGAAAGTCTACTCAATACTCTGTAATGACCTATGTGGGAAATGAAAATAACAATGAGTGCGTAGGTGTATATGTATAACTGAATCACTTTGCTGTACAAGGGAAACTAACACATAGTCAATCAACTATACTCCAATAAAATTTTGAAAAAAAAATTTAACACAAGAGAAAAGAAACCAACAAAAGAGAAAAATACTTAAAAAAAAAAAGACATAGGGATGGCCATAACGCACATACAAATATGTCCAACATTACTATTACAGAAATGCAAATCAAAACCACAATGTGGTATCACCTTGCACAAGTCAGAATGGCCATCATCAAAAAAAAAAAGCCTACAAATATGAAATGCTGGAAAGAGTGTGGAGAAAGGGGAACCCTTCAACACTGTGTTGGTGAGGCTGTGGAGAAAAGGAACTCTCCTACACTGTTGATAGGAATGTAAATTGGTTCAGGTGCTATTGAAAACAATATGGAGGTCCCTTAAAAAACTAAAGTTACCATATTATTCAGAGTAAACAAAAACTTCAAAAAGATACATGCAGCCCAATGTTCATAGCAGCTCTATTAACAATAGCCAAGACATGGAAGCTACCTAACTGTCAATGGATTAATGGATAAAGAAGATATGTATATATATATATATATATATATATATATATATATATATATATATATATATATACCATACACACACACACACATATATATGTAGGAATATTACACAGCCATAAAAAGAAAAAATAATGCTATTTGCTGCAACACAGATGGACCAAGAGATTATATACTATGTGAAGAAAATCAAAGAAGTATATGATATCACTTATATGTACAATCTAAAAAATGATATAAATGAACTGATTTCAAAACAGAAACAGACTCACAGACTTAGAATACACACTTATGATACCAAAGGGGAAAGGTTAAAAGATGGATTACTTAGGCATTTGGAGTTAACATATACACACTAGTACATGTAAAACAGAGAATCAACAAAGACCTACCACATAGCAGAGAGACAAACCTAGACAGTGTATTAAAACCTAGACAGTATATTAAAGAGCAGAGACATCACTTTTCTGACAAAGGCCCGTATAGTCAAAGTTATGGTTTTTCTAGTAGTCATGTACGGATGTGAGAGTTGGACCATAAAAAAGGCTGAGCACCAAAGAATTGATGCTTTTGAACTGTGGTGCTGGAGAAGACTCTTGAAAGTCCCTTGGACAGCAAGGAGATCAAAGCTGTCAATCCTAAAGGAAATCAACCCTGAATATTCATTGGAAGGACTGGTGCTGAAGCTGAAGCTCCAATACTTTGGCCACCTGATGTGAAGAGCCGACTCACTGGAAAAGACCCTGATGCTGGAAAAGATTGAGGGCAAGAGAGGAAGGGGGCGACAGAGGATGAGATGGTTGGATGGCATCACTGACTCAATGGACATGTTTCAGCAAACTCCAGGAGATAGTGAAGGACAGGGAAGCCTGGAGTGCTGCAGTCCATGGGGTCACAAAGAGTTGGACATGACTGAGTGACTGAACAACAACAGCACAGAGAACACTACTCAATATTCCATAATAATCTAAATGGGAAAATAATTTGAAAAGATACATATATATGTATAGTGAATCACTTTGCTGTACACTAGAAACTAACACAATATTGTAAATCAACTATACTCTAGTATAAAATAAAATTTTCTAAAAACTGGGAGAAAATAAAAAACCTAAAAAAAAGGAAGTCATGTTGATGGCCAAAGGGCACATGAAAAGAAACTCAACATCACCAATTATTAGAGAAATGCAAATCAAAACTATAATGAAGTAACACCTCACACCAGTCAGAATGCATCTGGTCTCATCTGTGTGGTGCTTAGTCATCGGTCATGTCCGACTCTTTGTGACCCCATGGACTATAGCCCACCAGGCTCCTCTGTCCATGGGGATTCTCCAGGCAAGAATACTGGAGTGGGTTGCCAGGCTCTTCTCCAGGGGATCTTCCCAACCCGGGGATCGAACCCAGGCCTCCCACATTGCAGGTGGATTCTTTACCATCAGAGCCACCAGAGAAACCTCACACCAGTCAGAATGGTCACCATCAAAAGCTACAATTAGGAAGAGCTGGAGAGGGTGTGCAGAAAAGGGAATCCTCCTCCATTTATTGGCACAAATGACAATTTGTGCAGCTGCTATGGAAAACAATATAGAGGTCCTTTAAAAAATTAAAAATGGAGTTACCATATGATCCACAGTCCCACTCTTGGGAATATATCCAGAAAAGACAAAAACTATTTCAAAAAAATGCATTCATCCTAATGTTCATTATATCTCTATTTACAATAGCCAAGACATGGAAGCAACTTAAATGTTCACAAGTGGATCAATACATAAAAATGATGTGCGTATGTATCTCTGTGTGTGTGTGTGTGTGTAATATTACACAGCCATAAAAAGAATGAAATAATACCATTTGCAGCACCATGGATAGACCTAGAGATTATCATCCTATCTACAGTCAGTCAGACAGAGAAAGACAAGTATCATATGATACCACTTTTATGTGGAATGTAAAAAATGATACAAGTGACCTGATTTACAAAACAGAAATAGACTCACAGATATAGAAAACCAACTTATGATACCAAGAGGAAAACATAAGAGGAGGGATAAACTAGGCATTTGGGATTAATATATACACACTACTATAGGTAAAATTGGTAATCAACAAGGACCTACTTTATCACACAGGGAATGCTACTCAATATTCTATAATAACCAAAATGGGAAAATAATCTGAAAAAAATAGATACATGTATATGTATAACTGAATCACTTTGCTGCACCCCTGAAACTAACACAACATGGTAAATCAACTGAACTCCAATATAAACTTTTTTTAAAAAAAAGAAAAAAACAACTGTGACAAAAGAGAAAAAACTCAGAACAAAAATAAGACATACAGATGGCCAAAAGGCCCATGAAAAGATGTTTAACAT
The DNA here is from genome assembly GCA_024291935.2 of Okapia johnstoni. Taxonomy (NCBI): domain Eukaryota; kingdom Metazoa; phylum Chordata; class Mammalia; order Artiodactyla; family Giraffidae; genus Okapia; species Okapia johnstoni. Next base: position 24,886,812 of record CM044305.1, on the reverse strand, counting down.
CACTAAATATTAAAGAAATGCAAATCAAAACTACAATGAGGTATCACCTCACACCAATCAGAACAGCCATCATCAAACAGTCTACAAATAATAAATGCTGGAGAGGGTGTGGAGAAAAAGGAACCCTCTTAAATTCAGAAAACTAAGATCATGGCATCCGGTCCCATCACTTCATGGAAAATAGATGGGGAAACAGTGGAAACAGTGGCTGACTTTATTTTTTTGGGCTACAAAATCACTGCAGATGATGACTGCAGCCATGAAATTAAAAGATGCTTACTCCTTGGAAGGAAAGTTATGACCAACCTAGACAGCATGTTAAAAAGCAGAGACATTACTTTGCCAACAAAGGTCCATCTAATCAAGGCTATGGTTTTTCCACTGGTCATGTATGGATGTGAGAGTTGGACTATAAAGAAAGCTGAGCGCCAAAGAATTGGTGCTTTTGAACTGTGGTGTTGGAGAAAACTCTTGAGAGTCCCTTGGACTGCAAGGAGATCCAACCAGTCCATCCTAAAGGAGATCAGTCCTGGGTGTTCATTGGAAGGACTGATGTTGAAGCTGAAACTCCAATACTTTGGCCACCTGATGCAAAGAGCTGACTCATTGGAAAAGACCCTAATGCTGGGTAGGATTGGGGGCAGGAGGAGAAGGGGACGGCAGAGGATGAGATGGTTGGATGGCATCATCGACTCAATGGACATGGGTTTGGGTGGACTCCGGGACTTGGTGATGGACAGGGAGGCCTGGCGTGCTGCGGTTCATGGGGTTGCAAAGAGTCAGACAGGACTGAGTGACTGAACTGAACTGAACTTACATTATTGGTGGGAATTTAATTCTTACAGTCACTATGGAGAACAGTATGGAGGTTCTATAAACTAAAAGTAGAGCTAACATATGACCCAGCAATCCCATTCCTGGGCATATATCCAGAGATAACCATAATTTGACAAAATACACACACCCTATCATTCATTGCAGCACTATTTTAATAGCCAAGACAAGGAAGCAACCTAAACATCCATCAGGAGATGAATGGATAAAGAATGTGTGGTATATATCCAGTGGAATATTACTCAATAAAAAAGAATGAAGTAATACCATGTGCAGCAACATGAACGGACCCAGAGATTATTATACTAAGCAAAGTAAGCAAAGCAGAATAAGACAAATGTTATATGATTTCACTTATCTGTGGAAGCTAAAAAATGATACGAATGAACTTATTTGTGAAATAGACAGTCACAGATGCAGAAAACAAGTTTATGGTTACCAAAGGGAAGGGAGAGTGGGAGAAGGGATAAATTAGGAGTTTGTGGTTAACATATACACATTACTATATATGTAAAATAGATAACCAACAAGGACCTACTGCATAGCACAGGGAATATACTTAGTATTTTGTAATAACCTATAAGGGAAAAGCATCTGAAAAACAATGCGTGTTGCATAACTGAATCACTGTGCTGTACACCTGAAACTAACTCAACATTCTAAAACAACTACACATGAATATTAAAAACTCGCCTGAAAAAAAATTTCTAAAGCTTACCTGATAACAAATGCAAAAACAAAACAAAACAAAAAACAGTGGCATTATTCCAACCACAAAAGGAAAGGATAATTATGTAACATGATAGGGGTGCTAGTTAGTGCTAAAATGGCAATCATATTACTATATATATCCATAAATTTATCAAATTTATATGCTGTATCCCTTAAATGGACACATTGCATATAAAATATATTTTAATAAAAAATAGGTAAAAGAAAAATATTTTTCAAAAAATAAGAGAAACACTGCTTAATTCATTTTTAAAATCTATGGCATTAAAATTTGCATGCAGTTTTTCTGTTGGGGATACGTCTTTGTCACCTACTGATTTCAAACTATTTTAAAAATCTATAGTATAGATTTTCCTGGTGATACAGTGGCTAAGACTCCACATTCCCAATGCAGGGGGCCTGGGATGGATCCCTTGTCAGGGAACTAGATCCCACATGTCGCAACTAAGGGCCTGCATGCTGCAACTAAGATCCGACATGGCCAAATACATAAAATTAACAAAAAGGTCACTCTTGTTTCTAAGTAATCCTTGCATTCAAGTCAGCAGTACTTGAAAAATAAATAAATAAAAGAAAAAAATCTGTTATCAAAACAGTATGGTATCGACAGAAAAATAAAACACAGATCACTGCAACAGAAGAAAAAGCTCAGAAAGTAACCCATGCATACGTGATCAATTAACTTATGACAAAGGAGCCAGGAATATACAATGGGAAAAGGACAATCTCTTCAATAAATGGTATTGAGAAAACTAGACAGCTATATGCAAAAGAATGAAATGGGAACACTGTCCTACTCTGTACACAGGATTTTCTCAAAATGGATTAAACACTTGAATATTAAGACCTGAAACCATTCGATTCCTAAAAGAAGGCAAAATTGGCAAGCTTCTGGGCATTGATCTTGGTGATAATTTTTTGTGATTTGACACCAAAAGCAAAGAAAAAAATAAATCAGACTACATCAAACAAACAAAAAGCTTCTGCACAGAAAAGGAACCATCAATAACATGAACAGGCAGGGGCTTCCCTTGTGTCCAGTGGTTAAGAATTCACCTTGCAATGCAGGAGACACAGGTTCGAACCATGATCCAAGAAGATCCCATGCACTGCAGACCATCTAAGTCTGTGTGCCACAATAATTGAGCCTGTGCTCTAGAGCCCACGTGCTGCAACTGCTGGGCCCACATGCCCTAGAGCCCATGCTCCACAACAGGAGAAGCCACCAGAGTGAGAAGCCCAAACACCACAAATGAATTGTGGGCCCTGCTCACCCCAACTACAGAAAAGGCCACACGGTGACGAAGACCCAGCACAGCCAAAAATAGACAAAATTATTTTAAAAAGTGAACAGGCAACCTACTGAATGGGAGAAAATATTTGAAAATCGTACACCTGATAAGGGGGTAATATCCAAAGTATATAAAGAACCCATACAAATAACTAGCAAACCATGCCCCTCTCCCTGAGGAACAATCCAATTTAAAAATCGGCAGAAGATCTCACTAGACACTTTTCCAGTGACAACCTACAGATGGCCAACCGGTACATGAAAAGATGCTCCATATCATTAATCATCAGGGAAGTGCAAATTAAAACCACAATGAGATACCACCTCATACCCGTTAGAATGGCTATTATCAAAAAGACTTTAGATAACAAGTGTGGTGAAAATGCGGAGAAAAGGGAACCCTTGTGCAATGGTAGTGGGAATATAAATTGGTATAGCCACTACGGAAAACAGTATAGAATTAAAAAATTAAAAGCAGAACTACCTTCTGACCCAGATATTCCAATTCTGGGTATTTATCTGAAGAATATAAAATGCTACTTTGAAAAAATATATGCACCCCTATGTTCACTGCAGTAATACTTACAAGAGCAAGATATGAAAACACCTATGTGTCCTTTGATGGGTGAATGAGTAAAGATGTGGCATAACAGTGACATGGGTAGAGTCAACAGGGGTGGGCCAAATGGATGAAGGAAGTCAAAAGGTACAAACTTCTCATTATAACATAAGTAAGTCATAGGGATGCAACGTATGGTGACTATAGTTAATAGTACTGTATTGTGTATTTGGATGTTGCTAAGCAGGTCAATCTTAAAAGTGCTAATCACAAGGAAAAAATTCCTGTAACTATGTATCACATGCACGTGCAACTTTGTTCCATTCATAGATAAACATAGGACACCATGCACCCTATCTGCTTACATTTCTATTTTCCCCCAGAATTACTGTGTGTGTCCTAAAGACAATTTCTTACACATCATGCCTTACTTCCCTATTGGAAATTAATTCCACATACTCTCTCCCCAGGAGCTGAAATGAAATAAATGAAGCCACGTGTATTGTAGGTGTAAAAGTGTGTGTGTGTGTCTCAAAATGCTATCACTTAAAATGTGTCTACTTTTTAAGGCTTTTGAATTGTTCCACACACCAAAAAAAAAAATAGGTTTACAAAATTGTAACTGAAGCTCACAGTTTCAAAACCAAGCTAAAAATCATTATGGTTTTTTTTCACAGAAGGAGGATTAGGCAAACTTTGGCAGCAGCTGACTTCAGAAGATGTGAAGAAGTTGGGACTCTTCAAAGGACTGCTTTTTTATGTTCCTTAGTGTGTGATGTACCTCACAAATGAGTTTTGCTTTTTTTTTTTTTTTAACTAAAGCACCTGCTGATCTCATTTCTGATCTCTAGGTCTCCTCTGAGCGAACCCTATGTCTCATCTCCAACAAGATGGAACTAGCCCATCTCTATCTTAGAAACTCAATGAGATTAAGTTTTATACCCCCAGCTTTGAGCAGATGACCTTTGTCCTTGGTTCAGTCTTTAAGGACATTTGCTCGGAGGATGATACCTGATGATTGGTTCCCCTAAGATTGCTGGAGTTATGGAATTTCAGTTGATAGATGGCTTGTAGTTTTAGTCCCTTTATTATCTTTTTAGACCAATGTGGATGACAGAAATTTATTTCCCAACCTTCTAAGGCACAGTGCTGCTCTACAGGATTAGATCTCAGTCAGACCTCACCCTAGTCCACCTGAATCAGAATGGAATCAGTATTTTAACAAAGTTCCCTAGGCAATGGTAATCTCTAGCCAAGGATTAGAACCACTGGACTAGACCAGCCTCTTTACTTTAAAATTTCCAAGCACTAGGATTTTATCCTCCTGACATACAACATACTTCAGTGAAATACCTGAGATCCTGTGAACTGGACATGGAACAACAGACTGGTTCCAAATAGGAAAAGGAGTACGTCAAGGCTGTATATTGTCACCCTGCTTATTTAACTTATATGCCGAGTACATCATGAGAAATGCTGGGCTGGAAGAAACACAAGCTGGAATCTAGACTGCCAGGACAAATATCAATAACCTCAGATATGCAGATGACACCACCCTTATGACAGAAAGTGAAGAAGAACTAAAGAGCCTCTTGATAAAAGTGAAAGAGAAGAGTGAAAAAGTTGGCTTAAAGCTCAACGTTCAGAAAACTAAGATCATGGCATCTGGTCCCATTACTTCATGGCAAACAGATGGAGAAACAATGGAAACAGTGACAGACTTTACTTTCTTGGGCTCCAAAGTCACTGCAGGTGGTGACTACAGCCACGAAATTAAAAGAGGCTTGCTCCTTGGAAGAAAAGCTATGACCAACCTAGACAGTGTACTAAAAAGCAGAGACATTACTTTGCCAACAAAGGTTCTGTCTAGTCAAAGCTATGGTTTTTCCAGTAGTCACGTATGGATGTGAGAGTTGGGTGGACCATAAAGAAGGCTGAATGCTGAAGAATTGATGCTTTTGAGCTGTGGTGTTGGAGAAGACTCTTGAGAGTCCCTTGGACTGCAGGATCAAAGCAGTCAATCCTAAAGGAAATCAATCCTGAATATTCATTAGAAGGAGTGATGCTGAAGCTGAAGTTCCAATACTTTGGCCACCTGATGTGAGGAACCAAGTCATTGGAAAAGACCCTGATGCTGGGAAAGACTGAAGGCAGGAGGAGAAGGGGGTGACCAGAGGTTGAGATGGTTGGATGGCATCACCGACTCAATGGATGTAAGTTTGAGCAAGCTCCGCGAGATGGTGAAGGACAGGAAGCCTGGCATGCTGCAGTCCATGCGGATGCAAAGAGTTGGACATGACTGAGCAACTGAACAACAACAACCTTTTGATGTTCCTGACTACCTGCCCTTTGTTGCAAAACTTCTATATAACCTGGCCCCTCCCCTCACCTCCTGGGAACAGTTTCTCAGAGCTATCTGAAATGCTGCCTCTGGGGCTGTAGTCCTTGTTTTGCCTCAAATAAAACTTAACTTGCAACTCTCACACTGATTTACTTTTTTTTTTTTTTTAACACATTAACTTTGAGTAATGGACAGGCTTTCCATGTGGAATATTCTAAATTCTCTGTCTCAGTTATAAGAAAATGTAACTGAGCATTTTGGCTGACTTTGGGCTGGGACTTGATTCTTCTTCTAGTAGGTAGATTTGAGCAACACCTTCTTACCACGTAAGTCTATCCTCTGATAGATGTGCTGCTAAAGGACAACTCAGGGCAAAAGCAAATCAACCTACATCCCTACTGATGTTTTGTATATACATGTGAAGTGTACACATTGCCTGGTAAACATTAATAATAAATGCTTAATAAAGACTTGGTTGAATGAATGTATGGAATACTTGAGTCAATGAGCAGAAGAGGCTGCTGGGAGACAGGATGGGCAACTGAAAATAGTCATCTTTTATGAATGAACAATGGCCGACTTCCATGGTGGTCTAGTGGTTAAAAATCCACCTGGCAACGGAGGGGACATAGGTTCAATCCCTGGTCCAGGAAGATCCCACATGCTGCAGGACAACAAATCCTGTGCCCAAAACTATTGAAGCCTGTGTACTTAGAACCTGTGCTTCACAACAAGATAAGCCACCATAATGAGAAGCCTGCACATCACGACTAGAGAGAAGCCCCCACTCTCCGCAACTAGAGAAAGCCCACATGCAGCGACGAAGACCCAGCACAGCCAAAAATAAATTACATACACCAATAATAGCCAACAATGGGACCACCGAGAGAGATTGTGTCATAGGGTAAAGAGAAGCTTGGTACAGCAAGCCAGTCTCAGCTGAGGGTTGAAAGGAAGTGATGATTTCGACCCTACAGTGACAATAACACTTGTGTGGTGGTGCCAGAGTGACGCTGGCCTTAACTTCCAAGGAAAGGTGCCTTGCCCTGAGAACAAAGCCTGCAGACATGTGCTGAACTAACTGTAAACATTCCCAGGTCCCAGCACCCTTCTCTGGGACCCTCCTCTTTCTGAGAAAAACACCAGAGGGTCCTATGCCCTTTCTTTCTAGGAACATAACTGGTGGAGAAATTTTTACATCATCAGGAATGAACAAGACAGCACAGCTGAGAACTGTAGCTCCAGTGGCATGGTTCCTCGCTGAAACACCAGCTCCTCTAGCCAAGACGGCCTTCTTCACCAGAAGTGTGGACACATATAAAGGGGCTTGGGATCCCCAGAAACACTTGGTCTAACAGCTTCCTAACTGTGCTGCAGGATTCATTTCCCACATCTTCCTCTTAGTTCTAGAACCCCTCAAGTCCCAGTTTATAGCATATAAGTATATGACTTCTGTTTGTGGTATATATGAGGGTTTTGTTGTTATGAAAAGGAAAAAAGAGGAATGAGCTTTTCTTTTTCCCTTTTCTGAGAACAAAGAAGATAACGAGAACAATAAGCAAGCCTGAACATTCTTAGTTTTTTACTTTAATTGCTCCTAAGTCTGCATGTCTGTAACTAAGTCTGCTTTTTTGCCCCCTAACTCTGCAAAGGCTATAATTCACATTTTCTCCTATTGACTCTATGTTAAATGCATCCCCTATCTGGTGTTTTACCCTTACAACAATGCTTCCCCTCGTAGTTACATATCAGAAAGTAGGCCACAGAGCCACCGAACTGCCAGACTCAATTACTGGGTTACTGACTCCAGTTTATGGCTGTCTTTGAAACAATGCAAGAGGAAGAAATCAAGATCCTATTACCTCATTACCTTTGTTCCTCATTACCAACTCCTGACTCGGAGCCCTTGCCTTACATAAGTCCCTAGACTCCCCATGGAGAGGGGGCACAGTTCTTGAGGCATGAGCTTACTCTGTTCCCTCTCTCCACTGGCTGAGAATAAAAGCCACCTTTCTATTTCCCCCAAACTCTCCGTATATTTCATTCAGCTTCGGTGGACAGAGAAGGCCAAGATTTTGGCCGGCAACAGTTTCTGTTATTTCATGAAAAATTTTAATTCTCCACATTATTCCAGTTTACTCCAGAATCCCGACCACAGTATCAGACCAGGGATTTTACTAATATTCTATAATGCAAAGCTAGAGGGGAATGTACAAGAGGAATTTGGGGAAAAAATACATGTGTAAATAAACATGGACTCAAGAGGCCAAGTGGAACGTGAGATCAAATGGAAAAGAGACATTGGTCATTGTCCACTGCTCCTCCCCAACATAAACACACACACTTTAGATGCCAGTCTCAAATCCAGGTTGTCACTTGTTGTTCTGACCCAACTGTCAGAGGTCAGAGGTTCCCACAACTCCCTCCTCAGGTTCTATTAATTTCCTAGAGCAGCTCACAGAGCTCAGAGAAACGTCTATTAATACATCATGGATGAGATGGTTGGATGGCATCACCGATTCAATGGACATGTTTGAGCAAACTCTGGGAGATAGTGAAGGACAGGGGAGCCTGGCGTGCTGCAGTCCATGGGGTCACAAAGAGTCGGACACGACTGAGTGACTGGACAATATGATAGAAGGACAAAACTCAGGAACAGCCAGATGGAAGAGATGAGTAGGGCAAGGCATAGGGAAAGGGGGCGGAGCTTTCATGCTGTAAGTGAGCCACTACCCCCAAATCTTCCAATGTTCACCAACCTGGAAGCTCTACAAACTCTGTCCTTTTGAGTGTTTATGGAGGCGTGACTGATTTAACTGTTGGCCACTGGTAACTTAACTAAATTCCCAGCCCCTCTCCTCTTCAGGAGACCTGGGGATGGAACTAAAAGGTTCAACCCTCTCATCACCTCATCACTGTGTGGATTCTCCTGGCAACCAGCCCCCATTTTTGGAGACAGAGGTTTTCCAAGAACTATCCTTAACATAACAAAGGCCTCTTTATCACTCTCATTACTAAGGAAATTCCAAGCATGTTAGCTCTGCACCAGCAAAGGGACAAAGACTAAATATACATTTCTCATTATAAATCATAATGTCACAGATGTCAAGAAAAGAATTATTTTAATGAGACAGGATAAGGGACTGTTTCCTTAAGTTATTGATAGTACATAAAAGTACATATATTTTAAGGGAACTGTCTGAAAATCTTTATATATGTAGACTCTCATGTAACCACCAACCACGTCACAATATGGAATATTTTCAGCACCTAGAAGGTTTTTTTGTGTCCTCTCCATGTTGATTGTCCCCAAAGGGTAACCATTATTTTAATGTATCGTCATAGACTAGTTTTGCCTATTTTAACCTTTATATGGAGGCGTCATACTTTGTGAGGTGTTTGTTCGCTGTTTTTTGTGGAGAGGACAGTTTTTAACTAAGGCTATTACAGCCCAGATGACATTTAATGGTGGGATTCAGAAGCAAAAACAAACGCAAAAATAAATGTAGAATATAAGGAGTCCCTTTCCAAGTCTAACTCAAAAAGAGTGTTCTATCAAAAAAGCCAGGCTGAGCCCTAAAAACCCCTCTTATAGAAGCAAAGGGAAACACTGTTTACATGACAAGAAGGATTTACTCCTGAGTATAGGCCCATTGGAGGAGACTGTCTATTTAATATTTCAGTCCAACATAGACCTGCAGAGGCATGTGGCATCAATAAAAGCTAGAGAGACTACAGTTGCTGTGCTATGTGAGTGGAGATGGACAGAACCCTTTATAATCAGGATGCCCCCTCTATACCAAGGAATCCTAAGGGTTTCAAATGGTACTGGGCATATGGCAGGCCTTCAACAAATATCTGATGAAACAGTGTTGAACTAAATGAATAATGAATAGTATAGAAGGAAGACTTCTAAAATATTATCATATTATACACCCACCACTCAGAAAGTGGGAATAAGCTGATAGACAATGGTACTTGTTTTGGTGAAACTTCAAATCTTCTTTTTAGAAATACTCCAGCTCTGGAACTTCCCTGGTGGTCCAGTGGTTAAGACTCCAGGCTCCCAATGTAGGGGGTGTGGGTTCATCCCTAGTCAGGGAACTAGATCCCCTATGTCATAAGTAAGAGTTCACATGTCACAACTAAACATACTATGTGCCACAACTAAGACTTGGTGCAGCCAAAGAAATAATTTACAAAAAAAAATATTCCAGTTCTAATTCTCTGTGAAGAAAGCTGAGCGCCAAAGAATTGATGCTTTTCAACTGTGGTGTTGGAGAAGACTCTTGAGAGTCCTTTGGACTGAAAGGAGATCCAACCAGTCCCTCCTAAAGGAAATCACTCCTGAATATTCATTGGAAGGACTGATGTTGAAGCTGAAACTCCAATACTTTGGCCACCTGATGCGAAGGACTGACTCATTGGAAAAGACCCTGATGCTGGGAAAGATTAAAGGCAGGAGGAGAAAGGGACGGCAGAGGATGAGATGGTTGGATGGCATCACCAACTTGACGGACATGAGTTTGAGTAAGCTCTGGGAGTTGGTGACAGACAGGGAGGCCTGGGGTACTGCAGTCCATGGGGTTGCAGAGTGGGACATGACTGAGCGGCTGAACTGAACTGAATTCTCTCTCAAGCAAATAACTATGAAATATTATGAGCACAATTCCCTAAGTAGTTTGAAATACCTAATTGCTGATCAGTTTACTAATTCAATTCTTTTCTCTGGGTACTAGGGCAGCTCTTCCTACAAAAGTGTTAAATCAATATTATTTGTTAAATGGGTGGATTTGGATATCATCTTCACATGCAAGTATTTTAGTATCAGAAAGAATTTTTCTATAATTTTAAATTGTCTAACATGATGAATTCTTATAATTTAAATAATGCCATAATTAAATCCACTGTGGTATCACGGACTGGATTTTGGAACAGAAGAACAGTAGTGATAAAAACTGGTGAAATCCAAATAAAGTCAAGAGTTTTAGTAAGTAGTAATGTACCAGTATTCATCTCTTGCTTTTGACAAAGGTATCATGGTTATGTCACATGTTAACATAAAGAGAAACCAGGTGAAGGATATATGAGAACACTATACTATCTTTACAACTTTTTTGAAAACCCAAATTATTCCAAAATTTATGGTTTATTTTAAAAAATACAGTGTGACCTCCCTGGTGGTCCAGTAGTTAAGACTCTGCACTTCTAATACAGGGGGCAAGGGTCACTCCCTGGTCAGGAAACTAAGACCCTATATGCTGTGCAACACAGCCAATTTTTACTTTTTTAATTAAAAAAAAAACAATACAGTAAGTCCCACTAGTTTTTGCTGTAGAAGATGATGAATGCTTGCTACTTACTTGACTTTTTGAGGCATATGAAGGGAGGGAGAAGTAAAGGATCTCTTATACTTCTTTTCCTATACCATAGGAGCACACATCCCAAAAGAGCTTGGCTTCATTAAACACACATTCACATTTTGATAATAGCTATGCTCACAGGTGTAGTGGAAGGATAAGGGTGAGAGGGAAGTAGGAATGGTAATAAAAGGAGAACACGAGGGATCTCTGTGATGCTGAAATGTTCTGAATCTTCAGTCTCAATGGTACACAATTATAATACTAAACTCTAGTTTTGCAAGATGAGAAGAACCTGGGTGAAGGCTACATAGGATCTCTCTGTATTTTATTGTATATTTTTGACCATGCTGTGCAGACTATGGGATTTTAGTTTCCCAACCAGGATGGAAACCAGGCCCACAGCGGTGAAAGTGTCAAGTCCTAACCACTGGACCACCAGGGAATCCCCTCTGCATTATCAGCTTTCTCAAAATAAAAAGTTTATTAAAAAGACAGAGGAAAGGTAAAAATAGATAAAGGGAAAAACAGATGTATTCAAACAAAATATTGATAATACTACAAATATAACATTTGATAATTATGAGCCATATTAGCATTGATTTCCAAGGCCAAATCGAGCTTGTAAAGAGAGGAAATTATCAAACTACTTTTTAGAACAGTTAGAAAATTTTTTCTTTTGTAATCTATAATCTGTACTGAGCAATGTAACTGATCCAAAGGTTGATCATCCAGATGTCACACAAAAGGACAGAATAAAAACTGAGAATTATATGTGAATCAGATCTACAATTCTTGGTGAATAAGTTACACAATGGAATGAATGAATAAATGAATCAATCAATCAAACAATCAATGGCATCACTTCTTCCCAACCTCCAGGATTCCATACTTTCAATTATCTTCCCTAATTTTGCTTCTCTGCTGGCCCCTTCCTCCTCAAATATGCTCAGAGCTTCCCTACCCTTAAATCCCCTGATCTCTTCACAAATACCTCGTAATTTACAAGAGAAAAGACCAGTAACTTCACAGTGGAGCAAACCGGTGGACATTGACTTACATGAGTGATCAAAGATAGCATCACCAGTAAGTGACCAACTGACTTCATGTGGCTCTTGAAGGACATGCTGAGAAGGAAACTCCATTGAATTGTAAGTAAATATTAGAGAAACCCAATATTAAGCAACATTCTACAAACCAATGGCCTCAAAATATCCATGTGATGAAAGACAAAGAAGGCAGAACAACTGTTGCGTATGACAAACATCACGACTAAACGGAATGTGTGAGATTCTCAATTCGATCCTATACCAGGAAAATGTGTTATGGAAACTTTATCATGAAAACTGCCAACATTCTGGGACTTCCCTAGTGGTCCAGTGGTTAAGAATCTGCCTGGGGACACACGTTCAACCTCTGGTCCAGGAAGATCCTATGCTTCACGGAGCAACTAAGCCCATGTACCACAACTATTGAGCCTACGGGCCTAGAGCCTGTAAGCCACAAGAGAAGTCACCACAATAAGAAGGCCCCACTTATCACAGTTAGAGAAAGCCTGAGCAAAGCAACAAGGATCCAGTGCAGCCAAATATGAAAATAATTTTAAAATAGTAAAAGTGAAGTCGCTCAGTCACTCAGTTGTGCCCAACTTTGTGACCCATGGATGGAGAAGCCTGGTAGGCTACAGTCCATGGGATTTTCCAGGCAAGAGTACCAGAGTGGGTTGCAATTTCCTTCTCCAGGGGATCTTCCTGACCCAGGGATTGAACCTGGGTCTCCCACATTGCCGGCAGATGCTTTACCCTCTGAGCCACCAGGGAAGACTTTATTTAAAAATAAGTTACTATTTAAAAAAAAAAAGGTATCATATCTTCAGCTCTGAGATAAGGGTGTTGACTAGAAGCAATTAATTCAGCAATGTATAAACGGGCATCAATTGAGCACTTAATATATTCCACATAATGAGTGAAGTACAGGAGATCAAAAGATAATAGTTTCTTCCCTCAAAATCTGAATGATCTTAATATTTTACATTCATAGATAACAATTATAATTTTAAAAGCAATAAAGTGAATCAATTATCCATTCTGATTTTTTGGGTTTAGAAGGTACATATAAATCAGAAAATATTGCTACTAGCTTATAATATTATCTAAGGCAGGGGTTAACAAATTGTAGCCTGTGGACCAAATCCAGCCCACTGTTTGGATATAAATAAAGTTTTATTGGAACACAGCCATACCCATTCACATACATTTATTCTATTATTGCCTTCCTAATACAGTGGCATAGCTGCGTAGTTGAAACAGAATTGAATAGTTGAGATGGAACCATAGATTGCAAAGTCTAAAATATTTACTATCCGGCCCTTTACAGAAAATGTTTGCCAATCCCTTATATAAGGGGGAAAGGAAGAATGTTTATATAAAATAATAGATGGTCTTGTTTATCTCATCATGTCCTCCAAATGTTTTACTGACATTTGACTCTCTGGTTTTTGGCTTCCTACCAATTCAGCAGATTGGACATCAACATCAGTAATGTAAGATTTTGATTGCTTCTGCCACTGCTACTTTGAAAACATTAAAAGAATGCTTCAGTTAGCAGATAAGTTATTTTTGTTTCAGAGAGCACTTATTCACTCTGTTCAAGATGACAAAGATTTGATTTGGTTGGCTTAAATGACATTTTTGGAGAACTTGAATTTATCAGTGCATAATATAAGTATTATGTGCATCAGTGCATAAGTATATTGTGTGAGGCAAGTTAAATTCCGCTGACTCCAGTTTGTTTCCTGGCATCGCCCAAGACACCTGGAAGTTTTCCTTCCTCTGGTGGCTGAATATCCACACCTAAATGCTTGTCCGTGTCTCAGATACAGGTTTCAAGTTCAACCCAACCCTTCTCTCCATACTGTCCCATGTTTGTTTATAGTATTTCCAACCTAACCAGATGTTCCACAGGCTGAGGTTCGAATTCTGACTTCACCACTCTTGGAATTTGGGCCCACTTTTTCAAACTGTCTCAAGCTTCAGTTTTCTCTTTTGTACAATGGGGAGAATTGTATTCACCTCACTTAGGATTGGTGTAAAAATTAAAGGAGACATTGGGCATAAAGTGCTTGTCACACAGCACATATGAAAAATTACTTCTCCTTCCACACACTTCTCAAAACATTAGGCTTTAAATCTAGAGAATTCAGCTTCTGCTGCAGGCTTCGAATCTTTTCCAAAAACGTGGCTATCACCCTGCTTCTTCCCTGTGTATGTGCTAGGTCGCTTCAGTCGTGTCCATCTCTTTGAGACCCTATGGACTGTAGCCTGCCAGGCTCCTCTGTCCATGAGATTCTCTAGGCAAGAATACTGGAGTGGGTTGCCATGCCCTCTTCCAGGAGATCTTCCTGACAGCGGATTGAACCTGCATTTTCTACACTGGCAGGCCGATTCTTTACCACTAGGGCCACCTGAGAAGCTTCTTCTCTAAATGGCTGCAATTATCTCCCATCTCTTCTTCCTCGCTCTGATTGGATGCTTTCTGAGCCATCTTACTACAATTTTGCTTAGCAATCTACATTTACAGCAAAACTCCTTTCTTGGTTTGCTACATCTGTTGATCAACTGAATCATGATCTGCCTTCCTCTCCAACCCCATCTCTGCTCCACCTGCTGTCTCACCTTCCAATCAGCCAGCCCAAGCATCTTCCAATGCTAGACTCGGGGTCCCAAAGAGCAGAAGAAAAGTCCCAGTGAGCCAGCACTTTTCGAGTCTCTGTTTCTGTCTTTTTCTTATTGCAGTATGTTTAACATGTAACATTATACCTGCTTGTGTCTTCTTTGTTTATGTCTGATTGGATGTAACAAGTTATATGGCCTAGAGTCAGTGTGGTTAAAAGAGTATGTATGTAAGGAGAGGTTCTTCTTGGGGGCGGGCATTACTGTAACAATCTAGCCCAGTCACTTCCTGCTTATGTGACAGGACAAGTCACTTACCTCACTGACACTGTTTCTTAAATGTGTACAATGCAGACACCATTCATAAGATCCCTGTAAAGATGAATACTTTTTAATTCCTTACATATATTGTGCCTTACACATAAACCCATTGCTATACTACCTTGCTAGGAACTAAGGAGGAGCTAAAGGAAAACAAAAGGTGTCACTAAATATCTGCTGTTTATATAAATGAAATGATTGCCTTGAGAAATAGACTAGCTGTAATATGGTCTTTGTCAGAGATGTTTTCTACTTTAATGACTTTTTTCCTCCTAATTTAGAAGTGTATCTTTTGAGTAGAGACATAGAAGAAAGTAAAATTAACTGAAATCCCCTTCATAAGAGAACCACTCTTAACATCCCATCAGATTCCTCTTCAACCTTGTTTTCTATGGATTTTTTAAATTTGGGTTTCAAGCTTATTAATAGCTTACAAGCAGAGTTAAAACATCTTCTGAAAAGAGAAAATGGGTTTAATTATTTCCACTTTTAAAACTTATTAAAACATTTGTGTGTCAAAATAAAAGCCAACTTACTGACATACCATATAATTTTTGTTAATAAGGCATCAAGAATGGTGACTGAGAGATTGCCAGGAGACAGGAAAACATTCACTTGCTTGTTTGGCAGCTAACAAGAAGTCACAGCCATAAAACTCACAATAACTGACAAGTTATAAATATGCCCTATTTTCCTTCTTTAAAAAAATTCCTCATAATCAAAATCATTTCCTTTACTTGACTCATCACAGGCGCCTTCTGCCAAGAGTATCTTCTCCATGCAAGAGTGAAAAAGCAGCTCCACCTTTTTAAAGTTTTTTGTTTGTTTTTTACATAGGCTACTATTGTCTAATCTTTCAGGAGTTTCTGGTTTTTCATGTGTTCCTGATTCATCTCTTGGCCGCCCTGATCAATTTCACTGAACTTTTAGCAAGTGTATTGGTATGTCCTTGGGGTCTTTCCCATTCAAAACTGTTGCAAATACACATGAGCCACATGAATGCAGTTTAAACTATCTCAATTTATCAGATTTCCACTTCATTAGTGAGACTTTACACATGGTTAAAAAAGTAATATGGCCAAATAGAAAGAACTTTACCCTAATTATAAACCCATCATTGACTTAGTGACCTGCTACTAATCTAACAAGGATGATTTCAGAGGTATTACATTTATTACCAATATACTGGAAGGGAGGAAGGGAGGAAGGGAGGAGGAGAGGAGGAAGGACTCGTAAATAATGTCTAAAGAATTAAGTCATCTTTCCATGCCTATGTCAATATGCATCTTTTTGGAATGAATTTTCAAAGGTAACCAAGTAAGCTAGGACTACTCAGTTTCAGAATCACGATCATGATTGACTGGGTTGAGGGAGTTCAGACAGCCTAAGGGGTAAGTTCAAAGAATTGATTTTAGAGGAGCTGGAAAAAATGTTTTTGGCCAACCATATAGATTTTTTGGCTGGGACGAGGCTGGGCATACGCTTTCACCAAGACATCTGTTGAGTACTAATCAAATCTCAGAGGGTCAAGAATCTGCCTGCAATGCAGGAGATAGAGTTCGATCCCTGGGTCGGGAAGATCCCCTGGAGAAGGAAACGGCAACCCACTCCAGTATTCTTGCCTGGAGAATCCCCATAGGCAGAGGAGCCTGGCAGGCTGCAGTCCATGGGGTCACAGTTGAACACGACTGAGTGACTAAGCACATACACATGGCCAAAAGTTGTTGTGCATTGTTTCCTTTTCAAAAGGTAGTTTCAAGTGAAACCCTATCAAAATGGTGAAGTCACTCTAGGCTAATCCCTTCCTCCAAGGTTTACTCCCATCCAAAATGTGCCTGCTTTGGTTCACTCTCTGGAGCCTTTAGGCAGTTATTTCAGATTTTGCTCGAGTTTTTAGTTCTCTTTGCTGAGTTACTTTATTAGGAGCCTCCTTGGCCACACAGGAAGTGGAATTCCAGGTGAATCACATTTAGCTCAGAGAACATGACCGGTATGGTACTGATTCTTTGGCCTATGTTGATACTTGTTTCATGGACCAATTTTCCCAAACTGTGTGTTTGAAAAGAATATGTAATTCTGCCACTATTGGGTGCAGTATTTCTTTCAGGTAAAATGGGATTGTGTACTTCAAATTGCCCGTGGCCTGAATGGTTTTTATCTTTGTGATATAGTACATCAGAAGAATACATTAATATTTTCCACTATGATTGTGGATTTGTCTACTTATCCTTGTATTTCTATCAATTTTGACTATATATTTGCAGTCTGTATTAAGTGCGTAACATATTTAGTTGTTTTGACTTCCTGGGATATTGAAACTTTTATCATAATAATCATTTTAATAAGTCTTCGGAAAAAAATTTTTAAAGGCAGGGTAGGGGGAAAAAAAACGTCTTTGGGGCTTACCTCATGGTCCAGTGGTTAGGAATCCGCCTTGCAATTCAAGGGACCCTGGTTCAATCCCTGGCTTGGGAAGATCCCACATGCCAAGAGGCAACTAAACCAGTGTACAACTAATGAATCCCTCACATTCTAGAGCCTGTGCTCCACAACAAGAGAAGCCACCACAATAAGAAGCCTGCACACAGCAACTGGAGAGGAACCCCCACTCGCTGCAACTAGAGAAAGCTCGTGTGCGGCATGAAGACCCAGCACAGCCCCTCAAAAAGAGTCTTCACAGAGGTTCTTTGCAGTGTAAATGTATTCTGTTCTCTGTTTAGATCTCTTGGTTCACAGCTGTATTATAGACTTGATTTAGAGAACGTTTATCATCTATCTCATCAGAACAATGGAGAAGGCAATGGTACCCCACTCCAGTACTCGTGCCTGGAAAATCCCATGGATGGAGGAGCCTGGTAGGCTGCAGTCCATGGGGTCGCTAAGAGTCGGACACGACTGAGCGACTTCACTTTCACGCATTGGAGAATGAAATGGCAACCCACTCCAATGTTCTTGCCTGGAGAATCCCAGGGACGGGGAGCCTGGTGGGCTGCCGTCTATGGGGTCGCACAGAGTCGGACACGACTGAAGCGACTTAGCAGCAGCAGCAGCATCAGAACAATGACCTTCTTTAAGGACATGCTCCTCCCTCACTTCATCCAATTTCTGGAATTGCCGAGCATAGTCTCTCTGTCCCCTTGTCCACAGTATGTAGTCTGAGAAGTAAGCAAATGGCCCCAGCTGGGCCAAAGTTCTTCCCCAGACTTTTCTGGATCATTAGCTAGACAGAAAGTTTTCCTTCTTCAGTAGTCAGAAAACTACTGAGATTGGTGCCCAGGATTTCCAGGTGAGGTACTCTCTCTGGAAAATTCTCTCTGCTGTGGAATAGAATGAGACCAGCAGTGAGAGAGCAGCAGAGATAACATGTGTGTGTGTGTGTGTGTTGGCAAGACTGGGACTGGGGGTAGACACCACTCATGCCTGTCTAGCTCCACTGCTGGGGGCTTACGTGAGATGGTAAGTTTCTACTTCACCCTTTCCCCACCAGGCAGTCTATGTGTCCGTTGCAATGAAAGAACACCTTCATGAAGTACTTTAAAAGGGTACTATGAAATTCTGACCAAAGAAACAGTGTAGTAACCAAGAGCCATCTTCATCATAAGTTCTAAAATTTCATAGGAAGGAAAGGAGTGCTTTTCTGTTTAATAATAAAAGTATTCACACTTACAGGAATGCAGTGATAAAATCTTCAAGAGACTTCCCTGGTGGTCCAGTGGTTAAGACTCCCCACTCTCCTATGCAGGGGATCCCTGGTCAGGGAACTAGATCCTGCACGCTCCAAGTAAAATCTCTCATGCCATAACTGGAAAAAAAAAAAAAAAGATCCTGCATGCCGCAACTAAGACCCAGCACAGCCAAATAAATAAATAAATATTTTAAAAAATCTTTAAAATATGTAGAACTTCCCTGGAGGCTCAGTGGTAGGGAGTCTACCTGCCAATGCAGGAGACACAGGTTCAACCCCTGGCCCAGGAGGACCCCACATGCTGCAGAGAAACTAAGCCCATGTGTGACAACTACTGAGCCTGTGCTCTAGAGCCTGGGAGTTGCAACTACTGAAGCCTGCACACCCTGGAGCCCATGCTCCGCAACAAGAGAAGTCACTGCAATGAGACCCCGCCCCACCCCCACCCCACATACTGCAACTAGAGAATACCCCCTGCTCACCACATCACCACGACTAGAGAAAGGCCTGTGCAAAGACCCAGCACAGCCAAAAGCAAACATAAATAAATAAAAATGTGCAAAATAATGTTACATGCTTAATATACCTGAATACATGAGTACATATAATTTGTACTTTTTGGAATATACCAGGCAATGACTTGAAGGAAAACATATTGATTTAATCAAGAAGATAGAACTAATTTTAAAAATAATAATTATGATTTTATGTAGGTGGTAAAGCAATGATGTCATTTATAAACACAAAGCCACACAAAAACAGAAAAGTGCAGTCTGGAAGCACTAAAGTCTTGTTATGAAACAGGGTTTTGCATAAACAAACTAATCAAAAAAAGGCCAAAGTTTAATTTACTAGTAAGATAAATTATTTTTAGCATATGCAAAAAATAATCATGAAAATGCCCTTTGAAACCAAATTGCGTGTTTCAAAAAGGACAAATCTATTGAGTAAGATCAGAATCACTAATTTTAAACTATATTCAATTGTCACAGATACAGATAGAAACTTCTCACAACATAAATATTGCATAATCAAATACTACTTTATGCAAAACCTATTCAGCACACTGAATAAACTCCATAATATGTCATGATTTTTAGTAATTCTATTTATCTCTCCAGCATGCAATATTTAATTCAAGAATAATTTACTGAAGGATATACACAAAACTTCTTGGTAAATTTCTGACTGAAAAAAGCATGTTTATTAACTCAGTTTGAATATCTTAACGATTCTTGCTTATAATCACATTCTCCCTGCCCTTTATTTATCTCGCTGTCTTCTATTTTATCTCAAAGAAAGAGAAATAAGATAAAGTGAAGCAAGTTGCTGGACTGGACCTATACTGGAGTATTGCTTTACACTTAGTCAAATACAAGACCTAGAGTGCTTCTAAACGTGATCACTTTCTTCCATTCAGTTTTTGCTGCAGGAGTAATATTAGATAAACAGAAAACACTGATACACACACACACACACACAATTTACATAATACATACTTATCTATTTAAAGCAATACCTGACATGTTATTCAAATCTTGGTTGTGTGAAATGAATCAAACTTTTGACAGTGATTTGAGTGTGTGTGTGTGCAGCTTTCCAATACTGTGGTTTATACTAGTGAGTAAGGATATGCCTTAAAAGTAATATTCCATAACTAACAAGCAAGCTCACCTCCTAGGAGAGATCAGTTAGCAGCTTCTAGCTAATCCCACTTGTGAATTGCCATTCATAGCATTAAGATCACTAAGAAAGCAAATTTTAGTATAGAGGACACCAATTATTTTTTAGCTTAAGTTCCCTTTTCCAAAATTGCCCATGTATTTCTGTCATGGAAAGATAAAGAGAAAATCATCAAAGGCTGTGAGGACTTCCCTGGTAGTCTAGTGGCTAAGATTCCGTGCTCCCAATGCAGCAGGGGCTGGGTTCAACCCCTGGTCAAGGAACTAGATCCCACATGCTGCAACTAAAGATCCTGAGGCATGCCACAATTAAGGCCCAACTCAGCCAAATAAGTGAATAATAAATATTTAAAAGAACAAAAAAGGCTGTGAAAATCAACGATATTCGCATTTGCCGAGATAGGTTAGGTTATGCTATGATAACAACCCTCCAATCTCAGTGGCTAAACACAACAAAAGCTTATTTCCGGCCTCTGCTCAAAATGGTCATCTCACTGAGGTAGGCAGTTGGAACTACGATCACTGAAGCAGCAGGAGAAGAGTGTTGTGGTGTCTACCACTGGCCATTTAATGGTGCCTCCATGTGCAATTGTGTCCGACCCTTTGAGACCCCATGGACTGTAGCCCACCAGGCTCCTCTCTCCCTGGGATTCTCCAGGCAAGAATACTGGAGTGGGTTGCCATTTCCTCCTCCAGGGCATCTTCCCAACCCAGGGATTGAACCTGTGGCTCCTGCATTGCCAGGCGGATTCTTTACCACTGAGCCACCTGGAAAGCCCAAGCATTGTAACATCTAAAACTCGGGCAGCTGTGGGCATCTCAATTAGTACCCTGTGACTTAGATCAATTTGTAGCCTGTGAATTAGAAGCAGTGACAGAAGAATACTCTTTGCCTGCAGAGAGATGACCAAGTGGCGAGGACCTGATGGTGATCTAGCCCTTAGTTATAACATAACCCTGAGGCTCACAAACCTTCCTGTCCTTGGGGTCCAAGATAAACCTGAAGGTCCATCCAATAAATGCCTTTTTCTTTGGATAAAGCTAGTTTCTGTTGTTCAGAAACAAAAGCTTTACTACTGAATCAATACTGTTTAATCCAAGTGCCTCCTTACTATGTAGAGTGAGCTGCTTCCCTAGGTTCAGGCTTGTGCATTATTGAGGTACATACTGTCATCTCAATTCAAAGGAAATAAAGCATGTGCTGATGTAGATACCTTCTCTTCTGTATTCTCTTACCACATGCTCTTGTACATGATGAGTTTTTTCTCCCCTCAATCTCAGAGACCAAACCTTTCTTTACTAATGCCCTAATTAGAACAGTAACTCAATGTGTCAAAGTGTTTAGCATTTTAGGTATTATGCTAAGCACTGTATAGTTAAAGGAAGTATGGCTTAGTTAAGTATAATGTCCAATGTCACAGAACTAGATAGCATCACAGGTGATCTTGAGCCTATCTGTCAGACTCCAGAGCTTCTGCTTTTCTTAACGGTTCTCAAAATCTCAACCTAAGCTAAACATCTATATCTCAAAACCATGAAAACAGATACATTTACATTTTTCCCAGTAAGACTTATGTTTTACTAAGAAATCCTAAGAGCATCGCCATGACACAAGATGTTCCTCTTTTCTGTCCCTCCCTTTCAATAAAGAATTGGACATCTATCCATGAAACCAAAGCACCTTTGCAGGAGTTGTGGGATCCAGCATGACACACCAAGGGACTTGCCAACCTGTGCATCAGACAGCAGGCAGAAAAAGACTTCAGTACACGCTGTTGAACTGGTGGAACAGCAACCTGTCCATATCATCTCATGACAGTCAAGAAAAAACTTGCAAAGTGCTGACTGGGCAGGTACCCATGGACAAGACAGAAATTGCAGGCTTCCCAAAGGGAGATTCTAGCATGCCATTGGAGTAAAAATATACAGCATATATTTTTGCAACATGTGAATATATGTAATATGTGAATGGGTTTGGACACAGGGGCGACAGTAAGAACTTTACCTGTGCTGTCCTTCTTCCCTCAAGGGGATGAACAAGCAGTGGGCCTCCACCTCTCTAGTAGCGAAGAACTAGAGCAGGAAATGAGTGCTGACTTCTCCAGTTGTACCCGATGCAGCTGGAGAAACCCATTTTTCTCTAGCAGCACCCAGAGTACAGAGACTGGACCTCCATGGCTGGCAGGAGCAAAGAGAACAAGAAAAAAGGCAGACAAGAATACCGTACCAAAGGGCATTAAAGGGACATGGTTCCTACTGAATTCACTCAGCAGGAAATCGACCCGCAAGCCTCTGGGAGTAGCACACCCGGGGACCTATCTACCTACCTACCAGGTCCCTGGGCACCCTCAATTTCCTGAATGCTAGATACACACCGCCCGCCACGTTGCAGCTGGCTGCCTGTGCACACTGCCCAGTACAGCAGTGACAGCTAGCTCTAGACAGTGAGTTCAGAAAACAGGCCAGGGTTTACCGGCAAGGAAGAAGTCAGAAACGTGAGCTATAGTGCCACCTTCTGGAAAATGAGGTGTCCAGCAGCCAGCCTGACTAGTTGTAAGACATAAAAGTTCAAGAATTCGGCCACAAGAGGGAGCAAGAGAGTGGAGCAGGTGTACCCATACAGACGCGGAGAAAACCCCAGATAACAGCACTAGCAAACACGGAATACTCTATTTGAAAGCAACTACCATAGATTTAAAGACGTATCTGCTAGTTCAAATGTAAAAGCAAGCAGTGCAAAACTGCCAGCAATATGAAAAACAAAATCAAGAAATCATGTCATCAACAAAAGATACTCCTTCAACAATCAAGCTGTAAGATACAAAATTCTGTGATCTAGCTGATAAAAGAATTCAAAACAGCTGTTTTGAAGAAACTCAACAAGCTACAAAAAAATATCCCAGAAAGACAATTCATTGAAATCTCTCTCTCTCACACACACACAATCATGATTATCACAGCAAAGGAAATCATCAACAAAATAAAAAGGCAATCTACTGAATGGGAGAAAACATTTGCAAGTTATATATCCTAAAGAGGCTAATATCCAAAATACACGAAGAACTTATGAGTAAAAAAGCAAACAGTCGGATTTTTTAAAATGGGCAGAAGATCTAAACGCAGTTGACCCTTGAATAACATGCATTTGAACTGTGAGGTCCACTAGTATGCACGTTTCTCTCTCTCAGAAAGTATGTGCTATCGTATTATTACACGATCCATGATTGGTTGAATCCACAGATGCAGAGCCAGGGATACAGAGAGCTGACTAAACAGTTATTTGCAAATGTGACTGTGTCAGAGGGTTGGCACCCCAAACCGCGGCTTTGTTCAAGGGTCAACTGTAGGTATTTTTCCAAAGAAGACCTACAGATGTTTACAGAAACGTGTTCAACATCACGAATTATCAGGTAAATGCAAATCAAAACCACAAAAGACAAGAAATCAGTGTTGGCAAGGATGTGGAGAAAAGGGAGCCCCTGCCCACTGTTGGTAGGAATGTAAATAGGTACAGCCACTATGGAAAACAGTATGGAGGTTTCTCAGAAAATCAAAACTAGAATTACCATATAGCCCAGCCATTTCACTTCTGGATATTTATCCAAAGAATATGTAAACTTATTCAAAACCATATATGTACCCCTATGCTCACTGCAGCATTATTTACAATAGCCAGGCTATGGGAAAACCTAACTGTTCATCAGTGTACGAATGGATGAAGATGAGAGGTGAATGTGTATGAATACTACTCATTCATAAAAAGAAAACTGTGCCTGTTGTGACAGCATAGGTGGACCTTGATGGTATTATGCTAAGTGAAATAAGTCAGAGAAAAACAAATACTGTATGATTTCACTTTGTGTGGAATATAGAAAAAGGAAAAAAACATCTCAGAGATACTGAGAACAGACTGGTGCTTACCAGAGAAGAGAGTTGAGGCAAAATAGGTAAATAGGGTCAATTTGTATGGTGACGGATGGTAACTAGACTTATGGTGGGGATCCCTTTGTAATGTACACAAACGTTAAATTATGTTTTAGGTCAAGTAAAAAAGGTTCCAAATGAGATATTTACTGAAGAAATAAAAGTCACTTAAAAGAACTAAGCAAAATTTCTGGAGCTAAAAAAAAAATCAATGAATGAGTGAAAAATGCAATAGAGAGCACCTGGAATAAAGCAGAGCAAACAGAAGACAGAATAAATGAGATGATAGGAATTTTGAAATAACCCAGTCAGCAAAGAACAAAGAAAGAAAAAGAAAAGAAAGTGTATGGGACTTGTAGGGATCCATCCAAGAAGTAAATATTAGAATATTCAGGGTTTTACAAAAAAAGAAGAAAGGGAGAAGGGGGCAGATAGCTTATCTAAAAAAAAAATAGCTCAAAGAACTCAAACCTGGAAAGTGAATTAGACATCCAAATTCATGAAGCTAACAGATTAACTTATTATCTCAATGCAAGAAGATCTTCTCCAAGACATTAACATGAAAGTGTCAAAACTCAAAAATAAAGAGAATCCTAAAAGCAGCCATGGAAAATAATTATATAATCTACAAAAGGAAGCCCCATTAGGCTATCAATGGGTTTCTCAGCAAGTACTCTACAGGCCCAGATTAAGTGAAATGACACATCCGAAGAGTTTAATGAAAAAAAATCACCAGCCAAGTATATCCCATCCTGAATTTTGAAAGAGAAATAAAGACTTTCCAAGACAAACAAAAGCTGAGGGAGTTCATCACCACTAGCTCTATCTTGTAAGAAATGTTGAAAGTAGTTCTTCAAGCGGAAACGAAACGCCACTAATCAGTGACATGAAAACATATGAAAGTCCAAAGCACACTGGTGAAGAAAAATAAGCAGTCAGATTCAAAAACTCTAATTATATAATGCAACAGTGTGTTAACCACTTAACTACAGTATAAAGATAAAAGGAAAACAATAATTACAGCTACTGCAATTTGTTAATGAATATACAATATAAAAAGTGGTAAATAATGGCATCAGAAATAGAAAAGGGGGGAGTAAAAGGGTGAAGTTTTTGTAGACAATTGAAGTTAAGGTGCTATCAGCTTAAAATGGACTGTTTTATTTATGAGATGTCTAACATAAGCCTCGTGGTTACTACAAAGTAAAAATCTAGAATAGATGCACAAAAGGTAATCAGAAATAGAGCCACAGAAAAATCACCTACTTACAAAGATACATATAAACAGAGGGGAAAAGAATCAATGGAAATACAAATCAGAAAACAGAAAGATGGCATTAGTAAGTTCTTAGATATCAACACTGACTCTAAATGCAAGTGGACTGAATTCATCAAACAAAATGCACAGAGTGACTGAATGCATTTTTAAAAAAATCAAGACCCAACCAAATGCTACCTACAAGAAACTCACTTCAACTTTAAGGACATACACATAGGCTCAAAGTGAAGGGATAGAAAAAATATATTTTGTAAGTGGAAAATGAAAGAAAGCAGAGGTAGTTACACTTTTATCAAACAATGCATACTTGAAGTCAAAATTGATAACAAGACAAAGTCATGTAATGATAAAGGGATCAGTCATCAAGAAAATATAACAATCATAAACATCTATGTATACAACAGAGCACATAAATATATTAAGAAAATACTAACAGATCTGAATGGATAAATAAATAATAATAGTAGGGGATTTCAGTATCCAACTTTCAGCAATGGATAGGGCATCCAGAAGGAAACCCAAGAAGGAAACATTGGACTTGAATCATACATTAGACCAAATGGACTTAACAGACATTTGTAAAATATCACATCCATTTTTCCATTTTTTTTCAAGTGCACATGGAACATTTTCCAGAAGTGATCAAATGATAGTACTCAAAACAGTGCAGCAAATTTAAGACTGAAATCATACCAAGTATCTTTCCAACCACAACTATATGAAACTAGAAGTCACAAGAAGAAAGCTGGAAAATCTAGGAATGTGTGGAAATTTAACAACAACTACTCAACAACCTCGGGTCAAAAAAGCAATTTTTAAAATGAAAACAGAAATATAACATAGCAAAACCTATAGGATGCTAAAAAAAAAGCAGTTTGGAAAGTTTATAGTGATAAATACATATATTACAAAAACATATTACAAATAAACAACTTTACACCTCAAGGAACTAGAAAAACTAAGCCCAAAATTAGCAGAAGGAAGAAAGTAACAAATTTCAGAATGGAAAGAGAGACCAGAAAAATAAAAAAAAATTAAACTAAGAATGGATTCTTTGAAAAAATAAGCAGAATTGATGAATCTTTAAGTAGACTAAGACAGTAAGACTCAAATAACATCAGAAATCTAAAATATGACACAAATGAACTTATCTACAAAAGAGAAACAGATTCACAGATATAGAGAACAGACCTGTGATTGCCAATGTGGTAGGGGAGGGATGGACTGGGAGTCTGGAGTTAGTAGATGCAAACTATTACATTTAGAATGGATAAATAACAAGGTCCTACTGTATAGCACAGGGAACTATATTTGGTATTCTGTGATAAACCATAATGGAAAAGAATATGAAAAAAATGTATATATGTATAACTGAATCACTTTGCTGTACAGTAGAAATCAACAAAACACTGTAAATCAACTACAATAAAATAATACTAAAGAATAACATCAGAAATCAAAGAGGAGACATTACAACTAATACTAAGAAATACAAAGAATAATAAGAGACTACTATGAATAATTATATGCTGGGAGATTACATAACCTAGAAGAAGAAATGGATACATTCCTGGAAACATACAATCTTATACCAAGACTGGATCATGAAGAAATAGGTAAATTGAACACACCAAGTAAGGAGATTGAAGCAGTAATCAAAAACTTTCCAACACAAAAAACCTCAGGATCAGATGGCTTTCCTGGTGAGTTCTACCAAAATTTGAGAGAAAAATGAATATCGATTTTTCTCAAACTCTTCCAAAAAAGCCAAGGAAGAGGGAATACTTCCAAAATTATTTCATCAGGCCAGCATTATCCTGATATCAAAGTCAGGTAAAGATACTACAACAAAACTACAGATCAATATCCTGATAAATATAGATGCAAAAACTCTGTAACAGCAAACCAAAATTTATAACACATAAATAAGGATTATATACCACAAACAAGTGGAGTTTATCCCTGGGATGCAAGGCTAGTTCAACATATGTAAATCAATAAATATCATATACCACTTTAATAGAATGAAAGGTAAAAATCATATGATCATTTCATTAAGATGCAGAAAAAGCGTCTGATAAAATGTAACATCCTTTCATGATAAAAAAAGAAACTGGGTATATAAAGAACGTGGTGGTGGTAATTTAGTCACTGAGTCGTGTCCAACTTTCGTGACCCTATGAACTGTAGCCCGCCAGGCTCCTCTGTCCACGGGATTCTCCAGGCAAGAATACTGGAGTGGGTTGTCATTTCCTTCTCCATAAAAAGAATGTATGTCAATATAATAAAAATCATATGGAACAACACTGCAGCTTACATTGTAATTCAAGGGTGCAAAACTAAAAACTTTCCTGTAAGACTAGCAACATAACAAGGGAGTTCATTCTCACCCCTCTTATTGAATGTAGTACTGGAATACTAGCTAGAGAAATTAGGCAAGACAAAAAACTAAAAGGCATCTAAATCAGAAAGGAAGAAGTCAATTGTCATCATCTGCAGATGATATAACAGAAAATTCTCAAGACTCAACCAAAATAATGGCTGGAATAAACCAACTCAATAAAGTTGCAGGATATAAAATCAATACACAGAAATCAGTTTTTATACACTAACAATAAAACATCTGAAAGAGAAATGAAAGTATCCCACTCATAATGCAATCAGAAATAGTGCTTAGGAATAGATTTAATCCAGGAGATAAAAGATCTGTATATTGAAAACTATGACTTTGATCAAAGACATTGAGGACAAACAAAGGAAAATATCCTGAGTTCATACATCAGAAGAATTATTATTAGAACGTCCATACTACTCAAAGCCATCTATAGATTCAATGCATTCCCTATTAAAATTCCAATAGGATTTTTCATAGAAATATAAAAAAATTCTAAAATTTGTAACTACAGAACACCCTGAATAACCAAAATGTCACAATGGAAGCATCACACTTCTTGGTTTCAAACCATACCATAACGCTACAGTAACTTAAACAGTATGGTACTGGTATAAAAATAGACATTTTGAGCACTGGAACAGAATAATCCCCAGAAATAAACTCTTGCATTTACAGTCAAGTAATATTTGACAAAGGAGCCAAATACACTCAATGGGGAAGCGTAGTTTATTTAACAATGGGGTTGGGAAAACTGGATAACCATGTGCAGATGAATCAAATGAAAATAGTATATAATATCATTTATACTGAAAATCTAAGGGAACTCCCTGGCACTTCGGTGGTTTGGATTCCAGACTTTCACTGCTGAGGGCCCAGGTTCAATCCCTGGTTGAGGAAATAAGATCCCACAAGCTGCATGGCATGGCCAAAATTAAAAAAATAAAAGCCAAACTTGTAAAATCAGAGAGTAGAATGGTGGTTACCAGAGGTTGGGGAGCAGGGGAATTAGGGAGATGTTGTTTAAGGGTACAAACTTGCAAAAAGCATAGATAAATAAGTTTTGGAGATCTAACACACAGTATAGTAATTACAGCCAAAAATACTGTATTATAAACCTCAAAGTTGCTGAGAGTTTCAGTTCTTAACTGTTCCCACCACAAAAAAAGGAACTAGGTGATATAATAGAGGTGCTAGCTAACACTATGGTGTTAATCACGTTATATTTAATGTGTTTATATATATGTTATATGTAAATGTATTACATCAACACATACATCTTAAACTTACACGTGTGTGCTTAGTCACCTCAAGTCGTGTTTGACTCTTTGCGACCCATGGACTATAGCCTGCCAGGCTCCTCTGTCCATTGGGGATTTCTCCAGGCAAGAATACTGGACTGGGTTGCTATACCCCTCCCTCCAAGGGATCTTCCCAAGCCAGGGATGGGAAACCCAGGTCTCTGGCATTGCAGGCAGATTCTTTACTTTTTGAGCCCAGGTTGTGTCAATCATTTCAATAATAAATTTTTAACATTAAGAAACTATAGAAGTCTACACTTTTTGAAATATTTGCATTTACTCATTAGTATACATAATTCATGTAAAAATTTTACTTTTGCATTCTAAGAAAGTCCTTGAAAGAATAATACATTTTTTAAAAAGTCTGCGTGGGCCCTGCAGTGACTCATGTTTACTAATGGAAAAGATTCAAAGGAAACAGTCTGCTGGGTAATAGCTTCTGTAGCTAGTATATATTTGCCTTTCATGAAAAACCAAACCGGCATCAGGACCCCAGCTGAAGGCTGAAACTGCTTGATTAGTATTCCCCAGCAGTACTTGCACAGGTGAATATGGGCAGGGAAAATTTGAGGGGCCCATCAAAACAGATTGTTTCTTTTGCTCTAGCCATGCAGGGAATATTTTCAGAGTGGATATGGATTTCTTTGGGGGTAGACATTGGAGTTTCTATTATTTTACCCGCTTGCAAAATACCTTCACCCCACATGATGGTGAGTCATTTTGTGCTGATGATCAAATCCCCAGTCATGAGTTTGAGCAAACTCTGGGAGATGGTAAAGGAAAGTGGAGACTGGCGTACTGCAGTCCACGGGGTCAAAAAGAGGCAGACACGACTGAGTGACAGACCAACAACAACAAATTTTGTGTTGATGTTCAAGTCCCCAGTACTAGTTGTTCTGAGACTCAAGTTTATCCTGCCCTTTGCTCCACTTGGTTCAGCCTCAAAACATGCAGGGGGCTTCCAATGACTCTTTCTTTGGCCGAAGCTCTATAGTAGTTAGCTTTTACTACTTGACAAACTACTGCACAACTCTGGCTTAGAACCAACAGTAATTGAGCTCACGATACTGTGAGTCAGCTGGCTGATGCTGGGCTTGCCCGGGTTGATCTCGTCCAGCTGCAAGCACTCTTCAAACCTCTGATGGCCTCAGACTTTTTCAGCTCCCCCTGGCCAAAGCAAGTCACATGATCATCCCAGATTCAAGAGGCAGATAGACTATCCCCTTGTGAAGAGAGAAAAACAATTACGGCCAGGTTTGCAATCCACCAGAGTTTGCTTAAACTGATTTCCTGTAGCTTGTAATAAACCACTGATGAACACTTTTAATTAATTTTTTTGGCCACACCACATGGCTTGAGGGATCTTAGTTCCCTGACCAGGGAGTGAACCCAGGCCCTCAGCAGTGAAAATGTGCAGTCCTAACCACTGGACTGCTGGGGGAATTCCCTATTTTTAATTTTTAAAGTGTTAATATAATGTTTTTATAATCATATCTCATTGGAACAATGATCACACAGCTAATCAGGCAAACTTTACAAGAAATACATCAAGTTGATAAACCAACAGTGACTACAAACCAATCTCCTGCTGGCATTTTAACCCTTAAAAATGGGTAATCCCACTTTCAAAGACTTTAGATGGGCTACTTAATGATCTTGGAGACTCACATTGTGTGTATACATATATGTTGTGTCTTGAAACTACTTCCTTTGTAAATTTAGTCCATAATATTCCCAAGTGCTTTTCTACTAGTAGGCAAGGAGGGAGAGTTCTGGAAACTGCTGTTGTGGCAAACACAATAACGGCTCACACATTCTGTTGCAGAAGAGAGCAGTTCTGATGACTCTGTCACACTCGGTGTATATTTTACCAGAAATGCTGGAGGTTTACATTTAAAACCCCTCCCAAAGTGGTAGAAGTGGCTCAGCACATAATGTTGAATCTTCCAGCTCAATAAAACACTTCTGTATCCTCAAGCAGTGTTGAGGCCATCTGGAACCTGGCATGACCAGACCAATGGGCAACACTGGTTACTACTCCTTCTCAAGGAACATTAACTAAAATGTCCTTTTAAAGCAAAGCATCTGGACCTATTTAGCACCATAAGATAAAAAGTTGCCCCTATATTAGATTCTTCAGAAACAGATGTCACTTCATCAACACTGAACGTTTCCTGACCCACTCAAGCACACATATACACAGAGATCTGACCAAACTCCTGAATGAATCCTGACTTCTCAGAGGCCCCCTCATCCAGCCCCTGACCCCCGACTGATGGTTCCTTCCTCAAGGCCAATATTGAATCTTGAAGGCTCTTCAATAGTGCAATAACACCTTAGGTTCCTGTTTAGAAAACTGTTTGAGCTGCAAGACTGGGTTAAAGAAGGAACCCCAAGCAGAGATGCTTAAAGAAACAATTGTTTCATTGCTCATGATCCCGTGGGCAAAGCAAATCACATGGCCAAACCCTGAGTCTGTGCCCATAGGGACCAGTTAAAGGTGTGGATAAGGAAGGTGGAAACAAACAGGGGACCAGCACTGCAGTCACTTACTGTAGAGGGGTTCATCATTTCACCTGTGAGTTCCTTCAAAACTTGTGGCTGGATTTTCTACGACCCCAGTGACTTTTTTCTTTTGACATATGAGAGACAATGAGGCTTTGTTAGTTGCTCAGTCGTGTCTGACTCTTTGAAATCCCATGGACTGTAGCCTGCCAGGCTCCTCTGTCCATGGAATTCTCCAGGATAAGGAGGATAATCAGGGGATAGGAAAGTATGTATGTTCTCTTTTAATTTCTATTTATGTTTAAGTCGACTTCAACGTATAGTTTTTTTTTTCAACTGAGACTAGTCTAGTGTTTTACAAACCAAGAGAATTCATCCTGCCAACTTTACAGAAATATTAAGTAACCATGACCACAGCATGTTATCCCCTAGAACCTCACCACTGCCTGTAGATCTACATCCAGAGAAGTAGCCATTTCCATTTATTTTTTTATTTACAAGTTAGTTCTCTATTTACACAAAAAGACACCACTTAATCAACTGTTTCAAGTATAAAAAAGAATTCTTGTTCTTTTGGTCACTATTTTTATCCTTGAAAATGCTCTAATTGGATGATTCATTCATTCCAAAAATAGTATTTAGCTTGTTACGTGTAAGAAACACAATGCCATGGAAGATAGTATTTTCCTATTTGCTCTGCCCTCCCTATCCCAGGCTAATTCATTCATTTCTTATTCGTTCAGCAAATATATACTGAGTATATTATAGGCCAAGTGCAATGACAACTCTGCATAGCAAACTCATACATTCAATCCACACCTATGGACTGAGTGTCCATTATGTGGCAGGCACTATGCCAGGCGCAGCTTCAAGGGTGAGCTAAATTCGGCAGGATTTTCTTTCTGTGGTTTACAGTGGACTTGGGAATACAGACATTAATCTGAAAAAAAAAATCACGCAAACATGAGTATATTCAATCACAAAATGAGATAAAAGTACAACAAAGGAAAAGAACAGCCTGCACTAGCAAGCTACAAAAGGCTTCCCTAAGTGATGCCTGAGGTGAGATGAGAGGTCTGGGAAAAGCCAGCGGGGAAACAAGAGAAGAAGCCATGGCAAAAGCCCCAGCCCAGAACTGAAGGGGGGAGGGGAGGGGAGGGAGATGGAGGCGGGAAGGTGTGAGGATGAGGCTGGAGGTGGGCGATGGGGGATGGCTGATGCTGTTGAAACTGAGTAGGACCCTTCTGGGTACAAAAGCTTCTCTGTTTCTCCCGTTTCTTATTGGCAGGAAAAGGGCTTGAGCCCCCTAGACCTTCTCTGAGTTCCAAGCGTCAGAGGCAAACAATTACTAGTCAGGGAATGGAAGGGATACAGAAACAGTGTGCATGCTAACTTGCCTCAGTCATGTCTGACTCTGCGACACCATAGAATGTAGCCTGCCAGGCTCCTCTGTCCATGGGGATTCTCTAGGCAAGCATACTTGAGTGGACTGCCATGCCCTCCTCCAGAGGGTCTTCCTGACCCAGGGATCGAACCTGCATCTGTTATGTCTCCTGCAGTGGCAGGTGGGTTCTCTACCACTAGCGCCACCTGGGAAGCCCCACAGAAACAGAGGAGCACTCAACAGTGACAAATGTATGACATTAGGGTACCATACAGAAAACTTCCATCACCCCCCAAATGTCCTATGCTTCATTTCATGCCCCTATACCCTCCCCTCCAAACCTCACTCACCCCAAATAAGCAACCAACTCACTACCCCTGTTCTCTTCAGGGAGTGAGCAAGCCACCTGTTACTTGTTCTCCCTCTGTGAATCCCAATAAAGCCTTGTCTGAGAAAAAAATATATATATAGTGCAGAGATGGGGTAGTGTCCTGGTTCCTTCTCAAGGAAAATACTTAACCACTTTTGAGCTCTTCTACACTAAGGCCCCGACTCAGGTGGAAGATGGTAACTTAAGGCTGAGCACAAGAGCCCTGGAGTATCTCCCTGTTAACTCATCACCCACCAGTCAGAACAAAGTCACACCACCTGCAGCCCTGACCCCAATACTGCCTAAAAACATTTCTTCCCCCAAACCACCAGAGAGTTCCAGGTGCCCTTTCTCCTTGTTTGGCCTTGCAATAAACCCTGCTGTGCTCCAAACTTTGACGATTCGATGTGTTTGGCTTCAGCTGGGCATGGGCACACACACTCGCATTTGGTAACACTGTGAAGGGCAGTTGGTCACAGTAACTACATGGGCTTTTATCTTCAGATAAATGAGAGTGACGGAAGGATTTTAACTGGCAGGGGGACACGGGAAGATTTGTTTCTAAAGTGACTGCTCTGTTATGTTGGAGACGACACTGGTGTGGGGGCAGGGAGATGAGGAGGAGAAATCCCTGCTGAGTAGTCCAGGAGGGAGCCTTGACTACGGTGGTGCCAGTGTCAGTGGAGAAAAGGAGATGGATTGTGGATTTATAGGAGGTAAAAACAACAGACTCTGGTGATGGGTGTGCACAAGCTTAGAGAGAAAGGGGTATCAAAGCTGACATCAAGAACAATGGCTCAATAATACCTTTAGTAAGCTTTCTACCTCTAATCTACACCCAATTCTAATCTGTGTTTTTAATTCTAAACTGTTTTTTTTTTCCCTCACTACCACCCTCTTAAGGCAACTCAGTTCTGATGCCATCTACCTGGAGATGCATAAGATCCCACAGGTTAAAGGCCCCCTTCAGACACCAATCACAATTCAGGGTTGTTACCTGTGCTTCTGATCCATCAGCTATAGATCAAATCACGACCCCCTCCTCAGGTCTGATGAACTCATTCGTGCAGCTCACAAAACTCAGAGAAACATGTGACTTACTAGGGTAGGAGGATATGAGGGAAGGCCACAACTCGGGAACAGCCAGAGAGAAGACAGGCGTGGGGCGTGTGGAAAGGGCTGCAGAGCTGCCATGCCTTCCCCAGGTGTGCCACTCTCCTCAGTGCTCACCAGCCTGGAAAAACTCTGAACCCCATCCCTTTGGATTTTTCTGGAGGCTTCATTACATTGGCCATTGGTGATAGAACTCAACCACCTGTGGCCCTTTTCCCTAGCAATCTGCAGGGGAGTGGGTAGGACTGAAAGTCCCACCCTCTTATTACACGGTTGGTTCCCCTTGCAACCAGCCCCGCCCCAAGCTTAGATGCTTTCCAAATGACCTTATTAACATAACAAAAGACACCTTTTTATTAATACTACTCTCATCGCAGGCAATTCCAAGGTTTCAGGAGCTCTGTGCCAGAAATGGAGACGAAGACCAAATATACACATTATTATAAATCACAGTATCACATTACCAACTTGTTAGGAACAAGACACTTCCTTTTGAGTAAGAATTGCAGAGGCCATCCAGGAGGTCACCCACAAGATATATCCATTAGTTTCTACTGTGACATAAACCACTTACAAAATGTAATGGCTTAAAACAACAATCATGTATTTACTCACAGTTTTGAGGTTTGGCAATTGGAGCTGTGCTCGTGTGGGTTGTTACCCTCCTGCGGGCCTCTGCGCTCAGGCTGGTGAGTGCAGTCAGCTGGGAAGTTTAACTGACTAAGGGCCTTCAGCTGAGATGACCTAGTGACTGTTCCACCTGATCTCAGCTTCCAGAGAGCAAGCCTGGCTTCTTTCCACAGCAGTCTCAGGGCTCCAAAGAAGAACAAGAGGCGATTCCCAAAGGGCTATCACTTTTCAAGCTTTTTTGCTTGCAATTTATTTACTTTTGCCGCACTGGATAATACAAGTCATGCAGTCAGCCCAGAGTCATTGTACAAGAGGCTCACTCAGGGGCATGGATATAGGGAACTGTGACCGAAGAGGGGAAAAACAGTGAAAAAAAAAACACTCTGCCACACGTTTTTTTTTTTTTTTTTTAAATTTTGTACTGTTTGGCCAAACTGAGCAGCATGTGGGACCTTAGTTCCCTGGTCAGGGATTGAACCCACACCCCCTGCACTGGAAGCACGAAGTCTTAATGACCCTACCACCAGGGAATTCCTGGTTTCATTGTTTTAACTATGAACGACTTGAAAACTTCTGGGAGGATTTCCTACTATTTCCTACTATAATATCTCAGGATTTACTTACATTTATGTAGAATCAATGCATTGTGACTGCCAACCAAAGACTGTCACACACCATCCAGCTCTACAAGGATTGTCCTCAACTACTGCAGTCACTGACCTTCAGCACCCCCTGAAAGGAGTTCAGGGCAGAAATCTGGAATGAGGCACTCTGTGAGCTGGGACAACTGGCAGAACAGGCCTTCAGATACGTGTTTTCAGGAGACATTTTTATGAAACCAATTTCCTACATCTTCCCATACTTAGAAAAGCACTAAAACCGTTAACTAAGAGGTCTGTTCCTCGTGACTAGTAGTTACCTTCTACCAAGACGTGCACGATAGCATGTAACCCTTCTATAAAACCAACACAATCACAAAATACTCCTCTTTGGAACAGTTCCCCAGAGCTATCTGAGAGGCTGTCTCCTGAGCTATAGTCCCAGTAAGTCCCCAAGTAAAACTCAAAATCATAGATCCCATGTTGTGCGGTTTTATTTCAATCAACATTATCTAGGTACAACTACTGTTTGATCTGGTGTTCTTCATCTAGTGTCACACACACAGTGTATCAAGTAAATAGTTTGCCTAGTAAAACACCCCTGATTCCCTGCAAAATCTCATACTTTACATACCTATTGTTGCCCTGCTATACCCTCAAAACAAGGCAAACTATATAAAATATGCAATACTTAACTAAATCACCTAACAAACATTACCTTTATTTCATGAGACTAAAGTTAGTAATTACCCAAAACTAGCCTCCTAACTACATCTATGCATTACTTACGTATGTAAAGTTCATAAAGACAGACATCCCCCTCAATCTGCCATTTACTGCCAACAAAATCAAAATGAAAGTACATTTTAATAATCTCCAAAAGAAAAATATTTCAATACTAATTTTAACACAAGCCAAACTACCATACCAAATACCAATATATCACTTAAATACATAATTCTTATACATATAAAATCCAACTCAACCTGTTAACGTAGCTTAATAATTAAAGCAAGGCACTGAACTTCCCTGGTGGTCCAGTGGATAAGAATCCGCCTGCCAGTGTGGGAGACATGGGCTTGATCCCTGGTCTGGGAAGATTCCACATGCCACAGAGCAACTAAGCCCTCAAGCAGGCCCCACTCTGCAGACTGCGAGTCAGAACTACTGAAGTCCAAGCGCCTAGAGCCTGTGCTCTGCAACAAGAGAAGGCACGGCAATGAGAAGCCCACGCACCACAAACTAGAGAGTAGCCCCCGCTTCCCACAACTAAAGAAAAGTCCATGCAGCAACGAAGACCTAGCACAACCAAAAAGAGAATAAATAATTTTTTTAAAATAAAAAAAAAATAAATCAAGGCACTGAAAACTACTTAGATGAGTTTACTAGCTCTGAAAACACATAGGTCTGGCCCCAGCCTTTCTATGAATTTCAGGTAAAATTACATATACAAGTACCTGCAGCCCAGTGAGAATGACCTCTAAATCATAAAAGACCAAAAGGAGCAGGCATCAAGCACACTAAAAAGTGGCTCACAACATCTTGCTTAACCACACCCCACGGGAAACAGCAGTGCTAAAAAGTAAGCTTGTAACCAAAAGTTTAAGCTACATTAACTAAACAGGGTTGGTAAATTTAGGCCGGCCACCATAGTCAGACAATTTACCCAAATTAATAGAAATCCACTGTAAAGCATGTCAAAGGGTACCTCAAAATAACGTCCTAGCTATGCTACCATAAGCCAAATAAAAATAAATAATAAAATAAAATATAAAAATGTAAACAAAATAAAATATTAAAATAATAATAAAATAAAAATTAGTTGCAAAACTGACCTTAACATTTCTGATCACACAACAGCTAAGACCCAAACTGAGGTTAGATATCCCACTCTGTTTAGCCCTAAACCCAAATGATTCTAACAACAGAATTATTTACCAGAGTACTACTGGAAATAGCCTAGAACTCAAAGGACTTGACAGTGTTTCATACCCCTCCAGAGGAGCCTGTTCTATCATCAATAAACCCCGATAAACCTCACCAACCCTTGTTAATACAGTCTATATACTGCACACCCTAAAAGAAATAATAGTAAGCGTAATGATCAGGCATAAAAACATTAGGTCAAGGTGTAACCTATGGGATGGGAAGAAATGGGTTACACTTTCTACCTCAAGAACACAAAATATTTTTTAAGAAAGCTTTTATGAAATAAAAAGCCAAAGGAAGATTTAGTAGTAAATTAAGAACAGAGCGCTTAATTCAATCAGGCCTGAAAGCACACACACACTGCCCTTCACCCTCCACAAACTTCAAAAACTTCTTTTAACTTATTAACAAGTATCAAACATATAAGCAGAGATTAAGTCACAAGGTAAGCATACTGGAAAGTGGGTTTGGATGAATCAAAAAGTGTGGCTTAAACAAATGCACTTCCTTTATACCCAGGAGACTGCATGCTATGTGAACATTGGGAACTAAAACCAGCCCAAACTTCCCACCAAACTCAACTATTAAAAGGAAATTAAACCAAACATTTATTCAATATCTTAAGTATAGGAGACAAATTTTAATTTGGCAGTTAAGAGAAAGGACTGTTAAAGGAATGACAAAAAAAGCAGTGAAAGTAGCAAAAACCGAAGTTTTACCCCCTTCGACCTTTTGTACTGAATATGATGATTTAACTAGAAAACCTGAACAAAGAGAACTTCAGTTAAACCTCCTAAAACCAGAAGAGCTACTTATGAACAGTTTATAAGGACAAACTCACCTAATGGGCAAAACAGTGAGAAGATCTGAGAGGAGAGGTGAAAAGCCTAAAAGCCTGGTGCTGGCTGCGGTAACACGATGTTGCGTCCTCAATGGTCAAGATCAGAGGGGAGAGTAACTGAACTTTCTCCCTCCACTGACTCTCTCCTCCTGGATCCTCTACCATACCTCTAAAGCACTGATTCCCTAGCAAGCTCTCCAGGCCCTGCAGTATTACTTCCGGTTGGCTTTGGGCTTCTAAAGAGGAAAGCTTGAATGTTTTTGGGTCTCCATTCTCTTGTATTTGACCTAAAGTGTTTCTAGGATCACTGTACATTTGCTTATGTCAGCTTTCCATTGTAAAAAAATAGCCCAACAGACACAGCTATTGTATTGGTCAGTTATTAGCACGTAATTGATGAAACAAAACCTGTTGCATACAATCAACAGTGATTGTGCTCACAGGGCTGTGGGTCAGCTGGGGAGTCTGTTGATCTAAGCGCATCT
The DNA here is from genome assembly GCA_024291935.2 of Okapia johnstoni. NCBI lineage: Eukaryota > Metazoa > Chordata > Mammalia > Artiodactyla > Giraffidae > Okapia > Okapia johnstoni. Next base: position 24,847,584 of record CM044305.1, on the reverse strand, counting down.
GAGTCAGCTCCATGTCTATCTTATTGTCCTGGATCCACAGGGTTAGCTAATCAGGACTTTTCAGTAATGACTTATCTTTTAAATCTACTGGCCACACTGAGTTCCCAGGTTGGTTGGTTTGCTTGTAGGTTTTTTCATTTGCCTCTTTCCCCTTCCTTCTGCCCCTAACCCGACTCCCCTGTGTTTACAATGTGGCTTTAAAAAAGTTTTAAGACACAGTAGCTTGTTTCTCTGACTTTTAAATTCCAATTTTTAAAAAGATTTTTTAAAAGATGCCTTTTCTTTTATCTACTACATTTATGAAATTTACAGAGACATTTTAGTTTATTATTTCCACACTTGTCAATTCCCAGAACAGGTGGGTAAGAAATCTGTTCATTACACTAAGATATCAAGGGCTCTTTTTTTTTTTTAAAGGTTCATTAACTTTTACTAGATGTTAACAGCAAACAGAAGAACAAAAGGGACATAGTGGATATTACACTTTGGGGTAGCTTCTGTGGCTGGCCATGCAGAGTCCTACACACCTCCCCAGTACCACTCACCTGGAGAAGCTTCTATGGATGCCAGCTACTGGTTTTTCTCCCTTCCCAAACAGATATAGCTTGGTCTAGAGCTGCACTGCCCCATAAGAAGGAGAATTATCAAGGGCTCTTTTTATTACAACTATATCAAGACATTCTTTCCTTTTCTGGTATTATCACTCACAGAGGAAGGATCGTGTTCTGTCCTTAACCTGAAAGTTCTAGCTAGACATTTATCAAACATCCAGCACTTTCAAAGGCTTCTCAGGCTATTTTGTCAGTTATCTGAGAAGGAATGATGATGAAAAGAAGCTCTGAAACCTCCCCAGAGAATCAGTGATGAAAAAATAAATTACTCCTAGAATGGATAAATCTTCTGTGGTTGATGGGATGGGAGTTTGCTAATTTAGGGTCACCTACTTAGGAATGATTTCGTATGCTTTACAGATTAATCATAAATATTAATGACAGAGGTTACTGAAGTAGAAAATAAAGGCTTACAAATACATATATCTGAAAATATTCATCATGGAAACTTTATTGAATGGAAATGAACCACATTTCCAGCCTGGATGGGAGGGGAATTTGGGGGAGAATCAATACACGTATATGTATGGCTGAGTCCTTTTGCTGTCTACCTCAAACTGTTACAACATTCTTAATTGGCTATACTCCAATACAAAAAAAAAAGTTTAAAAGAAAAGAAAATGAGCCACATATCTAGGAAGCAAGCCTACATCAAAGACTAGAATATGGAATCAAAGTTCACCCAGTAGAACTTCAGGGCATGTGGCTCAATTGCACATGACCTTTTACCCTCCCATCACCATTTCTTGCTAACACTTCTGAATGTATACGTCACCCAGCTTTGGGCCCCAGAAATGCATATGGAAGGACAAGAGTTAATTGTGATCCGAAGAGACTCAGCAGTGCTAAGAAGTCTGGTAGTGTGGTTCAGAGCATTGGCTCTGGAGTCTGACATACTGAGACCGGGGTCTCAGTTCTGTTACTCACTTGCTCTTAGACTTTGGGCAAATCACTCAACATCCCTGAGCCCCCTCTAGGGATTCAGAGAGCTTGTCTGTTCTGGGGAAGATTCTAGTCCTAAGATCAGCCTCCTTGAGCACCACTCCATCTGCCCCTCCCCACTCCTGCCCACCCACGAGGCCTCTGAAATTCCCTCCTGGGGTTTTTGTAGGGAGAAGAACCTGAGCCTTCCCTCTGGAGAAGACTTGGGGCTCTGGGCCCTTTATTTCCTAACTCACTGCCTTTAGAAGCATTTATCTTTGTCCCTCACACCCCACCCAGTCAAGCATGAAGCCCTCCAAGTACTAAAAGGAAAACAACAGCAGAAAAACACTCAATAAATAATCTAGTCAGAGTTAAATAGTATTAACTAATTTTAAGGATATTGATGAGAATTCAATGTGATAATGTATGGCAAAGCATATAAAGCACTTAACGTGGATATACAATAACATCTCAACTATTATTAGTATTATTATTGTCTACTGATCACCTTATAAGAGCAACATTTTATAAACCAGAGGATCAACACTTGCTATCGAACCTCTTGGGCAGTTTGCTTTCCCAGGTGGCTGAGTGGTAAAGAACCTGCCTGCCAATGCAGGAGATGCAGGAGACATGGGTTAGATCCTTAGGTGGGGATGATCCCCTGGAGTAGGAAATGGCAACACACTCCAGTATCCTTGCCTGGAAAATCCCACTGACAGAGAAGCCTGGCGGGCTATCATCCATGGACTCACAAGAGAGTCAGACACGACTGAGCACATACACACACACACATCTTATCATTACTATTTTTCCTATCTACTAAAAGATAATAATAGTTAACATTTAGTGAGCAGTTACTCTGTGACACCCCTCTTCTAAGCAATTTGTTTATCCCTCACAACTCTTAAGTGGTGAGGATTGTTATTATTTTCTAGATGAGGGAACAATGCAAACAAATTGAACAACTAGACGGAACAGCACACAACTAATTATTGTTTGTCAAACCTAGGCAGAGAGCCCAAAAGCTTAACCATGTCATCCTTGTTCCCCTTAGTTTTCCTCTGATGTTTTAGAAATCTATTTTATTCTCCCTCAAGATTCTTGCAAGTTGAGATTTGCTTTCTATTTGTTATCTATACAAGCTGCAATTCTTATAAAACCTTTTAAAAAGTCAAACAATGTAAATGTATATATAGTAAAAGGGAAGGGACTTCCCTGGTGGCCCAGTGAGTAAGACCTCACACTCCTCATGCAGGGGGCCTGGGTTCAACTCCTGGTCACGGAACTTGATCCCACATGCCACAGCTAAAGATCTCACATGCTGCCACAAAGATCAAAGATCCTGCGTGCTGCACTTAAGACCTGGTTCAGCCAAACATAATAAATTAAAAATAAATATTTAAAAATAAATTTAAAAAAGGGAAAGTCTCCTACCCCATACTAGGAAAAGTATGGTCCTCTTCACACACTAGGAAAGCACCATAAATTGTTCAGTGTAGACCTTTCTTAAAAATCTCAATAGCATTCTCTACTGACATCACAATGGCCATAGTAGGAGAAAACCAGTGTCATGAGTTTATAATATGCAGGAACTATGTCCAGAATTGCTTTCTGACTTCTGGTCATTTCTGTTAAACTTTATTCACTTTACCTCAGCCTTTAAGGAGAATTTGGAAGAAGAAAAGTGACTCTGGAGGTAACTCCTAGCAGATAAAATGGCAGCTGAGCCCTCCTTCAGACCAGATTCTGGGAAACTGAACACTCCAGTGACCAATCACCATATACATGATGAAAAATTATTACCCAAGCCACCAGAAGGCCCATCATTCATAAGGTGGCATTCAAAAATGGCCATTCCCAAACCACCAGAACAGTCTTTTGCAGCTAAATACTTAGAATGTGATTCATTCACTTATTCTACATATATATATTCAGCATCTACCGCATGCTACACACTCCTAGGTAATGTGAATTGAGAAACAGACTTAATCAGAAAATTAGAAAAACTGTCTTCATGGAGCACACATTCTAGAGAATGGTAAGAGAAACAAACAAGCAGTCATTTAATAAAATATATGATGTGTCAGAGGTAATAAATATTATGGAGGAAAAATATCAGAGTTAAAAGTGTTGGATAGGCCTGAGATTTTATTCATGTTGCTTATTTCTCATTTAAGATATTTTCTTTTATGGTCTTAGCTGTGTTTTAAATTTTTTGGCTTTCTTATTGTGAGATAGAATTACATACAGAAAAGCACATAAAAATATAAATATGCAATTATATAAAGTATATATTATTATAAGGTGAACACCATGTACCCACCACTCCACTCACGAGATAGAATGGCCTGCTATACACTGAATGTTTGTGTCCCCCCAGAATTCATATCTTTGAAGCCTCATTCCCAATGTGATGGTGTTGGGAGTTGGGCCTTTGGACATGATTATGTCATGAGGGTGAAGCCCTCATGAATGGAAGCAGTGCCCTTATAAGAGAGACCCCAAAGAGCTCCCTTGTCCCTTCTACATTGTAAGGACAGAGTGTGAAGATGGTTGTCTATGAACCAGGAAGCAGGCCCTCTCCCGACATCAAATCTGCTGGTGCCTTGCTCTTGGACTTCCCAGTCTCCAGAACTGTAAAAAATAAATGTTTGTTGTTTAAGCCACTAGTCTATGATATTTTTGTTATCACAACCCGAATGGACTAAGACATGACCCAACCACAACACCCTCCACAGACTTTCAGATGTATCCACTATTCTGACTTCCACATTAGTCACTCCCTTGCATTTTAATAGTTTAACTACCTATATATATCTTCCTGGGATTCCCAGGTGGCACTAGTTGTAAAGAACATGCCTGTCAATGCAGGGGACATAAGAGACTTGGGTTTGATCTCTTAGTTGGAAAGATCCCCTTGAGGAGGGCATGGCAACCCACTCCAGTGTTCTTGCCTGGAGAATCCCCATGGACAGAGGAGCCTGTCAGGCTACATCCATGGGGTCACAAAGAGTTGGACACGACTGAAGCGACTTAACACACACACACATATACTTCTCTAAAAACAGATAGTATAGTCTTTGGGATTTCCTCTGTGATGAGGTGCTTCTTCCATTCCTCTAACAATTTTTCTAGATTGGGTTGTCTCCTTTTTTCTTATTTATTTACAGAAGTTTCTTTCAATTCTGGACACAAGTGCTTGGTTTTATATATATATATATATATATATATATATATATATATATATATATATGATGCAAATATTTGTCCCTTCTCTGACTGGTGTTTTCACTTCTTACAATGTCTATGACAGGCATGGAAGGGGCTCTGACTACCTGCGAGGAGGGAGGTTAGCTGATAGCCTCCTGCTGTTGGGTCCTCTGGGGTTCTTCTCAGTGTCTGAACTGCACTTATGCTTTTTGGGGTGGCCACTGGCCCATGACTGAGCACGTGGTGGTACTCAGGTCTGGCCATTTCTTTCTCTTTTAAAATTAAAAAAAAAATTATTTTATTTATCTACTTTTGGCTGTGCTGGGTCTTTGCTGCTATGTGGGCTCTTCTCCAGTTGCAGCGAACGGGGGCTACTCTCTAGTTATGCTTCTCAGACTTCTCCTTGTGGTGGCCTCTCTTGTTGTGCAGCATGGACTCTAGGGCCCATGGGCTCCAGTAGTTGTGGCTCACGGACTCTAGAGCTCAGGCTCAATAGCTGTGTCATATGGGCTTAGTTGTTCGGTGGCATGTGGGATCTTCCTGGACCAGGGATCAAACCTGTGTATCCTGCATTTCCAGGCAGATTCTTTACCACTGAGCCACCAGAGAAGCCCCTCAGCAGGTTATTTTTCATCATGTCTTGTCTTCCAGTGGTTTCATGAACTCCAGGTTGGTAGGTGCCTTAGGAAAATTATTTCTGGTGGCTTCCAAAGGCCTCAGGTCGAGAGGCTTTGTGGTTTGATTAGGCCAGACACCTTGCAGGCATTTCCTGTCCAGATTTCATCAACGAAGTTCAGGGCTTAAGGGACCCAGCTCATTGAAGCTAGGAGTTCTGGGGGTACAAATTTGCATGAGACAGGCATGTGCCAACTTCTTAGGGACTCTTTTCCTTCTCTCTTCTACTCTAGCTGTGCTCAGAGCCAAGGCAGCCTTCTCTCTAGTCTCCTGGGATAGGGAATAAGGGAGTGGATCCTGGAGGTGCAGTTTTCTTGGGTGCTTTCATAATGCTGCAGAATCACAAGAGACTCCCTTTCATATTGACTGTGTCCTGCTCCTGGACATCTAGATCCCAGGTGTAAAGCTTATTTATCTTCAGTGCTCTGAAAGCTTATATCATGGACTACAGGTTACCATCCCCACATTAAACATTAACCTGGGAGTTTATATATATATATATATATATATATATACATATATATATATATATGTATGTATGTGTGGAGATATATATATTTAGGTCTTCCATAGTTTTAAGGTATTATTTCAATATTTCCAATGAGAAGGTTGATCCAAATCACCTAGTGTGATAAATATGGCCACAAATTATTTGTAGCTCTTTCTGTCAAGAGACAGGAACTATTTTCCCTTCCTCTGACTTCAGGCTGGGCATAGGATTTGCTTTGACCAACAGAAAGCGGCAGAAGTGACACTGTAGGGTTTCCAAGCTGAAGCCTCAAGGGGCCCTACAACTTGCACTTCTGCTCAGTTGGAATGCAGCCACCATGAGAACAGCGAGCAACTTAGGTGCTCTGGTTGACAGCCTTAGCTAACTGCCAGACGTGTGAGTGGGGTCACCTGGGGCCAGCCAGCTCCAAGCCAACTTGTCATCTGACTGGAGGCCCATAAATGATCCAAGCAAGAGCAACAAAACTGCCCTCAATGAGCCCAGGCCAAACGGATGGTCCACAGAACTGTGATCAATGCAATTGTTGTTTTAAACCACAAAGCTTTGAGGCAGTCTCCTATGCAACAATAGATAACCAACACACTCAGCTCACCAGTTATTAAAAACTGCAACTACGCTCAACTGAAATTTTGATGCTAAAACCATCAGTAACTTAATTGTGTTAATTAATAATTTGAGAAGATATTTATGCAAAATTTGTTAATAAGCTAAGGATACTCTACATTAGGAACCACATATTTGTGGCAGAATTGGATTTTTAATCTTTTTCCTTTTGATTCCAGAAAATCTTTAAGCATACATGATTAGAATGGCCAAGTCCATTTGGATATACTAAAGCCAATTGATCAATAAAATATAATAAGAGAAATTCTACCTTACTTTCTCTAATCCCTTTCCCAAGTGGCCTAAAAGTAGCTCCACAAAAAGCAACTTTAAAAATAAAAACCATTGGACCTACAGTTTATCATACTAAGCGAAGTAAGTCAGAAAGGGAGAGACAAATACCATAAATATCACTTGTATGTGGAATCTAAAACACAACACAAATGAACATATCTATGAAACAGAAACACACATATGAACACAGAAAACAGACTTGTGGTTGCCAAGATTGGGTGGGGGAGGGAAGGATTGGAAGTTTGGGATTAACAGATGCAAACTAGCATATATAGGATGGATAAACAACGAAGTTGTACTGTATGGCCAGAGAACTATAGTCAATATCCTGTGATAAATCATAATGAAAAATATATGAAAAAGGATATATATGTATAACTGAATCACTTTGCTGTACAGCAGAAATTAACACACTGTAAATCAACTATACTTCAATCAAATAAAGAAACAAAACTCATTCTTTAACCTAGAAACCTGAGTGTAGAGAAAGGAATAGTCTAACTCTAAGGCCATTCACTTTGTTTCAAGTTAACATCCTAGTCACATGTTTTGGATAAAATCCTTCTTAATGTCTTTTCCACAGCAAAGCTCAAAATATTTTTGGGAGCAAAGAATCTTTCACTGTGTCTTCCTACTTCGGTATTATTTTTGTAGCATCTATGCATCTACAACTAAATTTCTTACTTATACTGAAAGGTTGTTGCTGAACCACAGAAAGACGGCTGGGATTCTTGGCCTCTGGAGGAGAAGAATTCAATCCGGGGCCAGAGACGAGGCTGGATCGCTCAGAGCTTTGGTGTGATCAAGTTTTATTCAAGTATAAAGGAGATAAAGCTTCTGACATAGGCACCAGAAGGGGGCAGCAAGAGTACACCCCTGCTAGTCTTCAGCAGGATGTTATATAGTCACTAGCAGTTTGTTAATGAAAGAAAGGAATGTCTTAAACTCAGAATGGCACCAGGCCCCTCATCCATAAGATGTATTTTGGAATAATCTTGGGACCGGACATCCCGGGTCGTAAAACAATTGACTTGAATCTTGCAGAAAGGCAGATCATGCAAATAGTTTCATTTACATGGATTAGGGGAACAATGTCTTAGTGTAACATACTGGTTTGCCAAGTAGGTTCTGAGCCATTAGGTGGAACCGACTTGAAGACAGAGTTTGGGGTACATTAACATATCTTAAGACAAACATTTCCATAAGAAAAATGCTTTGGTTAACTCAAAGTTTGAGAATAGTTAACTTCAGGTGAAACCAGGTGTCATGGCAACACAGTATTTTAAGAGAAACCTCTTTTAAATTTGTACAGAGAAGGGAAAAAATATTGCTAGTTTGTTTCCTTCTGCCGCTTAAGAGAGAGAAAACCTCTGACAATTGCAGCCTATTTCCTCCGTTTAGAGACCCCTGGCCTTCCTGCCTGTTGCCCTCTCAATATTACATTGCAAAGCAGAATATCATTACTTCTCTTAGACAAAAATTAATTTGGATGACTCAGTTCTAAAGTTGTTTATGATTCTTTTAGATTAGTACATTCAAGGAAACTTCTTTTGAAAAATGTTTTATTTTACAGAAAAAGAATTCCATTTAAAATACAATTTATTCAAAAGATACCTAAGGAATAAACTGTTAAAACAGTTGGCTCAACAACTAATTTATGATTGAAGGAATTTAATCCTATTTGTAGCTTATTAACATCGATATGAGTCTATTATGATTTTTTTCAAAGTATACCCTTTATCTCATGTAATTGTATGTGGAAAGTGTTTACAAATTATTCTATAAATTATTCATCAATTTCCAGATGAGTTGTATTTTATTAGATTTGGATGCTGAAGTGCTATAGTGGATATATGATCAAAGTGATGATGGACTACAGTAAAAAAAACATTTTCTTAGAAATTTTATAAAACTCAATATGTACAAAGCTAATGATAATGGAGATTTTTTCCATTTAAAAATTTTATTATAATTTTTTAACAAAAATCTTAAAGTTTATACTCCACTTACAGTGTTTACAAAATACTGGCTATATCCCCCACGCTGTACAATACATCCTTGTAGACTCTCTTACATCCAACTTTTCGTACCTCCCACTCCCCTGCCACTGTATGTCCCTCTTCCCCCTCCCCATGGATAACCACTAGTTTGTTCCCTATATCCATAAGTCTGCTTCTTTTTGTTATAATCATTAGTTTGTCGTATATTTTATTTTTTAATTGAAGGATAATTGCTTTACAGAATTTTGTTGTTTTCTACCATACATCAACATGAATCAGCCATAGGTGTACATATGTCCCCTCCCTCTTGAACCTCCCTCCCATCTCCCTCCCCATCCCACACCTCTGGGTTGACGCAGAGCCCCTATTTGACTTCCCTGAGTCATACAGCAAATTCCCATTCACTATCTATTTTACATACGGTAATGGAAGTTTCCATGTTACTCTCTCCATACATCTCACCCTCTCCTCCCCTCTCCCCATGTCCATAAGTCTGTTCTCTATGTCTGTTTTTCCATTGCTTCCCTACAAAAAATTCATCAGTACCAGCTTTCTAGATTCCATATATATGCATTAGTATACAATATTTATCATTCTCTTTCTGACTTACTTCACTCTGTACAATAGGCTCTAGGTTCATCCACCTCATCAGAACTGACTCAAATGTATTCCTTTTTATGTCTGAGTAATATTCCCTTGTGTATATGTCCCACAACTTCTTTATCCATTCATCTGTCAATGGACATCTAGGTTGCTTCCATGTTCTAGCTATGGTAAATAGTGCTGCAATGAACAATGGGATACATGTGTCTCTTTCAATTTTGGTTTCCTCAGGACATATGCCTAGGAATGGGATTGGTGGGTCATATGGTAGTTTTATTCCTAGTTTTTTAAGGAATCTCCATACCGTCTTCCATAGTGGCTGTATCAATTTGCATTCCTACCAACAGTGCCAGAGCATTCCCTTTTCTCCACACCCTCTCCAGCATTTATTGTTTGTAGACTTTTTGATAAGGGCCATTCTGACTGGTGTAAGTTGATATCTCATTGTAGTTTTGACTTGCATTTCTCTAATAATGAGAGACGTTAAGCATCTTTTCATGTGTTTGTTAGCCATCTGTATGTCTTCTTTGGAGAAACGTCTGTTCAGGTCTTTTTCCACTTTTTGATTGGGTTGTTTCTTTTTCTGGTATTGAGTTGTATGAGCTGCTTGTATATTTTGGAAACTAATCCTTTGTCAGTTGTTTCATTTGCTATTATTTTCTCCCATTCTGAGGGTTGCCTTTTCACCTTGCTTACAGTTTCCTTTGTTGTGCAAAAGCTTGAAGTTTAATCAGGTACCCCTTGTTTACTTCTATTTCCTTTACTCCAGGAGGTGGGACATAGAGGATCTTGCTTTGATTTATGCCATCAAGTGTTCTGCCTATGTTATCCTCTAAGAATTTTATAGTTCCTGGTCTTACATTTAGGTCTGCAATAGTGAATGGGTGAATGGTGAATGGGATTGATTCCTTGATTTCTCTGATTTTTAATTGTTAGTATATAGGAATGCAAGTGATTTCTGTGTCTTGATTTTGTATCCTGTGACTTTGCTAAATTCACTGATAACTTCTAGTAATTTTCTGATAGTATCTTTAGGGTTTTCTATATATTATCATGTCATCTGCAAACAGTGAGAGCTTTACTTCTTTTCCGATCTGGATTTCTTTTCTTTCTTTTTCTTCTCTGATTGCCATAGCTAGGACTTCCAAAACTATGTTGAATAATAGTGGAGAGAATGGACACCCTTGTCTTGTTCCTGATCTTAGGGGGAATGCTTTCAGCTTTTTCAACATTGACAATAATGTTTGCTGTAGGCTTATCATATATGACCTTTACTGTGTTGAGGTAGGTTCCTTCTGTGCTCATTTTTTGAAGAGTTTTAATCATAAATAGGTGCTGAATTTTGTCAAAGGCTTTTTCTGCATCTATTGAGATGTTCATTTGGTTTTGATCTTTCAATTTGTTAATATGGTGTATCACATTGATTGATTTGCATATACTGAAGAATCCTTGGATCCCTGCAATAAACCCAACTTGCTCATGGTGTATGAGCTTTTTAATGTGTTGCTGAATTCTGTTTGCTACAATTTCGTTGAGGATTTTTGCATCTATATTCATCAGTGATATTGGCCTGTAGTTTTCTTTTTTTGTGTTGTCTTTGTCTGGTTCTGGTATCAGGGTGATGGTGGCCTCATAGAGTTTGGAAGTGCTCCTTCCTCTGCAATTTTTGAAAGAGTTTTAGAAGGATAGGCATTAGCTCTTCTCTAAATGTTTGCTAGAATTCATCTGTGAAGCCATTTGGTCCTGGGCTTTTGTTTTTTGGGAGATTTTTGATCACAGTTTCGATTTCAGTGCCTGTAATTGGGTTGTTCATAATTTCTATTTCTTCCTGGTTCACTCTTGGAAGATTGAACTTTTCTAAGAATCTGTCCATTTCTTTCAGGGTATCCATTGTATTGCCATATAGTTGCTCATAGTAGTCTCTTATAATCCTTCATATTTCTTCATTGTCTGTTGTAACCTCTCCTTTTTCATTTCTGATTTTGTTGATTTGATTCTTTTTTCTTAATAAGTCTGGATAAAAGTTTGTCAATTTTATTTCCTCAAGGTTTGTTGTATATTTTAGTTCCACATATAAGAGATCTCATACAGTACTTGTCTTTCTCTATCTGACTTGTTTCACTTAGCATATTGTTTTTGTCTTAGTCACTAAGTTGTGTCTGACTCTTTTGCGACCCCATGGACCCCACCAGGCTTTGCTGTTAATGGGATTTCCAAGGCAAGAATACTGGAATGGGTTGCCATTTCCTTCTCCAGGATAATGGAGTTTTAAGATACTTGCTTGGTATTGAGACAATAATGTTGTGGTCAATATCAGGTACAACTAACACAATTTTGTCTTGATTTGGTCATATTTGTGGATTGCTATAAACAGATTCTTTATAATGTTCTAGAACAACATAAGTGAGGCAGAAACAATAAAATAAAGAAGAATGAAAATAATTTGGTTGGTACTGGGGAAAAGAATGGGTGCACAATTTTTCCTTGGAATTGGTTGATTCTACTATGCCATTACAGCTTCCAAAGTACAACTCAACTAAAGAAAAAAAAACACATTACATTTGAAATCCTGTCTACTACGATCAGGTGAAAGAAATCCATGTTAACACTTGTGCCTTCACCAGTTCTTCCAGTTGTGGGACACAGATCCTTAAAAAATCTATTGGACAAAGCGACTAAATACCAGTCTTACCTCCCAGTGAGTAAAGAGAAGTGAAATACCCAGCCACAATGGGGAAAAAGAAATCCAGCACAGGTGAACAGCTCCCAGCCACCCATCCTCTCTGCTTCTCTGGCACCCTTCCCTCAGTGCAACACCTCCATGGTTCTTACTGTGTATGACTTACTTCTCCAGACAGACTGCAGGGTCCTTGAAAGGAGGTCAAGCCCTCTTCTCTTGGGTGTCCTTGTGCTGCTGGAGCTGGGCTGAGCACCCAGCGATGGCTTATTGGTTGACTGATGTCATGGGGGGATGGGCTGGAAGGGAGGGCAATTGATTCCAGCTGAGGAAGCTGAGGAACGAGGAGGGCAGGTGCAGGCTTGAAGGGATGGGTGCCAAGAATGGAATGGTGGGGTTAGGAAGCTCAGTAGCTCTAAAGGAGTCTGTCCCCACCCCCCAAGGCTCTGACCTAGGAACTTGGGTTAAAAAAAAAAGTTTACAGAAGTAATCCCAGAGTGAATAAATAAATTACCATAACTCCCGAGATGAAATATGACAGCCATCAAAAGTTCTTTGAATATTGTGGGGATAATTGTTCAGTTTCCAAGCCCAATTTTGTTAATCATTTCGATTGTCACTGCACCATTTTATTTTACCCATGTCTTTGTGGTCTTTTAAACACGTTTAAAAGGAAACCAATTTCATGCAATTTTATAATTCAGTGTTTTCTTTCAACTGTAATGAACTAGAACCTGAAATAGAATAAAACAGGTCTTGTGCCCAATTTGGAATCCAGTATAATGGCAGTGCTCTTTCTCCCTTGATATTAAACCTATATCTAGAATGGAGACTTTTTGGCCCAGAAATTTTCTAGCCTTAATATATAATTCTGAATGTGGTGGGCTGAGAGTAGTACAATTATCTATTCAAATTTGTTGGAAGGTTCTATATTGGAAATAAGACAAATAAGTATTTTTTCTGAGTCATGGAATTCACAACAAATGGGTGGTTAAGGATATAATTTCTAATATACATTATTTATTCTGAATATTGATGCCTAATATGAGGTGCTTGAAATAACTGTGCCAGAAGATCAGTAAGATTTCAGCCCTTTTAATTGGGAAGGGTGTCAGGATAAACAAGATTACAATAATGGACATACATATAATTAGGACGATGATACACTGTCTTTTTTTTTCACCTTTTTACTATGAAATAGTTCAAGCATACAGAAAAGTAGAGGATATAGTAAAAAAAAAAAAAAATCCATACCCCTATCACTCAGTCAAATCTTAAGATTTTGCTATATTTGCTTTAACTCTTAATTTTTTAAGAAACACAGCTCTTCAGGTTCCAGTGAAGTCTCTTGCCTGATTCCATGCTGTGCCTTCCAGAGGTAACCACCATCCAAAACATGGTCATCTATCATCCCTGTCCAAGTTTCATACTTCTAGTTCAACTATATGTGTTCACATACATGATACGTTGTGTTGTATAAAATTTTTATACAACATTTATGAACATCCAAGATCTGTGAAAATACCACCTTAAAGTTTAGGGAAAAAAATAACCACAGGTATTATTTATGAGTCTGGATGCTTTTCTACTCTTCTTTCTAATCTCTTATTTTCTAATTTTTCTAAGAACAGTATTATTCATTTCCAACAAACAATTTGATCAAAAAATTAAACGGACAAGAATGCTTATTTTACAAAGAGGTCCCTTGGCTGTTGAGAAACCAGTGATGTAGAGAGTGAACTTGCAAATATTCACTGTCATTTGAATTAGATTTACAATTATTTGAAGAGGTAGATGGCAAACAGACATTGTTTTCTCCTAAAAACACTGTAGTAAAGAAAGAGACATGGTGGTAAATTAATAAAAGGCTGAAGGTTTAAAATGAGCTTGAGGAGAAAGAAGATGAGATTAAACCTTCAAGAAAATTAAGACACAGTACAGTGTCTTAATTACAAGTCAAGTTACTGGTAATTATGGTAATATGTTTTACTTAATATGTTCAGAAGGACTGCCTCTTCATTTACCAAGTCTTTGGGGAAAACAAGTTAGCTGTATCCTTTTGATCAGTATATTCTATTGGACAGACCAGGAAAATCCCTGGGAAGCTGAATGGGAGCCCAGATCTTCTTCATAATCTTTTATGTAATAGTGACGAAAGGATTTTTTCTTATTTCCAATATTAGATACTTGAAAAAGAGTTCATGAAAGTGAAATAAAAAGGAGATACATTTATTAACCTCCATATTTTTGAGGAGCAAATAAAATTTATTTCCTTCAGAGGACTCATTTCAGGGACAATAAGCTCACATGCTGTCAGAGACTGGACAAATATATTTATTTTACATAAATGCAAATTACACTTTCATTGAGGTATAATTCATATACCATAAATGCACTCCTTTAAAGTGTATGCTTCAGTTTTTAGTATATTCACAAAGTTGTGCAATCATCACCCCAAAAGATATCCTGTCCATTAGCAGTCACGTCCCTTTTCCCCTCCCTGCACCCCGTCCCCCCAGAATCTGGCAGCCACTAATCCACCTTCTGTCCCTGTGGATTTGTCTATTCTGGACACTTCATGCAATCTGAATCATACACTATGTGGCTTTTTGTATGATTTTCTCCACTCTGTTTAGTTTTCAAGATTCATTTATGTTGTAGTATGTGTGTGGTACCTTATCATTTTCACATGTGAATAATATTCCATTGTATGGATATCTCACCTTTCATTTACCATTCATCAATTGATAAGACAGTTGTTTTCTCTTGTGCTATTATGAATAATGCTGTCATGAACATTCGTGTACACTGGCCTCAGAATTTAAGCTCAAAAATTTAGATTTGCAGGGGCTTCCCTGGTGGTACAGTGGTTAAGACTCTGAGCTTCTGCTGCAACGGGCAAGAGTTCAATCCCTGCTTAGGGAACTAACATCCTGCACCACAATGTGGCATGGCCAAAAATTAATTAAAATTAATTGAGCAACTAGTTTTTAAAAACTTTGTAAAAAAAAAAAACTTTTTATTTCATATTGGGGTATAGCCGATTAACATGAGCAACTTGTTTTTAAACTATCTTCTGTTTCTCAGAATATTTATCTTTACTGTCCCCAAATTTAACTTAATAAGTCATTTTCACTAAAACTGATGACAGGGAAATCTTTAGAAATTCTGGTGAGAGTTCTTTGTCTGTGATACTTAACACATTTTATCCTTTAATGTAAGACCGAAGCTAAGATATGTACCTATAAAGTATAGATCAAGTAGCAATCAAGTTGGTTTTGAAACTCACTCAGTTTTCCAGTAATGCCTATTATGTGACCTGATGAATTGTTAGGTTGCAAGAACAGATCAAGTAAACTTCCTTATTTAAAAAGTATAGTTAAAACAAGCTATTACAAAGTTCTAGTTAAAAACTAATTCTTGGAACACTTTTACACTGTTGGTGGGAATGTAAAATGGTGCAGCCACTATGGAAAACAGTACGAAGATTCCTCAAAAAATTAAAAATAGAACTACCATATGATCCAGCAATTCTACTTTTGAGTATATATCCCAAAGAATCGAAATCAGGATATCTACACTCCCAGGTTCACTGCAGCATTATTCACAACAGCCAACATATAGATACAACCCAAATGTCCATTGACAGATGAATGGATAAAGACAATGTGGTATATACATACAATGGAATCTTGATCAGCCTTAAAAAGAAGGAAATTCTACTGTTTGCAACATCAATGGACCTGTAACACCTTATGCTAAGTGAAATAAACTGGACACAAAAAGAAATACTGCATAATCTTCCATTATGTGTGGAATCTTAAAAAGTCAAACATATAAACAGAAAGGAGATTGGTGGTTAGCAGGGGGTGGGGTGAGGGGGTTCAATGGGTATGAAGTTAGTTACACAAGATGATTAAGTCCTAGAGATTGCTGTACAATTTAGTGCCATAGTTAACAATACGCTATTGTGCATTTAAAAATTTAAGAGGGTAGATTTCATGTTAAGCATTCTTCAACATACAAACACAGAAAGCAAAGGGACACGAGGAAATTTTTGGAGGTGATTGGTATGTTTATAACCTTGATTTTGGTGATGGGATAATGGGTGTATGCATTAAGTCCAAGCTCATCAAAGTATATACATTAAATATGTAAAGTTTTCTATATATCAATTATACCTTATTAAAGCTATAAAAATAGTAATTTTTGCACTTCTCTTTATGATTAGACACTATGAGGTAAAAACTACCTACTTGACTACCAATGCTGTTATAGTTTCTGTGCTATGACATCTTTGTTTCATGGTTCCTCCTAAATTGCAATCATTCTTCATTCCCACAGGATACAAAATACCTATAAGCCAAAGAACTGAGACTTAGGCATTTAAAAAAAAAACACACTAAACAATTCTAAGATATCATTACAGAAGCAAAAATGCATTATTTATGTTACTGATTACCTGGAGAACAAAAGATTGAGGTGTTGGCGATTGAGTTCAGAAAATACTGGCGTACTTGACTCCACCAACTCACCCAGGTAGAGGGGAACTGAAGCATAGAGTGGAACCAGTAAGCCATGGTTAGCCATGACTGCAAGACTCTATTGAGAACAGCTGCTGACCTCAGCGGGGCATTTTCTGGATGCTGAGATGGGACAGCGTAGTCTTTTTTAACAGAACAAGTAAGGTGCTCATCATCCCAGAAACTACTTCTTCAGCTGTTGGCTAATTCTTCAGTGTGTGCCTGATCAAGGGCTAACAGCTGAGCTGAACGTTTCCTGAACCATCTTTCTCAATTAACTTTGATCTAAGTTCTAGTCTGTAAATGAGAAATGCAAGTAAGAATGAGGGTCAATTTATTTTAAGTAAATTTATCATTAAATATCAACGTGTATCATTTCAAACATTTGTAAATATCACAATTTATAGAAAATTAATGTAATCGTAAAATTATTGGAACAATGATTTTCACAATTATTTACATTAACTCAAACTACCTTTGTAGAAACAAACAATGTTTAAAAGTGTCCTTGCCACAAAGTAATAATTTCATAGTACCATTCTGTAACATTTATGTCACTAAAGTGGCAGCTGCACCAATAAAACCCAGCAGATTCAATAATTTACAAACAGCATAATCAGAACTGAAAATGCAAGCTACCATTCATTCCAAACAAAACAAAACCTTTTATATTAATATACAAATATTTTTCCATTTTCATCACTGAAGAAAATAATTAGGAGGCAGTACTTTCTTGTTTGTAGTAAAAAAATTAAGCTTATTTTAAAATTGACATTGAGAAGCTAGATTAGGTAAGTTGCTATAATGCCTCACATTAAATTTTTTGAGAATTTCTTGGTTGTGGCTGCAACCCAAGAAGGAAATTCTTGGGTTTACTGGAAGCTTTTTCTATCAATTAAACCATTTTTCTGTTGTATTAATAATATGTCCATAAGCAGAGATAACTACTTGTCATCTCAAATAGAAATTTTAATTTCTTATCAGCAATTTATAACATACTTAGATGGAAAGAGATTCTTGGCTCTTTTTTTCTACTTAAGTTTATAAACTTTTTTTGATATTCCCTCAAGGATCCTAAATAGGTCTAAATTTATATCAAAGGAAAAGCAAACTTTATAGGACTAAGTGCTTGTATTTGAAAACAATATTTGCTATAGTATTCCACAGGGTTTTTTTTTTAGCATATAAAAGTATGGTATAAGAAATTATAGTCACAATAAAGTACATTTTATTTTATTCACATAGAACATATACTTGAATTTTAAATGTTGGCTCTTCAAGAAAGCTTCTCCTGGGAAATAATATGCATAACCGTTGCCCAAAAATGTATACAGCTGTTTTCCCCACAATATTTATACACATAGTGGTCCACTTAAGACCAGCCCCATTAGAATCCACTGAATATAATGTGCTCTTAATTCATAAATGGGCTACCCTCAGTATATAAAATATAAACGCATGTATGTTACACATACAAAGTAAGAAATATAAAAAGGAGAGATGAAAAGAAAAGGAAGTGTTCTTCCCTATAAGATCCTGACAGAAATTCATTGTAATTAGTGAGAACATGTACTCTTAATTTATAAATGGGCTACTCTCATTATACAAAATATAGAGGCATATATGTTATACACAATGTAAAAAATATAAAAAGGAGAGATGAACGAAAAAAAAAAAAAGGAAAGTGTCCTTCCCTATAAGATCCAGATAGCAATTCAGCATAATTAGTGAGACCATGTAAAATATATGAAGAATTTTCAGTTTTGGCAAATACTTTTTAGAAAAATGCCTAAAGAATGAGGGTACGAAATTTCTATTTTAAGAATTTAGTAGAGGCTTCCATTTAAACATTTAGTGAAGATGTTGTGGTCTCCCTAATAAGCAGAGAAGAGGACTTTGGGTAGGGGAGTCTGTTAAAAAGAAGCAAACAAAAAATCACAGATTTTTAGCCGGTTAGTAATAGCCCCTTAATGAAGCGTGTGTAGTGCAGGAATCAAATCCTGGCCCATCAGAGTTTTAATATACATGATAAAAGATTCCAGTGGATAGGATCTGAATTCTTCCTAGATCTTGCAGGGAATGAGGCAGGAAATGATTGCAAAGGAGGGGGTCAGCCCCAAAGGTGGCTGGTCCAATCTTAACTAATGCTGTTGAAAAACACATCAAATGTTTCTATAGCATTCTTTCTGCTGCATTTTCTTTATTTCAAGCCACAGGTCTACTTGGAGGATCATGCAGCAAGTGGCTTATAAATAAAATCAGTCTATGAATAGTGTCATCACATTAAGAGACAGAATCACTGAATTCTCTCCATAGGTAAAGAGCTCGCATCTTTGGAATCCATGAGTTGGTAGTATTTACGGCATACCTAAAATGGGACAAAAATCATATATATCAATAATAATAAACATGCAATTTAGGAGTTAAAGCAATGAAGATGATTTGATCATTATTGAGCTAGAAATTCCATATGATTCCTAAATATTGCTTCACAGGTAAAATGCAACAAATATAACTGGGCCAATTTCAAAATTAGCAAATGAACACTATTGCTAACTGTTTACCAAGACAAGTCATTCCAATTTTTCTCAAATCTCAGCATATGTTACCAAGAGAGATTCTAAAGATGGCAATCATATCTATTTTGGAAGTCTGGGAATTTGGACATTTACTGTATCCTTTAGCCTAGAGATATGTTATATATCCTATTTTTTCAAAGACCAAGCTTTTTCATTCTGTACTGGTATCAAAGGGAAACAGAAGGGGAAAAATCTCAATGAAAACATTCAGCTGCAATGCTATTTTCTTTCCTTTTCCAGACCATCATAATGCAGCCAAAAACAAACAAACAAGGAAAACAAAACAAAAAAACCCTCAGGATAAAGAAAAAAACTAGAAGTTTTCCTAAAACAGCATTAAAAAAAATTTAAATTATAGTTCTTCTGGGGAATACTCAGACTATTCCACCAAACATTCCTGAGAAGCAGAAAGAAAATAAGCATCTGCTAATTCTGTACAGATTTATGTATACAGAAGCCTTTTGTAAGGTGTAAAGCACTAATACCAACATGGTTATTATGGAAGAAAAAGATTTGAACAAATTTATTATAAACAAGAAGAACACAGAAAAAGGTAAATCTAATTTTAAATTCTCATGCACATAATCATGAAATTTTATCATGATTTAAAAGATAATGTTCTGCTAATGTAGATAATTTTTATTCCCTTTCTGCTAATGTAAATAACTTTTCATTCCATATTTATATATAGTGCTTTAGTGATGATGCCAAGCTGATTAATGCTTGTCAGACTTCTAAAAACAGATGTTCTCCCATATCAATAAAAATTTTTTACATTTTAAACCCAGGTCATCTTGTAATTAATTAAGAGAAATAATTCAACTCTTTCCCTAATTAAGAAGATTTTTTAAATGTTTCACTTTCTTGGCAACATATGAAATATATCATTTCCATTTAGGCCATTAATTTGAAGAAAAACTGAGCTATCATCAGGAACAACTTCCAAAAATGATCATTATATTTAAATTAATGCTGGTTACACAGTGAGTTTTATAATGTACTGAGCAATTTTACTTTTATAAGAATATTCAGAATATGCAAAAATAATAATTCAGTTTGAATTTCACCCCCAATTTATTTCAGCAATAATTAAAAAAAATTTCAGTTCACCAATGTATTTTCTTAACTAAAATAAAAGTGACAATAAATTTTCTCCAGGTTTAGAGTTTTACAGAAACTCTGCTAACATACTCTGGCCGAAAGTCTTACCAGGATTGAAATATTAAGACTTGTGTAGCAGATTTTCATAAGTATGAAAAACAACTTAGGTACATTTGAAAGCAAATTCAATTGATTTCAAATACTATACATTTCATCTAACACTCTGAACATCCTTTCATTTAAGCATGAACAGTAGTACTTGTGCTTCCTGCTGCACTTGCCAGCAGAATGCAGCCCCTCAAAGAAAATCATCTACTAAAAATCAAAGAGAATAAAAGCAGAGTCACAGTCCTTAATGCTGAATTAAATGGTCTATTAACTAGACCTTTAATAGATTTTCCAGGTTCCTAAGAACAGGAAAAAGGAAAAATACTGAAAACTTTCTGTTGATTTATACACAAATACATTAATGCTAACTCATATAATTGTCTAATTTAAAGAGGAACTGACCTGAGAGGTACCTTGCTCCGATTAACATTACCACGCTACTCACTATAAAAAAGCCCAAGGGTAGACTACAGAAGATACTAGGGTCACCTGTTGTCATCCGAGTAGGAGGGAATTCCAGTCAAGCAAACCAAAAGAGAGACACATAATTACAATATTTGTGTTAAGAATCACATGATAGCAAAAAAAAAGTTATAAAAATAGTATATTCATAAAAGCTAGCCAAGAGTTATTACTTTAAATCAAAACCAGAATCCAAACTGAGAGCTTATGACAGTTTAACAAACAATACAGATAGCATGCCACAAATAGCAAGAACATCGAGCATATAGACCAACATAAACCTTCCACTGGCAAAGCCAAAGAAAGCTGAAGGAGAACTTTCTTTTTGGGAGGCTGCTGATTTTAGCTTTCTTGGTTCTTCCCCAAAAGATACTAAGTGAGCAATCCCATTCCCCATCCAGATTAAAATTATAGATCCTTTGGCTATCAGAGAAGACTTATATTAGTCCAATTCATTAGTTTGAAAATGAATTTCAAACCCTACTGGTTTCATTTTCTTTTTTACACACAGTTGGTATAACAAAATGAACCTGAAAATTTAATGTTACTATAATTTAAAAACTAAACTGTATTAATATACATTTTAAAATATTGTCTGAGAACACAATTGTTTTGATATTTTCTAACCTGATTGAAAACATTTCCTTTAAAGAATAGCTAGATAGATACAGACATAGGCTTTTCTTGAATTTGAACATTTAACAATTTTTGAAAAAAATGTTATTTTGGTGGGTTTGGAGTAAAAAGTCATGAAGTCATTATTTATCATAAGCTCTCTCCAAAAAATATTAAATCCCCAATCATTTCTACAACATTTAAAACATATTAAATGTATGCTAAAAATTCTTTACGTTCTATTCAAATATAGTTACCAAGAAGAAAATAAATATGAATGCTTTAAAATTGGCAATATGCTTTGGAAATTAAGCTAACATAATATTCTTCCCATAAATTAAAACTATTTAAAGAGGATATGAGGCCAGGTAGCAATCTGAATAGCCTTATGAGATCATCAAAACAGGATTCTATCTGTACTACTATTACATAGCTTACATTGCATGAAGAACAATCAGCATTTCACTAATTGAATATTGTTATCTGGATTATTATACAGTTTTTGAGACTCTCAAAATGTTGTACATGAGTGCTTTTCATAAATCTACTACAAATTGTTTTTCACACTTTGCCTTAAATACACTGCAGCCTAACTGAAACAAAAATCAAGTTTGAAAAATCGAAAGCTCTCAAAAAATCAAATTATTTTATCATCAATTCTGATGGCAGAAACAAAAGAATCATGTAATTTTCTTTATCCACTTTTTCTTGGCATTTTAAGTTCACTGACAGTAAGGTAAGCAAACAGAGAGAAAATGATAATTGGCTTTGTGGGAACTTGGCGATTAAAATCATATCCTCAACTGCAAGTAAGGAAGAAGTATGTATGGCATCAACATGGAGGCAGATATGGCGAGGGAGGGGAACAGGTTGAATTGTGCCATTTTATTTATTTATTTGGCCATATAATATTTTTTTGGCCATAAAATAAATAAAATACATTTTATTTCTTTATTTTTTGGGAGCATGCGGGATCTTGTTCCCTGACCAGGGATGAACCTGTGCCCCATGCATTGGAAGTGTGGAGTCTCAACCACTGGACTGCCAGGGAAGTTTCTGTGCCATTTAAAAAAATACAACTAGTCAAAGAAATCACAGAACTCATTTTCATCAGCTTCTAACTGAGGGCAACCAGAAAATAAATCAGAGTGCACGGCTGTTGCATCCTTCAAAGGAACTAGCACTGTGCTACAAAAAATACCTATGATTGAGAAGTTTAACTGCAAAAGGTCTCAAAACTGCAGACAATCTTAGCAAGAAAGGCTTTGTCACCATCTTAGAAAGAAAGGTGGGTCTCAGAGCAAAAGATTTAAAGACAATGGGTATTAAGCCTAAAGCTTATTTAGGATAATAAAAGCTTCAAGTAGAAACA
Source organism: Okapia johnstoni (assembly GCA_024291935.2). Lineage (NCBI taxonomy): Eukaryota > Metazoa > Chordata > Mammalia > Artiodactyla > Giraffidae > Okapia > Okapia johnstoni. The sequence goes on along the minus strand of CM044305.1, from coordinate 24,824,713 downwards.
GGATGATCCCAGAAGCTTCTCTGAAAACCTAGATACATTAAAAGTGGTTCTTGGGACTTCCCTGGTGATCCAGTGGCTAAGACTTTGGGCTCCTAATGAAGGGAGCCCAGGTTTGACCCCTAGACAGGGAACTTGGTTCCACATGCTGCAACTAAGCACCGGTGCAGCCAATAAATAAATAACTTTTAAAAAAAGTGGTTCTATACTCACTTTGGGGTTGGAAGGCAGGCTATATTTCATTTATAAACTCGTCTCTCTTAAACTATATGCTTCAAATTATTGGCCATTGTTTCATTCATTAAATTCCAAATCTTGTATTTAGCAACGGATTACAATATCATGCCATATTAAAGGTATGTTAAAGGCTGTTTCAATATTAAAGGCAGCTCAGAGCTGTTTACAACTGAATAGTTTATTTACGGTAGATACCTTCCCACCTGAGCGATTAAAAACAAAAGTCCTCTAATTTCTGCCAAGAGCATTTCCCAATTATGACATTTCTAATTTACTATGCTTGGTACTTTTCTTCCTCTTTTTTTTTTTTCTTTTTTCTTTTTTCTTTTTTTTATTTTTTATTTTATTATTATTATTTTTTTTTCTTCCTCTTATTTCAATGAATTCTCACAACATACACTCACTAAGGGCTTGGGAGCAGTCTAGGAAGTAGTGAAATGCATTATGAAATCAATATAGCTTTTGGTCGGTTCAGGTCATGAACACAGCCCCCCAAAAAGGCAAAGTCAGTTACAAAAAGAAAAAAAAAAAGTTTAGTTGATTTTTTTTTCATTAGGAAGAAACTAGAAATACTTTTACTTTTAGAAAACTAAGTTATCAATCAAAGTACCAGGAATAAACTAATAAGGAAAGGTATGGCAGGACAGAGATAAGCACATATATCAATCTGATAATTTACATTTTATGTTTAGAACTTTAAAGTATTTTCAAAATGTTAGAAACTATGAGCATATGATAATGCTATTCTTCAGAGCAGCCTTGCTAAGTATAAACAGATACTTAAAGAAGCTATTTAACATACTAGGACAAAGTGGCAATAACAAAAAAAAAAACATTTTTACCACTTTCTGAAGACTGAGTTGTAACCCAACCCATTGATTTCATCACAGCTTTCTTCCATGTAGAATAACGAATTTCACTTTCTATAAATAGAAGGTAGGAAAACCATACATAAGAAAGGCAGTTTACTCAATGTTATGTGGCAGACTGGATGGGAGGGGAGTCTGGGGGAGAATGGATACATGTATATGTGTGGAATCATCTGCCAGGAGACCCCAGTTCGATTCCTGGACTGAGAAGACCCACTGAAGAAGGGATAGGCTACCCACTCCAGTATTCTTGGTTTCCCCGGTGGCTCAGACAGTAAAGAATCCGCCTGCAATGAGGGAGATCTGGGTTCAATCCCTGGGTTGGGAAGATCCCCTGGAGAAGGGAACAGCTCCCCACTCCAGTATTCTGGCCTGGAGAATTCCATGGACTGGATAGTCCATGTGGTCGCAGAGTCGGACACAACTGAGCGACTTTCACTTTCACATGTATGGCTGAGTCACTTTGCTGTACACCTGAAACTATCAATAACAACTGTTAGTTACTATACTCCAATAAAAAAATAAAAAGTTTTTTAAAAAAGAAACAGTTTACTAAGATGTTCCAAGTACTAATATTCACTCATCATTCTTGACAAATTGTTTCACTTATTAAACTGATGCTTGTTACACTGTATTTAACTGACATGGAGCTTTACCAGGACTCCGATCCCAGTATGGCTGCCAAAGACTGCCAGTGAGGGCAGAGAGAAGCTTGTGTGGAAGCTGGAGGGAAATTCAGCCTGGTCTGCAAACTGAAGGGAGATGCAGAGACAGGCTATCTGCTAAGACCAGGTCATTCACAAGCAGGTGATGATGAATTAGAAAGGAGAATCCTATTTGATCTGCTTTCTCTTTGGGGGAAGGCAGAGGACCTTGGAAAGTGAAAGTCACTCAGTCATGTCCAACTCTTTGTGACCCCATGCACTGTAGCCCGCCAGGCTCCTCTGTCCATGGAATTCTCCAGGCAAGAATACTGGAGTGGGTAGCTGTTCCATTCTCCAGGGGATCTTCCCAACCCAGGGATCGAACCCAGGTGTCCCGCATTGTAGGCAGATTTTTTACCATCTGAACCACCAGAAAATCCACTATGATACCATTTTATAGACAGCTTTTTAAAAAGGTTTAAAACCAAATTGAATATATAAAACCTGACTTTTGTACACAAACTTAATTACAGGTATTGGAGCTTCTCAGGTGGTGCAGTGGTAAAGAATCCACCTGCCAATGCAGGAGATGCAAGAGACATGGATTTGATCCCTGGGTTGGGAAGATCCCCTGGAGGAGGAACTGACAACCCACTCCAGTATTCTTGCCTGGAAAGTTCATGGACAGAGGAGCCTGGCGGGCTACAGTCTATTGGTCGGTCTTGTGGCTTAGTTTTGTTTGTTACAACAGTGAGTCAAATATTTAATGCTCATTGATGTAAATTGTTGCTGCTTTTGTCAGGCTAGCCCTGCTGTGCTTAATTAAAAGTTACCAGAATGGTCCTTAGCCCAGTTAATCCTGTCCTAAAACTGGGCATTGGCACTAAAGATGACCCAATGCAGACATGATGTGTCAGTGGTCTATATATCTCCCTTGTCACTGTCAGAAAAGGTTACACTAACAGGCTATTAATAAAACTGATAATGTGGCACTGTTATCCTTGTACATGAAGAGACTATAAACAGTAGAAGTGAATGGTAAAAAAGTGATTATAGAAGTTTGTTTTTTTTAAAATAGGGAACTATTTCTCTTATTCACATTCATTCAAATATGAAGCCAAATATGTTTAACAGCTGAATATGAAATTACCTTTGCATTTGCAATCTTATTTCATTTCTTGATTTGTGACTAAACCACCAAACTCTCTCTCCCTTTTCACAGTACACCAATCTTCAGTCTTTACGAGTACCCTCACTGAAAAAGATAACTGTGGAGCACAGGGAACTATACTCAATATTATGTAATGACCTATAAGGGAAAAGAATCTGAAAAACATAGTATATATAATTGAATCACTTTGCTGTACTGCTGTAACTAACACAACATTGTATTAGAAATCAACTCTACAATAAAAATAAAGAGATAAAAGTACCCTCAGCGTTGATCTGAGGTTCAAATCGCTCCATTGTGACAGCCGACAAGTCCTCAGGCTCCAGACTCCAGACGCCAACCCCTTCTGCAGCCCCTGCAGCCATGGCGGCTCCCAGGGCAGTTGTTTCGGGCATGGACGGCTTCACTGAGGGGAGCGAACAACATCACTATCTTAGCAGTTACATATGCCTGAAAAATCAGTTCTTCCAAAAAAACATGACTATTGGGGTTTGAAGGAATGAGGGCTTACTGACCTACTGGAATATACAGAATGTCTGCTTGTAGCTGCATAAGGATTTTGTTGTTGGTCATTCCACCGTCTACCTGCAAATGGCTGAGTGGAATTCCACAGTCGCGGTTCATGGCGTCCAAAATCTCAAAAAAAAAAAAACCCCAGTGCAATGAACATCATCAAAGTACCACACAGTAATATCTCAGAAAATAGCCATCTTCTACTTAAAAATACACAAAAGCTCCCCAAAGCCTACAGAAGGAAAATTGAGATTTCTTCTAGGTCCTCCTTGATCTGGTTACCACCAACCTTTTCTCTTACCACTCCTCTGCACTCACCTCTATATCCAAGCAAGCCAGACAACTCTGTTTTGCGCCCTGATTTCCTGCCGTGGTGTCTGTGTTTGTGCTACTACTCAAATCCTTTGCCTAATATGTGTCGCTCAGCATCCCCTCAACTGTAAAATGCCCAGTGTCCAGCAGCTAACAGGAACTTAGAAAGTAATGACAGCTGGGAAAAGAAAACAAACTTGCATTGATTACATTACAGTTTAGGCAGGCTTAATTTAAAAAAAAATTTTGAGGGGGGCCTTACTGTTCAGCCCATGGGATCTTAGCTCCCTGACCTGGGATGGAACCCGTGACCCCTGCAGTGGAAGCATGAAGTCTTAATCACTGGACCACTAAGGAAGTCCCCAGGCTTAATTTCTAATTATGTTGGGAAGATTGAGGGCAAGAGCAGAAGGGGACAGCAGAGGATGAGATGGTTGGATGGCATCACTGACTCAATGGACATGAGTTTGAGCAAACTCTGGAGATGGTGAAGGACAGGGAAGCCTGGCGTGCTGCAGTCCATGGGGGTCACAAAGAGTCAAACACAACTTAGTGACTGAACAACAAGAACAAGCTTATTAAATTTTCATAAATTTCTAGCATATACATATATATAAAATTTGTTTAGGAATAATAAAGGTGGATTAAGTACAGGAAAAAGGCCCATGTTTGATTACCTCTCGAGTTTGGAAACAAACAGCTTCTAATGCAGCAAAAGCAATATGGCATTTATTGGTGAACTGAGTGAGCCCACAGATGATCCTAAAAATACACACAAAGATTTTTAAGATTACAGCAGAATAAATGAGTCATCAATCGAGAATGTGCTAAATATGGAAAGGTTGAATTTGGTACATAGACGTGTATGGGGTCGGGGGGGAGCCAAAACTGGGCACAAATATTAAGTTGCTGGCAAAATCCTTATAGTCTACAATGTTGCATCCACATATGAAAAAGTTCATGATCTATCTGAATAGATGACAATAATATAAAACCAAATCAATATTCATTTAGATGATGGCCTTTTGATACATAACTTGCAGGTATCTTGAAGATAAATGATAATAATACTAACATGAATAGGAATATGGCTGGGGCTTATTGTCAGATGACATAACTTCATGGATTTTTTTCTAATATTTATTTATTGATTTGGCTGAACCAGGTCTTAGCTGTGGCAGGTGGGATCTAGAACCTAGGTGCCCTGAATTGGGAGGGAGGGCAGAGTCCCAGCCACTGAACCACCAGGGAAGTCCCTGGAGTTCTTCTTTAGGTCATGCCACGGGGCATGCAGTGTAGTATCTTAGTTCCTCAACCAGGGATCGAATCCATGCCTCCTGCAGTGGAAGCGTGGAGTCCTAACCACTGGACAGCCAGGGAAGTCTCAACTTCTTAGAGTTTAAAGGTTCTAAAATTATACTTCCCAAGTATAAAAGATTTCCTCCATACTTCAAAATCATTTGAAAATATAAAACTATTAACCAAAAAGTTCTTAGCTAATATAGTAAATAAATCAAGACTGACAAAAGCATACCTTATTTTCAATTCTTACCCTCTTGCACTGGGCTCCCAATAAGGTGCATACAGCCCCGAAAATGCTGGGACGAAATAGCAGCCATAAGAAGTACCTACTTCTTTAGCAAGTTTTTCTAACATTAAAAACAAACGACAACAACAAAAAAACACAAAAAATCATTCTAGTATATACTACTTCTTTTCATCAACAAGCACATGTGTTTAAAAAATTAGGACAGGACTTTCGATTTCCTAATATGCAGTACAGCAAAATGTTGCTAATTGTAGCAGAATACGAGGAGCAAGAAAAGCAAATTTCTCCACATTGAATACCTACCACTAAAATATAACCCAGTCCAAGAATGAAAGGAACTGGATTAGTTTTGTTAAGGTATTGTAGCTCATTTCCACTATTTTTAAAAAAAATATTTAATTTATTTTCGGATGTGCTGGGTCTTTATTGCTATGCCCAGGCTTTCTCTAGTTGCAACGAGTGGGAGCTGCTCTCTAGACATGGGGCACAGGTTTCTCATCGCAGTGGCTTCTCTTGTGAAGCACAAACTCTGGGGCATGTGGCCTCAGTAGGAGTGGGGTATGGGCTTAGATGCCCCATGGCATGTGGGATCTTAGTTCCTGGACCAAGGATTGATCCTGTGTCCCGTGCATTGGCAGGCAGATTCTTAACCATTGGACCATCAGGGAAGTCCCCATTTCCACTATTTTTAAGGTTGCTGACTAGCAAATGAAGAAGTGGCCTTCATTGCATTCCTAATCAGAAATGTGTCCCTGATTGCCTCACCTTCAAGTGAAATGAAACAAGTAGAAGGAGAGTGGGTGGGGAGTTCAAAATAATTACCTATCGTTTGAAAATAGCCATAGTAATACTTAAATTACAGGTACTGGAGTTTTAATTCTCACTCTAATAAGAGTTAAAGCTCTTTTTCATCAGATAAATTTAACTGCAGATTCTGGCAATCTTCGGTGCTCAATTTTACACTTGGGTAATTTTTATGCCCTACAGTGCCTGTTTATGAATAAGCACCACTAATTATGTCAATTGGTTGTTTTATAAATCTTCACAAAGAGTCTTTTATATATAAATCAAACTCATAATAGGGTTCCGTATAGTTTAATGTCAAATACAGGGCAAAGCGTTAACAGACTGCAAGGGTAAAATATTTAAAATTTTCATTATTTATATTCCAGCCCTTCGTTAGAACATACTCACCAATTTCCTCAGAGCTTTTTATAATTCCAAGATTGTCTCTCAGCCAGCGAATAACAGCACCGGCTATAGCTACTGAACCCTATAGGAAAAAAGGAATCCAAGAGAGAATATATTAAATATGTTATCAGTATATAAAGTTCTTATTGAGCATATTCTCTATGTATGATTCTACCAGATGGATACAATTCAAAAATTTCAACTCTGGGACTTCTACAAACGTCATAAACCAGGTCTTTTAAATATAAACATGGTTTTATCTAAGTCATTATAGAAATTTTTCTTGGGGCAGAGAAGAGAGCCCTCCAGTAGACCTTGGACCTGTCCCCATAGATGGACATCACTGTGCTAAGCAATTTGTTTCTTGTACAATTGTCCTGTTGCTAAATTACAAAGGTATATTATCACCCAGAATACACTCCCATCGTAGCCACAAAGTTATTAGGAAATATTACCCTGAAAGTTTTTTAAGCCCATTTCCCAAATTGAACAGTGTATTAAATCTAGCAACCACACAAAAAGAAATCAGCAAAGAAAGCTAACTACAAAGTAATTATTCTTAGATAACTAATGAGGACCTAACTGTATAGCACAAGGAACTCTACTCAATGCTCTGTGGTAACCTAAATGAGAAGGAAATTTTTAAAAGAGGGGCTATATGTATAACTGATTCACTTTGCTATATAGCAGAAACTAACACAGCATTATAAAGCATTTATACTCCAATAAAAATTAAAATTAAGTAAGTAATTGAGGTGACAGAGTTAGTCTTTGGGGAAATAAAAATGTTCTCAGTTTAGACTGTGGTGATGGCTGCACAACTCTGTGCACATACTAAAAACCACTGAATCATACACTTTAAAAGAGTAAATTGTGTGATACAGAAAGGACATCTCCATAAAGCTGTTTATAAAAAAAAAAAAAGACTCTTAGGCCAAAAGAAGTATTAGCACAAACCATTAGCAGTTTCAAAAAAGGTTTTTTGGTTCTGATGTTTCATTCATACACATTTGTTCATCTTCCGTGTTTTTTTTTTTTCATATAGGTTATTAGTGTAAATGACTTCCATAGAGTCACCCCAAACCAAAACATCAGGTAATATAGTAAGTGTAGGAAACAGAATTTTTTTATATGTTGCCCGCCTCCATCCCCAGTAAATTGAATTGCAAATGGTTATCCCTTCTTGCCATCAGTTTTCAGGATGTAAACAAACTAGACGCTGAACATGTTGCTATTAACACATTCTACCATTCATAGCTGCTATGAGAACAAGTCACTATATTCTACTGAAAAACTGGCAAACCACCAGTCGCTCTTTTTATATAGTGAATTTTCAGCTATAAAAATTATTTGAGGAACTGATTCGACATCTCTGTGAAGATAGAACCAGACTTTAAAAGTGGGACAATGACAGTTTAGCAAACACCTGATAAGGGACCCTAACCCAATGTCTCTCCTCAAAGAATACACTTCCTAACTTTGATATATTACATACTTAGGTACAGAGTAGGACCATTAAGGAGAACTAAGTACATTTTTTGCTTTCAGAGACAATTCAACTCTGAAACATCCTTTGGAAGCAAACAGTTCAGAGATACTAGTTGCCAAAGACTAGAAAACACATACGATTCTCTAGACCAGTGCCGTTAACAGAAATATAATGTGAGTTGCAGATGTAATTTAACTTTTTTAGTAACCATAGTTAAAAAGGTTAGATTAATTGTAATATATTTTGTTTAACTCAATATGTTTAAAAATATTATCATTGTAACATGTAATAATATAAACACTGAGATATGTTTATATATATATATATATATATATATATATATATATATATATATATATATATATAATTCACTAAGTCTTTGAAATCAGGTATATATTTCCCACTTATAGCACATTTCAATTTGGAGTAGCCACATTTCAAGTGTTCAATAGTCAGGTGTGGCTAGTGGCTACCATACTGGACAGCACAGTTCTAGATCTACATGGAAAAACAGATGTTCTTTCTCCTTATACACTCAAAAAGACACTGGTCCTACATGGCATCTAACCAAGAAATGTGTATGTTTCCAATGGTTTTAGGTGAGTAAACAACAAATTTTAAAAAGCCATTGAGCTGGAAGTCTAGTGGAGTGGTCTTATGGCTATCAGCTAGTGGAACTTCATTATTTTGGGAAATCAAATGTTGGTGTACCTCCTTTCCACTGATGAGGGCAATATGTTAGTTACATGCTCAGATAATTATTTTTGAGAGGAAGCAATGTGGTTGTAATAAAAGGAAAATCAAGATTTTCATTAAAGGTAACTGACTGAGAACATTATTTAAAGCCACTGTCAAGCTTCCAGAAGAAAATTATTTGAAATTTGGTCATCAGGAGTATACAGGAGTGTTCTATTGTTGAACAAAGAAGTAGGTTTAATATGAAAAACACTTATCTGAAATAAGTATATAATTTTGGTATCATGATATAATACTTGGTATAGCTCTTCACAAATTAATAAAAATAACAGAAACCTCCAAATTCACAAAAGATGTAGTCTTCTGAATCCAAAGGCAGGAGATAAATTGGAAGGTGGCATAATGCTTTGAAAATGGGCAGGGAAAGAGTACAGGAATGGAAACCTAAAATGATAGATAGAAGGTGACTGTCTACTTGCGATCAAATAAGTTACTGTGAATTATATCATAAATATAAAGATTCAATACTTCAGCTCATCAACTACAAATATGAATCAACCCTTATTCTAAGTCACGATCCACTCGGAAAGCTACCCAGAAGCCTAATTGCGGTTTTCTAAGAAAAACAAAAACATAATAGAAATGAGAGGGCTTCCCCAGTGGCTCAGCGGTAAAGAATCTGCCTGAAACGCTGGAGACGTGGGTTCAATCCCTTGGTTGGGAAGATCCCCTAGAGAAGTAAATGGCAACCCACTCCAGTATTCTTGCCTGGGAAAACCAATGGACAGGGGAGCCTAGTGGGCTAAGGTTCATAGGGTTGCAAAGAGTCAGATACGACTGAGTGACTGAGCATGCACAAAGAAAAACATAATAGAAATGAGGGGTGAAAAGAAGAAGTTCAATGATAACTGGACAAGAGAAATAAATTACTCAAAACTAGACACACAGCCTGGAAAGTGAAAAGCTATGGAAAAGGCTATGTGAAGATTAGATTAAAAATAACCGAGTAGGTCTGATATAATGTCACAGCAGGCAAACATACATTCCCTCTAAAGTTCCTTGAGATGAATGTTACTGCCATGAACAGTATTATAAAGTAGATTACTTCAGGATGTAGGATGTGTCTTACAATGAAGTTATGGTTAAAATCAGTACATGGGAGAAAAATTATGTAAAATTTAGGTTATCCTTAAATTGCTCAAAATCAACCATTAGGCACAGGAAACAGTTTTGTGTATGCTACAGTAATACACAACACTATATAATTTATACTGTACTTAATTTATATATGATTACGAATGCAAAAATCTAACTCTACAGCATTTTTAATTGCAAAGAGAAGACAACAGGAGCAGAGAGGTGAATTGGGGAAGCATTTTTGAAATGTAATCTGTATCATTAATACTTTGGTAACAAGTTAGAGAATTAAAATTAAAAGCACTTATTTGTCAGAAAGTATACTTTCTAATGGAGAAGGCACTGGCACCCCACTCCAGTACTCTTGCCTGGAAAATCCCATGGATGGAGGAGCCTGGTAGGCTACAGCCCATGGGGTCGCTAAGAGTCGGACACGACTGAGCGACTTCACTTTCACTTTTTCCTTTCATGCACTGGAGAAGGAAATGGCAACCCCCTCCAGTATTCTTGCCTGGAGAATCCCAGGGACGGGGGAGCCTGGTGGGCTGCCGTCTATGGGGTCGCACAGAGTCGGACACGACTGAAGCAACTTAGCAGCAGCAGCAGTAGCAGCATACTTTCTAAGAAAGTACATTAGAAAAGTCCATAAACAATGTTTATAGGCCCCCATGATCCTCAACTCCTGCTATTCATGTTCTGCCATGATCCTTTCCCTTTAAGTAAAGTGGGATCTATGACTTGCTTTTAACCAACAGGACCTGTCAAAGGTGACAGGATGTATGTGGCAATGTGTATGTGATTATGTTGCATAAGATTATCACATCTGTTTTCTGGACTCTCTTCCCCTCCTTGCTGGTGTTAAGTCCTCATGTAGGAAGGAACTGCAGGTGGCCTCTAGGAACTGAGGGCAGCCTCTGGCTGACTGCTGGCAAGAAACTGAAACCTCCAGTCCTACAACCACAAGGAACTAAATTTGGTCAATAACCTTAGTGAACCTAGAAACAGATGGAGTCTCAGATGAGACTGCAACCTCAGTCTACACCTTGTGCAATCTCACTTTAAATCTTGACTGCAGCCTAGTGAGACCTGGACTAGAGGATCCAGCTAAGCTTTGCCCAGAATCCTGATCCATGAAAACTGTAAGATAATAAATGGGTATGGTTTTAAGCCACTTACATCAGTGGTAATATTGCAGCAACAGTTAACTAATAAATAAGGCTTATACCTAAAATGAGTATCTGGCTCAAGAGAGATGAAAAACTCCAAAAAGAAAAACTTAACACTAAAATCACACAAAAAAGGACATTTAAAGAAAACAATGGCAGGGGGTGTTAGCCCCTATGGAAGATGGTATGGAGATTCCTTTAAAAACTAGGAATAAAACCCTCATATGACCCAGCAATCCCACACTCCTAGGCATATGTCCTGAGGAAACCAAAACTGAAAAAGACACATGTATCCCATTGTTCATTGCAGCACTATTTACAATAGCTAGAACATGGGTGCAACTTAGATGCCCATCGACAGATGAATGGTAAAGAAGTTATGGTACGTATACACAATGGAATATTACTCAGCCATAAAAAGGAACACATTTGAGTCAGTTCTAATGAGGTGGATGAACCTAGAGCCTATTATATAGAATGAAGTAAGTCAGAAAGAGAAAGATAAATATCATATACTAACACATATATATGGATTCTAGAAAGATGGTCCTGAAGCATTTATTTGCAAGGCAATAATGGAAAAACTGACATAGAGAACAGACTTATGGACACGAGGAGAGGGGAGGAGAGGGTGAGATGTATGGAGAGAGTAACATGGAAACTTACATTACCATATGTAAAATAGATAGCCAACGGGAATTTGCTGTATGTCTCACGGAAGTCAAACATGGGCTCTGTGTCAACCTAGAGGGGTGGGAAGGGGAAGGAGATGGGAGGGAGGTTCAAGAGGGAGGGGACATATGTACACCTATGGCTGATTCATGTTGAGGTTTGACAGAAAACAACAAAATTCTGTAAAGCAATTATCCTTCAAATAAAAAATAAATTAATTAAAAAAAACAATGGGGGTGTTATAAGGAATCCTCTTTGGTGCTCATGTTTAAATAGGCAAAAATGGCATAATATAGGATTTGGTATATAAACAATACCTATTGAGTGTCTACTATATGCCAGACTCTGGGATAGAGTGGTGAACAAGACAGGTAAGTCTTCTGACCGCAGGGAACTTATATCCTAGTGACAGAATACAGAACATGGAAGTCTCAAACCCACAGTATGCTCAAGTTCATAATCAGATCAAAGCTCCGCAGAAGAATTTTGTTTTGGGAAATCACATTTAGAAAAAGAAGATGAATAAGGAAGGGAGAAGCACAGCTTGGGGAAGATGGCACACAGATGGCAGAGGGAAGGCGGAACTACTCACTCTAGTTTGGTAATTCTTGCTCTATTTTGTTTCACTATCTTCCACCACTAAGGAAAATTTCCAACTAGCAACAGTGGGACAAAGTTCAGCAGTTTAATATGAGTTTAAAGTCTCAAAACAACTGAAGGATCATGTGTCCCACTTCCTGTTTACTAACAATGAAATAGGGACCCAGAGATGTTAACATTCTTAGTGATAAAATCCCTATCAACAGAGACGGTTGAGTTTGCGCTTTAAAAAATCACCTGTGTCCCTAACAGAGGATAACAGGCAAAATATAAAGAGAGAAAAACAAAGCAACACATGCTAACTCAAGAAGAGAATAGCATCAATGTGGACAGAAACAGAAATGCACAGACAAGTAGGGTTTGAGGTCACAGGCAAGATGGATTCTGATTCATTGTTCTGTACGTGTCAGGCAGCAGGAGGGGCTGGAACTGACTCCTGCAGAGGAAAAGAATTCAGAGTGCTTCATGTAAGACTAGGAAGAGTGTCAGTGCTTGAAGCCAGGGGCTCGGTGGTGCTCGCCTGCTTGTGTAGGGGTGCTGGAAAACAAGCAGTTGTCTACCTGCTGACTAAGGCTATTGGCTTAATGGAAAACGAGAGCAGAAGGGAAAATTGCAAAATATATGAAGAAATCCAGTATTAAAACATCAGACATAGTGTTCAGAAAACAGAACACCTACGTGCAAAAGAATCAAACCAGACTACTTTCTCACACCATATATGAAAATAAACTCCAAACAGATTTAAAACTTAAATGCAAGATCTGAAAGTATAAAATTTCTAGAAGAAAACACAGGCTGTATGCTCTTTGACCTCAGCAATATTCTTTTTGTACTGTCGCCTCAGGCAAGGGAAACAAAAGCAAAAATAAACTAAAAAGCTTTTGCACAGTGAAGGAAACTATCAACAAAATGAAAAGGCAACCCACTGAATGGGAGAGAATACTTGCAAATGGGATTAGTATACAAAATATACAAAGAACTCATATAACTCAATGTCAAAAACTATCTGATTAAAACATTGACAGATGACCTAAATAGACATTTTTCCAAAGAAGACATATAGATAGTAAATAGCCCCATGAAAAGGTGCTCAACATCACTAATCATCAGGGAAATGCAAATCAAAATCACAATGCAATCTCCTCACACCTGTGGGAGGATAGGGGGGAAAAGGGAACCCTTGAGCCCTGGTGTCCACTTCTGAGCAATTTTTCAAAGAAAACAAAAACACTAGTTAGAAAAGATAATATGCACCACCACATTCATTGAAGCATTATTTACAATAGCCAAGATATGAAAGTGACCTGAATATCTTTTGATAGATGAATAAAATGGATAATTTTATAATATATATAATGGAATATTACTCATCCATAAAAAGGGATGACATCTTGTGATTTGTGAAAATATGGGTGGACCTAGAGGGTACTTGCTAAGTGAAATAAGTCAGAGAAAGAAAATATAGCATGGTATCACTTGTATGTGGAATCCAAAAAATAAAACAAATGAACAAGCAAAATAGAAATAGACTTGCAGAAACAGAGAACAGAATGTTGGTTGCCAGAGGGGAAGAGGGTAGGAGGATGAGTGAAACAGATGAGGGAGATTAAGAGGTACAAGCTTCCAGTCATAAAATAAACAAGGCATGGGACTTCCCTGGTGGTCCAGTGGTTAAGACTCCATGCTTCCAGTGCAGGGGTTATAGGTTCGATCCCTGATTGAGACGCTAAGATCCCACAAGTGCCGTGGCCAATAAATAAATATATTAAAAAAATAAATAAGTCACAGGGATATAATATACAGCACTGGGAATATAGTCAATATATTATAATAATTTTGCATGGTGACAGATGCTAACTTGACTTATTGTGGTGACGATTTTGTAATGTGTAAAAATACTGAGTCACTATGTTGTACACTTAAAACTAAGTTAAGTGTAAGTTAATTACACTTCTATTAAAATTTGATTAAACTAAAACATATAGACTTTTTAGTAAATTAGATATTACTGCACATCATATTGGAGAAGGCAATGGCACCCCACTCCAGTCCTCTTGCCTGGAAAATCCCACGGACGGAGGAGCCTGGTAGGCTGCAGTCCATGAGGTCGCTAAGAGTTGGACACAACTGAGCGTCCTTGCTTTCACTTTTCACTTTCATGCATTGGAGAAGGAAATGGCGACCCATTCCAGTGTTCTTGCCTGGAGAATCCCAGGGACGGGGGAGCCTGGAGGGCTGCCGTCTATGGGGTCGCACAGAGTCGGACACGACTGAAGCGACTTAGCAGCAGCAGCAGCAGCAGCACATCATATGCTAGCTTAGAAGCATCAATTCTAGTAAAAATGTATGGAAGGGGAAGAAATGACATCAGTCAACAAAACTTAACAGTTGGAACAGAATTCATTCCAGTCTGACAAATGAGTCTTTAAAATAAGTATGTGTTAAATGTATTCAAAGGAGTGAATTAAGAGACTTTCCTGGTGGTCCAGGTTAGGAGCTTCCACTGCAGGGGTACAGGTTCAATTCCTGGTCGGGAAACTAAGATCCCGCATGCCGTGCAGCATGGCCAAAAAAGAAAAAAACAAAAAAAAGCCAAAGAGGTAAATTAAGGTATGATTTCCATGAAAATAAAATGAATTACAAACCAAAAGAAAAAGAGAAATAAAACAAAATCAGGTGAAAACTAACCAATTAAAGATTCTAGAAATGAAAGTACTGAGTTTAAAAAAGGTAGTAGATGAGATAAACCATAGAACAGACAAGAGAAAACAGGTAAATTATGTTCTTATACACTGCTGGTGGTATTTACATATGGTAATGAAAAAGAATGAAACAATAGCGATGAATCTCACAAATAGAATGTTGAGTGAAAGAGACCAAAGTTTGCATACTGTATTACTCAGTCTCACTCTTTTATATTGTTAACATATAAACTATTAAAAACATGCAAAACTAACTCTGGTGTCCAGGGTTGCACATTTAAGTGTTAGAACTATAAAGAAAATAAGAAAGTGGTTATAATAAAAGTCAAGGCAGTGGTTACCTTAGGGGAAAGGAAAGAGACTGTGATTGGGAGTGGCACATAGTGGGTTCCTGGCAGTTCTCTGTTTTTTGACCTGGGTGAGGTTACATGGGTCTTCATCTTTAATATTTCTTTTTTCTGGCTGCACAGCACGTGAAAACTTAGTTCCCTGACCAGGGATCGAACCCAGGCCCCTTGCAGTTAAAATGTGGAGTCTTAATCACTGGACTGCTGGGGAAGTCCCACATGGGTCTTCTTTAATAATAACGTGCTAAGCTGTACCTCATGCAAAGAGTTGACTCACTGGAAAAGACCCTGATGCTGGGAAGGATTGGGGGCAGGAGGAGAAGGGGACGACAGAGGACGAGATGGCTGGATGGCATCACTGACTCGATGGACATGAGTTTGGGTAAACTGGGAGTTGGTGATGAACAGGGAGGCCTGGCGTGCTGTGATTCGTGGAGTTGCAAAGAGTCGGACACGACTGAGCGACTGAACTGAAGCTACACATTGATGGTTTATGCATTTTTCTCTACATGTCTGACATTTTACAATTAAAATGTTTTTGTTTTGTTTGTCTTAAAGAGAGAATTTTGAAATGTAGATACTGAGAAACTCACCAGGGATACAGCACAGAGAAACAAGGAGATTAAAAATATATAAAAGGGCAGTTAAGAGACATGGAGAGTGGGTTGGAAAGTTCCAATATCCAGACAATAGCAATTCCAGAAGAGGATGGAGGCAATGGTAGAGGAACAATATTTGAAGAGATAATTGCTGAGAATGTTTCAGAACTGAAGACAGACTTGCATCCAAGTACCTAAGAGAATAAGTAAAAATAAATCTAAACTAAGGCATATCATAGTAAAACTATGGAATGTCAATGATAAGGATATAAAGTTTAAAAACTTTCATATCAGGGCAGCCAAGGTCTGATTGGCAGCAAAAAATGGCCAGAAGGGATGTAGCTACAAAAACTGAGATTTTTATATCCACTCCAAAGAGAGGGCATAATAAAGAGAAACCTATTAAGAATAGGCTTACTACCCCAGATTTTATGAACTTTGAAAGGTTATCCCTCAGCAAGAAAAACCTGGGGGTGGTGAATGGGGACATAAAAGGTCTGGGACCAAAGAAATGGATACTGGACACAGAAATTGATAAATACGTCAATTAATATGATTTATGATTGACTGAAAATAATACGAATTACACTGTACGTTTAAGAAAAGGGGGAAATGAAAATTTTAAATTCAATAACATAACTGCTGGTGGAGGTGGTAGGTATAAAGAATTCAAGGTCCTCATCATGGTTGGATGGTTATTAAAAATATTAAACAATTATAAACACTCTTGGAAAAATATATAATTATTATTTTGAAAGTACTACCAAAAACCCCCCAAACAACAATACAAAATTAGAAATGCCTTATGTTGCTTCCTAGTCAGCAGAGGCATAATGAAAGAAGACTAAAAACTAAGAGGGGTAGGCGTAGTTTCTGTTTTCAAAGAGGGTACTTTAAAAAGTTTTTATTTATTTATTTATTTTGGCTTCACCAGGTGGGATCTTTGTTCCCTGATCAGGGATTGAAACTCTGTCCCTGGCAGTGAAAGCATGGAGTCCCAACCACTGGACCACCAGGGAATTCCTCAAAGAGAGTACTTTTGAAAGTAAAGAAAGTTACTTTTTGACACCTCAGATTGCAAAGCATCTGTCCAATTACAGAAATGAGTATTAAATACCTGCTTTATAAGCACTTACCCCTAAAATGAAGCAGGGCGACCAGGTGGAATTTGCATGAATTCACTGAGAAAAAGTTGTACCAATCTAGCTTGATTCTCTGCATTCTTTTTTTTATTTTTTTAAAAATTTGACAAAATTTTTGTGAAAAGAATTAGAAAACGTGGAAAAGAAATTCGATCTGTCGTTAACAAATTAGTGTGTGTGTGTTATGGCTGAGTTGCTAGGTTAGCAGAAGAAGGGTGTGACATATGAGGGATGCAGTGAGAAGAACACTGGACTGGGGAGACTGAAGCCCTGAATATTCAGATATATAAGGAAGGAGATGGTCCAGTGGGGCAGCCTAGGCATCTAGACTCTGATGTCCAATAATGTGGATTTGCATCAAACTACCTTGGCCAAATGACTCCAGTTTCATTTGCCTTCTTCACGCATGAAACAAGGGGATAGCGGGGTGTAGTGAAGCCTGTTGTCATCTAATCCACTGCTTCCCTCAGCTTTAAAATTCTATGAAACTAAAAAAAATTACATGAATCAAAACAAAATCATACAGTAATGTATATGCTGGTGCTCTGTGACAACCTGGAGGGATACAGTGGGGAGGGAGGTGGGTTCAGGATGGAGGAGACACATGTATACCTATGGCCGATTCATACTGATGTATGGCAAAAACCATCACAGTATTGTAAAGTCATTATCCTCCAATTAAAATAAACAAATTAAAAAAAAAATCATAAAGCTAATGAGTTAAGTCTCCAGATAAGACAAAACTGGAAGAGTAAGCGTGAAGAATGAAAAAGCATTCAGACTTGTGTCAGAATTGGCTGAAATCACTATCATGAAATTTAATAGGAAGAAACAAAGACCTCAATGTAGATGAACAAAAGTTCGTCTATGCAAATATTAATACAAAAATGGCATAGACGTGGCTTGATAATTCATTCAAAAAGAGCTAGATATTTTAATACATGCTCCTGGAGCCAATGATATGATGGGATGATTAGACTACATTAATGAACTCTCAGGCTAGAGTAGCAGAAACAGTACTTATGGTCATGGAGGCACAAATCCCACAGTGGGCATATTTCATTTTATTATTTTTTAAACATTTATTTATTTGGCTGCACAGGGTCTTAGCTGCAGCATGTGGGATCTAGTTCCCTGACCAGAGATTACACCTGGGCCCCTGGCATTGGAGTGTGGAGTCTTAACCACTGGACAACCAGGGAAGTCCCAGGAATACCTCATTTTACTGTGCTTCACAGATACTAGGTTCCCCCCCCCCCCCACAAATTGAAGGTTTGTGGTAACCCTGCACAGAGCAAGCCTACTGGTACCATTTTTCTAACATTTGCTCACTTTGTATCTCTGTGTCACATTTTGGTAATTCTAGCAATAATTCAAAGTTTATTATTATATTTGTTAAGGTGATCTGTGATTAGTGATTTTTGGTGTTACTACTGTAATTGTAATTGTTCTGGGGTGCCACAAATTGTTCCTATATAAGACAGCGAACTTAACGATAAATGTGTTATGTTCTGACAGCTCCACTGACTGGCCATTCCCCATTTCTCTACTTCTCCTCAGACCTCCCTACTCCTCGAGAAGGAACAATATTGAAATTAGGCCAATTAATAACCCTACAATGACCTCTAAATGCTCAAGTGAAAGGAAGAGTCCCATGTCTCACTTTAAACCAAAAACTCAATAGAAACAATTAAACTAGTGAGGAAATAATATCTCAAGCTGAGATAGGCTGAAAGCTAGGCCTCTGGCCCCGAATGGTTAGCTAAGTTGTGAATGCAAAGGAAAACCTGAAGTAAATTAAAAGTGCTATTCCAGTGAACACACGAATGATAAAGAAGTAAAACAACTTTACTGCTGATATGGAGCAAGTCTGAGTGGTCTGGATAGGAGATCAAATGAGCCATAACATTCCCTTAAGCCAGAGCAAAGGCCCTAACTCTCTTTAATTCTATGATGGCTGGAAAAGGGGAGGAAGCTTCAGAAAAAATGTTTGCAGCTAGCAGAGGTTGGTTCACGTAGTTTAAGGAAAGAAATTGTCTCTGTAACATAAAAGTGCAAGGTGAAGCAGCAAGTGGTGATGTAGAAGCCACAGCAAGTTATCCAGAAGATCTAGCTAAGGCCATTAATGAAGGTGGCTACTAAACAACACATTTTAAATATAGATGAAATAGCCTTATTTTGGAAGGAAAGACATCTGAGATTTTCACAGCTGGAGAGAAGTCAATGTCTAACTTCAAAGCTTCAGAGGACAGGCTGTCTCTCTTGTTAGGGGCTAATGCAGCTGGTGACCTTAAGTTGAAGCCAATGTTCGTTTATCACTCTGAAAATCCTAGGGTCCTTAAGAATTACGGTAAATCTACGCTTCCTGTGCTCTATAAATGAAACAAGAAAGCTTAGATGACAGCACATCTGTTCACAATATGAAGTGCTGAATATTTTAAACCCACTGTGGAAACATAATGCTCAGAAGAGGATTCCCTTCAAAATATGAAGGGAACTGACAACATACCTGGTCACACAAGAGCTCTGATGGAGACCTTTCATGTTGTTTTCCTGCCTACTAATGCAACATAGGGGCTTCCCTGATGGCTCACGGATAAAGAATCTGCCTGCCAATACAAGAGATGTGTGTTCGATCCCTGGGTTGGGAAGATCCCCTGGAGAAGGAAATGGCAACCCACTCCAGTATTCTTGCCTGGAGAATCCCATGGACAGAGGAATCTGGTGGGATACAGTCCATGGGGTCGCAAGAGTCGGACACGACTTGGTGACTAAACAACAATGCAGCATACATTCTGCAGCCCATGAATCAAGGAGTAATTCTGAATTTCAACTCTCACTGTTCAATCTCACTGTTTTAAGAAAGACAGCTTGTATGGCTACAGTTGCCATAGACAGTGATTTCTCTGACGAATCTCTCCTGGGCAAACTATAATGAAAACCTACTAGAAAGGATTCACCATTCTAGATGCCATAAGAACATTTGTAATTCACATGAAGATGTCAAAATTACATTAACCAGAGTTTAGAAGAAGTTCCCTCCGTCCCTCACGGATGACTTTGAGAAGTTCAACACTATTTCTAGGAAGTAACTAGAAATAATGAGAACTAGAATTGGAAATGGAGGTTTTTTGGTGACTGAACTGTTGCAATGTCATGATAAAACTATAATGAATGAGAAGTTGCTTCTCATTCTTACAGATAACACTGTGATTTTCATTAGCTTTGAATGTCTGTCATATTATCTATACTGATTGAAATGTACTTACTTCTAATGCATAATATACGGGTTTATCTCTGCCGAGTTTGTAAGCCACTGTGGTCAGAAGGCCATGCTCAGAAAATACACACTGTAGGAAACAGAAAAAGAGTTTACAGTCAGGAAAACAAAAAGACAGCATAAGAAGATTTTTAAAGCAAAAATGATCTACTTATAACATCATTCAATAAACATGACAATTTAGAAAATATATCTTAAAAATCAAAATTACCAGTATTAAGAACAATACACTTGGGAGACTGGGATAGAGATATATATACTACTATATATAAAACAGATAACTAATAAGGATAACTAATAGCACAGGAAACTCTACTCAACACTCCGTAATGACCTACATGGGAAAAGAATCTTTAAAAAGTGGACATTCTTTGCTGTACACCTGAAACTACCACAACATTATAAATCAACTATTAACTCCAATAAAAATTATTTTAAAAAGAACAATACACTCAAATAGTACAAATTTATCCCTTGTTGGAAATTAGACTTGAATTAAGAATCTGACAAGCTCCTAGTGAGATATTCTACTAACACAATTAAAAATACACATATAAAAGTCAAAGAACCTAAAATGGTTCTTACAAGAATGCTTCAAATGTAGTGATACTCACCATTTTTATTGAGCTCTAAATTAAACCCTGATAAAATTTTTTTTAAAAGCTGCTGACTCAAAAGTTACTTAATAGCAAATTATGTTGAATTATTATTTATATGAAGTTAAAGAAGACTTCCATGAATCTTTTAATTTGAAAAACACCAACCTTACGGCCTGTATTACATAGTAAGAAGCAGCCTGTTCCGTACCTACAGTTAGGGGAAGAATGAACAGTAGGACAATTTTATTAAAAGTAAATGCTGAAACATTAATAATACAACACTGACATTTAACATAGAACAATAAAAGAAATTAAATTTTTAGCAAAGCTTCAAAAGTTAACAAACATCATATACACTCTTGGAATAATGTTTTAAAGAACAGTCTAGGGACTTCCCTGGTGGCCCAGTGGTAAAGAATTCTCCTGCCAATGCAGAGAACACTGGTTTGATCCGTGGTCTGGGAAGACCCCACATGCTACAGGGCAACTAAGCCCATGTGCTACAACTACTGAGCCCACACGCCTCAAAGCCCATGCTCTGCAACAAGAGAAGCCACCACAATGAGAAGCCCAAGCACCACTAGAAAGTAGCCCCCACTTGCCACAACTAGAGAAGGCCTGCACAGCAACCAAGACCCAGCATGGCCAAAAATAAACGAACAAATATTTAAAAAATATGTGTTTCCTTAAAAAAAAAAAGTCTCAAGAAAAAGTACTTAATGGAATCCTAATGGAAAAACTCAACATTCAAAACACTAAGATCATGGCATCCAGTCCCATCACTTCATAGCAAATAGATGGGGAAAAAAATGGAAACAGTGACAGACTTTATTTTCTTGGGATCCAAAATCACTGCAGATGGTGACTGTAGCCATGAAATTACAAGACGCTTGCTCCTTGGAAGAAAAGCTATGACAAATCTAGACAGAATATTGAAAAACAGAGAAATCACTGCCTACAAAGGTCCATATGGTCAAAGCTGTGGTTTTTCCAGTAGTCATGTACCAATGTGAGAGTTGGACCATAAAGAAGGCTGAGTGCCGAAGAATTGATGCTTTCAAACTATGGTGCTGGAGAAGACTCTTGAGAGTCCTTTGGATAGCAAGGAGATCAAACCCGTTAATCCTAAAGGAAATCAACTCTCAATATTCATTGGAAGGACCAATGCTAAAGCTGAAGCTCCAATACTTTTGCCACCTGATGCAAAGAGCCAACTCATTGGAAAAGACCCTGATGCTGGGAAAAATTGAGGGCAGGAGAAGGGGGCGGCAGAGGATGAGATGGTTGGATGGCATCACCGACTCAATGGACATGAGTTTGAGCAAGCTTCAGGAGTTGGTGATGGACAGGGAAGCCTGGTGTGCTGCAGTCCATGGGGAAGCCTGGCATGCTGCAGTCCATGGGGTCGCAAAGAGTCGGACACTACTGAGTGACTGAACAATGAAAAAATGCAAGTATAGTATTTGGAGCTTAGTTGTAACCCAGATCCATGTTTATATTAATAAAATAGCACTGAGTTACAATAAATTCTAAATTCTCTCACGGTTACATCTCTTCTAATCCACGTGGAGTGAAACATCATGGCTAATAGCCATTCAGCAATGGGGCAGGCCAGCCTAGCTCCATCATTAGGCAGTCGTCAGCCTCTGGCATGGAGAGGGTGTAGGTCCTGTGTGGGGGAAAAGTGCAGCTGGATTTTGGGACAGGAGTGGCTAGAAGGGAAAAGTTATTGCTGGTGTATCTTCTCCCTTCCCTACTCAGGATAGGGTGTTCTAACAGTGCTCAGAGAGTGAGAGTCAGAGCCAGCACGTAGCACAGCTGCCAGGGAAGAACTGAATTTACTTTGTGGCGGCCTTATCAGCAAAAGTTTTGGACTCTGCAACAAATCTGGCACTTGGACATGCATGAGTGGTTCTGAATTGTGCCAAGCAGATAAGTGGTTCAAGCTGATATCAGCAAGGGTCCCATGGCAACACTTTTTAAATGAATTGGCCGTCATCCCTGGCTCACCACAGCTGTCCTAACCTGCTTGGGATTCCCTCCCCACAGGCCTTGCTGCTGTGCTTGTGACATTCGTTAGCCCAGGTGGGAGAAGGCAGAGGGCTCAGCCCAGGGGTGCACAGACAGATCCCAGCAGATGCTGCTATTAATATTAGTCAGCGCTAAGCCAACAGACCCCACTGGCTGTGTTTGTCTTATGGAGCAAACAGAATGGGGGCAATTTTTCCCGAAAAACATTTTTCCAGGAACCACTGATGTGAAGAATTCGCCCAAGACCATCTATCTCTTTTGCTCAATTCAAGCATGATTGTGGGCTGCTTGATGACCAGCCAGCACATTCAGGGAGCATGGCATTCATGAGTATCTATCTCAGTTTTCAAAGACACCGGTCAAATAACACTAGGTTCATTTATGAAGTCAAAACACATAAATTGCTATACCTTTTTACTTCTCTGACCCTGAAAAATCTACATATTTTAAGTCAATCTCCGTGAACAAATATTCTTAAAAGTGGAAGTTAATTATCTGTTCCACACTTTATAAAGGAGAAATCTGTACTGATTTAGTCCCCATATAAACACTATGTATACTGAACAGTAGTGTACAAGTCTTAAATTATGAAATTGACACAGAGGCTCAAGGTACTTAATAGAAGTAAATTCTTAAGTTCACGTACACTTCATAAGTAATTAATGAGCGTTATCAACACATGAAGAGACTTCTTTGCTACATTTAGGCCACAGCATTTTTTTTTTTTTTCGGCCAAACAGTATGTGGGATCTTAGTTCCCCAACCAAGGATAGAACCCATGCCCCCTGCAGTAGAAACTCGGAGTCTTAACCACTGGACCACCAGGGAAGTCCCTAGGTTACCGCTTTCAAAGCCATATATAGGCAATTATTTTCCTCTTAAATTTTATTTATTTTTTTACTCCCAGTCATAAAAAATATATGGGTTTTTCAGCATTTATATGGTCTACCAATCCTTTCTCAAGATTCTACTGTGTTCAGACAGTGGGGGTGGCGGGGTAGGGATGTGTGAGTAGTCCTGGTTGAATCTGTGGAAGAGGCAGGAGGCCTCTGCTACTACACTTAGAGCCCCTGGGAGAGAGGAGGCACTTAAAACACAAGCTTAAATTAAAAACACAAACAAACAAAATTCCCCAAAGTTGGAAAGATCCTATTAATCTAACAAACTGTCTACTTCACTCCCCCTTCCTGGATGGTTGCCTTTTTGCATAGCACATTCTGTCCTGCTGTCTTGATCTTCTACTTACCTGCATCTCTTTTGACCATTTGTAACCTGGCTTCCATCCTGAGCATTCTATTAAAGCTTCATTCTTGGAGGTCACCACTGAAGACCTGATTTCTATGTCCTTTTTGTTCTATTTTGCACTGCTGACCAAGCCCCTCTCTTAAATAGAGACCTTAGTAGAGTCTTAAATAGAGACCCTGGATCTCCACATTAATGACTCACTACATTCTATTTGTCTGAATTCTCCATCCTGTCATCTCTTCCTTCTTCTAAATATATCCTCTACCTGTATACTTTTTCTTGGTAATTTCATCAGTTCTTATTGCTTCAAAAATTACCTCTAAATATGGGAAATTCAAAATCTATACTTTTATACTACATTCATTCCCCATGACCATGTATGTATAATGTATAGCCTACCAGCATCACCAACGTATCCCAAACAGAAAGTCTTCTACTTGAACCCAATCCATACTTTGGCTACATCTAACCACTGGGACCAGATGACTAGACGCCATACCTACTTCCTGTCTCGTGTTCCTCTGCAGTGCCATGGACATACCTCCATCTCGGTCCTCCTCATCCTTCTTAGTCCTTGTTGCTGTTACTGAGATGCTGTAGCGGCCTCCATGTCCTCTCTGCCTCTAGGTTTTCCTCACTTCATTTTTTTAAAAATTTTAGTTATTTATTTTTGGCTCTGCTGGGTCTTCATTGCTGAGCAGGCTTTATCTAGTTGTGGCAAGTGGGGGCTACACTCTAGTTACAATGCTAGGGCTTCTCATTGTGGTGGCTTTTCTTGTTGTAGAGCACAGGCTCTAGGTGTGGGAGCTTCAGTACTTGCAGTATGTGGGCTCAGTAGTTGTGGCTCCTGGGCTCTAGAGCACAAGCTCAGTAATTGTGGCATAGGGGTTTAGTTGCTATGCGGCATGTGGGATCTTCTGGGATCAAGGATTGAGCCGTGACTCCTGCATTGGCAGGCAGATTCTTTACCACAGAGCCACCAGGGAAGCCCTCTCCTCACTTTAACCCAGGACTGCCTTATCATTAATGAACAGCTCCAGTCATCTCTGAACAGCAGCCCCCAAACCTTCAGGAAGTATCCCATTGCCTTCCAAAAAAAAAAAAAAACAACAAAAAACTCCTTACTCTGGAATTTAGGGTGTCACACCACCTTAGCCTTATTTCCCCACCATCACTTCCCTACCCAACTGTTCTCTACATTCTCTAAATAAAGTTTTCCATTTCATTATTTGCATCTTGGTTCAGTGTTCCATGTGTTCACCAATACTGCTCAGTCTTCAAAATGTCTCACTACTAACAGTCTTTGTGATTTTTCTTCCCTCCCTTTGAAACCCAACAGCAGTACTTCCAAGTTTCTTATGGCACATAAGTTCTGATCTATACTATGATGAACTGTTTATCTGTGACCTTTTCCTTCAGGAAGAGAAACATGAGCCAAAGATCTTACACTTCTTCCCCTCTTCCAACCTGCAGGGGCTGCTGAGGTACTCACCCTGCCCTCCCTAACTTAAATCCCGCATTTCTGGAATTGGCTGATAATGCTTAAGAGGGAGGGGAGCATAAACAGAAACAAAATCAGGCAACTTTACTGGGCACCTCCCATGTGCTCTACAGTGTCAGGTACTTGCCAAAGAGAGATAGCATCTGCCTTACCAGCATTAGGGTGCCAAGCAGAGGAGGAAAGAGTAGGGGGCATAGCCTACTTTTCTATCTATCATTTCTCTGACTCCTGACTTGGCTACCTGGAATCCAGAATTCAAAGAATATGTTTCTAGACCCACAGGACACCATGACCTGTGAAGAATTTTCCTATCTTTCCTCTCAGAAAAACTGTCACCCAAATGTCACACTTTTGCATGAGGACTTCTGACCCTACTAGAGTATAAGAACACTACATCTAAAATATAGAGACATTCCATTACTGACAAAAAGGAGAATGTAAGCACTGAAGTTAACATTAATGAGAGAATTAGAAAATGTTCAACAGCACTGCCCTGGCGGTCCGTAAGATGCCACACTGTCACTGCAGGGGGTGTGGGTTTGACCCCTGGTCCAGGAACTAAGATCCCACATACTGTGGGGTGTGGCCAAAAAAAGAATCCTCAAGATAAAAACCATTAAAGGTAGACAGCCTGCTGCCAGGGCTATGGAAAACTTTTCCTCATAGGGGACGGTAAAGTATAAAGGTCAAGTGCCCTAAGTCGAATCAGCTGGATTCGGATGCAAAGACTACTTTCCTCACTTATTAGCTTAACTTCTCTGAGTATCTGTTTTTCTCATCCTAAAGTGGGAGTCATCTTACCACTCTTAAATATGGGGCTTGTTACAGACTACATGCATGACTATTAAGAAGATGAGATGAGAAGAAAAATGTACCAAATCTCTACTTCTGTCAATCCTTCTGCTTTGTGTTGAAGCAGAAACTTCAAATGACAGGGAGAAAGCATAGTGCCAGAGAAATAACTTTGAAAAATCCCACAAAAATATGACAAAAATATGAGAAAGTCTTGCGCAGGAACAATATGTTGAAAATTAGAGTTTCATCATGGCTTTCTTCCCTCTGCTCAGCCTCCCTCCAACAACCTCTGCAAAGGGCAAGAATACTTTATTTTTCATTATTTAAAAAAATTTTAAAAACCGTTATTTATTTTGGCTGCCTGCATGGCATGTGGGATTGTCACGTTCCCCGACTAGGGATCGAACCCATGCCTCCTACATTGGACATGCAGAGTGTTAACCAGGGAAGTCCGTCCTAAGGCCAAAATACTTTAAACCAACATTTAGTTTCTGTATGGAAAAGGTTTTGAATTTTATAAATTAAGATTTTCACAAGCTTAATCAGTATGTTTATATATGCCATGGTGTGACTTATGTGAAGAAAATGAAGAAAAACAAATGGCAAAAAGTGTATACATATATAACTGTATTGGCACTCTTGAAGTATTAATTTTCAGTCTGGAGAAACTTCAAAAGCTTTTCCTCATTCCAAACACCAAAGGGAAAAACAAACAAGACCTCATTGGTTTGCAGGTCTGTTTCTTAAAACTCACGTGTTTTTGGCTTGTCCATCTTGGAAGCACATTTGTCCCACCAACGCAGCAGACTGGTCTCCCAAACACTGAAAGGATATATGACAATAAAGAATACTAAGACAATATTATCCATTTTCTTTTTAGGAGAGGAATAAGATTTATTTTTCCTTCTTCATTTATGAAGGAGCAAACTGTCTTATATTCTTTGCATTGCCTCCATTTGGCCATTGCCCCACATGTTAATGCTCCGAACAGGGATAGGAAGGGAGAGTTAGAATTAATTTACTCAACAAAATTCTCAATAGCCCACATTGCGTCCCGTCAAAACAAGAATTAGCCAATCCTTCTGCTCTTACTTATTTTCCATAGTTAAAGAAGGAACAGATTGATTAAGGAAAGCCAGAACATGAAAGGGGCTGGGGTGGGGAGGTGGTAGGGAGATGTTTGGTGATGAAACTTACCCCAGATATTGGCACACCTTCCAAGGCCCCAGCTTTCTAATAAAATTTTAAAAAAGGATTATGAATAATCACAAATTTGGCTCTACTAACATAACTGTAACAGAAATGAACTGCAAATAGCAACATGCCAGAGCATGTGGGCAGACAAGACAAAGCAAGTGTTTCAACTACATGAGTGGTTCAGAGGGAGAGATACTAGAAATATTCCTTGAATGACAAGAAGAGACATGGACATGAAATACTGGACAGGGAGCCAGGAGATACAGGATCTACTCCTGGTTAGTTAGTTAGTTAGTCACCGAGCAGGCTGCTGAAACTTCTCTATACCTCAATTTATTCATCTACAAAATGGGCCTGAGCTTATATGAATGCCACAGACCATTAGTTCTTTGCTATTATTGCTGTTACTATGAACAGACTAACACATCCTTCATAATGAACACAGAGCTATAAAACCAGCATGGAACGTGTTTATTTGGGGAGGCTGTATTTTACCAACTGTTCTTCCTACCCAAACTGCTCTTGATAAGTAAGAAACAAGAGAGGGGTTCAGGTATGGGGCATTATTTGTTCATAGCCAACATCATTCTTAAAGTTTTGATAAGCAAGAGTTAATTTGTGTCATGAATAGTGGTTTTGATTTTGAGCCAGTAAGCACTCTGAGGAAAAAATGAGATTTAAGTGGCTGACTGTGAACTTTACCAAATTTAATTTTGAAAAAAATACTTACACTAATACAAAAGAACACGTATTGATATCAAGGAATTAGGGGAAAGGAATATGATCCCCAAAGTACCTGTGATGTATTGGATTGGCTTAAAAGTTCGTTCAGGTTTTTCCATATCATCTTACAGAAAAAACCCAAACAAACATTATGATGAACCTGATATCAGGAAGAGGACCTAACAAAAGCTTTCACCTGACCTTTCAGTCTGCCATTTCTCTGGGAGCTTTGGGTTCCCCCTCTGCGATAGTGAGGGGAAGAAGAGAAGCCATCTCACACAGCTATGGTTAGGAAATAAGAGCATGCATGTGGAAACCATTCACAAAATAGAAAATACTCACTAGATAGTGGGGTAATATTTTATTTCTTTTATGCTTTTGGGTTAATCCAAGACCTTTTATTTACTGTATACATTCTTGGACAATTTGAACCTGGCTTATAAATGAAAGTGAATCAGGAAACCTAGAGACTGGATATTTAAGGTATTCAGATGCTGGAAGAAGTCTTGGTTTACACTATTCAAGTTATTATCAAACTACCAGCAGAATCTACTATGTGCGGTCAGGCACAGAAAGCACTCTTTTTTCTTTACAGGGAGGGGGTCCCTGGAGGATTCCTGGGACTATTCTCTGGTGAAGCATGCAGAAAAAGTGACAGTGCATTTCCAACTAACTGGTCTGAAAGGTTGGGCAAGATGTCATTTAGGAGACATAGAGAACATCTAAAAACTATACCTTATTTCCCTATTATGCTAAAGCCCAAAAGCACATCACAACTGTACTTTGTAATAGGAACCATCAGAATTTCTCATTTCAGACAACTATCTTAGTCTTTTATTTTGAAACATCACTCCCAGTTTTATGGAGGACTTAAAAAGAAACAAATAAGATTATGTTTTCACAATAACTAAAGCTTCACTAGAGCTTATAATAATTTGGAGGGTCATGGAAGAGTCTGGATTAATTTGCTGAGTAAATGGATTTCTGCTTATCTAAAACTAAATGGAAATGCACTGTATCTTTTCCAAATGAATGGGTAGCATCATTGGTGGGCAACCTACTCACCGGGCTATGAGAGATTTTCTATAGTCAGCAAGGAGGAGAGAGGGGGACAGAAGGATAATATTTTAAATGCAAGAGAAAACTAGGCCAGTTAAATGTTTTTTCAACTATCCTCTGAAACTGTTTCTCAAGAACAGTTTTTTTTTCTTCTGATCCAAGTCAGTTTATAGGTAGCTATGAAATTATCAAAGCTCTTTTAAACTATAGATAAGCAATGATTACACGTCCCTTAAAAAATTCCATGTTTCCTTAAAATGCTTTATTATAAATGAAACACTTAAGACTTTTTGCTTAAGCTTTAACCAGAACACTCGGGTGTTCTGGTGTATTATTAAGTCTATAAGTAGACTAATATTTTTTATGAGACGTCCAAACATTATTTTTTGGCAATTAATCTTAGACTTTTCTTAATTTTTACCATAAATTCTAGATTTTTGAGCTTAAACACCAGTTCAAATCATCCTAGAGGTTATCATTCCTGGTGTGTAATCAGAGATACTCAGCGATGCTACGAGTAATTTGTGCTTAGACTACTTCTTCTGTGGGTTTCAATGAAAGCAACAGTAAAAATGCCCATGATGAAAACTAGTCTAATTAACAATCACAAATCAGAACAGACTCTTTGCCTTCAGCTTCTCTGCTGAAGTTTTGTTCAGGCTGACAGAGAATCTAATATGAGACATGGTCTGGCCATTAAAGGAGATTCAATAGGAAAAAGAATGCCACTAAAATGTGAAAGACCTTCCTATAAATTAAAAGCAGGCAATGCAACTACTAAACAGTTATTTGGATTAAAAGAAGAAACTGGCTCAAATATTCCCTTATCACCTACTGCAGTTAGATGATCTCATCAATACTTTAAAACACTCAAAGAAAAGCCAATAAAGTTCACAGTATATAAAGTTTTACATGTAATTTTATATAAAGTATATACAAAACATAAACTGGCAAGAAGGACTCAAGAATTTGAAGTTATAAAACTATTTAGACAATACTAAATTCTTATTTTACATACTGCCAACATTCATAAAAAATTCACGGGTCTCAAAATAATAAAACATAACACAATTGACTTTTGAATTATAGTAAGGTTTTTTTTTGAATGTAAAAATTAAATTAAAAAAATTTCTTTTTCTTTTTACCATTAGGCCATAGATCTCTGAAGAACTCCGGACATTTGGAAGAATTTTCATTGGAATTTCAAAAAATCTAAAAAAACAGTAAAATAAGATTGAGTATATAATACTATTTTAAGTAAACATCTAGAAACATTTATATGAAGTTAAAGGCATGCAAACAACAATTAAAAACGGGCATATTTGAGAGTTGACTTAAATGGGAAGAAATAAATAAGTCAGCAGTAGGCTTAGATATTTAACATTCTAACTTTACATAAAGAAATTAATACAAAAGCAAAAGTACACAAAAAACAAAGTACTTCTATAAAGGAACCTAATTTTCCTTGAAGAATAATCAAGACAATTACTTACTTTGGCCTATTTATTATATATGCAGTAATAGTCTCTTGCAGGGAGCCCAGCCTTGTGCTCTGTGATGACCCAGAGGGGTGGGATGTGGTGAGGGAGGGAGGCTCAAGAGGGAAGGTGTATATATACACATTCGCGTTGTTGTATGGCAGAAACCAACACAACATTGTAAAGCGATTATCCTCCAATTAGAAAAAAAAGAGTATACAACATAGACTTGTATATTGTAGTTAAATATCAGCAAAGTTTGGTGCTCCACTGACAATCTGAAAATAATTAAGATTTAGGTTATAGACAGGCAACAAATTGGAAAACTGTTCTGAGGGCAAAACACAACTCACTCGCAGAGCTCTTTATCCCATTCCAAAGAATGGATGTTGAAAAGCATCGTCCTGCTTGCATTTGTTACATCTGTACAATGGACACCTCCACTGGCTCCTCCCGTCAAGCTCTGGACAGAAGAAAAGGCATGTTTCTGTTTGCAATCTAATACTTTGTCAAGACATCAGTTGCAGGAAGAGAATGGAACATTTCAATTACTTCATCTTCTAGTGTTCTTTGGTGTCCAACAAAAACACAATGTACCAGAACCGCATTGACCCACACATGTAATTGGATATTTTCTAGTTGCTACATTTAAAAACCAGAAGAAAAGGACATGTTAAATCTGTAAGACATTTTACCTTCTTTTTTTATTAACGTTGTGTGCCTGTTTTGAAGTAACAATTCTCACTGGGCCGCACTTCACCGACCCAAGCACATATCCTGAAAGCAGAGCTTGAAACTCTCTAATGTTAATACCCTTGGGCCTGAACTGCAAGGACTGCTGCTTTCTTTTATGCAGAAGCAGTGAGAAGTAAGCAAGGAACAGCAGTGCAGAAATGGAATCATGTGGGAACAGCGGAGGAGGGGGACAGGTCAATGTGCTCCCTCGGGTGTCCTGCAGCTCAGAGTTCAACATACTGCCTTACTCTGGCTCCAGGCAATGGTGAGAACTATTGTCCGAATTATTTCAACTGTGACTAAAACATATGAAAACTGCTGGCCATGAACACAAAGCATAGCGTGCCGTGGCCAAGACAGGGAGGGCTGGGGAAGGCGCCACTTCCTGACAGAGGGTTTTGTCTGCTCTGCTCTGTGGATCTGGCAAGTGACAAGAGGGGCAGTGTTCCTTTAACGTTCCCCTGAATGTTGAAAAAAAATAATAATGCCACACTTACAGAAGTGTTTGCAAATGAAATTATATGTCTGGGATTTTCTTTAAAATTATCCATGGGGAGTGAGTATAGTGGGAACAAGTTTGGCCATAGCCAGTGACTGTAGCTGACTCATTATTCTAGAGGTTCATGACACTATTCGGAGAAGGCAATGGCACCCCACTCCAGTACTCTTGCCTGGAAAATCCCATGGTTGGAGGAGCCTGGTAGGCTATAGTCCATGGGGTCGCTAAGAGTCGGACATGACTGAGCGACTTCACTTTAACTTTTCCCTTTCGTGCACTGGAGAAGGAAATGGCAACCCACTCCAGTATTCTTGCCTGGAGAATCCCAGGGACGGCGGAGCCTGGTGGGCTGCCGTCTATGGGGTCGCACAGAGTCAGACACGACTGAAGCGATTTAGCAGAAGCAGCAGCATGACACTATTCCCTCCACGTTTTGGGTGTATTTGAAAATGCCCTTGAAAATAACTGAGAATAAGATATGCAGGGAGATAAGGAGACGGAGGGAAGAGAAGATATGTATGTATCTGGGAAATGTTTGTTTCTACTCATTCATGTTCAGTTTAGGCAAGAAGATTATACATCAGAAATTTACACTATGATTTTTCATATTGTGGCCTAATTAAGTAATAGACAGCTATGTGATCTTGAAAGCAAATGCTAAAAAGTAGT
Organism: Okapia johnstoni; assembly: GCA_024291935.2. Classification (NCBI taxonomy): domain Eukaryota; kingdom Metazoa; phylum Chordata; class Mammalia; order Artiodactyla; family Giraffidae; genus Okapia; species Okapia johnstoni. The sequence continues at coordinate 24,791,869 of CM044305.1, read as the reverse complement.
CCCAGAAGTATTACCATGTTAAATAGTAGAAAATAGAAGCGATAATTTCTTCTAAGAAATGGCTAGTGGAAAAGAAGTACAGTTAACCCTTGTGCAACACAGGTTCAAACTGTGCTGGTGTGCTTATACATAGATTTTTAAAATAAAAACTAAAGTATTACACAATCTGTAGATACAGACTGCAAACTATCTCCAGTGGGTCCTAGAACCAGTCCCCTGCATGTACCAAGGGAGTGAATAATAGGCAAGGGATACAGGCGACTGAAATTTACTACTTGATAATTACCTAAATTAGTTATGCTAAAGGTAACAGACATGAGATACGGTTTTGGCAATCATCCTCCATTTTTACTGAAATAAGGCAAGAAAAAAATCAAGAGGAAGTAGCCAAAAATGCCTCTCAAATGGCAGCTGAAATTTTCTGCTGTTTCTTGAGTGGCTTTTCTTAATGATGTGGCCAACTAAAAAGTTTGAAACTCTCCATAGAAAAAAGATAAGCAATTTAAAAATGTTTTCCATACATACACGATTTTTAAACATACCCAAATAAGCCATGAATCAATGGTCCCAAAAAGAGCTCTATCGTTTATCAATTCATAAACTAATGGCCACAATCAGAAGACTGCTTTAAGATGGATAAGACTTAACAAAAACAATAAATTTGTGTGCTAAAAATACAATAAATACATAGTCAAACACACATACATATTCAAATAACATAAAATTGGTGGACAATAGAGCTCAAAGACACACCAGATGAAAGCAACCCGAAGTTGTTCTATTTAAGAAAGTAGTTGCCAGTTGAAATACAGTGTTGTACACATGAAACTTATATGATTTTAAAAACCAATGTTACTTCAATTAATTTAACTAGTGTGTATATATATATGTGTGTGTCCCCGTGTGTGTGTCTGTGTGTGTATATATTTAAAAGATTGAGTTTGCATAAATTCCACAAATACATTCAACAAAGGGAGGGTTAACTGAACAAAGGATAGAGGGTAAAAATGAAATACAGGTTTCCTTGAGAACGGATCCAGTCCATCTCATTTTAGTTAGCATATGAAACACTATATTTAGAAGGGCTGGTGCAAGTGATTAAAAAAATACATCAAAATAATGCATCTTTTCCTTCTCGATCCCCATTCTCATTTAGCACCTCACCCAACTGCAGGGAGTGATCCCTTTTCCTTCTCACCTCCCATGGATATGCGTAGTGAAAAATCTCCAACTATTTAACACTGTAATGCAACCTTGTAAGTTAAGAATCTTAACTCACAGTTTACTAGCTTTCCTAGGGAAAAAAAAGATCTCTGCTCAAAAATTATAATAGAAATAACATATGGGCTTTAGAAATAATATAAATAACATATGCTTCTTTCATTTGAGGGACCAAGGGTCATCCCACAAACCAAAGAGTAAGATAGCATTTAAGTATCTTATTTTCATGATTTAAGTAGAAAGTGTAAAAGTTACCTAAAATGGCTTTGGAGAGAAAAACATGCATCCCGTGAAGCAAAGCATGGCTGGAGGTAGGCGTGAGGTTTGGGCAGGTTGATTAAGAGAATAGAATAGGAAATGGGTGATGGTATATTCAGGACAAGACGGAAGTTATATGGGTGGGTAAGGATAAAGGATGGTTTATTAGATTGCTGCAATTAATGGGATTTGAGCACTAGTTGTGGCTCAGTTGGTAAAAAATCCGTCTGCAATGCAGGAGACCCGGGTTCAATCCCTGGGTTGGGAAGATCCCAACCCAGAATGGAAAGGCTACCCACTCCAGTATTCTGGCCTGGAGAACTCCACGGACTGTATAGTCTATGGGGTTGCAAAGAGTCAGACATCACTGAGTGACTTTCACTTTCACACTTTCACTTTCATAACCAACAACCACAAGAAACTACCATTTAAGAGTCCCACTGACAAATATAAAGGGAATAAACCAAAAGCCCCAAACAAACAAACAAACCAAAAATCAAAGAAACAAAAAACTCTGAAATTTCCTTTTGGATACTAGGAGAACTTGACCTTGCTAACAAAAATACCTCACCTGTTTTAAAATTTTTCTCCCCATTTGTCTGAAGAGAGATCTATATAAGGATCGAAAACTAGGCAATTTTTTGGCATCTTCATATGAAGAAAAGTGGAAGAGGAATTCACGTAAAGGCTGGAGTGTCTTCTACTTTCTCTCCCTGAGTCCAGAAGCCTAAAACCTCAAAAGCACCCAGAACTTTCTTTCATGGATGGTGAAAAAGCAAGAGAAGGATTTGGAAAGCATGGTGGAATTACAGAAGCACTCCCTAGGGAGTATGGTTTAAGCCACTGGGACACTTTATCATCCCCTTCAGCCTATTAATCTTGGAACATTATTTCTCCAATTCACCACAGGGCAAGGAAGACAGAAAGGTAATTATCTGTAGAGAAATATTCTATAAACTGTATCAAATAACTATTGTGCAATAAGACAGAAAGCCTGGTGAAATCTCCAAGCTTTTTTTTCTGTTAAAATGAGCATTTTAGTAGCATATTTTTTGAGATCTCTTACCTTGACAAAGTTATTATTTCCTGGGATTCTTTTACTAAGACTCTCAACGGTAGACTGGGTTCTTAGGTCAAGCCACACTATAGATCAAAAACACAATAATAAAATATGAAAAACTTGATTAAAAAAAAATCAGACCGTAATGAAATCACTGTCAAGGATAGGAGACCGATTAGTTTCTATAAGCAATTAAAATGCTGTAGCTTTCCAAAGACAGAAATTAGAAAATTAGAAATGAATGGGCATATTGTTAGAAGAGAGGATAAATTTATGAGGGAGAATTTAAAGCTTTTATGCAAAATTATAGGCCAAGTTAGGAGAACAATACATACCTTAGGGTGCCGATTTTGTATCCTTTTTATAGAAGAAAAAGATGAAAAAAAACTGTTTTGGATATGGACTTTCTATGCATACACGAGTGCAGAAAAAAATCTAAATGCAAGGCAGGCTAGTTGCCAGGGCAAAATGCACAGCTCAGGATCACTGTACTAGGTATAAAAGGTTGTACCTTGGAAAAACTGGGTAGAAATTTGTGACAAAGGAGAGAACCTGACACTATCATAAAGGGAAAAAATTACATTCATTTGCTTATGTACAGAATGCTTATTTATATTAAACTCTTTCAAAGTAGACTAGAATTTGGAATCATTACACGAATCATTTAAAGATCACCATTCTTTCTCCTTGCTAGATTATAAAGTAAACTCTCAACATATCAACCTTGTTTTTACTGAGTAACTATCACCCACTTTCTGATCTCCCTAGTAGGAAGTTGTGTTCTGCTTTTGGACAGAAGGCTTGAGAAAGAGAACACATTAAAGGATATACAAAGCAATTGTGAAAGATAAACAATAGTATTAGCTGAGCTTTATTTGTCAGATTTCAGTTCTGAACCAAACTTCTGTAACTTTGAATCTGTGAGTGCTCACTCGATATTTTTAGGCACTGACTATGCTCAGATGCCTCCTGAAAACAGTCTATTTAAAGGGCACCAGGAAGATCACGCATGCTTGTCTGCTACCCGTGTGAGTGCTGGCCATTACTGTCCAGTTTGGTTCACCCTTAACTATACTATGCTTTTCTCTTCATTTAAAAACCAGTTACTTCCTGTTGTGGATTTTAATCAATTCTTTTTAATTACTTAAAGCATTATTTCCCTTGAGGGCAGTCTGTGCTTGATTTTGATGGTGGCTACTTTGCAGGAGAATTGAATTAGGGACTTCAGGATACTACACTGCTGTGGTCCCCAATCTTTTTTGCACCAAGGACTGGTTTCATGGAAGACAATTTGTTCCAGGACCAGGGTGGGGGAGAGGGGTGATGATTCAAGTGCAGTAGGGTTCGAGCTCCTATGAGAATCTAATGCTATTGTTGATCTGATGGAGGCGGTAATGTGAGGGATGGAGAGCGGCTGTAAACACAGGTGGAAGCTTTGCTTGCTTGCCTGCCCTCCATTCACCTCCTGCTGTGTGGCCCAGTTCCTAACTGGTCATGGACCAGTACTGATACATGGCCTGGGGGTTGGGGACTCCTGCTATACTGGTTTCCAAAGTAGAAAACAAGGTTCTTCATCACCAAGGAAACAGGAGGCAAAGAGGAAGCCCATGGAAATACACAGCCAAGCAAAGACCCCTGCTCTTTGCTGCCAGGCATCCATTCCTCCTGCTGCTGGGAGCTGTAGCTCTAATTCTCTTTAGGAAACCACCCCTCCTTCAACCTCAGCCTGAGATTCCACCCTTCCCTCAGCTCTAGGATCTTGTCCCCAATGATTGGTTCAGGTGTAGTCAGATTAGCCTGCCTGAGATATTGTGTTTAGTCCGCGAAAGTCCCTGTTCTCAGCTCAGCTTGGGAGTGTGCAGCTGGGACCTGCTGTGCCCTCGAAGAGAGCTGAATCGGCCACATCTTCTGTGACAGGTAGAATTCACAAGCACATCTCAATCCTCCATGTTTCAAACTACAATGGGTTAGGGGTTTAAAAATCAATGTAACTTTGATTACCTATGCAAAAAAAAAAATGAAATAAGATGAGTTAGGATAGAAAATGTCAACATTCACTGAACTCAGCAGGATAAATATTGACTTGTGAAACTTTGTTTTAGTAATGCTGGTTTGCTGAATCATGAGGGTAAAATTTATTTTTTATCAAGGGACACTGCTCTAGGCTTTAGGCTTTTTTCTTTACTGATTCAAAGCCTTCCACATCAGCATTTTTCTATATTTTAATGGACATAAAAATTACTAGGGAGCTGAAAGATAAATCCCACTGCCAGAAATTCTAGGACAATAGGTCTGAGGAGGGGGCCCAGAAATTACACCTCTTAAATAGATGCCCTCTCTAAAGAAATACTGTGAGACACAGTAGCGTGTGCATGCTAAGTGGTTTCAGTCATGTCCGACTCTTTGCAATCCTATGGACTATAGCCCGCCAGGCTCCTCTGTCCATGGGATTCTCCAGGCAAGAATACTGGAGTGGGTTGCCATGACCTCCTCCATGGGGTCTTCCTAATTCAGGGATCAAACTCATGTTCTTACATCTCCTGCATTGGCAGGCAGGTTCTTTACCACTAGTGCCACCTGGGAAGCCCAAACAGAAGCCCTCTCTTTTAAGAAACACTGCGAGACTCAACAGCAGTAGTTCTGATCCAGAAAGCACACCTGAACCACCTGGAAAATTTTGCAATCACACATTCTGGTCCCTACATCAGAGGATTCTTACTTTATTTTTTTCCTTTTGTGGCCATGCTGCATGGCATGTGGGGTCTCAGTTCCCCAACCAGGGAAATGAACCCATGCCCCCTGCAGTGGAAGCGTGGAGTCTTAACCACCAGGGGTCCCTGCATTGTAGGAATCTGGTTGTGAGTCCAGGCAAGAAGGGCCTGAGTCCTCCTACCTGTGTTATTCAGTGTTCTTCTCAGGCTTGAGAACCTCTTTTTAGGGCATGTTCTTTAGGACACTGAATTTGTTCCAACTGTTAATTTCAAAACAAAACTAGACACACACTGATGATCAAGTGGCTCTGTGACTCTATTGCTCTTGGACAAGGACTACTTAAGTTAATGGGGCACTATGCTCCTCACTTAAAAGCTTCGAAGTATCGACAGTACTGGTATCTGGTACCAGTATCTGGTATCCACAGAATGAACCCCTCACCGAAGACAGTCAAAACACTGGAGGCAAAATCTACATTTTCTGGCTTTGCCACCAACAAGCTATGTGACTCAAGCAAGTCTCATTTCCCTTTAGGACCTGGGTTTCCAGAATATAAAATAAGGCAGTTTAGACTAGATGGTCTCAGAAGTCCCTCTCCTTCCATTATCCCATGATCACAGAAGGCTGGCAGAATTTTTGTTTTTATAACTCGAGTCTAAAGCAATTAGAATACATGGAATGAATTAGTAAAACTGCCAAAGAGGAAAATGTCAGTGGTCGGTACACTACCAAGCAATACGCAAATGCTTGAAATTAATTGAATTAAGAACAAAGGAAAATTAGAAAACTCATTAAAGGAGCTAAGATGGCAAAATTACATGAGCAGAATAAGAGACCAAAAGCCAAAGAGAAGATCCCGAGCAGGAGGACTAAGCTCCATGTGGAGGTAATTTCTGAGAACAATCAGAAGAGGTGCTAGATCTAGAACCAACAGCGGCAGTCAATTTTCCCCGACACGTCTGAGTTGGAAGCTGGGGTGCGAGCAAGAGCCAGAGCACCAATACCTGAGGAAGCGCCAGCAGCTGGAACTGAAGAGCCAGAGGGAACAACGGCAGCTGGATCTGAAGGACCAGGAGAAACTGGAGCAGCTGGAGCATTAGGAGAAATAATGGCAATTCATGCTAGAGATGGCCAGGTTCAAGGTTTGTGTTCTCTTCCTGACCATTTAGGACATGGTGGCTCACATGGGCAAGTTCATCAGAATGAACAGTTTTCTACCCATTTGAGTGTAGAAAAAGATAAGGAAGAGACGTGCAGCAGAAGGGGAACAGAGGCTGTCCAGTCTCTGGTTCAATAGCATTTCAGGCTGGACAAAGATCAGGTCAACTCCTGCTTCTTGTTCAGATGACTCTTCCCTACCTGGCCACACAGTCTGTGTCCCAGTTAGGAAAGTGGCTCAGTTGGTTATTGACTGCTGACCCGACCGCAGAACTGAAATGCTGTGTGATGCAGTGAGTGAGTGCATCACTAGGGGACGTATGAATGGAATGTTAAGGGAACTGCTAGTCTCTGCGGAAGAGGGCAGGGCACCCATAGGAAGGCAAGTGGCTTTGGGAAGGCAGTGCTCCAGGAAAGCACTTCCCTGAAAGGGTGGCAGGAGGTAAAGTCCACAGAAAGCAACAGCATGTCTAGAGGGAACAGGGAATTGCTCAGTCCCAAAGTGATTCAGAAAAACATCAGAAGGAAAACAGAGTCCAGAACACCATACAGCCTGTTTCTAGAAAACACGTCCCTTACTTAGACTAAATAAACTGGATTTAAATGGTTCACACCATCAAATGAATAGGTTCCAAAAACCCAACTGGGGTGACCTGGAACTTGTCTTTGTATTAAATGAAGTCAAATCCAACATATGTTTCATAGATTTAGTTTGTTCTGAAAAACAAAGTTTTAAGAGTAAAGAAAAATGCAGTTGCCTCAAAGCCCATGGGTCAAGGTTAATTGAGTGATGTAGTAAACAGTACAGAGGAAGAAATCTGTTTTAGAATATTTAGAAATTTGAATCAGTTTTGGTTAGTCATAACAATAGAAGGGAAATATACCAAAGGGGGGAAAAATGACACTAGAGATCATCTAAATTATTTTTAGTTGACTAGAAGCAAAGGCAAATAATACAGCTCCTAGGGATGGTTTGCTATGAGGTGCTACTGGCCTGACAGTGAGATCAAGTAAGGCTACAGGTTATGGAAGAACTAAGCAAGGACTGCTGACAGCTACACTCAAGTGTTATTGGGTTGCTTTCCCCACAATGGACATTAAATCTAGGAAACCAGATTTAACTGCTATGTGTTATGGTAACTAGCCAAAAGTTAAGCTATTATAATGGGTATGAGGTCATTTGCAAAGGGGAAGAGACTGTCCCTCTGCTGATGACATTTTCTGAAATCAGGTGGGGACCAAAAGAAAAATGGAGAGTTGGGGGGGGGGGCAGTGAATGAAAACGTGTATGTCAAAATTTGGGGGCTGAAACCTATTTCAACTTTTAGGTGTATAGATGTCAAGATGCCAATGGCTGACGTGAGTGCATGGGACCCCAGGTAGGCTCTGTGTTTCCCCTAAGAACACCTGTTGTTTAAACCAGGCATTTCATCTGGCATTCCTGGACTGAAAAGGTCATCAGCCAATTCAGAATAGTGGCCATGTTCTGAACACTTACTGAAGCCTGATAGTCTGCTAGGCATTGTTTTAAGTGTCCTATGTGTATTAATTCACTGATCCTCAAGCCTATGAGGGCCACTTTTAATTTCTCCAGCTTAATCACTCAGGAAACAGGCACAGAATGACAGTAAGTGGAAAAGGCAGAATTTGAACCCAGAGTCTGAGTCCAGAATTAAATCTCTATGATATAGCTGTAACCAAGAAGAAGTCACAGCCTTAAATAGAATATGAAAAAAACATAGCTCCAAGTTGAACTCTAATTTAGTTTTTTTTTTTTATTTTAAACTGGCAGAGTTGAGGAATTCAAGCACCACAAAATATGGCAGTATTTCTTTACCCAGGATTGAAGGAGATGTAAGGCATTCAAAGAACTATGTAACAACGGACATGAAAAATTGAAAAATAAGTGGATTGTGACAGAGTGGAGTACTCCATATTTTAACAAAAAATAACAATCTGCTCCCTTCCCAAGAAAAACAATACAATACAAAACCACACCTTTGTTGTTTAAGACCAAGTGTGCTTAGGAGTTTTAGGAGGTTTGCCAGCTATGGTTTTCTTTCATGTTGATACTCTGAAACATATCCCAGTTCCCGAAAAGATAAAAGAATTGAGCTCAGGGTTCCTTCAGATCTCAACAGATGACTAACCAGATTTAGTCATTGGCCTGGGGTGAACTAATATGCAAAAATTAAAAAAAAAAAAGGTAAAGCAAATGACCAATGTCTAAAACTGTCACTCTCTGCATAAAGAGTCATGTGTCACAGGAAACTTTAAATCTAGTACCTTAGAAAAAATGTTTGTAATATCATTTAAAGAAGGAATAATGGCTGAGAGACACACGATTTTTATTGGTGGTTTTCTGTAATATACTACAGGGCTCACATCAGTGACTCTGGCCTCCCTGGATATTAGTCCTTACTATGAATAATATTTTGACATCAAATCATGAATTGTGTTCGACAGAAGGCTACCACGATGAGGGTCCTATTGCACTTGGCTTGCCATGCGCACCAAGCAACTTCAGTAGTGGTGAGTGACGAAACTTAGCCAGGAAGTGGGGAAAGAGCCGGGCCATCTGAGTCAGGCCAGAATGTTTCCCCAGCAGCATCAGTGAAATGTGTATATGAATTTGCTAAAATATCAGTTGATTCAAGCCTTCCCCCGCTTAACATCTGAACTACCTGTGGAGCTTTGTGCTTCTTTATCCGTTTAGTCTGTGGTACATTTGTCAATCTAAACCTCCTTTTCAATACTATTAAGAAGAGAGCAAGGCCTGTAGACCACTTAAAAAAAAAGGTGATTCTGGAAGGAAAAGGCTTAGAAAAATGGTGGAGAGAGGAGTGGAGGGAATTATTTGGAAAATACTGATGAAGATAATGCTGAGAGGGAGAGAGAAAAGTCAGAGGGATGAGGAAAATGAAAGACAGGCGAGAGAAGGCAGAGGCCTGCTTCAGATCCAGGGCCACAAAGCTGCTGCAATCCATCTGTGAGACCATCACGGTAAACGGCTGCATCATGGCACAGGGACTAGGAAGGAGGGATGTGTTTTATCTCCATCTTGGGTACCACACCAATGTTCACCTTGCCAATCACAGAGCTAACATAGAAACACTAAGACAATATGAAGCTTCTGAAACAGACCATCTGTACCTCAATGGATGCCTTTGCATGTTTTTCTATCTCATAAGCATGCCATTATAAAAGATGTCAGAGGACAAACACATCCTACTGACAAGGAAGAACAAATAGCCTTTCTTGGTCTTCAACGTCTTCACCAAGCCTGTTTCATGTCCACTAATAGGACCCGACTTTCTCCTCTCTGTTATTGTACAGGGGTTGAGTGAGTAGATTACCTATCAAGGACCCCATAAAAATGGTGACATAATAAAAAGCAATTAAAAAAAGAAGACTGTCCCTCTCCTGTGCTTGCCTATAACAAATACTGTTCATTGGTTATATAATTTACTAAGTAAACAGAGAGAAAAATGAAGAAGCACAGGATAGGCTTTGAGTGAGAAAACGTTTACAAGAGGAAGGGACAAGGAAGGAAGAAAATACATAGAGAGAGAGGGAAAAAGTGGAAAACCCACAGGCCATGATCTAAATGAAGACAAAGAAGCTCAAAGACAAAGATATGTAAAAAGCTGATTCTGTTTCCATCAATTCCCTTTCGTCTTGTTTCAAGATAAAGGTGCTAAAGATTTCATATCAACATATTGTGCTGATATTCTCAACTGAAAACTTGCATGGACATATGCCACCTTAGTATTTCCTGGGTGGAAGAAAATTGGAGGCAGAATTTATCCTTGTCATGACTTAGTCGCGTCTCCTCCCAGCTAATTACTCTCTGTCCTCCTTTCCTATTCTCTTTCCTTGTCTAGCCTCCAAATTTCTACCCCTAGCCTTCTGTGTCACCAAGGCAAGCACAGTAACTGCCTGGATTGTCACTATATGCCTAGGGGTCATCATAGAACCTGTCTACAGAAAGGCACTTAAACTTCAGTTGCATAAAATCATGTAACCTTCATTCTTATGGTGAATTCATCTATAATAAACCGAGACTATATTAACAACTTCTTTTTTTTGGATGCACCGCAAGGCATGCAGGATCTTAGTTCCCTGACCAGGGATCAAACCTGCACCCCTTGCATTGGAAGCATGCAGTCTTACCCACTGGACCACCAGGGAAGTTCCTGTTATCAACTTTTAAGTCTATATTTTGAACAATCTCTTTATAACAGAGCCACAAATTCTAATTGTCCAGAAATGAGCTTTAATTCCAAGTCCCATATTCAACTTTTCCAAGAGAGAAAGACATTTTTCTCTCATGTTGGCACTCTTTAAATATTACTTAATTTCCTTCTGTTCTCTCAGGCTAAAACTCTTATAGCCCTGTTTTATTTTTGCCTCATGTTTATGTCCTATTCAATTTCCAAACATACCAGCTGTATCTTTGCTCTGAAAGGCCTGGCCAATTTGTCTCTCCAGTCTTACTGTTCTAATCCCATCAGCTTATTAGCAGTTTCAATTATCACCTTTGCTGGATTTTACTGGAGAGAGTAATCTCGTCCTTTTTAATGTAATTACTTACATGGTAGGATTTAAATGTTTCCTATTTGTCCTTCCTTCCTGGTTCTATTCTTTTTTCTTTCCTTTCTTGCCTTCCTTTTAAAAGTCATTCCATTTTCCCCCTTTATTATACATTATTTACTCTTTTATGCTTACCCTAGAGATTACAACATGCCTCCTTGACATACTGGGACCACAAGACACTTTAACCTCATCTACCACATATTTCTTTCATTTACTATTTTTGCCATGTAGTATTTAAAATTTTAATATATTTTGAACATCACAAGACATTATTATTTTATATAGTCAAAATTCAGTTAGAATGACCTACATATTTACTCTTTCTTGGCCTCTGTGTTCGTCCTTGCGTAGCCGAATTTCCACCTGAGAACATTTTTTTCCTTTTACCAGAAAAAAACAATTTAGTTTTTCTTTCAGTAGGAGTTTGCTTGTAATGATTTTTCTAAGTTTTGGTTTGTCGTTGCCTTTATATTTTACCTTCATTTCTTACGGATATTTTCACTAAATATAGAATTCTAGGTGGATACTATTTTCTCTTAGCACTTCAAAGATTTCATTCAACTGTATTCTGTTTCCATTGAGAAATCAGCTAGAAGTTTTAGTGTTGCTCTCTTCAAAGTCACATCTTCTGGCTACTTTAAAATTCTTTTTATCTTCAGGTCTCAGGCTATGTTTGTGTATGGCTTTCTGTGTATATATCTTGCGTGGGGATTCATAGTGCTTCTTGAATTGGTGGCATATTTTTCAGCAGTTTTGAAAAACTTTTCTCTCACTTACCTTTTCTTCTGGGTCCCCAATTAAAAATATGTTGAACCTTCTTATCTTACTCTATATTTCTCTTAGATACTTTTCTGCATTTTCTAAACCTTTGTGCGTGTGTGCCTCAGCAGTATCTGATGTAAAACTCATCAATGGAGCTTAATACTGTTATAAAATCTCTATCCTTAAATTTCTAATTGTTTTCTAAGATTATCAATCTTCCCCGTGAATTTCCTGAACATGCAGATCATGGTTAAAGTCTGATAATTCTAATATTAGGATTTCCTATGGGTCTGTTTATAATGTCAGTTGTTTCTTTTGGTTTTCAGTCATTCTTGTTTTGAACGCCTGATACTTTTTAAATAGAAAACTAGAAATTGTAGAAGAAACAGGAATGAATAAATAAGCACATCACAAAAAGTCTTCCTGGTAAAATATTTACTGAAATCCTTCACTATAAGTATAATTTCAACTAACCTAGTTGCATTATTTTAAGATGACAACTCAAAGTCCAAAGCTGCATTTCTACAATTCAAAGTTAACAGTTTAACAAGAACTTTCTGGTTCCTGTGAGTAGGCCCTTCCTTTCATGAGGGGGAAAACAAAAAGTAAAACCCTAACTAGTATAAAAAGTTGGCTAACATTGGTCTGTGAAAGAATACTCTCCTAGTCACTAAAATTGTAATATCCTGCTTATATTTAAAATGAGCTGCTCATGAGAATGAGAAGAAAATAAAGATTCAAAAGAGGTATTTTGTCTAATAGGACCTTTGGCTGCAATTCTTTGACCTTTTTTTGCATCTTTAGTTTTTTTATCACAAGTACAGAAGACATACTAAATGCTTTCTTATAACACAGTAACATTAAACACCTTAATTTTTTATAAAGATTCTTTTCAAAGGATTCACGCTACTCTTACAAAACACATTTTAAGCATATTTTCTGCTTGAACGTCACTTTTTCCAATCTATACTAAAGTAACTGCAAAGTAAAAATTGCTCACTCCGTAAATCATTACATCTCTGACAACTTCTGCCTCCACTCCCCAGCCCACAACCTGTTACTTTATTGACCAAAAAATGGTGCTTTTCTATTAGTGACAGAATGATGCCTTTTAGTGATTGTATATTTAAAACAAAATCTTCCTTTTAGTAAGTGACAGTGACATTCAGTGCTCAATTGTCATGTGCTGCAAAGAGTGAGACTAAAATATACATGGTTATTTCCACTGGTAAAGTGTGATATCTAATGGTGGTATGTTTGAGATTGAGCCTTTCCACCCTGTGGACATAGTCACATTTATAGCAGAAGGAGCTAAAATGATGAGATTTTTGTTTTCATAAGCTCAGCAGAGTCGATTCAAATGCCTATATGGGAAGAACAAGTACACAAGTACTTTATGGAGAGGTAGACATGGGTCTGGGAACATGTGTAATCTTGAGTTTTGAGGGGAGGAGGAGGAGGTGAGATCTCTTTTAGGTGTCAGAAACAGCAGGGATTACGAAAAGTTCTAGCCATACTGATTCATTTGTCTAATACAAATTATCAGGAAGGGGAAAGCAAAAGAAAGAGTTAATTCAACATGGGAATAACTATCTGAAATTGGTAAATATATAACAACCCATTTCTTAGAAGACTCTTTGAGATTACAGGAAACATGACTACATGCTTTTGGAGCCAGATGTTTTAGGATGACCACATCTGCAAGTAGAAAAATGCCTTGCATTTGACATCCATGCACAACAGCTTACCCACAGCGTTGTAGAGAGGTTCTCCAGTTAACTTGTCCCAGACTACAGTGGTTTCCCTCTGGTTACTGACACCAATAGCTTTAAAGAGAAAATTAAACAAAAAAGAATTAAAAAAAAAAACAAGCAAAAATCTGAGGATAGTTCTCTTTTTTTATATAGGCACAAGTAAACATAACAATGTGGAAAAAAAAATATTTAGAACGTTGGTAGTGGTATTGAGTTGATTTTCTTCGAATGGCCCCAGGAAAAATGAACCTCCAAGTCAAGCTTCTTTTTTTTTCCTAGACTCCTTCCCTCTTTACTACAGCACACCATGACATAGACCCAGATCAATAGCAAAAAGAAAGACTCCCAGGTTGGCTTATAAAAAGGGAATGCAATAACTTCCCCAGCTTACAACACCCTACTTATTATGCTGAGGTGACCAGAAATAACCTCACTCATTTATTTACTAACTGCTATAAGACAATTCTCTGTGTGTGTGTGTGTGGCGCACACACACATCTGCATTTTATAAAAACAGCCACCGATAGAATCCTTCATGCTGGGTAAATTCATATTATGGTTAGTTAGAAATTCAGTTTTCTTTATGTATTTTAATAATAGTTTACAAGACATAGAGTTTGAATCAGGCATAAGTACAATATGTGATGGCAATTATCTCATACTAACCTATGTACAACTCAAGGGCTATAGTTACAGTAAGTTACTCTAAATAAAATACCATTCCATACCATTTTATCCAGTTTAGCTTGATTCAGCTAAATTGGAGGTTTTCAGACTTGGCTGTACATTAGAATCAACTGCAGAGCTTTTATAGAATTTCAGTGCCCAGGCCCTGGGGCAAACATTCTGATTTAACTACCTGGGGTAGCATTGGAGCATTGGTATATTTTTCTTAATACTCTCCACATGTATAGAGTTGCATATGCTGGGCTAAAGGGTGGAGCTCTTTCAGAATTTAACCTTAAAGGCAATATAATCAACCCAAATTATGCTCAAATCTCTGGAATTGCCTGTTATGAGACCATTCAGACAGCACTTCTAGTGAAAAGATATTACCTCTCACGAGGCAGACCAATCTCTACTGCACAGCTTTGCTATTTGAAAACAATCCTTTTCCTCGTCGCTTCTGCCTGTCGATCTTCGCCACACTCTTTGGAAATACAAGAATAAGGTGACTCCTTCCACAGGTCAGCCTTTCGCACTTGAAGCAGTTATTCTGTCCCTCCAGGCTTCTCTTCCCTTGCAGAGGCTGAACAATCCAATTTCGTTCCACTGCCCCCACCTCCATACGGCATGGTTAAGTCCCTTCACCACCTCCCCTAGGAACACGCAACTATCTGTCCAAATTACTCACACTGTACCCCAGAATAAACACACTAGCAACGTTCTGACCGACAGAGATCTGAAGGGGACCAACAGCTCCCTTGTTTTAAATAATCTTCATCCAACGCAGAGTTACTCATTGTAACACCTTGCCTAGATGTACAAAGATGAATGCGATTCCATTACCAGGAAACTCAGAGGTACAGGGGGAAAGGAAGAGATTTGGGGGTGATTTTTTTAAAAAAGGAAAACAAAAATGTTCGCAGGAATACAGGAAGAGAAAGAAGAATATGGGGGTAGGGGAGGAAGGGGTCTGGAAATGAATTGAACACCGTCCTGATTCTTACAGTAACAGAGGGGATGAGATTAACACCCAGGGAGGAGCTTCACTAGGGCAGAAGGTTATTTGCTGCCCTTGTGGTGGAGGGAAGGGGGCAAGAGATACAGACATTAAGAACAGGGACAGGAAGTTGAGGAATTTACATGCCAGGACCTCAACTTTCTCTGTGAAGTAGCATACAAGGCGATCTGCTTAAACAGGGATTGTGCATCTTGGGCATTGTTCAATAGAGCTCAGGCTCCAAAGCCAGACTGCCTCTGCTTTCTAGCAGTGTAACCCTGGGTCTCAGTTTTATCTTCCGTAAAATGGACATTACCAATAATTCCCACCTTGAAAGTGTTAAGTGTTAGTTGCTCAGTCTGTCTGCCTCTTGCAACCTCATGGACTGTAGCTTGCCAGGCTCTTCTGTCCATGAAACTTCCCAGGCAAGAATACTTGGAGTGGATTGCCATTCCCTTCTCCAGGGGATCTTCCTGACTCAGGGATTGAACCTGGGTCTCCTGCATTGCAGGCTGATTCTTTACCATCTGAGTCACCAGGCAAGCCTTACCAGGTTCCAAAAAGAGAAACCTAAATTGATACCTATTAAAACAGTGCCTGAGAGGACACATGTATATCCACGGCCGGTTCATGTTGATATATGGCAGAAACCAGCACAATATTGTAAAGCAATTACCCTCCAATTAAAAATAAATAAATAAAAAACCAAACAGTGCCTGGCACACAGTAACCACTTCATACATGTTACTTATGGCTGCCATTCAGTGTCATCATTGCTATGCAGACAGTGGAGTGTCAGCCGCAAGGAACGGGACTGAATGAATTGGGACACACAAAAGTGAAGGAATTCCCTAGCAGCACTGTGGGCACAGCAGAGGCTAGAGACCTCAGCAGGACCTTGGCAATGGCTGTTAAGGTGAACTTCACAATGAGGACTCATCAGGAATTCATGCTCTACTAAACTCTCCTATTCCTCCCCACTGCATTCATTAGCGGTTAACTAGTTGTCTGCTTCCCGAGTTGCAATCCTGGAGTTACTATTTTACGCCCTTCAGGCTACCCTTCTTTGTTGGCTCATTCTACCTGGTATTTAGAACATTATCTAGAGCTATTGCCATCTGAGTCATCAGTCACAGGTTCCACTCTGACCACTCCTTCTTTCCCCTCTCTCTCAATTTGGTTTCTTCGTGCCAAGCAAAAGTGCTTTTCTTGCAGACAAAGTCCAGCGAACCAGCTTTCTCAGGAGTCTCTTCCAGACACAAACACGTCTGGCACTGCTTTCTCTGATAGAGGTCTCTGAACTTCTGAACTTCTTTCACATGCTGATTTCTTGCCATTTTTACCCTAAAATCCTCTAGGTTTTTCTATGCTCCTGAAAGAAACCTTTTCTGACTGCACAGGTACTTATTTTAATAGTTTCCAATTTTAATTCCCTCTTTTTCAGAATAACATGTTTAGGTTTCATAATTTGCCACCCTAGTCAAGCTACAATAAGAGCACATGACATACAAGTCTTTTAGCTACAGATAATATAATCCTTGGCACATATAAAGCCCAATGTATAAAAAACAAAAACGAACAAATAAACAAAACACCCCGATGTATTACTCTTGTATCTGGCAGGTACTTTTTTAGGATTTTGTTTTCCTCAACGCTGAGTGTCACTATAAAATTAACTAGCTAAATGCTACATTCAAAATCTGGTTAAATTTTGCTTAAGATTGCCTATGATAAGTTATAACTGCAGTTAAGAAAATATACTGAGGAAAAAGCCTTCGGAAATAGTCCAGAATGTTATAATTGTTGTCTTCGTAGAATTATAGATGACATGCATCCTTATTTAAAAACAAGTTATACTTTATAATTGGAACACATTTCTGAAAAAAAAAAAAATGAAACACACATAATAAAAGAAAGTGGCTCCACGGTAATGAGTACACCTGCCAACGCAGGAGACACAGGGTCAGGACTATCCCCTGGAGGAGGAAATGGCAACCCACTACAGTATTCTTGACTGGAGAATCCCATGGACAGAGGAGCCTAGCGGGCTATGCCCATGGGGTCACACAGAGTCGGACACAACTGAGCACACACACACAAAATAATACAATCCCTAGAGGAAGGCTCTGGGACTACTGGAAGCCAGGTGGGAAGCAGTATAAAGCTGTGTGCTTATGGCAAGTTGTAACAATTGCAAATGATATCTGGCCACTGCTGAGAAGTGCTTTGGGACAAAGAATACCTTTTCTGAGAGGCCAAGTCTGAGAGGTGAAGGAAATGTCTGTGGATGTGTTGAGTAGGGTGAGGCAGTGGATGTGGGGGTTTCCTTGTTTTGCAAGGGTGTGAGAACTACTATCTAATCACTGAGGATTTGATGCTCTCAACTTTGTAACAGTGTATTTTGTGTTCTGTTTGTACCTCAGGACAGAGGATGAATGAGAGAGATTATCTAGTTTTGTCACTCTGTATACTTTTTATTTAAATTTTTTATTGGGGCATAGCCAATTAACAATGTTGAGATAGTTTCAGGTGAACAGCGAAGGGGCTTAGCCATACATACACCTGTATGCATTCTTCCCCAAACTCCCCTCCCCTCAAGGCTGTCACAGAACACTGAGCAGAGTTCCCTGTGCTATATAGTAGGTTCTTGTTAGTTATCTCTTTTAAATACACCAGTGTGTATATGCCCATCCCACACTCCCTAACTATCTCTTCCACCTGTCCTTCCCCTTGGCAACCATGAGTTCGTTTTCTAAGTCTGTGAGTCTCTTTCTGTTTTGTAAGGAACTCTACTTGTACCATTTCTTTTTAGATTCCATCTATAAGGGATGTCATACAATATTTCTCTTTCTCTGTCTTACTTCACTCACTATGACAATCTCTACGTCCACCCATATTGCTGCAAATGGCATTATTTCAGTCTTTCTAATGGCTAGTCAGTCTGTATACTTTGCATTTCCTTCAGTCCAGTGACAGGCAAACAGACCTGCCCAGCTGTCTAAGCCAAGATGGAAAGCAGCAGCCTATTTACCTGTCTTGGGCTCCTGTGAGCTGTTAAACTGGAAAGTGAACTCTGATTTTAGAGACGTTGTTTGTACGGACCTGAAATCAACACACTTTGGCTGATGAGGACAGCTAAAACCAATGAAACTGGAGTTTGTAAAAGAAATACAACCAGCTATGATGAACTCAGTGATTACCAGGTAAGTGATCAATAAGTCACTCTTTAGTGGGGGAAAAAAAATCATTTATTTGCCACACTGGAACTCAAAACTCAAGCCATTTTGAGGTTTAACATCTGTTTGGCTCAGGAAAGAGAAGACTGGACCAGGAGACAGGGCAGCTGGGCATGCATGTTATCCACCACTAAAGAGCTCCACGACCTGTGATGGCTTCCTGTCCCCTCATCGGCAACTAGGTTTGGGTGATGGAAAATCCTTTACATCATGAGGCTTCTGTGACCTAGAGCTCTAGCCAAAGCTTGGCCCTTGACAGTGCCCATTCAAGAAATTATCTGGGAAAAAAAATTTTTTTAGCACAATTGGCCTGGTATGGATGGGCTTGTGGAATGTTCTCTTTGTCGGCCATAGGCTGGGAGTTGTTGAGAAGGAAGTGCTGGGTCACTTTGGTTAGGGTATAAGTTTCACACTGACCAGACACAGAGGGGCAGAGAGCAGGGAGCTGTGTGTTCAGCGCTCTTGTAGACAATGCAAGTGGAAGACAAGTCACCTACACTGCAGTTATGTGTCATCTTCAGGAACCACAAACCCAAGAGAAAAAAGAACCACCTGAGTAGGTCCAGAAGGCTAACACACCGCAGCCTACCTCACCTATAAGGGAGGTAGAATGAGGTCAAAATCATGGCCAGTGGCTCTGGAGTCTACATCCTGAACATGGCATTCAGCCACCTAGATGATTACTGTCACTGGTAATGGATGTTTTGACAACAAAGTGTGCTGCTGAATGCCTCATATGTTTAGACTGTTTAGACTGTGAAAGCTCTGAGGACAATTCAAGAAAACTGACCAACAATCACTTTCACACACAACTCATCTAAAACTTGGTGAATGCAACTCTAAAAGAAGTGTGAAGTTCTTCCCTTAGATGTAGGAATAAAATGAGGGTAGGACATTAAAAACTTGTTAACCTATATCAAACTGCCCATGGGTATTTCTTGTAAAAATCTGCAGTAACAGAAATATCACTGTTACAGTATCCCATGAATTTGTAATGGGATTGACATGTTTCTCCCATTTGACAGCTGTACAACCCTGTTTGTGCTCCACTGTGTCCCAAGGGCACTTAGCACATTATAGGCACTCTGAGTTTGCTGAATGACTATTTTTGATTGTGCTTAGTCTTTTTTTGAAATGAGTTTTATTTAGGGAAATAAGGGAAACTCTGGGGGAAAAAAATCAGTGTTTCAACTTAGGAGTGCGAGTCAATTTCAGAGCCAAGATGACATGAATTAAGGAACCACCACCACCAACAACTAATTGATCCCTCTATCTAGAGACAAATTAGCCAAGCAAGAAAGAGAATAGCCCTTGAATGATGAGCTAGAAACATTTAAACTCTAAGGAGATGGCAATAACCACATTATGCTTTCACCCTTTACACTAGTAGCATATCAATTTTAGATGTCTGGGTTATTTTTTCCTCCCTGTATGAATGAAGCAAAGTCAAACATAGGCAGATGTTCTATTAAAACTACTAGGAATGAACAGAGGCATCTATAATAATCTCACACTCTCAGTTATTTTAGGGAAACTTCATACATGAAGTGCTTTGATTTCAAATAATCTCTGTCCACTCCAAGCTGTTCCTTATTCTATTCTTTCTCTCCTCAATAAAGAGCATCTCTATAACCATCCAAGAGCTCCAGGAAAAAAAACAAAACCAAGTCTCATCTGTGACCCATCTCTCCCCCTCACCCCAGTACTCTCTCTGCTCCCCTGACATCTAATTCATCAGCAAGTTCTGGCCCTTTCTCCTCACCTTCACTACAACCACTGTTGATCAAGTCATCGTCCTCTCTCTCAGGATTTCCACGGTGGTCTCCACACTGGTCTCCTTGCGTCCACACTTACACCTTTCCTATCCACTCTCCACATAGCAGTCAGGAAGTTGTTTCTAAACTGCAAGTCAGATCCTGTTATCCTCTATCACCTCACTTAAAGCCTTTTCATGGCTCCTTGTGATACTAAGAACAACATCCAAACTCCTAACTGGCCAACAAGGCCCTATCCACTTTCCAGATTTCAATTCCTACTGAAAGCCTTTATCAGGTTGTAAGAAACAACCCTCCTTTTACGTTGTTTTTGACATGTTGGCCTTCTTTCTGATCCAGGAATTGGCCAAGCTGATACCCACTCAGGGCCTTTGCACATGCTACTTTCTTTTCCTCAAACCCTCTTCCCCCAGATGAAGAGTGTTTGGCTGGCCCCTTTTGGCCTCCGAGACATCAGAAAAAGTGTCACCTCCTCAGAAAGGCCTTCTCTGGCCTTCTAATCTAAAGGAAGCCTTTCTCCATATACTCTATCATATTTTATTTTCCACGTGGAACTTATCCATATCTGAAATTAGCTAATATTTCTCTGCTCTTCTTGGTGGTCTCAAACGCACCAGAAGCAAAGAGAAAAGGGACCTAATCTTCCTGTTTATTGCTGTATCCTCAGTTCTTGAAGAAATGCTTGCCATTGCACAGGCACTCGAGTATGTGCTGAATGAATGAATGAATTTAACTGAGATAATCACAGAGAGAGTAAAACATTAAAAATACCTTTTATGTTGGAAATATCAATATTGAGCTGCCCGAGTTTCTCACACGTTTTCTCTATACACTCATAGACAGACTGCAGAATTTCCTTAGGGTCCTGCTCCACCCACCTTCAAACAAAAGAAAGTATTTTGGTTAGTCCACAAACAAGCAAGACAGATATAATTTATTTCTCTAGAGATGTTCACTTATGAGCATGTGGCTGCATAAACTGAAGAAAATCAGATAAGCAAAGCATATCCAGTATTCTAAAGAAATGACTTAAAGAAGAGCCAATTTCCCTTACATTTTCATTATTCTTCATACAGTAATTAACCATTTGAAAGGAGGTAATACTAGGCCACAAACAGCAGATATTCTATCTGTTTTAAAATCATTTTTTCAAATCCAGTAAGAAATAAGTTCCCCAATTCTTTATATCTTGTAGGTCTGATGAATTCTGATAATATTCATGTTTCACTAGCAGACTAGATACAGATATTATTCTTTTGACACACTGATTTCCTTCCTTATATATTTGTTTATTTATTTATGAAGCACAACAAATTCTAACGTCAAATAAGTATATTAATCACTTTTGTCATGATTTTTCCTAAATGTTTTGTTAGAAAGTAGGGAAAAATTTTTAATTCCTTCCAAGAACTATGTCATGTAGACAAGTGATTGGTCCAAGTTTTCAGACCAAATCCCAGTGCAACTGTACGTAAGGTACAAGGACCTCAGAAGGAAGAATGGCTCATAATAAATGACAAGGATGAATATCTGGGAGAAACAAATGGCATACCTTATCTATGTAAAAGTAGAAATGACACAAGTTAAAAGAATCCTACACTACAATCTGGAAGTAGCAAGGGAATGCCAAATGTCTTTCTTCTCAGCCTTCCTCCAGGTCTGCCCAGCTTTCCCCCAGGCCTGCCCAGCTTTCCCAAGGTATGAATTCTGTCTCTAAATTTTCTCTTTCCAAAAACCCAATCTCCTTCCACATATTTCTAATTTCTATCCCTCCAAGACTAACTATCCTCTCTCTTAAACTGCAATGGGATCAGGTCTATGGACAGTCATTCCAATACTAGTAACATGTCAATAACTTTTATTATTAAACAAAGGAATTCCCTGAAACATAGGAGAAAATTTTTAATCAAAAACCTGGTAAGGCACTGCTTTGTTTTCCTCTTTCTTAAATTGAAGCAAACTTTACAATATAATGAACAGATCTAAAGCACACACATTTGTTGAGTTTCAACAAATGCATATACCAATCTAACCAACACCCACATCCAGATATAGAATATTTCCATTGCACCAGAAAAGTTCTTTCATGCCTTCAAGTCAATCACACACTCACAGGCAACCACTTTCGGGATTCCTATCATCCTAAATAGTTCAGCATCTTCTTAAATTTTAGATAGTCATATAGGATGTATTCTCCTATGCCCAGCTTTTTTCATTTTCCATGATATCAAAGAGATTAAACCATGTTGTTGCATGTATCAGGTCACTGTTTTAAAACTGTCGAACAGTATTTCATTCTTATTGTTTACTGATGAATAGTATATTCATTGTTTACTGATGGCAAACATTTGAGGGGTTACCAGTTTTATTATGAACAAAGCTACTATAAGCATTCATGTAGATAAGTCTTTCTATAGGCATATGCTTTCATTTCTCTTGGATGAATTCCTAAGTGGAATGCAATAGATATATGATTAATTTGATAAGAAACTGCCACATAGTTTTTCAAAGTGGTTGTATCATAAATATCAATTTTTGAACACTGTACACTATATGTATATGTACTATATAATGCATATATATTAGTAACACCACAATTACTACATGTGAACATTATTTCCCAAAAGGATGATTTAGTAGCAGATGTTAAGATATATGAATTTAAAAAAACCCATTTCTTTATTTAAGGAAAAAACCCTCACGTGCAAATCAGGAGAGAAGCAGCTTGACAATAATGAAGACATAAAACTAAATAGCTTCAAAGTCAATGTAGAATTTCTGATATCTAATACACCTTTGCTTTATTACTTTATTACTCCTTTTCTGTCCCTGAATTTCTAAGCCATCAGTCATCCACATTTTTGCTGACATACCAAGTTAGTGCTTCTTTTTTTTAATGTATATTTACTTATTTATTTATTCTTTTTGCTAAGCCGAGTCTGAGTTATGGCACATGGGCTCATTTGCTCCTTGGCAAGTCAGATCTTAGTTCCCTGACCAGAGATAGAAACCAAGATCCCTGCACTGCAAGGCAGATTCTTAACCACTGGACCATCTGGGAAGTCCCAAGTTACTGCTTCTTTTCTTGATTAATACCTATTCCTTGTCTTCTCAGGAGGGTATTTGGTCAAGTTTACTTTACAGAGACATAGGGCAGGTGGGTTGAGATGGACTAATAAACATGAGGTATCTTTACATATTAAATTAGGAAACATACCCTTCTCTTGGAAACTCTTGTTTTATTTCCACTTGATGATGACTAAGTAGTTCGGCTGTTTTTTGAGTTGAAAACCTGAAAAATATATTGCAAGAGTAGAGTAAAAAATGCAGGTAGACAGCAAAGATGTTCAAAAAGTTATTCAGCAACTGATGTTCTTATTCACTGATAGAAAAATCATTTTGGAGGAAATCCCTGACAAGATGTTCTACTTTCTCTTCAGAGAGAATCATGTAAGTTATAAGGTAGCTTCAGAAATAACTTCTTTTTAGATAAATGAAAATCTGTTAAAGATAAAGCTGAAGAGGCAGTTCTTCATTCTTTAAAAAAAATGGTTCCAGATGTAGGAAATTTAATACATCAACCAGTGAATAGTATGGATTTCTTTTAGAGATTAGGAAAACCAAAAATAAAAGAGCTGGATCAGTGCTACTAGTGATAGTGTCAGGTTCCATTCTGCATCCATCTTGCATGTAGAAACAGGAATCATAGATGCCCAGGCAGGAAAGCATCCTGTGTAAATTCCTTTGAAGGAAAGTGTAACAATGCATCTCACTCTTATGAGAGCCAAGGAGAGTCGTTATCAGGAAGGAGAGAAGAGGACCGACCGTGGCATCAAGCTGAGTGCTCTCTGTGACATGAATTGGTGACCCTTGATTATAAAACATTAAAACCCGTGGAGGAAAGCTACCAAAGAATAAATGCAGTACTAGCCTCTGCAATTTTAACACCATTAAAACAACGCTTCCTAAAAACCTAACAACTTCTTTTCCAAGTATTATTTTTCATCTGGCTATATCTATATTTAAGTATCACATGACTTAGTCTTTCAGAGTTAAGAGTTCATATTTTAATTAAAATTAACTTCCCCAATCACTCTAATTGCAGCAGTCAAGTCACCTCCAATTAAGAAAGTGTTTCCAGGCCTAGGTTTCCTGTGGGAGAAAATTCCTCACTGAAGACAGACTCAGAAAGACAAAGTAATAAGGGAAAACACATGGCAAGTCTTGTTGCTGCTCACCTCCCTACTCACCACACACATCATCTTTTGGGGAGGAAGTGATAAACATAATGAAAGCAAGAAGGCAAATTCTCAAGTCCTCTGAGGAGATAAAATATCTCACAAGTCAAAGGTTAACCTGACACATCATAAATAAAAGGCAGTCGGCAGAAAGCACCGGTGTAATATACCAGTAATTTACAACTTTAGCATCAGTGTAAGTTTCTAGGATGTCCACTCCATTTGTCCCATTTTATTTTCTAAAGTTTCTCCAGGGCCTGGAATAGTGCCTGGCCTAGGGTCGGTAATTAATAAACATTTGTTGAATATCTACAACACCATGGTCTATCAGGTACTTATTAGGAGATACATTATTAAATCAAATGGGAAATGGTTATATGGCAGAAACTCTAATAGGAATCCATAGTTGTAAAATGTTTCCTCATATTACTCCTGCTCCCAAAGTCTACAAGTCCCCAAAGGACTCTGGAACAAGAAACAAGAGGGGTGGGATGGGAAGGGGGAGGGAGGCTTAAGAGGGAGGGGATACACATATAATTATGGCTGATTTGTGGTGTTGTACAGCAGAAATCAACACAATATTGCAAAGCAATTATCCTCCAATTAAAACATTAAAAAAAATAAGGTGTGCCTTTTTGGTGGATGGATTCATAAAAGACTTCGACAGTGGACCTAGGGAGCTATGAATGGAGTAGGCTTCCTCTTTCATCACCCACTAGTTTTAAGTAGGCTAATGTCAGGACTCTCACGCACACACACAAAAACGGATTTAAAGGCTGTTGAAATAGGCACTGAAAAGGGAAGGAATCTGGCAAATCCTATCTGGCATATTAGAGAGTGATGTCTGATCACAGAACATGTGGATGTAAGAGGATCAAGTCCAGACCTCTCTACTTCTTTAGAGCTCTGACTCTGAGAAGAAAATGGACATCACCTTTAGGTGTTTAGGATCTGACCCTGTGCACCACTCCCCAGTGTATGGGGCACATTTTAGATTTACTATTTTAGAATCTGCAACTTGCTTCGCGGATTACCATCCAACAAAAATATAATGCAAATCACAAATGCCAGCTGCATATAATTCATAACATAACTTTATAATTTAAAATTTTCTCACAAAAAAACAATAAACAAAAGCAGGTAAAATTAATCTTAATAACATTTTTTAAACCAACATATCTAAAATCATTTCAACAGGTGATTAATACAAAATTGATTAGCTTGTCTACTTTTTTAGCACTAAGTCTTTGAAATCCAGTATAGATTTTATACTTCTGGTCCAACTCAATTCAGACTAACCTCATTCAAAGTGATCAATAGCCACCTGAGACCAGAGGCTGCCATATTGGACAGAGAAGTTGTGGAGTAGTGCTTTTCTCATATACCTAGGTTCACATGAGGAACTGTAATGAAGCCTCCTGATTATCCATTTGTCTGCAGGTGGACAAGTATCCAAAGTAAGCTAAGGATAAGACTCTATGGCTGGTGGGTAGGTAACTCCAATGACAACACATTACCCAGGAGTGAAAATACCAGTCTGTTCTTTTCAGGTAGATTTCAAAAGCCACTGTCACTGAAAGATGGCAATGGCTATATAATTTGCTTTATAAAATGAGTAGCATGGTCATTCATGTAAAAACTGTTAGAAGGCAAGGGAGAAACACCCCTGAGTTACAGATGCGCCTCATCTTTTTCACCCTTTTCAAGTTTGAAACTCAATTTAAAGATCAGTCCAAACAGCAGACGCACAATGGCACAGAACAGAAACTCTCTTTAAAAAAAATTCATTTTAAGAAAATTCATTTAAAGGAATATACAAGAGTTTATGGGATCTGGAAGAGATCTGGGCCAGTGTTCAGTGTCCTCCCCACATCTCTAGGACCCTTCAGAAGCTGGGAGGGAGGGACAGAGAGTTTTAGCTCAGTCTCTGGACCACACCCTACCTTAGATTCCATAGTTTACTGACTTCAGCTTCCAGATTTAAACTCTTCTAGAAGTGAGCTTAACCACGGAGTTCCAAGGCAGAAAGCAAAATGACAATACAAACTGAAACCCATGGACCTAACAGAATGCTCTCTTACTTACCAACAGAGCTCCAGGAGATGGGATAGGACTGACAAAACAGGGCTAAACTCTAGGTTTTCTAAATACCAGAGCTTTTCCAGTACAAAATCATACCGGGACTAATTGTGATGTTTTCATCCATTAAGTGGCAGAGAATACGAAGAGATTTTCTAACATAGGGCTGCCTATGCTATCAAGAGGAGGAAGGACATCCAACTGTAACTTGAGGGGAGTCAGAGAAGGGCTCTCAGAAGATGTAATTTGCAGACAAAGACTGGGAACAGTGGGGAAGATAGGCTGAGGCAGGGAAAGCAGCTGAGGATGTATGTGTCTGCAGTGGTCCATGTAAGATGCCTAGAGGTGTCTTGGCAGCCGTGGGTACTGAATGAAGTGCATTGCTGAGATATTCAGTTTAGGAGGTATAAGTATTTAGATGCATCAAGGGCTTGGATAGGGAGGAATGACAAAAAAGGAGGAATACTCAAGGATGACGGGTTACAGGTTACAAGTTAAGAGTTTGCTATATTCAAATGGATAACCAACAAGGACCTACTTACAGCATAGGGCACTGTGCTCAGTATTATGTGGCAGCCTGGATGAGAGGGTAGTTTGGGCGAGAATGGATACTTGTATATGTATGGCTGAGTCCCTTCGCTGTTCACCTGAAACTACCACAACATTGTTAATTGGCTATACCTCAATATAAAATAAAATGTTTTAAAAAAAGAGTAGGCAATGTTACAAAACAAAGGCATGGGAAGGAGCAGTAATTACAGTATGGAAAGGGGTAAAGAGATTGCCAGTTTCATTCTAAACAACCTCTATTTGAGTGAAGATACCCAGCAGTCAGTTGCTAATGTTTGAGGACATAGCTGAAAGAAAGAGATTCATTAAGGGCAGAAACTTGGAACTACTAGATAAATAAGTCCTGGAGAGCTGATGCACGGCAGAGTGAATAGAGTCAATGGTAATGTACCAGAAACTTCAAAGTTGCTAAGAGAATCAATCTTCATGGTTTCCACCAAAAAAAATAAGTGAGAATTATGTGACAAGGCAGAGGTATGGAGATAATGCTACGGTGGTAATCATATGGCAATATACAAATATATCAAACAACACAGTGTACATCTTAAACTTATACGACCTTCTGTGTCAACCATATGTCTATTAAAAGACAGAGAGAGTTTTAGAACTTCATGTGAGCCAGAAAGGCAGTTGAGAGCCCCATGTTTGATGTCATATGGAGGCAAAAGGCACCGGCCTGGAAGAGCTGGGGCTGGGGGTCAAGCTCAGCCCTGTCCATATCAGTTTTTTGGTTGTGTTTGTCTTTTTTTGGCTGTGCAGGGCAGCATGTGGGATCTTCCTTGACCAAGAACAGAGACTGAACAGGTGCCCCCTGCAGTAGGAGCATGGAGTCGTAACCACTGGCATGCGGGCTAAGTTGCTTCAGTCGTGTCAGACTCTTTGCAACCCCATGGACTGTAGCCCCTCCAGGCTCCTCTCTCCATGGGGATTCTCCAGGCAAGAAGACTGGAGTGGGTTGCCATACCCTCCTCTAGGGGATCTTCCCGACCTAGGGATAGAACCTGTGTCTCTTATGTCTCCTGCACTGGCAGGCAGGTTCTTTACCACTAGTGCCACCTGGGAAGCCCTTAACCCCTGGACCACCACGGAAGTCCTATGTCAGCTGTCTGACTTTAACTTTTCTAAGTTGCTGATTTTTCCATCTGCAAAGGACTAAGTAATGTATGAAGAGTATTTCATATAGGGCGAGCACACAACATGTATCCAAAAGATGTTACCACTACTGTTGTTATCAGTGCTACTATTTTGATTACTGTGCCTATTATTACTGCTACCACCAGCACAGCAGGTAGGTGATAAGAGTTCGGATTTAAAAAAAAAAAATCACCAGTTCTGTATTCATCTCTAAGCCCAAATCATGTCTCAGTGCCAGAGTTTGTTTTTGGTGGGGGAAGGCAATGAAAACCTGAAGAAACAAGTTCAGGTAGGAAAAGAGAAGTTCAGCATAGTGCTGGCACATAGTAGAAACCCAAAAGATGTTACCACTACTACTGTTGCTACTACTACTACTGCTACCACTTACTACTACTATTTCTATTATAAGCAGGAGAATTACAAGTCATTAGTCTATATTCACCACTGTGCCTAAATTATGATCAATTTCCAGATTTGGAAGAGGGAGACACTTAAAAACCTAAAACAAGGAAAATTACTTCTATACAAACTGTTTTAAAAGAACTTTCTGAAACAATGCCCACCTTTTCTGTTTCAGCCAAAGGGGAGTAGTGGAGACACGAAATACAGTCCTTACTAAGTAACTGTCTTTCAGGCTTGCCTCACCCACCCTGTGACTAACTCAAGCATCCCATCATAAACATGCATTCACTTCCCTCCCCACGTGATTTCCCCACTAGCCTACTCATGCCACACTCTACTGGGTAAGTAAGACATTTTTCAGGAATGCAAACTCCCTCTCTAAAACACCACGATATTATGTAAATCTGTAGCATCTAAAATAAAAATACTAGCTACTAAAATGTTACATTGCATATTTGATCACAAAGGACATCATGGCATCTTCCCAAAGCCAGAGAAATAAAGAAAACATAGCAAATGGCATATTTTTCTTTAAAAAGCGAGGTTATGTTCAATAGCATATACTTATACATACCTCTATTATAACTATAGTTGTTAAATCCAACTTTTCCCAAGACCCCACAAGTTTTCCCTTTCTAGTCTTTCAGTCCAAGAGTTCTAGACAACACATCGAGCCCTGGAGGCCTCTCCTCTAAACATTTATGCTTATGAGACAAGAGGACAAGAGAGGGTGACAGCCCTCTGATGAGATGTTCTTACCATTTCTGTAATGTGATGGGCAAGAAAGAAAACCAACTTAGTGGGGGTTGGAAAACACAGTTACATTTATTATAAGAGGGGTCTCATTCCAGCTGTGGGCCCAATTTATGTTACCAAATTCACTGTTCGTTGGCTCCTGTCCCCTAATGGGTGCTTAATATTTATGTGTTGAATACATGAACGAAAGAAAGAAAACGGAAACCCACCCCTTAACCTTGAGACCTCTAATATGATGAGACAACCGGGGCCAAGGCAATGTTTCCTGCCAGAATAAGCATGGAGCTACAATTCAAGCCATTCTCCACAGATGCTGGCTATTGGAACAAACT
The DNA here is from genome assembly GCA_024291935.2 of Okapia johnstoni. Taxonomy (NCBI): domain Eukaryota; kingdom Metazoa; phylum Chordata; class Mammalia; order Artiodactyla; family Giraffidae; genus Okapia; species Okapia johnstoni. The sequence continues at coordinate 24,762,163 of CM044305.1, read as the reverse complement.
GGTTACGCAACCATTATCCACGGTGACTACACCTAAGCCCTGCCCAGGCCCCACTTAATCTGAGTCACAAGATGATCAAAATCAGCAGTACTTATTCAAAGGCAACCTTTAAAAAAAAACATATTGTGAAACCAGTGTGTAAGTCTGTTTTACTTGGTGAAGATTCATCTGTGACTATAATCAGAACTGGTAAGTGCCCAGACGCCTATATTCCCTCCACAATCAGTCTTCCACATCCATGGTTCCGTTTCGACAGATTTGAGCAACTGCAGATCCACAGTGTTTTCTAAGAAAAAATTCCAGAAAGTTCCAAAAAGCAAAACATGAAGTTACCCTGTGCCTGGCACCTATGTGCATGGCATCTACACTGTATTTACAACTCCTTACACAGTTTACATTGTATCAGGTTTAAGTCATCTGAAAGTTGAAAGTTTAGTCGCTCAGTCGTGTCCGACTCTTTGCGACCCCATGGACTGTCGACTACCAGGCTCCTCCGTCCATAGGATTTTCCAGGCAAGAGTCTGGAGTGGGTTGCCATTTCCTTCTCCAGAGGATCTTCCCAACCCAGGGATCAAACCCGGGTCTCCCACGTTGCAGGCAGACACTTTACTGTCTGAGCCACCAGGGAAGTCCCTAGAGAGGATTTAAAGCATAAGGGAGGATGTGCCTAGAATATATGTAAGTGACATGCTATTTCATTATATAAGGGATGTGAGCATCCTACGATTTTAGTATCCATGGGGGACCTGGAATCAATCCCCTGGATATGGAGAAACAACTGTACTCAGAAAACTGGGGAGGCAGGAGGAGTTAGGACAATAGGTTTCTCACTGGCAGAGACCTGGACTTGAATCCCAGTTCCACCAGTCACTCTGCAACCTTGGGCACATTCCCCAACATGTTCTAATCACCTGTGTAAAGGAGCTCAATAATACTACCCACATCACAGTTGTTATGAGGATTAAATGAGATAACGCTGGGGAAGTCCTCAATGAGTACCTGACACATCACAGGTACAACACAATCCTTTGTTTTTTTAATGTATTTTTAATTGGAGGATAACTGCTTTACAATGTTGTGTTGGTTTCTGCCATATATCAACATCAATCAGCCATCAATATACACACATCCCCTCCCTCTTGAGCCACCCTCCCACCTCCTAAGGTGGAGTCTGTTTTTTTTTTTTAACAGTCAGTCTAATGGGGAAACAACAAAGCTACCAAATTAAAGAAGGAAGTTGACTGTTTAAGCTGAAGCTTTTGTCTTATAAAGAAATGGCCCCTCCTTTAAACCTGTTACACTAATTCTCTTTCCAAGAAGTTCCTACTCTGCAATCTGGGTAAACCTGTGCCAAGCCCAGTTCACTTTCCTGTCAGACAAGTTGGAAATTTTCCTTTGGTGCAAAACATATGCCTAGGGTCCCCAGATTAAGTCTTTGACTACTAGAGGAAGAAATGAATGCATCTTAAATTTGCAGCTCTACTACTAAAAGAGAAGCAATTAAGTAATCAGTCAGAGAGGTTTAAGATTTTTTGACAAGATAAAAAGGAGAATCAGAATTAAAATTCAGTTGACCTATAAAAATCTTTTCAAGAAATATGTGTAAAGCGCTCCCTGTAGAGAAGACAGGTGTTCATTTGTCACGTTGACCAAGATATTTTAAGGAATACAAAGATGAACAAGTCTCCAAAAGGAGGTTCCTGCTTTAAGTTCAGCAGATATATAATAACACAAAGTAAAGCTGATAACAGCTATTAACAGAGACATAAAAAGAATGGTCTAGGAAGGAGGAGAAACTCTGAGTAAGGGTTTGAGCAAAGACTTCCACCAAGAGATGGTAACTGAGCCATTATTTGGAGGTAGAACAGAATTTCAAGAAGCAGATATGGGAAAATGGGGAGTAGGCATTTCCCTTGGATGAGAGAACACGAATAAAGAAATCTTGTGTCCTTTACGGGAGAAAAAAATGTAACTGGCATAGAAAAAGGGACAGGGAAGCTCAGTGAGGTGATTGGTCTTATGAACACTGAATGAGACATGCAAATGCAATGAATAATGGCCAGGAAATTATTTTAATACTTTTCACTTTATATGCTTCCTTATGACAGTTCTTATCTGTTGTATTCTTTCCTGAGAAGGTAAGCAATTATTTTTGAATCATAATTACAATGTGGAACAATATGACTGGAACAACCCCTGGGGATCACCTTGTGACTGAAGCACTTGTTCAGCAAATCTATTATCTGAATTTTGCAGACAGTGGTTTAGCAACTTCTTTCCTTATAACCAAGGGAGAAAAAAAACCCTTTCTAAACCATTGCCAGATTTTTCTCTACTTCACCCAGGATCTCTTCACAAAGGTAGTCTTCTATCTACGTCTGAAGCTTTCTTGAAGAACTGTTTCTCAAGGAGCAGGAAACTTTACTGATTAACTTTTAAACATCACTCTATAAGCAGGATGGGAGCCTTCTACATGTGCACCTTAGCTTACTCATTGAGATCAAGCCACAGTAAACAGCAGCCAACTTTTTAAAGGCTCCTGCTATTCATGTAAATCGCTGAACAACTGACTGTGATAATAGAAAGTTAATTCATTCCTTCTCCACCATTACAGAAAGACACTCCTCGGGCAACAGAATCTGAGGGGCCAGGAACAACCTGCAGTAGATAAAGAAGACTGCTGGGCTACATGCATGGCAACAGTGTTAGTTGCTAAGTTGTGTCAGACTCTTTGCGACCCCATGGACTGCAGCGCCTACCAGGCTCCTCCGTCCATGGGATTCTCCAGGCGAGAATACATTCCCTTCTCCAGGGGATCTCCCCGACCCAGGGATTGAACCTGGGCCTCCCGCATTGCAGGCAGATTCTTTACCATCTGAGCCACCAGGGAAGCCCCATGTACAGCAATACTGACGAGTCAAAAGGAAGACCAGCACAGTCAGGCTGGCAACTCAAAAGGCAGCCTACAGAGTTAGGAAATATTTTATACACTTTCAGAGAGGGCAAAGGCTGTATAAACTTGGGAACAACTGCCATGTTTGGTTTGGCCCCTACAGTCCGTTAGCAACTAGTTGCCAACATTTAAGGACAGGAAGATTTCACTGAAAACGCTTGACTATCAATTCTTCTTAAAGAATCTGAAGCTTGTGCAACATGAGGCGAGTGTTCCTGCCTGGCAGCTAGAGGCTGTCCTTTTAGCCTGAGTCTACTCTCCAGCCTTCCTCCTCCCTCTACCTGTCTGTCCCCTGCAGGCATTTATGTGGGCAATTCTTGAATGTGGCTTCAAAACTCAACCCACAGTTAGTCAGCACACATGTCTTAATGGTCTTTCTTAATTTGGGAAATGGTAGTGATGACTGCATACTTTATTAATCAAATCAGTTAGGTGATCTTTCTTACTTATGATTCAGGGTTACTTTATAAATATTTATGTGAAAATAAGATAAAGTGAAACCTTCCCTGTCTGATCAAAAGATAAACAATGTAAGAAACAGGAGAATTAGGTCTTGGCAGCTCAAACCAGCGTAAGTCATTAAATAAGAACCAAGCTAAAACTGGACTGAAAGCTTCTGACTTTAGACAAGAGAGATGAGTATCAAAATGAAGGTACAGATGCAGGTTTCAGTCAAGTGGTCAACTAAATAGAGTTCTGAAAAAATATAAGATATATATACAATGTATAAAAAATAAGATATATACAATGTATACATACGTATACATACTAAAGAAGACATGAAAACATGAATTGAGACAAAGAAATGAAGAGGGAGTTAGGCAATCATTAAATATTTAGATCAACTTGCCAGGTTAATCAAATATCCATTGAAAGAATGAGCTCTTAACCAACAACAGTTTATTTCAATTACTTTTAAATGATCTTACTGAACTCAGTACTAGATCACTTTAAGAGCAAGTTTCCTAATTGCCCCAAACCAATCAGCAGAGAGTCACTTAAATAGCACTCCATTATGGCAAAACTCTGCTGTCACACATGGCAAATAAAAAGAGAAACAATTTCCCTGTCACTTTATGCTGTGAAGTGCCGAGTGGACAGTCATCTTTGTAACAGGCAAAGTATCGGAACTGAAATTTACGAAGCTTCGAAATGAAATCAAGATCCCGGTAAAAGCAGTGTAAAGTGACTTTTTCCTAAGGTGTTCTGCCACTAGCCAGCCCCCGAGCATTCTACCTTCTGCAATGTCTGTGGGAGAGGATGACAAGGCATCATCACGCAAATACTATATTTGTTTGACTGCTCCACAAGACGCTGTGTTAGGCTCCCACAGCCGTGACACAGCTTCCCCCCATCCAAGGACGTCCTGAGCCGGGCAGGCCAAATGCTTCTGGGTAAGACTGCAGCAGCGGTCAGTGTGGCCACCTGTCCCCGGCTGCAGGCGGGCCGCTCTGCACGGATGCTCGATGAATCCTAGCTCCCTTTGGGGGAGGAATCCCCCCATCAGTAGGCGGCCACGCTCCACCACCGAGGCCAGGGCTACTCAGCTCAGCCGCGGGGGTCGCGAGAGGCCACGTTCCCCCAGGCCCGGGCGGGGCGGCTCCAGCGTGGCAAGTCCCACTACGGTGCCCTTGGCCTCCTCTTCTTGCCCCGTGGCCGGGGCCCCGGGCCGTAGGAAGAACGGGATGGGGACGCGACACCCAGCCCCGGCGTTCCAAGGCTCCCGCCCCGGTTCAGCACGTTCTCAAGTGGCACCCACCCCGGGCTCACCAGAAAGCGCGTCGAGCTGGTGCCCTGGTCCACTGCTCCCACCAAGGGCCCCAAAACTGCTTTCTTCGCGGCTGCCATGAAACCAGCTTGGGATCGGCGGGCGGTCTTGACCCGTTTCCCTGGTGACGGCGGCGGGCGGAGAAGGGGCGTGCGGCAAGCCTGGAGGGCCTGCAGGCTGGCGGCAGTAGATGGCTCGGACCGCGCTTCGAGCGGCCCCTTTACCGGCGCGGAGCCTTCTCGCCCCGCCCCTCCGGCCCAGGCCCCGCCCCCACCCGCATCCCCAAGAATTCGGGGGCGGGGCGAAGGGGGGGGCGCTGTCTGCCAGGCCGGCCAATGACCGAAAGCGGAAAGAGAAGGAACGTTAAGACAATCTGAGGGAGCGTGACGTCATGGAGCGGGGCCTGGGCGCGGCAGAGGCGGTGTCCCGCGCGGCAGGTCACGTGGGCCCGGCGAGCCGGCTGCCGAGCCTTCCTGCAGCAGGGCTGCAGGGGGGAAGCTGGTGCTGCCCATTGCAGGGAGCATCACTGGTCCGCGGAAGGGGCACAAGCCCACCTACGCCCTGGGGCTTCGGCTCGCGGATGGGTTTCCAAAATGCAGAACTGCTTGCTCCTCTGGCGGGCTGTGCAGAGCACGGCATGAGTCACTCTCTGGACTGACCCCGCCGGGCCTTCCCGCGCTTCCGATGCCCCGCCCACTTCCCCGTTCCTCGTCCCACTTAAGAATAATCCCTTTCACTGGAGCTGACCCTAGGTAGTGTCACCTTCAGGAGCAGCGCGAATCCTTCGCCTCTGGAGGTTTTTCAGGGATAAGGAACTCAGAAGTTCTTTCGGTTTAGCGTTTAAGGAAAGCGCTCACAAATCAACCTCCTCAGGTCATCAACTGACTATCCAGAAAGTCCCGGGGCTCCTCCCTGTCCTGATGCGCCCTTGCTCGTCGCTTGACCTCCCTTTGGTGTCCTCTCCCTTACCCGCCATTTCCTCTCCCTCTGTTAAATGCTGTGGACAGCAAAAAGAGAGAAAAGGGGCCTGGTCATTTGACCTTGAATTTACCTTGCTGGGTTCTTTGGGATCCTCTTTTTCAGGAGTTTTCAAACTCTGGACCGAGACCTACTATGAGAAATAGTTAACAAAACAACCCCAGGCATATGTTTGGGTGTGTGTGTGCACGTGCGTGCATTTATAATTTATATAGTTACATGTTATATATATTTTATATAGTTACATATATTCTAAATGTTTCCAAAACAATATTTATCTTTCCATCCTATGCATTCTGTATTTTTGTTATTCTATTGCATATCATCTTTTTAAAATGCTGGTTGAAAAATCACTAAATTGATTTTGTAAACCAGCATGCTCTATCGATTTCAAAAGCATTGTACTACTCCCACTCGCACATTTTTTCCACCCCATTTCCTTAATCTCTCAGTGTTCTGGAATATAATTTCTATTTTTTCCCCTTTTGCCTTACTCTCCACCACATCACTTATTCATCTCTTGTGTTTACAGTTTTCTCACTCTTGCTCTGGAAGCAACTTTTCCTATACTCTGTTTAGAAATCAAATTCTAGTGTTCCAGATGAGGCCTGCTTCTGGAGATGCTGGTCTTGGTAAGTACTGATAAACTGACTTGCTTTAGGAGTGCAGATGAAACAGTATTTCTGAATTTCCTGGAAAAGGAAAAGACACAGACAGGCATACCAGCAAATGTAAAGGAATTAGGCCAACTTGCCCCAAATGGAAAACCCTGAAAAATGTTAATTGACTGATAGAGATAAAGATTTCCTTGACTCTAACAGGCAGTAAAAAGAAAGTCACCAAACCTACCACATTGATCCATTAAACAAAAATCCCTGAGCATGTCTGAACTTTCACACACTTTTGACTCTCATATTCTAACAGGACAGCAAATCATTTGTTCAGCAGTACGTGTGATCAGAATTCAGACGTTTCAGAAAAAGTAGGGCTAGATGTACCTGAGAGATTCTGAAACTTATTGATCCTGTGGTTCCCATGATAGTCTGTGTGTTCCACATTGTCATTCCTTTACCAAAATAGAACTTATGTCTGAGGAAATGTGACTTATGCATGTCTTATCCTGGATGGAATCTAAACTTTGAACCCTTATCTTTAACATAGGCATTCAGAACATCTGCCCAGTGTTCCAGAAACTCAAGATACTTATCGAACCCTTACTGTAACATAACTCACGATTCCTTAAAGACAAATATTCCCATTCTTATGTTGGTTCAGTTGTAATTCTTGAACCACCTTGTGGCTTTTGCCTGTATAAGCCCTTTACTCTTTCTCTTCCCCAGAAGAGAACCTGAATCTGTGTCTCTGGAAATGCAATTCCTAAGACTCCAGCAAAGCTCTTTGTTTTGCAGCCTTGATATTGATGATTGATACCAAGGATATCAATGGGTCTTAAATGGGAGAATCCAGCCTTATCTCAACTCCACACCCTAAATATTTACTCTGACTCTCAGAAACTTATTCACTCTCATTTTTTTGGAATCACCCCTGTTGCTGTTTCTTATCCCTTTAAACCCCAGCTACAGCCTGGAAACTTATATATAAATATAAAAATCAACCAATATATATTCTGATTCCATTTTTCATACTATGAGAAAAAGTTGGAAATAACTGGTGATGAAAAATTAATCAAGGGACTTCCCAGGCAGTTCAGCGGTTAAGACTCTGCACCTAATGCAGGGGGTGCAGGTTCGATCCCTGGTTGGGGAACTAAGATCCCACATGCCGTGCAGCATGCCCCACCCCCCAAAAAGAAATTAATCAAAAGTCAATTTAAGAAAGAAATGAAAAATTTTTTTGAGCCAACCTGAGGATTATAGCCAAGGAGACCATCTTTTAGAAAGCTCTAAGGACCGTCAGAAGACAGAGCACAGTTATGTTTTTGAGACTAAAGGTGATATGTTAAATGACATATTGACATGTTTATGTAATCCAGATCTGCATGTAGAAAGCTAATAGTGGGTCATCCTGACTGTTTACAAAGTTAGGAAGGAATGGTATCTCCTAAGGAGGTCTGTGATGCAGATGCAGAATACACACTAAAGGGGACAGAGAAAGCCCAAACAGGCAGAGAATAATATGTTTAAATTTTTCTTGTCTGGCCATAAAATGCCATAAAATGAATTTAATCTCATCATATCAATGGTCCACGTGAGGCCCAGAGTGCATAAGTGACTTGTCTGAGACCTTCAGTGGTAGAACCAAAACCAGAATTTTCACCTCCTGATACAAGCAGAGTGCCCTTTGATGGCAACCTGAGGAAAATTAGGAAGAGAAATGGATAAAAAGGAAGAAGATAGGATGCTGGTCCACCTTGATCTCCCCAACACCCACTGAGACTTGAAGGCAAAGTGATAGAAAAAACACTGGATTGGAAAACTAAGGACCTTGGTCTGAAGTTGACCCTGGCATTTAACACTTAATCTTCCTGAACTTGAGTATCTCATTGCCTCCCATGGCTTTATTTTGCTTGTCTGTAAAACAGGGAAAGTATCTCTGACATGGGTAGGTTAATGTGAGACTTAAGTAACACAGTGTCTGTGAAAACACTCTACAAGTAGTACAGTTCATCATGAAAGGCAAGATGGAGGCTTACTAGCAGGTGTGTTTCTATCAAAGAAATCCGGAGGTAAAGACCAAGGTCCCTCATGAGAATGATTTAAGTAGCTTGAGTCATCAAAAGCTCATTGTGAAATATCTCCGACTGGTTCAGCAAGAAATCAGTGTTAACTCCACCCCTCCCCCAAGAGTTTCTGGGTGTTTCACTTATATTTCTCCTCTAGTTTTTCTTCTTATTAATTTACAAAGAATTTATATAAGCAGAAAGGCCACAATTCCTTAGAGAATTTTTTTCTTTTTGTCCAGTAACACTTCTTGGTCTTTTCATATTTGCCCGACTTATTTTTTCTAGTCTAGTATATTTTTTTTGTTTGTTTCTCAACTTATGCAACTTATGCCCAGTGTTCCAGAAACTCAAGATACTTATCGAACCCTTACTGTAACATAACTCACGATTCCTTAAAGACAAATATTCCCATTCTTATGTTGGTTCAGTTGTAATTCTTGAACCACCTTGTGGCTTTTGCCTGTATAAGCCCTTTACTCTTTCTCTTCCCCAGAAGAGAACCTGAATCTGTGTCTCTAGAAATGGAATTCTCAACTTTGTCTGCCTCTTTGATCAGGTCTTTATTCAAAATCAGCTGTCCAAAATGATTTGATAGTCTAGTCTGTTTGGAAAGTTAGCCTTTCCTTAATCTCTCCTGGTTATTCTAATGATTACTTGGATACGGATTGACAGAGATACAAAAAAATAAGTATAACCTGGAGAGTTAGTGCTGGAAAGGATTATAATAAATAGGAGCGGTTCTCCTGTATTTTATGGGACTGGAACGATTTAGGCAGATACACGAAGTGCTGTGCCCAAGGTAGCAGAGGAAGTTAAAGACAGATTCAAAATTTAAATATACTTGATAATAACAGCCAGATTGAGGGCCTTCCCCTCCTGCTATGTAAACTGGAAAATCTCCTCGCAGGCATGTTAACAATCTAAGTATAACATCACTTGGCCGACAAAGCTCCGTATAGTCAAAGCCATGTTTTTTTCCAGTAGTCATGTATGGATGTGAGAGTTGGACCATAAAGAAGGCTGAACGTCGAAGAATTGATGCTTTCGAACTGTGGTGCTGGAGAAGACTATTGAAAGTTCCTTGGACAGCAAGGAGATCAAACCAGTCATCCTAAAGGAAATCAACCCTGAATATTCATTGGAACGACTGATGTTAAAGCTCCAATACTTCGGCCACCTGGTTTGAAGAGCTGACTCATTGGAAAAGACCCTGATGCTGGGAAAGATTGAGGGCAGGAGAAGAAGGGGGCGACAGAGGATGAGATGGTTGAATGGCATCATTGACTCAATGCATGTGAGTTTGAGCAAACTCCAGGAGATAGTGAAGGATAGGGAAGCCTGGCACACTGCCATCCATGGGGTCACAAAGAGCTGGACAAAACTGAGTGACTGAACAGCAGCAAACTACCTAGCATTATATATCATTTCATGCAATGTTACAGTTATAATAGATATGGTGATCATTCTCAAACTTTACCTACATTAGAACCACCTAGCAGCGGTCCCCAACCTTTCTGGCACCAGGGACTGGTTTCATGAACGATCATTTTTCCACAGACCAGGATGGGGCTTGGTTTCAGGATGATTCAAGCCCATTACATTTATTGTGCACTTTATTTCTTTTATTATTACATCAGCTCCACCTCAGATCATCAGGCATTAGATCCCAGAGGTTGGGGATCCCTGATGTAGAGGATTTGTTAAAACCTGGGCCCACAACCCCAGAATTCCTGGTTTAGTAGATGAGGTATTAAAATCTGTATCTCTAACAAGCTCCCAGGTGATGCTCCTACTGCTGGTACAAGGACCACACTTTGAGAGCCACTGTGCCATGCATATGCTAGAATTTCTATTTTTCTGGGATTTGGCAAAAATGTGAGATATGAGAAATTTGTCTTCTGACTTGTATAGAACTCTGTTGTCACAAATCTTAGTTCTATGTTAACAATCAAAGAATCCACTTAGAATACTGGTAGTAAAGGTCAGAGGCAGAGATTCTCAAACATTAGTCTGTGTCAGAATCACCTAGGGCACTTATTAAGGATGCAGATTCCTGACCTCAAATGCAATGTGCAAGGCTCCCTGGTACCAGGGATTTTCTCCTGATCATTATTATATCCCTAGGGTATGGGTGTTCTATAAGTGACTGTTGAATGAATTAATGAATCTATCAATATGATAGACTGTTACATAAGTGGCTCCTAATGAATTGTGCCTTTTGATGATAATGTCCTTGTGTTGTACCTTCCCACATTTTGGCAGGGTGGGGGATGGTTATTTTAAAGTTTTGTTACAGACTTTGCTACTGGATACAAATAAAGGCATACAACTGTCATAGGTGTGATGGGCGGTATGTACAAAGTCTAAGCTGTAAAAAAGCATTACAAAATATAGACTTGTGTTTTGGAATATATTGTGTCAGAGGCTGCCCATATTAATGTTTTTGTTATAAAATGGTAACATTTCCCTCGATAAGCAGACAAAATCTATCCATTACCTTATAGACATTTCCATCTCCTGTAACTACTCTACTCTCACTTATTCAAATTAGTCACCTCTGTACCTTCACAGGTAGAGGACACTGGGCTTGGGCCATGTGACTTTCAAGATTAATGGGATGTTAGAAAACATGATGCAGGCAGAGACTTGAATAAGTCTTTGTACAACAGACATATGCCCTCTTGAAACTGAGCCACCACGCTGTTAAGAAAACCAAACTAACCTACTAGCCAATGAGAAGCCATGTGAAGGAAAACTATGGCATTTTTGTTGACCAACACCAGCTTCCAGATACATGAATGAAACCATCTTGGATATATCAGCCCCAGCAGAGGTCCCAGCTGACTGCAGCTGCTAAATGAGGGACCAAGCTGAATGAGTGACCTTAGCCAATATCACCCAGAGCAAGAAAACCAGCTATGTCTAGCTCATTCATAGAGAGTTAAGAGAGATAATAAATGGTTGCTGTTTTTAGGCACTTGGTTTTAGAGCACCAGAGAAATGATATGATGAGTACATTTTGGTGTCATCTCTATTCCTCACAGAATTTAATTCTTGGTCATATTTGGTTACAACTGAGACAGTGGCTCTTTTGGAAAAGTCAAAGTATGAGCATCCAGAAGCTTTCTTGTCTTCCAAAACCTTTGAACCGATGCAAGTTGAGAAGGTTTCAATTGAAAACCTGTTCCTGATAAGGTTCTGGACAAGGACGATACCTGGAATGCCTTTGAAGTCTTGGTTTGATCTGTTAAACGCAAGTGGTGCTTAAGGTGGGACCATGACACTTTGCTTGCTTTGATTTCCTTCTTCTAGCATCTGTTTGGCTCTCTAGGCTCCCATTCTCTTATATGTCTCATGCTTTCTCTTTCACGTGCTTGTTTGCCTTTCCCTCAGCATATGCTCACCTCCAGGCCTCCAGTGGCTAACAGAAGACAAAGATGTATGCTCTTTTTTATTTTCTGCTTTTGGCTACTATATATAAAGATGGAATTTTCCATGTGGAAAATGTTTAAAGAGATGAGAATACCAGACCACCTTACCTGCTTCCTGAGAAATCTGTATACAGGTCAAGAAGCAACAGTTAGAACTGGACATGGAACAACAGACTCGTTCTAAATCAGGAAAGGAGTATTATCAAGGCTGTATATTGTCACCCTGCTTATTTAACTTATATGCAGAATACATCATGTGAAATGCCGGGGTGGATGAAGCACAAGCTGGAATCAAGATTGCTGGGAGAAATATCAATAACCTCAGATATGCAGATGACACCACCCTTATGGCAGAAAGTGAAGAAGAACTAAAGAGCCTCTTGATGAAAGTGCAAGAGGAGAGTGAGAAAGTTGGCTTAAAACTCAACATTCAGAAAACTAAGATCTTGGCATCCGGTCCCATCACTTCATGGCAAATAGATGGGGGAAACAATGGAAACAGTGACAGACTATTTTTGGGGAGCTCCAGAATTACTGCAGATGGTGACTGCAGCCATTAAATTAAAAGACGATTGCTCCTTGGGAGAAAAGCTATGACCAACCTAGAAAGCATATTACAAAGAAGAGACATTACTTTGCCAACAAAGGTCCATCTAGTCAAAGCTATGGTTTTTCCAGTAGTCAGGTATGGATATGAGAGTTGGACTATAAAGAAAGCTGAGTGCTGAAGAATTGATGCTTTTGAACTGTGGTGTTGGAGAAGACTCTTGAGAGTCCCCTGGACAGCAAGGAGATCAAACCAGTCAATCCTCAAGGAGATCAGTCCTGAATATTCATTGGAAGCACTGATGCTGAAGCTGAAACTCCAATACTTTGGCCACCTGATGTGAAGAACTGACTCACTGGAGAAGACCTGATGCTGGGAAAGACTGAAGGCAGGAGGAGAAGGGGATGACAGAGGATGAGATGGTTGGATGGCATCACCGACTCAATGGACATGAGTTTGAGCAGGCTCCAGGAGTTGGTGATGGACAGGGAAGCCTGGCATGTGCAGTTCATGGGGTCACAAAGCGTCAGACATGACTGAGCGATTGAGCTGAACTGATACAAAGATGGAAAAAATATGAATAATGACAAAAACGAGCTCAAAAATGGCATATATCCACTATTGATACTATGTATAAAGTAGATAACTAGTGAGAACCTACTGTTTAGCACAGGGAATGTTACTCAATGCTCTGTGGTGACCTAAATGGGAAAGAAATCCAAAAAAGAGTGGTTATATGTATATGTATGGCTGATCACTTTGTTCTACAGTAGATACTAACATAACATTGTAAAACAGCGGCACTCTAATAATAAAAATTAATTTTTAAAAAGTGAAGTCAGTGTAATCACAATTATGTTCAATATTGTGTTCAATTATGATTAGAAATTATGCATTACATTTATGATCATGGGGCAATGGCTTTTCAAGTGCTCCATTCACACATTCATATCAAACAAAGAAAAGAAAATTGCTTTAGTGCCTTTCTGAAAAGTCCCATAGTAGGCATAAAATACATGTTTGGATGAAGGAATTCACCAGTCTCAGTGAGATTACAATCGTTCATTTGCTGATTCTTTGACAAAAATGTGTGCTCTTGAAAAGAAAAGGTAATTTTACAGTTTGTTTGTCTAAGCTCCCTATTTAAACTTGACTAGGAAAAAAATGGAGGAAAACCTATCATTTATCACTCAGTAATGGCATGTAAGAAAAAAGGAACAATGATGTTAATTGAAGTATATTCATTGTTCTTTTAATGGGAAATTCTATTTATTTTTGTAATATTCCACTAAAGTCATCTGTGTCTTTTGGGAAATTTATATGTAAAGAAACATATGTTTGTATGTATGTAAATTTTTTTTGCCTCACCCCTTGGCATGTGGGATCCTTGTTCCCTGACCAGGGATTCCCATACCCCCTGCATTAGAAGCAAGGAGTCTTAACTACTGGACCACCAGGGAAGTCCCTGGATTTATTTTTTTAATTAAAGGATTGGAAATATCTTTTCAGATTATCTAGCTCAACTGAACTTATTAGAGTAGGAGAAAATGAAGGCAAGAATCTAAGTTGCTTGTCCAAGGTCACTCAAACATACGAGGTTGGTTACCAAGTGCTGAGATGCACATGTGTGTCTATGTGTGTCCTCTCAGTCATTTCCAACTCTTTGTGACCCCGTGGACTAAAGCCCACCAGGCTCCTCTGTCCATGGGGTTCTCCAGGCAAGAATACTGGAGTAGGTTGCTATTCCCTTCTCCAATGAATTTATTACTATTCATGAAAAAAGAACTCAGAATATAAGCCAACCTACAAGGAATCAATATTACTATTTTCCCAAAATACTGCAAACATATAAACATTATATATATATAAATGAGTAATCACTGAAAAAAAATTGTGTGGCCTCTTTTCAGAGTCATTCTTCCATACTTTTTGTTCTCCATTCTCCCAAGGCCCCATTTCTCACCACTACACAAAACCAAAGTCTTCATCTCTGTCACCAATCTCTCTACGTTATAGAATGAGTAATTAAAAACCACACAGAAACACCGGATGCTGGTGAGGATGTGGGGCAGTGGGAACTCTCATTCACTGCTGGTGGGAATGCAAAATAGTACAGCCACTTTGGAAAACAGAATGGCAGTTTCTTATAAAACTAAACATACTCTTACCACTGGAATCAGCAATTGTACTCCTTGGTATTTACCCAGAAGAGCTGAAAACATATCTACACAAAAACCTGCAGCAGATGTTTATAGCAGCTTTATTCATAACTGCCAAAACTTGGAAACCATCAAGATGTCCTTCAGTAGGTGAATGGATAAGTGAACTATGGTACATGCAGACAAGAGAATATTATTCAGTGCTAAAAAAGAAATGAGCTATCAAGCCATGAAAAGACATGGAAGGATCAGAAATCGACATTGCTAAGTGAGAGCAAGCAATATGATTTCAAGTATAGGACAATCTGGAAAAGGCAAAACTATTGAGACAGTAAAAAGATCAGTGCTGGCCAGGGGCTTGTGGGGTGGGGATGTGTGGGATGAATAGGTAGAGTACAGAAGATTTTTAGGTTTGTGTAACTACTTTGTATTGATACTATAATGTTAGATACATGTCATTATACATTTGTCTAAACCCACAGAATGTAAACATTAAGAGCAAACCCTACTGTAAATTATGGACTGTGGGTGATAATGATGGGCCAATGCAGGTTCATCAGTTGTAACAAATGTAGCACTCTGGTAGTGGATGTTGATAACAGGGGAGGCTGTGGGTATGGGGACAGTGGCCGTATAGGAATTCTCTATCCTTCATGCTCAATTTTGTTGTGAATCCAAAACTGCTCTTAAAAAATCTCTTTTAAAAAAACTAGAAATAGTTCCAATAGATATGGATAGTTCTGTCCCTACTTATCCTCCTCAGCTGACTGTACATTACTGGGCATTTATTACTTTGGTTGAGAAATCACCACTCTTTCCCTCCCATTGCCATTTTGATTCTCTGGTCTTGACCTCCTTTACTACTTTATTTTATTTATTGCTGTACCACATAGTTTGTGGGATCTTAGTTACCCAACCAAAGATTGAACCCATGCCCCTGCAGTGGAAGCTCAGAGTCCTAACCACTGGGCTGCCAGGGTATTCCTTCAATCTCCTTTACTTTTGACCACATTGCTTGCACTGGTGTATTTTCTTGCTTATGATAAAATGAATTTTTAGAATTCCTTTTAGTTGTATTTTAATGCTGCTGTTCAGTCGCTAAGTTGTGTCTGAGTCTTTTGCAACCCCATGGACTGTAGCCCGCCAGGCCCCTCTGTCCATGGGATTTCCCAGGCAAGAATACTGGGTTGCCATTTCCTTTTCCGTGTATTTTAATAAGCTTATGAACTTAATACTTTTTTTTAAAAAAAGCTAAGGCTATTTTAAATATTTTGTGAAAACTGGCACAAGATGGAATCACTAACTTCTGGAGGACAGAGGGTTTTTTTCCTTCCTTTAAGAACAGTTGGTCCCTAAATCCTTGCTGTTCAGGAGAATTTCAAGAATATTTTGTACTTCCATTTTCAAATATACCTCAACTTCTCCTCTCCCCTTTATGCCGTTTCCTCCAGTTGCTGGTTCATGACACTAAAGTCCACAAATGGAAATTCCTTCTTTGTAGTTCATGTCTGGCTGCCTGGAAATGATGGTGATGTCACAATCTTTGGTTAGGCAACCTAGCAAGAGGAACCTGGTTAAAGGGAAGATAATTTCTATATGTAAATTAGTATTTGTACAATGAAAAAACCATCATTTTCTCAGTTCAGGACTTCGTCTTCTTTTGGACGAGGTGATAGGACATCTCTGCCCATTAAAGAGAACTTGCTTTGACGTAGTGTCAATGTCCAGATCCTTTGAAATGCCTGCCTATTCTGAAGGTGACAGAGTCCACATTGCTTCATCCTTTAGACATTGTCAGTCAACCAATCTCACAGATAGGGACACCCAGACTGGCCTACGTGTTCAGAAATAGAGAACAGAGTGATCACTTCGAAATCATGATTCATAGCTACGTGGTTACGAAGCTTAAAGGAACAAGCCCCATTTCAAGTGAGGATTTGGTGCCTTCTTCGGTACCCTCAGTGAAGTGTTTTACAGTAGAATAGCTTTTCCTTCTATAATTGTGTTTATTATTTGGGAGCCTTCTCTGCTAAAAAATATAAGAGAGCTTGTGACATGGACTGCATTCAGGAAAGACTATTTTCAATCTTTTGATTTTCCCCGTTTTATTCTACTGATACTCTTTTTTTCTAAAGAAGAAAAGGCAGATCATATATTCCAATCAGAGTGAAAATACTCCGATACTTGTATATTTTGTAACTATTTTCCTTCCATTTTGAAAAAATTGATGTATAACTGACAACATATTAGTTTCAAGTATACAACACAACAATTCGACACCTGCAGACACTGTAACATGATCACCACCTAAGTCTAGTCACAATCCATCACCATAAAAAGTTACTAAAATAATGTTTTTCTTGTGATGAGAACTTTCAAGATTCAGGCTCCTGACAACCTTCAAGCTGGTGGAACAATGCCACTGACTATTGTTACCATGCTGCTCACCATCCCCATGACCTATGCTTTTTACAACTGGCAGTCTGTACCTTAGACCCCCTTTACCCATTTCACCCACCCCCAAACCTTCCTCACTCCTGGCAACCACCATGCTGTTCTCCACATCCATGAGTTCTGTTTTGTTTCTGTTCTGTTTTACAGATACCACAAGTGAGTAACATCCTATGGTATTTGTCTTTCTCTGTCTTACTTATTTTACTTAGGATAATGCCCTCAAGATCTATTCATGTTATCACAAAAGGCAAGATTTCTTTTTCTTTTTTTGGCCATGCTTTGTGGGATCTTAGTTCCCTGACCAGGGGAGAAACTTATGCCCCATGCAATAGAAGCATAGACTCTTAACCACTGCATCTCCAGGGAAGTCGCTACATTTAATTTTTTTTTATAGCTACTTAGATGAGTGTTTCTGTGACTTTAGACTCACACAAGTCTCTGAGTTAAAATCTTGTTATGCGGGACAAGTTGTAGCAAATTGGAGGTTTTCTTAAACTCACCCCTTTAAAAATACCACTTTCCTGGCCTTTGGCCCTTGCTCACAGGCCCTTCTTTAGCAGTAGCCCCTTCTCCTTCCCTGCCCACTGTAGCGTGTTGTGTGGGCTGCAATAATGGCTTCCAATGTGCTCACTCCTCCCTGTCTCCAAGCCCTTGCTTAGTCTCCATCGCCCTAGGTCTACAGTTGACCAGGCGACTTGCTTTGGCTAAGGGAGCAATAGGAACTATGACGAGCAGATACTTAAAACAAGTTTCTTCATTTGGGCCAGGGCTCCTTTGCTTGAAACTTCCCTGGTGGTCAAGTGGTTAAGACTCCATGCTTTCAATGAAGGGGGCACAGGTTCAATCCCTGGTCAGGGAACTATGATTTCACATGTCACGTGGTGCAGCAAAAAAAAAAAAAAAAAGGAAAAGAAAAACCAGCCTAAAAATCACCGGGGATGTGAGTGAGGCTATCCCAGAATGTCCAGCCTCAACCCAGCCAGCCTAGACCACAAGAGCCATCACAAATGTCCCAGTCATCACAAATAATCCACAGAACTGTGAGCTAACTAAAATATTTTGTTATTCTCAGCCCCTAAATTTCAACATAGTTTGTTATGCAGCAAAAGCTACATGACACACAGTCTCAATCAGTTTGATTTTCTATCATGTGAGGGAATACCGATCACACAACTGGTTACTCACCTTTCCTCTTTTTCCATTTTGGACAATATCTTAGTCCAGTTCTTCAGTTCCAAGGAACAAAATCCATTTAAGTTAGTTAAAAATAAAACTCTGTGTGCATATATGTGCGAGTGTGTGTGCAGGTGCACAAGTGGATATGCTAAGTGGGAGATAAGTGATGGTTTTAATGACAAAACAGACAACTTCTTATACACAAGACCTGCAGCTCAATCAAGCCTTATGTTTGCTGGTGCCAAGAAGCCTCTGAGAACTGAGTCTACTCTAATTTTCATTTTTTTTTGGCCTCTCTGAGACTGTTCTCTGAAACTCTTTGAGCATCTGCTCTGTTTTCCTACTTAAAGATCAGCTTTCTCTGTTTATTCATTAAGTGGTACAGGGCTCCAAATGACACCTCAGTCTCCATGTATAGAAGACTCCATTGCTTTTTGTTTTTAAGATTTCTTTTGATGTGGACCATTTTAAAAGTCTTTATTGAATTTGTTACAATATTGCTTCTGTTTTATGTTTTGGATTTTTGGCCACGAGGCATGTGGGATCTTAGCTCCCCAGCCAGGGATCAAACCCTCACACCCCTGCACTGGAAGGCAAAGTCTTAATCACGGGACCACCAGGGAAGTCCCTCTATCCCTTACTCATTGCAATCTTTTACAAACTCTCAAAAATTTAATTGACCCTGGACTTCTCTGGTGGTCCAGTGGTTAAGAATCCACCTGCCAATGCAGAGGACACAGGTTCGATCCCTGGTCTGGGAAGACCCCACATGCTGAGGATCAACTAAACCTGTGTGCCACAACTACTAAGCCTGCCCTTTAGAGCTTGGGAACCGCAACTACTGAGCCCACATGCCCCAGAGCCCATGCTCCACAACAAGCCAAGCCACCACAATGAGAAGCCACAACTGGAGAACAGGCCCTGCTCGTCACAACTAGAGAAATCCTATGGGTAGCAACAAAGACCCAGCACAACTAAAAAATTACTTTTTAATTGACTCAATTCATTTGCCTTCTGCTTATGAGTCAGCTTCCCGTTAATCAAGTGATCACCCTGATCTAGTTGCAGTGGTGACATCGGACAGGTTGGGCAAGAACTCTGTGCATCACTTGGGTTCTGCTAATCTAGGCTGGGCTGGGCTACGTGCCCCTGCTTCAGGCTGTGGCAGCCTGGGTGGCCCTTTTTTGCACTGCTGGTTGTGTATTGTGCATGCAAAGTTGTTTCAGTTGTGTCCAAGTCTTTGAAACCCTATGGACTGTAGTCCGTGGGCTCCTCTGTCCATAGGATTCTCCAGGCAAGAATACTGGAGTGGGTTACCATGCCCTTCTTCAGGGGATCTTCCCAACCCAGGGATCGAACCTGCGTCTCTTGTGTTTCCAGCATTGGCAGGCAGGTTCTTTATCACTAGCACCACTTGGGAAGCCTGGTTGTGTATTAGATAGGCTCTACTCCACATGTACTCTTTGCTTCTTTGCTTCAGTGAGATAGCTTGTTCTGCTGCTGCTGCTGCTGCTGCTGCTAAGTCGCTTCAGTAGTGTCCGACTCTGTCCGACCCCATAGACAGCAGCCCACCAGGCTCCTCCGTCCCTGGGATTCTCCAGGCAAGAACACTGGAGTGGGTTGTCATTTCCTTCTCCAATGCAAGAAAGGGAAAAGTGAAAGTGAAGTTGCTCAGTCATGTCCAACTCTTAGTGACCCCATGGACTGCAGCCTAGCAGGCTCCTCCATCCATGGGATTTTCCAGGCACGAGCACTGGAGTGGGGTGCCATTGCCTTCTCAAGCTTGTTCTGAGGCATGTTTATCTCCTGGAGAGAGCAAAAGTGCAGGAGAACAAACGGAAATGTGCAAGGCTTATTAAGGCTAGGCTCAAAACTGTCACACTGATACTTCCATCCAGATATCATTTATGAAAGCAAGTTACATGACCAAGCCCAAGGTCAAGGGGCAGGGAAATCCACTCCACCCACAATGAGACCATGACAAGTGTCTGTCTGCAGGGAGGGCTGAAGAATTGGAGTCAGCAATGCAATTGGATGCATCTTCCCCTTTCCACACCTTTGAGATGCTCATCATTGGACCAGCAGAGATGGCAGTGGTGGTGACTAATGGTGAAGAGCAGGAAGAGATAGGTCCAGGGGTTAGAGGAACTAGTCTATAGGAATGGCTTCCTCATCTCTGAATTCAGAGTAAGCTCCTGTTCAGTTTTTCAGTCTCATTTCCCACAACTTCCCCATCTGTACTCTACCCACTGCCAATGAGCATGCTTTCTGTTTCTCAAAGATGTCCTTCTCTTTCCCTGTACTGTGCCTCTGACTGGGCTGTTCTCACCATCTAGGATGCTGTCTTTCCAACTTTTGCTGATCAAGTTATTCTCACCCTGCGATATCCACTATCTCTAATTCTACTTCTTCCATGAAGTGGATTCCTCAACCAAATGTGACCCATTCTCACTTTAGCTACCACAGGACATCTCAGTCTGCCTTTTATTATTATTTTACTTGTACTTGCTTTATCCATCATTTCTCTCACCTTCCCTCTGTATTCAGTTCAGTTCAGTCACTCAGTCGTGTCTGACTCTTTGCGACCCCATGAGCTGCAGCATGCCAGGCCTCCTTGTCCATCACCAACTCCCGGAGTTTACCCAAACTCATGTCCATTTGGTCAGTGATGCCGTCCAACCATCTCATCCTCTGTCGTCCCCTTCTCCTCCTGCCCTCAATCTTTCCCAGCATCAGGGTCTTTTCCAATGAGTCAGCTCTGTGCATCAGGTGGCCAAAGTATTGGAGTTTCAGCTTCAACATCAGTCCTTCCAATGAATATTCAGGACTGACCTCCTTTAGGATGGACTGGTTGGAGCTCCTTGCAGTACAAGGGACTCTCAAGAGTCTTCTCCAACACCACAGCTCAAAACCATCAATTCTTTGGTGCTCAGCTTTCTTTATAGTTCAACTCTCACATCCATACATGACTACTGGAAAAACCATAGCCTTGACTAGACAGACCTTTGTTGGCAAAGGAATGTCTCTGCTTTTTAATATGCTGTCTAGGTTGGTCATAACTTTCCTTCTAAGGAGTAAGCGTCTTTTAATTTCATGGCTGAAATCACCATCTGCAGTGACTTTGGAGCCCAAAAAAATAAAGTCATCCACTGTTTCCCCATTTATTTGCCATGAAGTAATGGGACCAGATGCCATGATCTTAGTTTCTTGAATGTTGAGTTTTAAGCCAACTTTCTCACTCTCCTCTTACACTTTCATCAAGAGGCTCTTTAGTTCTTCTTCACTTTCTGCCATAAGGGTGGTGTCATCTGCATATCTGAGGTTATTGATATTTCTCCCAGCAATCTTGATTCCAGCTTGTGCTTCATCCAGTCCAGCATTTCCCATGAAGTACTCTGCATGTAAGTTAAATAAGCAGGGTGACAATATACAGCCTTGACGTACTCCTTTTCCTATTTGGAAGCAGTCTGTTATTCCATGTCCAGTTCTAACTGTTGCTTCCTGACCTGCATACAGATTTCTCAAGAGGCAGGTCAGGTGGTCTGGTATTCCTATCTCTTTCAGAATTTTCAACAG
Organism: Okapia johnstoni; assembly: GCA_024291935.2. Classification (NCBI taxonomy): domain Eukaryota; kingdom Metazoa; phylum Chordata; class Mammalia; order Artiodactyla; family Giraffidae; genus Okapia; species Okapia johnstoni. The sequence goes on along the minus strand of CM044305.1, from coordinate 24,740,438 downwards.
TTTATTGTGATCCACACAGTCAAAGGCCCTCTGTATTAGTTATCTGTTATTGTTGTTGTTGTTCAGTCACTAAGCCCTGTCCCCATGCACCACAGCATGCCAGACTTCCTTGTTCTTCACTATCTCCCGGAGTTTGCTAAAATTTAATCCCATTGAATCGGTGATGCCATCCAGCCATCTCATTCTCTTCTGCCCCCTCCTCCTCCTCCCTTCAATCTTTCCCAGCATCAAGGTCTTTTCTAATGAGTCAGCTCTTTGCATCAGGTGGTCAAAGTACTGGAGCTTCAGCTTCAGCATCAGTCCTTCCAATGAATATTCAGGGTTGATTTCCTTTAGCATTGACTGGTTTGATCTCCTTGCAGTCCAAGATACTCTCAAGAGTCTTCTCCAGCACCATCCTCTATTTTATCAGGACCTATAAAGATGCTTGTTCTCAAAGTCTCTGCCCTGAAAAGACTCTAGTTTGTCTAGTGGGAGATATAAACAGATGACTGGGAATTGAACATATGGTAAAGATTAAACAGAAAGGAGTGTAAGTACTATGTATCCTGTAAGAAGGGAACGCTAACCAGACTTTAGGAGTCAGAATGCAGAGGGTAAAGGGCAGAAGTCATTCAAGCAGAGTTGGCAGCATATGCAGAGACCCTGGGATTATTCAAATTTCTGTAAGAAGCAGTGCATTAAATATTTATATTTAGATATTTGAAAATTAATAACCCAAATGTATCAATTATATAAAAATTTTCTTATTTGTCACATCTTCTGGCAACCTTCAATAAGCTATCAGTCACTGCAATTTATAAATGAGGAAACCAGGCCCAGGGTTTAAATGATCAACCTGGAGTCAATCAAATTCAAAGTAGCAGGGTAAGGGTGACAACACAGATCTTCTGATGCCAGGGTCATGCTCTTTCCTCTACATTCTGCCCCTCAGATCCAGCTCCTCTTGAAAGGAGAGAACTGGGCAAAAGGTCAAGGAGAGGCTGGAGGATAAATGACGTAACTTTCACGGTCTGAGCCCAAGACTAACTCTGCTTAATAAAGTATAGAAAATCCAATGCTGGTAGTGGGTAGACCAGAGTGCCTTTTAATCCCTTCCCATGGACTCCTCTGCTTTCAATGGTTGGCACTGCTTTTCACATAGGTAATAAGAAGGGTGGTGGTGAAAGATGACCTCAAACCTACTTAAAGAACTTATATGCAAGGGGTGATGGTAGCCAACAAGAATGTCACAACATTCGTTGTAAAGAATTACTTAGTAGTTGCACAAATCACCTGACTGAAATTCTAATGTCAGTACAAATGACATCTCAATGGTGAATTTTTTTTTTCATAATAGGATATTACTATAACTCAAAGTTTTACTGTGTTTCCACTTAAAAATATACATGTGCATATACACGTATATGTGTGTATACATTCATAATATTGAAGAGGGGTAATATAGGTAAAATCTAAAGAGATTGCTGTAATTCCCCAAATTCTGGTCTCTACAGAGATCAGCACTGCCACCCTCTGTAAAAGGTGGAAACTGCAGTTATCTAGTAATGATACTGTATCCTTAAATGTCAATTGCTTCCCTTATTAATAGCCTTGAATGATGGAATATCTGTGCTGGATAAAACCTTGGCGATCACACCTCATTTTCTACATTACAAATTAGATTCAGAGAAATTTGATGATTCTCCTGGGAAACATTTCTTTGGATTTTCATATATGTGATGCCATTTCATTACTGAAATCTCGAAAAGTAGACAGAATGAATGGTATTAAATTTTACAGACAGGAAAAAAGAGCTCAAAGAGTTTAAGCCTTGCTTATGAGCACAAGAGTAATAAATGACTACGCCAACATTTTTGTGTTTTTCCCTGTACCAGGTGACCCTTCATGAATTTCAATTGATCTGAAGGAAATGACAGTTAAGAAATAACAATAATTAAAAATTGGCATTTTACTGTTTTCTGATGCAAGATAATAAGGAGGTGGAAAGGGTTCCAGATTGGAATCTGAGACATTTCTAGCAGCTACTGGCCGAGTAACTTTTGGACTAACTTCTTACATGTGTTCATATCTGAAGTCACAAGTCTGGAATTTGACCTGTCTCTCAGGGTTAGTATGAAGCTCAAATGAGCTAATTGCTGGGAAAATGCTGTGTAAACTAGAAAATGTTAACTGATTATATGGTGCTTCCTGACAGACTACTTAACAGAACTTGATTATCGGTAAACTTTTTATGGAAAAACATTCTAACCAATGTTTTTATATAAAAAAACAACTGTAGGATTTGCTCTGTCAAAGTTTTAAATGATTGTCACAATTTTCTGGTGCTATCTTAAGTAGATAAAACAGAACTATGAAGTAGAACAGATATAAAAAATAGACTAATAACATTTTAAGATGGCAATATATGGCAAGTCAAGTGACACAAGTAATAAAAATGAATCATTAATAAGTGTGCTGAAGAAAATGGACAGGAATATGAAGAAAAATTTATAGTGATATTTATATCATATCCTAAATATATTTCAAAGTAGTTGGTTAAATATTAAACAGCCATCTATGAACAGAGCTAGAAGAAAATAGAATCATAAATCTTAAATTAATTGTGAAAGGGAGATAATTTCTTGATAATTAAACTCAGAAATATCTATGGTAAAATGTATAAAATAAGAAATGAAAAGTTTTCCTACAACAATGAATAATAAAATGAAAACAACTGAATGAGAAAGATATTTGTACTTGATATGCAGGAATAGGAATTTCTGATCCAAAATATGTATGTAAGAGAGATACTGGTTTATAAAGGCAATAACTGCTTTCCAATGGAAGCAGGGTCAAAGAATATGAATGCACAGTTACATAAGAGGAAATACATGCAGTAATCAAATCTTATTCATTTATTTATTTTATTTTTGGTTGCACTACATCTTTGTTGTGGCAAGTGGGCTTAGCTGCTCCGTGGCATGGGGGATCTTAGTTCTCTGGCCAGGAATCGAACCAACATCCCCTGCATTGGAAGGTAGATTCTTACTCACCAGACCACCAGGGAAGTCCCTCAAATGTTATTCAAAAGTTAAGCTCCCAGAAGAATTTAAAATTTTGTGAATTAGAGCAACTCTAAGGTGTCATTGTAACTATAATTCACAAAAATAAATCAATTTAAACAGGTCATTGTTTGACAGGGGTGTAGGGGAAAATGCTATTCTTATACAGTGCCGACAGAATTTAGGCAACCTTTTCCAAGGAAGTACTTCAAAAGAAAAGAAAAAGACCATCTTTTACAAAGACATTTATGTTTACTTCTCATAGTATAGTCAAAACTTGGAAGTTTCTGAAATACCACTGTGTAGAAATTACTAGGCCCATTGTGATCTGTTTGGGCAACAGATTAATATTCCCATTAGAAATGACAAATGTTTGAACCATATAAATATATGAAAATAAATACATAACATAATTCTGTATAAAACAAATCAATAATGTACAGACATTGATATCAGTCTTATAAAATTCACAGTATAAGCAGTAGGGTTGGAAGGGACCCTGCTGCTCAGTAACAAATAATTCTAAATGAAGGTTTCCCTTCTCATGTAATTATTTGGTTCAACTTTATTTTATACCATGTATAGACATAAAAATATGAAAATACAGTAAAAAAAAAAATCAAAGATAAATATAATTCTTCTATGGGGCTGTGGATTATTATTATCTTAAGAATTTGGGGGACATCCCTTGCAGTCTAGTGGTTAAGACTCTGTGCTCCCAATGCAGGGGACATGCGTTTGATCCTGGGTCAGGGAAGTAAGGCCCCACATGCCATGTGGCGTGGCCTTCCAATTTTTTTTTCCACATCTACAAATTGTGGTTTATTTACTGCTATCAGCTGAATTTTGTGTCCCTCAAAGTTCATTTGTTGAAATCTAATCCTCAATGTGACAGTGTTTGGAGGTGCAGCCTCTGGGAGATCAGGCCATGAGGGCACAGCCCTTATGAAAGGGCCCAGTGAGCTCCTGTGTCCCTTCTGCTGTGTTAGGTTATAGTAAGAAGACAGCTCTAGAAACTAGGAAGCAGGCTCTAACCAGACACTGAATCTATTGGTGCTTTGATCCTGGACTTTCCAGCCTCCAGAACTGTGAGAAACAAATGTTCCTTGTTCATAAGCCACTCAGCCTATGGTATTTTATTATAGCGGCCCAAACGGACTAAGACATTTATTATTTATACTTGTGATATCCGTTGATCTTTTTTCCTTTTATCAATTCAGTTTGTAGACTTGGAACTAGATATACTTTTAAGAGATTATCTAGGTCAATCTTCTCATTTTGAGATTGAGGACATTGAGGCCCGGGGAGATTAAGGGACTCTTCAAAGTGACAGAACTTGACAGTTACAAATTAATATTCAGTTTATATACAAGCATTTCTTATTTTCTCATAAACAGATTTGTCATACCTCCAAATGAGCATGTTATCTGTCAGAGTAACTCAGTGTCAAAAGTATTATTACCTCCACCTTGCACATAATTAAAGAAATGAAAATCAAAATAATAAAATGTTATGTATCTCTTATAAGGTTAATAAGATATTAAAAACATATTATATTTAGTGATGGTGGGGGCTTCCCAGGGGGCTCAGTGGTAAAGAACTTGCCTGCCAATGCAGGAGATACAGGTCCAATCCCTGGGCCGGGAAGATTTCCTGAAGGAGGCATAGAACGGAAGTCAAGGTGCTTCCAAGGCTGTCCTCTTCCTGGGGGATCTAGGGGAGAATCCTTTTTCTTGCCTTTTCCAGCTTCTCAAGATTGCTCATATTTCTTGACTCCAGCCATCTTCCAAGTCAGCAACGGCCAGCCCAGTCTTTCTCATACTGCATCACTCCTGACACTCTCCTTCTTCCATATTTGAGGACCCTTATGATTACACGTAAGGGAAGCTATGGGCTTCTCTCATAGCTCAGTTGGTAAAGAGTCTGCCTGCTATGCAGGAGACCCTGGTTCGATTCCTGGGTTGGGAAGATCCCCTGGAGAAGGGATAGGCTACCCACTCCAGTATTCTGGCCTGGAGAATTCCATGGACTGTATAGTCCATGGGGTCGCAAAGAGTCAGACACGACTGAGTGCCTTTCACTTATGATTACACATGGGGCTTCCCAGGTGGCTCGGTGGTATAAGAAAAAAAATCTGCCTGCCAAGCAGGAGACACTGGAGATTCAGGTTCAATCCCTGGGTCGGAAGATCCCCTGGAGTAGGAAATGATAACCCACTCCAGTATTCTGGCCTGGGAAATGCCATTGACAGAGGAGCCTGGTGGGTTAGAGTCCCTGGGGTCACAAAGAGTCAGACACGACTGGGCAACTAAACAGCAGCAGTATAATTACACTGGGCTCACTTAATAATCTAGGAAAAATTTCCTATCATAAGGTCAGGTGATTAGCAACCTTAAAATTCAATCTGCAACCATAAATCCCCTTTGCCATGAGATTAGAACATGGGATTATTCAAGGGATTAGAACATGGACATTTGGGGGGGAACTTTATTCAGCTTATCAGAAGACATGAGGACCGTGGCCACTCTGGGACTACAGAGGGATGCTCCCAACATGAGCCAGAGGGGCTGGAATGCTATAATTTATAGAAGCTGAATGTGGTTTTATAATCTCACACTGACAGTACCTCTGTCAAGCATAGCCTGAAGGAAAACTTGTTATGCTAGTTTGGTACTTGAGCTGAACCTGGGAAGCAAACAGGACTGCCAAGTGTTTAATTCCTTTATTGCTTCTCTCTCCCTTTTATTTTGAGAGTATGTGTTGGCCCTATGTCTGCATCCATGCTTTTGTCCTTTTGTGGAGTCCTTTACCCACCAACACAACCACATTCTGTTGTGAAAATATGCTACCATGTTACTGTGTCCTTACCACACTTCTTGAGAAAGTTCCACCACTCATGAAAGCCCTTGCTAAAACACCCTTATCAACATAACTCTTCATTGACAAAAGATATGTTAGTAATATTTATTTGAGGTGCACATACATGACATGCCCACAGACACACTTACATAAAATTTACTCTAGAAGTTTAGGTGGGAAAAGAAAAGGAAATATAATTTAACTTGAAGTAGAAACCCCATGCAAAATTCAGGAGTAAAAGGTAATCCAGGGATAATAAGAGAAATTGCTTCTGTAAATAAAATCATACTGTTTAGGAACATTAATTCTTTTTTAAATTTAATTAAATTATTTTTTATTGGCGTAAGTTGCTTTACACTGCTGTGTCAGTTTCTGCTATATAGCAAAGTGAATCAGCCATATGTATACATTCACTGTTGTTCAGTTGCTAAGTTGTGTTCAACTAAGTCTCTAAGTTGTGTCCAACTCTTTACGACCTCATGGACTACAGCACGCAGGGTTCCCATACATATATATATATATATGTATGTATATATATATTTCCCCTCCTTTTTGGATTTCCTTCCCAATTAGGTCACCACAGAGCACTGAGTAGAGTTCCTTGTGCTATACAGTCAGTTCTCATTAGTTATTAATATCTACTTTATACATAGTATCAATAGTGTATATATGTCAATCCCAATTTCCCAATTTGTCTCACCCAGGAACATCAGTTCTTTTCTAAGGTCTCGGGTGCACATTTTCGCAAACAGTTATATATAATTCCGTGCCCCCACCCCCAAGCTTAATCTTTCCTTCTGATGTTGTGGCATTAGTAGTATCCAACTCAGAATTTGAAAAAGAGGTTAAAAAAATCACCATCTGAAATGGAGGCAACATGTATCAAAATGGGGGAGATTAATCATGGACAAGAGTGATCTACCTAGAGAGGTGTAAGGGTTAGGAAGGTTAGGAGAGAACTAAACCGGAATTTAAGTGGATGTCTTTGAAATCCCAGTTCCATTAAGTTTTACTCTTTAAAGTGGAGATAAGGGCGCCCCTGGTGGTGCAGTGGATAAGTACCTGCCTGCCAACACAGGGGACAAGGGTTTGAACCCTGGTCTGAGAAGATCCCACATGCTGTGGGGCAACTAAGCCTGTGCGCCACAACTACTGAAGCCCGCGAGCCCTAGAGCCTGAGCTCCACAACAAGAGAAACCACTGCAGTGAGAAGCCCGCGCACCACAGCTAGAGAGTAGCCCCTGCTCTCCACAACTAGAGAAAAGCCCATGCAGCAATGAAGCCCCCGCGCAGCCAAAAATAATAAATAAATACAATTTAAAACATAAAGTGGAGATAAAATGCTGACTGGTTGCATTTCAGAGGGATGGGCAAAACTTCAAGGCTGAGTGGCTGTCCAAATAGAATCCCTCATGGTTGGCAAAAGACGGGATTAGAGTCTCCTGTTTGGGAGGGCATTTCCTGAATTTGCTCTGCCTGGTATTAGGTAAAGGTGTAAGGCTGTAGCAGCTTCTCAGCAAGTATTCACTTGTAATATTCTTTTCACCCTGGTATAAAAGTGAAAACTACTAGAAACCAGGTGACTGTCTCCACGGTGGTTGGTTTCCAAGCAGATCGTGTCAGGAGAATGGGGCTTGAGGAGGGGTTGCAGTGAGATGCAGAGTGGAAGTTATACATGGCTTTGGGCATGTCAATCCAGGGAAAGTCATCTGAGAGACACACAACTACTGTGTCATTTTCAAGGCAAGACATAAAGAGCTTCTTTCATCTGCATGGGGCTCTTTATGTAATGTGGCCGTGTGTGTTGTGTTGGGAGGATGAATAGGGAGCACACGCTTGCCTTTCTTTGAGCAGGTCTATGGGAACATTCTTGTCGCCCTGCCTCTCTCCTATCTCCTGCCACTCTACCCACCAAGAGTAAAGACGGGAAGCACAAAGCCCACTTCAAACCATGCTTACTAAAAAGCCAAGTAACCTTGTGCGGTTAGCACACATTATTTAAGTATGTTGCTGCTGCTGATGACATATCCTGAAAAGGTTATGTAAACTGCTTGTGAAACACACAGCAAAGAAAGGTAATATCTTCATAAAATTTTTTTTGGCCATGCCATGCAGCATGTGGGAATCTCAGTTCCCTGACTAGGGACTGAACCCATGCCCCCTGCATTGGAAGAAAGGAGTCTTAACCACTACACTGCCAGGGAAGTTCCAGAAAGGTAATATGGAAATCGTTCATAAGTTGTACATCTTTTTCCCCCACCCCGCTACCTCAAAGACTGACTGTATATCAACTTGCCCAATGACTTTAGAATTCAGAACAAGGGGCAAATCAAGTGAAAGACAAAAGAGTTTTCATTTTGCTAAAATCTAAAGAAGCTTGACCTTATGGTTTTATAAAGCTTTATTTCCTGAGTTAATGGAAAAAATCTTTAGCATTAGAAATTTAATGGTGCCATGCCTTTTTCTTTTCCAGAAAAGGTTTATGTCATAGCTTATCTTTCCTGTCTGTGCATCCTTCCCTGTTAGAAATTTTAAGCTTGCACCATGCTTATCCTGACTATAGATCCTATCAGCAAGGAACAACACATTGAGAAATCACAAATCATTGCTTTGTTTACATTTCTAGTGTACGAGTTGAATATTTGTTTTAAATAAGATACTATTATTTTCAGCCACCTTTTTTTTTTTTTTTTAAAGGCCACGCCATGCGGCATGTGGGATCTTAGTTCCCCAACCATGGCTTGAACCCGTGCCCCATGCATTGCAAGTGTGAAGTCTTAACCACTGGGCTGCCAGGGAAGTCCCTCAGTCACCTCTTTTAATGAAAGCCATTTAGTGAAGCCACTTCAAAGTTATGAGAACAAGGAATTTCTGTGTCTATTTCTTATTCCATTTTATAGCAGGAATCAATGTTTAGTCAATGCTCTAACTTGCAAAAACCTCTAACTAATAAAGAACTAAATGTTTTGTGTACTTAGTCTTTGTCAGGCAATATTTAAGGAATTTATGAATTGTTCTTTGGAAATTAAGAGGTACAGAAGACCAAGTGGAGGGTGGGAAAGTCCAAAAACTTAGTTTTAAGGACATAGCTTATTAACTGCCTAACCTTGAGCAATGGATTGATCTGACTTACCTCTCTGATCTGAATTATATGAACTGCACATGAATTGAGGGACTTGTAGCTGTAAAACCCTAACATGGAATAATTAGTATACTAATTAGGTCCTGAGCCCAAGGATTCTGGAATCAGACTGCCTGGGTTCAAATCCCAGCTCAGTTGTCTACTGCACTGTGACTTAGAGTAAATTACTTAACCTCTCTGTGCATCACTTCACTATCTATAAAATATAGATGAAAATAACACCTACCTCATAGAGTTGTTTCGATGATTAAATGACGTAGTATATGAAAATCACATAGAAAGTAGTATGTAAGTGTTAGCTATTATGCTAAGACTAGTTTTAATGTATAAATTGGTTAACGATCATTCACAGAATAATCTGCCACAATACCATTCATGAATTGGTTTGCTTACCAGGAACAAAAAGAGAAAAAGAAAAAACTCCTTATGGATGACAACCAAAACCCAGCTTACTGTCTACAATCATTAATGTGACCGTATTCCTCCAAACTCCACTGTCTTCATCACCATAATTTACTATCTCAGCAGACTCTTGCCCAAGAAGGTAATATTTGCAAATAACTTTATTGCCCATTCTGGGAACCTTCTGAAAGACACACTACACACCGAGACTTTTAATTCCTTGCCCTGAAAATTCTCACCTTCCTGTGTCTGCTAATCCTAAAATCATGATATTGTATATCACAATTCTTACCTAATCCTAAACCAAGACTCCTCACTGAAATGCTTTCCTTAATCCAGACTTCCAAATCTCATAAATATCCTGGTTTTCCCCTCCTCAACGAATATTCTGTCAAGTTTGCGCTCTTTTACTGCACTAAGAATAAACTCAGCTATGTCTTGTCAATAAGACATCTCAGTGATACTTATGGGGAGCCAGTATTGCATATGATGAACTCTGGAGCTGGAATCAGAAGGTATGAATTGAAGTCACAGCTCTGCCAGATGGACGAGCCACTAATTTTCAGATGCACATGTACATTAACACATATAATATTATAAAAAGTGCCTACTCTAGTATATGGTAATGAATACTTGAGCTTTCCTGGTGGCTCAGTGGCAAAGAACTCATCTGCCAGTGCAGAAGATGCAGGTTCGATCCCTGGATTGGGAAGATCCCCTGGAGAAGGAAATGGCAACTCACTCTAGTATTCTTGCCTGGGAAATCCCATGGACAGAGGAGCCTAGTGGGCTACAGTCAATGGGGTCACAAAGAGTTGGATGTGACTTAGCGACTAAACAACAACAGAGAATACTTAATGTTTCTTATGTTATCATTCTTTTTTGATTGCCAGCAGGGAAATGACTACAGTGTTAGTCTGTTCAAGCCATCCTCTCTAGTAAATGCTCCTGGGCTGCTAGTAAACCACCTTATACATACAGCCAGTGAGAGCTGAAGAGCCTGGAGGATGAGGTCTTCTGAATGGAAGGAACACAGGACCCAAAGCAAATACTGAACTGTTCTTACCTGCAGAGAGCTAGTGCGTGTGTGCATGCTCAGTCATGTCCAACTCTTAGGAGCCCGGCAGGCTACCGTCCATGCGGTTGCAAAGAGAGCTAGTAGCTGACTCTCAAACTTCATGGGTGGGACTTCTCTGGTAGTCCAGTGGTTAAGAATCCGCCTTGCAATGCAGGGGATGTGGACTCGATTCCTGGTTGGGGAACTAAGATCCCACAAGTCGCAGAGCAATTGGCAACTACTGAGTCCACGTGCTCCGGTGCCCATGTGAAACAAATAGTCCATGTGCTGCAACTACTGGGCCCATATGCCACTAGAGAGTCCTGTGCCACAACAAAGATCCTGCATGCTGCAACTAAGACCCAATGCAGCCAAATAAATAATAAATAAATAAATAAAATATTTTAAATAACTTATGGGTGGAGGGCTGAGGAGGACTAGCCCACACAGCTTCCTGTTCCCCAGAACCTGGTGGCTCTGCGGGAGGTGTGCTGTGTGGACCCTTCTTAGGCCTACATCACCTTGCTCACGGACTCCTCTGCTCCTCCTTCCTCACTTCCTGTGCCAGTTACTGATAAACTGACTCTAAGGTCTGCCTGCTGTGGGAAAATGGGTTTGGATCTTTAAAATCTTCTTCCTTTGTCAGCTGCACAACATTCAGCTTTGTCAGTAGAAGGTGCCGGAGAGACACTGGAGGGGGGTGGGGACGGATTCTATGTCATGGTCTGATGTGCTTGCTCAGCAAGCTCCTAAAGGATGCTGGGTGTCCCCAGTGAGGGTAACTTTCCCAGCATCCAGCACTAGAGCCAGCAGCCTTCAGGGTCCAGAAACTTCCTTTGGTGCCCCCCTTGAGTGGTTTTATAGCAGAGTGCCTCCCAAGAGACACCTCCCTGTTACCAGCTTCCCAGGAAGCCTGGAATATAGAATTTTCCCAGAAAGTTACAGATAGAGGGTTTCTATAAAGTTCTGCTGGCGTGACCACACAATGACTTCTCTGTCGTCCAGTGAGTCATGGTCATGACTTCTCTGCAAGTTCTGGATTGGGTCCAGGAGTGGTAGCTGCTTCTACTTCTATTTATAGATTCTGTAAAGTTCTCTATACCTTTCACCAAGCAATCCCTCATTCCCCCAACTTCCTGTGATATTTAACGGGCCTTCTAAAATTTTTTGATTAGTAATTTTTATTTCTTACTCTCTGAAATGCCTCTTTGCATTCTTTGCTCATTAAAAAAACTATTTAAGTATGACTTACATACAAAAAGCTGTAGATAATTAATGTATACAACTTGATGAGTCTAGAGGTAATTATACATCCATGAAATAATTATCACAATGTATTTTAAATGAATAAAAACTTCAATCACATATAACATTTCTACACATTTACTCCTCTTCCTTTATGTTACTAATACCAGTATTGATTTCTTTTTATATTATATATCTACTAACAATGGGGAAAGGAAATGGCAACTGACCCCTGTATTCTTGCCTGGAGAATCACATAGAGGAGCCTGGAGGGTTACAGCCCATGGGGTCGCAAGAGTTGGACATGACTGAAGCTGAAACTCCAACACTTTGGCCACCTGCTGCGAAGAACTGACTCATTTGAAAAGACACAGCTGATTCATGTCAAAGTATGGCAAAAACCACTACAATACTGTAAAGTAATTAGCCCCCAACTAAAATAAATAAATTTTAAAAAATTTTTTAGAAAAGAAAAGACTCTGATGCTGGGAAAGATTGAAAGCGGGAGAAGAAGGGAACGACAGAGGATGAGATGGTTGGATGGTATCACCGACTCAATGGATGTAAGTTTGAGTAAACTCTGGGAGTTGGTGATGGACAGGGAAGCCTGGCGTGCTGCAGTCCATGGGGTTGCAAAGAGTCAGACACGACTGAGGGACTGAACTGAACTGAACTGAAGCGACTCAGCATGCATGGGTGCGTGCATCTACTAACAAATTTTTGTGCTTATATTTACTCTTAATGCCTTTGTCTTTAACATTTATGGCAGGGTCAAATGTGTCCTATGTACCACTATTACAGTATTACATTATTCTGTATTTGCCTATTGGGCTTCCTTGGTGGCTCAGATGGTAAAGAATCTGCCTCCAATGCAGGAAACCTGAGTTCAATCCCTGGGTCAGGAAAATCCCCTGGGGAAGGAAATGGCAACCCACTCCAGTATTCTTGCTTGGAGAATTCCATGAACAGAGGAGCCTGGTGGGCCACAGTTCATGGGGTCGCACAGAGTTGTACATGACTGAACGACTAACACTTTCACTTTCATATCTGCCTATGTATTTCCTTTTACCAGTGAGATGTATACATTTATATGCTTCTACGTTGCTGTTCAGTGTCCTTTCATTTCAATTTATAGAACTCCCATTAGCACTTCTTATAAAGCATGTCTCAGCTCAGTTCAGTCGCTCAGTCATGTCCAAGTCTTTGCGACCCCATGAACCGCAGCACACCAGGCCTCCCTGTCCATCACCAACTCTTGGAGTTTACCCAAACTCATGTCCATCGAGTCGGTGATGTCTAGTGGTGAACAATTCTCTGTTTTTGTTTGTCTGGAAAGTTTTATCTTTCCTTGGCCTTTAAAAAATTATTTATTTTTGGCTGTGCTGGGTCTTTGTTGCAGTGCACAGGCTTCTCATTGTGGTGGCTTCTCTTGCTGTGGAGCATGGGCTCTAGAGAACAGGCTCAATAGTTGTGGCATGTGGGCTTAGTTGCCCCACAGCATGTGGGGATCTTCCCCAGATCAGGGATTGAACCCATGTCTCTGCACTGGCAGGCAAATTCTTCACCACTGAGCCACCAGGGAAGCCTTTTCCTTGACTTTTAAAGGAGAGTTTTGCCAGGTATAGTTAGTATTACCGGCTCATAGCATTTTTCTTTGAGCACTTTGAATATATCATCCCACTCTTGCCTGGAATGCAAGGTTTTTGCTAAGAAATCTGCTGCTAGTTTTATGGGGGTCCCTTTATATGTCATGAGTCACTTTTCTCTTGCTGCTTTCAGGATTCTCATTATCTCTAACTTTTGACAATTTATAGGCATAAATTGCTAAGATATTGTGGGTTTGGTTCCAGACCACCGCAATAAAGTGAATATCACAATGAAGTGAGTCACCAACTTTTTAATTTTCTAGTAAAAGCTATGTTTACATACAAAAACTACTAGAATTGATGAATGAATTCAGCAAGATAGCAGGATACAAGATCAGCATATAGAATTCTATTGCATTTCTTTCCACTAACAATGAAATATCAAAATGGGAATGTAAAAAACAATTCCTTTTAAAATAACATAAAAAAAAAGACTTAGAAATAAAACTGACCAAGGAGGTCAAAGACTTATATGCTGAGAACTATAAAATACAGATAAATGAAACTGAAGATGATTTTAAGAAAAAGGAAAGCTATCCGATGCTCTTGGATTGGAAGAATTAATATTGCCAAAATAGCCACACTACCCAAAGCAATCTACAGGTTTAATATGATCACTATCAAATTACTCATGACCTTTTTCACAGAACTAGTACAAATGACCCTAAAATTTATATGGAACCATAAAAGACCTAGAATTGCTAAATCAATTCTGAGGGAAAAGAACAATGCTGGAGACATAAACCTCTCAGACTTCTCAGTACTACAAAGCTGCAGTAATCAAAACAGTATGGTATTAGGGAAAAAAAACAGACATATGGATCAATGGAACAGAATAGAGTGCCCAGAAATAAAGCCTCATCCCTTCAGTCAATTGATCTTGAACAAAGGAGGTAAGAATATATGAGAAAAGATAGCCTCGTCAGCAAGTGGTGATTGGGAAAGTTGGACTGCTGCATGTAAATCAATGAATTTAGAACATATTCTCACACCATATACAAAAATAAACTCAAAATGGCTTAAGGCCTTAAATATAAGACATGACACCATAAAACGCCTAAAAGAGAACACAGGCAAAACATTCTCCGAAAGAAATCATATCAATGTTTTCTTAGGTCAGTCTCCCAAGGTAATAAAAATAAGAGCAAAAGTAAACAAATGGGACCCAATCAAACTTCAAAGCTTTAGCACAACAAAGGAAGCCATCAACATAATGAAAAGGCAACTATGGACTGGGAGAAAATATTTGCAAATGATGCTACCAGCAAGGCCTCAATTTTCAAAATATACAAACAACTCATACGACTCAAAAAAAAAAAAAAAAAACAATCAAAAAAATGGGCAGAAGACCTAAATAGACATTTCTCCAAAGATGACATACAGATATCCACTAGGCACATGAAAAGATGCTCAGCATTGCTAGTTATTAGAGAAATGTAAATCAAAACTACAGTTAGGTACCATCTCACACCAGTCAGAATAGTCATCATTAAAAGTCTACAAATAACAAATGCTGGAGAGGGTGTGGAGAAAAGGGAACCCTCCTAGACTGTTGGGTGGATCATAAATAGATGCAGCCACTATGGAAAAGGGTAAGGAGTTTCCTTAAAAAACTAAAAATAGAGTTGCCATATGATCTAGTAATCCAACTCCTGGGTATATATCTGGAGCAAACTGTAATTCAAAAAGATACATGCACTCCAGTACTATCTACAATAGCCAAGACATAGAAGCAACCTAAATGTCCATTGACAGATGAATGGATAAAGAAAATGTAGTTTACACACACACACACTGGAATACTACACAGCCATAAAAAGAATGAAACGATTTCATTTACAGCAACAGGGATGGACCTAGACATTGCCATACTAAGTGAAGTAAGTCAGAAAGAGAAAAACAAATACCATATGATATTGTTGCTGCTGTTGTTCAGTCACTGAGTTGTGTCTGACTCTTTGAGACCCCATAGGCTGTAGCCTTCCAGGATCCTCTGTCCATGGGATTTCCCAGACAAGAATACTGGAGTGGGTTGCCATTTCCTTCTCCAGGGGATTTTCCTGACCCAGGGATCGAACCTAATGAACATATCATTTACATATGATATCACTTACATGTAATATCATATGTAAAATCTAAAACATGATACAAATGAACTTGTTTGCAGAACAGAAACAGACTCATAGACAGTAAACAAACTTATGGTTACCAAAGGGGAAAATGGGGAGGGATAAATTAAAAGTTTACACAAATGGATAAGAAAGTTGTGGTACATACACACAATGGAATATTACTCAGCTATTAAAAAGAACATATTTGAATCAGTTCTAATGAGGTGGATGAAACTGGAGCCTATTATACAGAGTGAAGTAAGTCAGAAAGAAAATCACCAATACCGTTTATTAACACATATATATGGAATTTAGAAAGATGGTAATGACAACCCTTTACGTGAGAAAGCAAAAGAGACACAAATATAAAGAACAGACTTTTGGACTCTGTGGGAGAAGGCAAGGGTGGGATGATTTGAGAGAATAGCATTGAAACATGTATATTACCATGTGTGAAATAGATGACCAGTCCGAGTTCCATGCATGAAACAGAGCACTCAAAGCCAGTGCGCTGGGACAACCCAGAGGGATGGGATGGGGAGGGAGGTGGGAGGGGGGTTCAGGGTGGGGGACACATGTACACCTGTGGCTGATTCATATCAATGTATGGCAAAACCCACAAAATATTATAAAATAATTAGCCCTCCAATTAAAATAAATAAATTAATTTAAAAACAAACGAAAAGTCTAGGATTAGCAGATACAAACTACTGTATATAAGATAAATAACAAGCTACTACTGTTTAGCACAGGGAACTATATTCAATATCCTGCAACAAACCATAATAGAAAAGAACATGAAAAAGAATATAAACACACACACAGACATATATATCTGAATCACTTTGCTGTACACCAGAAACTAACACAACATTGTAAATCAGCTATACTTCAATTTTAAAAAATGGTGTGAGAATCCCCTAGTGGTCCAGCGGTCATGACTCTGCTTCCACTGTAGGGAGCAGGGGTTTGATCCCTGGTCAGGGAACTGGATCCCACATGCTGCAACTAAGAGTTCACATGCCCTGAAAGGATCCTGCGTGCTGCAATGAAGATTGAAGACCTCACATGCTGCAACTAAGACCTGGTATAGTTCAATAAATAAATAAAAATTAAGAAAAAAGATCACTGATCAGAGATCATCATAACAAATAGTAACACAGTCTGAAATATTGTTACAATGATCAAAATGTGACACTGAGACACGAAGTGAGCAAATGTGATTGGAAAATGCACTGGTAGACATGCTCTATGCAAGGTTGTCATACACCTTCAATTTGTCTTAAAAAAATAAAAGCAATGTCTGTAAAGTACAATGCAGCAAAGCAAATTAAAACAAGGTATGCCTGTAATGATCATGTGTAGCAGTATAGACCTCTTTAGGTTCAATCTGTTTGAAGTCTTTGGGTTTCATGAATCCGGATGTTCATTTTCCTCCCCAGATTTGGGAAGTTTTCAGTCATTATTTCTTTTAATAAGCTTTCTGCCCCTTTCTCTTTCTCTTCTCTTTCTGGGATTTCCACTATGCCTATGTTGACAATGAGGGCTGAGATCTCCTATTCCACTCTCTTGCTGATGTCACTTCTTATTAGTAGTTGTTTATCTGGCAAACTTTCTTTGTGGACGTTTTCTTTCCTGATTTGACTCAGACTAATATGCTTTCCAAACCATTTCTCTCTCTTTATTCTTTTTTAAAATGTTTATTTTTATTCATTTATTTGTCTGGCTGTGCCAGGTCTTAGCTGCAGCATGTGGGATCTAGTTCCCCGACAGGGATCAAACCCAGGCCTCCTGCATTGGGCATGCTGAGTCTTAACTACTGGACCACCATGGAAGTTCCTCTCTTCTTATTCTTTTCCTTTGGTGTAAAGGGTAGGGCAGGAGAGGAGGCCTTGTCCTAAGTATTTTCCAGATTACCCAGTAGAAATAATTACGTCATAGCACCCATTAGTCTCTTTTGCAGCTTTGCAGATTTTCTAGCTTTAAGTACTTCTATTTTCAGTATGCTTTTCTTTTCTTTCTAGTTACCACTGCTCTAAGGCAGATATGCTCAGACTCTGGTAGTCTCTGTTGGGGGAAAGAGGTCCTTGAGAAGGGGAATGTGAAGAATGATGAGCTCTGGCTTATCTTCTAGAGAATTTAAAATCAAACACATCCTGCCATCACAAAAATTAATTTTCTTCCCAAAGTCTGTCTATAAGAGACAAAAGACAAAGGCCTATAAGAGAAATCCAGTTTTCTCTCTAATATACATTGGACTTTTATTTATTGGGAAGTAACATTTTGTTTTATTAGCTTAAAAGAGCATTTGCCTTCTCTCAGCTCTAATTTACGTTACAAACTATGCCATATTATTTGAGATTAACTGGTCACAGTGATTGCAATCTCTTTCCTCCTTGAAATGGGTGTGTGTGATTATGTCTTCTAAATTTTAAATTTAAAAAACGTTCAACTTAAGGAATAAAACAGGTTACTAACAAAATATATTTAGAAATAATTTATAAAATGAGGAATGATTAGCATTTGTTTCTAAAATTGCTTCCTCTTTTCTCAGTTGGTTGAAGTTATTTTTATATTCTTTTAAGCCACAAGGCAGCTGTTATTTGATCATGTCTCTCATTCTGTTAATTGCTTCTGAGTCTTTTGCACTGATGCCAAAGCATCAACTGTAACTGAACATCTTTTGGAATACAACAAGCTAATTTACTGCAGAAGATTTTTATATTATTTTTAATAGCATCATGAAGCTATCACTGACATATAATGAAGTTCACATATTTAAAGTATATAGTTTGATGTGTTTTGACATATGTACACACTAATGAATTCATTACCACAATCAAGATAATGAACATTTTACTCCTCAAAGTTTCTTGCCCCTTCATCATCTTTCTCTCCTGAATCCTCCATCTCATTTCTCCAGGCAATTACTGATGCATTTTTGTTACTATTGATTAATTTATATATTTTAAAGTTTTATGCAAATGGAATCATGCAATATGTACTCATTTCTGTTTGGATTTTTTTTAACATAGAAAATTACTTTGAGATTCATCCATGTTGTGTGTATCATTAGTGCATTCCTTTTTATTGTTTACTGATACATCACAATCTTTTAATTCATTTACTTTTTTACAGACATTCAGGATATTGGGTTTTCCTGGTGGCTTGGACAGTTTAGGAATCCACCTGCAATGCAGAAGACCCCAGTTTGATCCCCGAGTCAGGAAGATTCCCTTGAGAAGGGAATGGCTACCCGCTGCAGTATTCTTGCCTGGAAAATCCCATGAACAGAGGAGCCTCACGGGCTACAGTCCATAGGTTTGCAAAGAGTTGGACATGACTAAGCATGCACACAAGGATATTTCTAGTTTTTGGTTATTACAAGTATAACTATAAAGTATGACATCTGTATACAAGTATTTGTGTGGATATATGCATTTATTCCTCTTTCATTAGGCAAATAACTAGGAATGGAATAGTTGGATCATATGGCTGGTATATGTTTAACTCTGATAAAATGTAAAAATGTCCTCTGAAATGACTGTACCATTTTACATCTCCACTAGAAATGTATGAAAGCTTGAGTTGCTCCAAATCCTCACCAAAACTTGGTGTGGTCAGCCATTTTAATTTTGGACATTCTAACAAGTATTTAGTACAAGCTCATTATAATTTTAATTTGCATTTCCTTGAACTAATGATGTTTACCATCTGTATATGTGCTTATATGACAACAATTTATCTTCTTTGATGTAGTATTTATTCAATTTTTTGACTATTTAAAAAATTTTAATTGGAAGATAATTAATTTACTATGTTGTATTGGTTTATGTCATACAACATTGTCAATCAGCTATAAGCATACATATGCCTTTTTTGAATTTTAAAAAAGCTTTATTGTAATATAGTTGCTTTATAATGTTGTGTTAGCTTCTGCTGTACAGAAAAGTAAATCAGCTATGTGTATACATATATCCCCTATTTTTCGGACTTTCTTCCCACTTCTTCCCATTTTGGACTTTCTACTCAGAGCACTGAGTAGAGTTCCCTGTGCTATACAGTAGTTATCTATTTTATACAGAGTATCAGTAGTGTATATATGTCAATCCCAACTTTCCAATTCATTCCATCCTCCTTTACCTCCTTGGTATCCATAAATTTGTTCTCTACATCTATGTCTCTATCAATCTATACTCATGAAATTACTTAATTAATTTTTAAAATTCTATATACAAGTGAGATCATATGGTACTTACCTTTTTCTGTCTTATTTATTTCACCTAACACAATGCCCTTAAGGTTTATCCATGCAATCACAAGTGGCAAGACTTCATTCTTTTTTATGGCTCAATAATATTTCATTGTATACATACACCAAATTTTCTTTATTCATTTGTCCAATGATGGACATTTAGATAGTTTCCATATTTTAGCTACTGTAAAAAATGCTGCAATGATCATACAGGTGTATGTATCTTTTTTAATTAGTACCCAGAAGTACTTTAGACAAATACCCAGAAGTGGAATTGCTGGATCATATGGTAGTTATATTTTTAATTTTCAAAGAAAATTAGTGGCTGCATCAATTTATATTCCCGTCAAGTGTACAAGGCTTTGCTTTTCTTCACATCTTTGCCAATACTACTTATTTTTCTTGTCTTTTTGGTAACAGCCACTGTATCAGGCACAAGGTGATATCTCACTGTGGTTTTGATTTGCATTTTGCATAATCCTTCTTTACTGTGGAAATCACCTACATATTCATTGAGCATATGAAAGTATAGAAAGAGCTATGTCACAAACTAGAATCTGGCTGACATCTTTAAGTTTTGTAGTGCACCAAAATTTAGACAGAATAAATCTATTTGGATGTGGCATTTACCCCCACATTAAGTGTATGGGTTCAGAACTCCTTGTGTGAATGGCACTGCTTAAGTTGTGTGGTGTACTCAATAATATATGCAGTAAGTCTAATTTCATAAGGCCATCAATAACCTCCACATTGACTATATGAACAATCCAGAATGATCTGTGACATAAACTAGGATGCAGTTGTCAGTTCTTGAATAGTACAGTATATCCAACTATAAGTGAGATAAGTCTAAACTCACAATGATCATCACTACTTCCACATCAGCATACGAGAAATCCAGAAATAGGTACGGAACTTATCAGATAGTAAATGGCAATTCTTCAGTTGCACAGTGTACCCAAATGTACAAGGATAAATTTGCTTTCATGTAGCCATCACTGACCTCCATATTGAGCATATGAGGAGATTAGAAAGATTCACAGCAAAGACTAGCATACGACTGGCATCACTTGTTTTTGCGGAGCACTCAATGTACACTCGGGGAAGGCAATGGCACCCCACTCCAGCACTCTTGCCTGGAAAATCCCATGGATGGAGGGGCCTGGTGGGCTGCAGTCCAGGGGGTTGCGAAGAGTCAGACAGGACTGAGCGGCTTCACTTTCACTTTTCACTTTCATGCATTGGAGAAGGAAATGGCAACCCACTCCAGTGTTCTTGCCTGGAGAATCCCAGGGACGGGGGAGCCTGGTGGGCTGCCGTCTGTGGGGTCTCACAGAGTCGGTCACGACTGAAGCAACTTAGCAGCAGCAGCAGAAGCAGCAGCAGCAGCAGCAATGTATACGGCACAATCTAACTATATACGGCAACACTTCCATATATTAACATATGAAACATACGTTTGAGCATGTGAAAAATCCAGAAAGACTCATGGCATAGACTATAATATGAAGAGAATCCCTGAAGTTGTAGAGTACACCCACATTTATTTTCATGAGATCATTACTAATGCCACACTGACCACATGAGGAGTCCAGAAAGGAACATGGTATATACTGAAATGTAAATTGCACCAGTTGTGTTGTGCAGTGCAACTATGAGTACTTACCTCCATTTTGAGCATATCAGGAGTCCAGGAAGAAACCTGGCATGGACTGTAATGTGAATGGCATCCTCTGGGTGTGCAGTGTTCACAATGTAATATAGAGTAAGTCTTCTTTTATGAGGCCATCTCTTACCTCCACACTGAGCATATGGAGTCCAGAAAGATCTATGGAATAGAGTAGAATATGAATGGCCCCCTTCAGTTGTGCATTGCACCCAACCATACATGCAATGTCTACTTTCATGTGGTTGTCACTTACCTTCACACTGAGTAGTAGAAATTAAGAAAGACCCATGGCACAGACTATGATATGACTGGTGCCTCTTGATTAGCATAGTCCTATCAAACATACGTAGGCTAAGTCTACTTTTATGTGATACTCACTAATTCACATTCACATATTGGTAGCCTGAATAATTTATGGTGGAGGCCATAATAAAAATAGCATCCTTTCAGTTGTTCAGTGTAGTAATGTATACCTGGTAGACCTCTTCCCAGTATCTATCCCCTTCTTTTTTCTCCCATGAATTCCAAAATTCTGATTCCCTGAATTTTAGCCTGGCAAATAAATACCAAAATATTTCTCAGCCTCCAATGTAACTAGCTGTGGTTATGTAATTAAATTCTATACCATGTGTATAATAGATGTGAAACTTCCCCAAAGTGTCTTTAAAGTAAAGTATATTCTCTTCTCCCTTTTCCCCTCTTTCTGCAAACTTTAATGAAACTGTGATAGTTGAGGCTAAAGCAGTCATCATGGGACATGAGGCAGAAGCTATGTATTGAGGATAGTGGAGCAACAAACTCTAATGGCATTGGACCCATAATGACTGTAGAATCAACTCTACCAGCTTGGGACTGCTACATCTGACTGCTCACTTGAAAGCTATCTTGCTTAAATGATTGTTAATTTAGAATATGAGTCACACGCAGCCATTCAAAATCCAGTGATGGTTAATTTTATGCATCAAATGGGCTAGGCTATGGTGCCCAGTTACTTAGCCAAATACCAGTTCAGATGCTGCTATAAAAGTACTTTTCAGATGTAATTATCATTTAAATAAGAAGACTTTGAGTGAAGCAGATTACTCTCCATAATGTGGGTGGGCCTCATCCAATCAGTTGAGAGCCTTAAGAGAAAAGAGTGAGGTCTACCTGAGAAGAAGGAATTCTGCCTCCAGATGACTTTTAGACTCAAGATATCAAGTTTTTGCTGGATTTTTCAGCTTTTCAGGTTGCTCTGAAGATTTAGGACTTTTCAGCCCCTGCAATCATATGAGAAAATTCCTTAAAATATGAGGAAATCCTTTCTGTGTTTCTATCTGTCTCTATTTATTCTGTTTCTCTGGAGAGCCCTGACTAATACACCAACAAACTAGTTTCCCATATGTTTCAGTTTAGCATATACATTTTATAGCATGATGACAAATTTAAAAATTACCAAATTTAGAAACCACCTATAAGCCAACAGTGTGACTTTTGGGTAAGCCACTTTATACCTCCAAAATTAGGTACAAATAAGTAAATTAGGTAATAACATTCACTCCACTTTTATCACAGAGGACAAACATTTGAGAACAAAATAGTTGTGTTTGTCTGGCAACCAAAGCATTTACGAAAGCACTCTTAAGTATTGGAAATAAACATATACAAATTGTAAGCAAGTATGAGATCACTATTTCTGACATCTAAAACAAATTATTTATCAACTGCAAAATGAAACAGCTTATTAAACAGCTAAAAAGAACAGACTTTTCAGCTTGTAAAGAGAGGTTACTCCATTTTCAAGAGCTTCAAATAAAATTTCAGATGTATGTTTGTAAAATGCCACTCATGACTAGGATATTTCATCTGGTTATTGGGTTGAATACAATGGGGAATTGGTATCTCAGTGCTCATGCACCCAGTTACCTACCATCAGGATTTTAAAGGGGTTTTGGAGGGCCTGTCAAAGTTGTATACCAAGAGGCATGCCTTTCATATCTCTACCTGTGTAGCTGGATATTATTAATAGCATCAGGAATTCACTAGCTTGTGGAGTATTTCTTGTCCTGGGGCTTCCCTGGTGGCTCAGATGGTTAAGAATCCACCTGCAATGCGGGAGACTCAGGTTTGATCCCTGAGGTTGAGAAGATCCCTGGAGAAGGGAATGGCTACCCATTCTAGTATTCTTGCCTAAAGAATTCCATGGACAGAGGAGCCTGGCAGATATAGTCAATGGGGTCGCAAAGAGTCAGACATGACTGAGTGACTAATACACACAGACAGAAAGAGTAGCCTAAGTTTCAGGCCTGATCCTGCCACTGCTCTTGGCTACAAAGAAAATACTTGAAAAACAAAACAAGGGACTTCCCTGGTGGTCCAGTGGCTAAGACTCTGTGCTCCAAATGCAGGTGGCCCAGGTTCGATCCCTGGTCAGGGAACTAGATCCCACATGCCAAAACAAAGATTGCTCATGTCACAATGAAGATCAAAGATCTTGCATGCTGCAACTAAGACCAGGCATAGCCAAATAAACAGATACTAAAAACAAACAAAAAGAGCTTCTCTTTCTTGATGTATTCCATGTACATAATGACTAATATTTGGGGTTTTGCCTCATTATCTTGGTGGTGAACTCAAACTCCTTCTGTTATGAGGATTTGATTATAATAAATCTCTGTCTCAATCCTTCCTAATACACACCAACTATTCTTCTGTTAACCCCACCAGTTTCTTCACAGAAAGATCTTCCTAGTTCCTAACACTCTTCCTCCCTAGGCCACTATGCCATCCCTGAAACTGATCATGCCCTCATCACACTAAAGCTCTTATTCTCTGGCATATCTCCTACTTTAGCACACCTCCTGGGTCTATGTATTTTTCTTACCTATACGTATAGTCAAAGCTATGGTTTTTCCAGTAGTCATATATGGATGTGAGAGCTGGACCATAAAGAAGGCTGAGCACCGAAGAATTGATGATTTTGAACTGTGGTGTTGGAGAAGACTCTTGAGAGTCCCTTGGACTGCAAGGAGATCAGCCAGTCCATCCTAAAGGAAATTAGTCCTGAATATTCGTTGGAAGGACTGATGCTGAAGCTCCAATACTTTGGCCACTTGATGTGAAGAACTGACTCATTGGAAAAGACCCTGATGCTGGGAAAGATTGAAGGCAGGAGGAGAAGGGGACGACAGAGGATGAGATGGTTGGATGGCATCACCAACTCGATGGACATGAGTTTGAGCAAACTCCGGGAGATGATGAAGGACAGAAGCCTGGTGTGCTACAGTCCATGGGGTCGTAAAGAGTAGGACACAACTGAGTGACTGAACAACAACAACAATACATGTTCGTAATATCTTCTAGGCAGAATTACTTTTACAGGGGAAATCTGGGTGTGAGCT
The DNA here is from genome assembly GCA_024291935.2 of Okapia johnstoni. NCBI lineage: Eukaryota > Metazoa > Chordata > Mammalia > Artiodactyla > Giraffidae > Okapia > Okapia johnstoni. The sequence goes on along the minus strand of CM044305.1, from coordinate 24,715,628 downwards.
TGCTTAATCTTAGGTATAATAGTCATTTGTGTTCTTCAGGCCATTCTTGCCATGAGAAGAAGGTCAAGGGCCATTCCTTAAAAAGTGGTGTTTGGAACAAGGCTGTAAGAACTTTTAAAATTAAGTTCTAGGGGGAGGAAGAGGTTATGTAGAGATACCGTACAAAAGTGGAGACAATTCCCTAGGCACCTAATTCTTTTCTCTGAAGGTAACTAAAATTCCCAGTTTCACATGAATTCTTCCAGAGATGTTCTAGCATTTAACACACACACACACACACACACACGCATATTGTACACACATTATATAAGCCCTCTTTTTCACTTAACAATATATCTTGAAGACAGTTTTGTATCAGTACACATATAGCCGCTTCATTCTTTTATTTTTTATTTTTTTTATTTTATTTTTTTCAACTATTTATTTATTTACTGATTTATTTATTTGGCCGCACCAGGTCTAAGCTGTGGCATGAGAACCCTTCATTGTGCATGTGGGATCTAGTTCCGCACCTGGGGATCGAATCCAGGCCCCCCTGCATTGGGAGCGCAGAGTCTTAGCCACCAGGCCACCAGGGAAGTCCCTGCTTCATTCTTTTAAATAGATGCATTATGCTCTGTTATATTGATGAACCATATTTATATATCCAATTCCTTACTGGGGAACACTTGGGCAATTTCCAATCTCTTGTTATAATAAAAAATGCTGCAGTGGATAGCCTCATTCATACTTCATTTCATACACATGTAAAGATATCACTCTGATAAATAAGTAAGAATAAAAGTGCCCAGTCAGAGGGTTTGTGCAATTACATTTTTTATAGGTATCTGTGACCATTCTTGTACGGGGAAAATGGAATCATTTTTTAGTTCCAATTTATATTTCTCTGATCAAAGTGAAGCTGAACATCTTCTCTCAGCAAATTTTACAAGGACTTCATGTCAACTGTTTCATCTGATACCCAGCTGCAGCCTGAACAAATCCTCCACTGCTCCAGAATACCCTCCTCTCGTCCATGTCCACTTATGGAAGTGCTTAGAGGCTGGGGGCTATTAAGCTGAAGGGTCCCTGAGTAGTGAGACCCTAGACGGTACAGCATCACCACTGCTTCTGTCCTCTGCTTCGGATTTCCTCTCTTCTCATCTATTGATGGTTATCTCAGTTTTTTCCACCCAAGAGTTATGGCATTTTTGGCCTCTTGTGGTGGAGGCCACTAGAAGTTCCTTCTACTCATCTTGGCTGGCCATGATTTTGGGGTTCTCTGTGTTGGTCGGTCAGGGAAGCAGAACAACTAGATTTTTTACATACACACAAACAGGCTTTGAATACAAGATATAATTTGCATATTAAACATCATCTGTATATGATACATTATATATAGTGTAGATTTATTGTAGAGATTTGGCCTCACCCAGTTGTGGGAGCTAATTTAAAAAATCTACATGAGGCTGTTGATGCTGGAGACTGAAGGCTTCAGGGAGGCAGTTGGGAAGGGGAAGGAAACCAAAGTGAAATAGGAGGAACAAGAATAAGCTGGAAGCTGTGAGGTTGAACTGGAACCTAGAAAGGTGGACTGGAACCACGGTCAGTCTCTCACACCTTTAAGCCTCCAACTGGGATGATGGGAGTGTCCCAAAGGAGAAGATGGTACATTATTTTTTTTTTAATTGGAGTATAGTTGCTTTACAATGTTGTGTTGGTTTCTTCTACAGCAAAACATATATATAGCTCTGTGTGTGTGTGTATATATCCCTTACCTCTTGGACCTCCCTTCCACCCCGCCTCCCGCCATACATCAAGGTCATCACAGAGTACCGAGCTGCTGGGCATATACCCTGAGAAAACCACAACTCAAAATGACACAAGTACCCCAGTGTTCACAACAGCACTATTCACTGTAGCCAAGACATGGAAGCAACCTCAATGTTCAATGACAGATGAATGGATAGAAAAGATGTACCACAACGGAAGCTGGTACCTCTTGCACAGATTTACACACACACACACACACACACACACGCTTGGAGTCAGAGAAGCTGGAGGGGCGTGTGACAGAGGCTGGAAGGGGTGTATACAGGAGCTGAGCCCTGTGCCACAACCACTGAAGCCCACAAGCCCTAGATCTTGTGCTCAACGACAAGAGAAGCCACTGCAACTAGAAGCCTGTGCACAGCAATGAAGAGTAGCCCCTGTTCACTGCAACTAGAGAAAAGCCCATGCAGCAACGAAGGCCCAGCACAAACAAAAATAAATAAGTATGAATAAAAGAAAACCTAAAAAAATCTGGGCTTCCCTGGTAGCTCAGTTAGTAAAGAATCTGCCTGCAATGCAGGAGATGCTAGTTCAATCCCTGGGTTGGGAAGATCCCCTGGAGAAGGGATAGACTACCCACTCCAGTGTTCTTGGCCTTCCCTGGTGGCTCAGATGGTAAAGAATCCACCTGCAGTGTGGGAGACCTGGGTTCTATCCCTGGATTGGGAAGATCGCTGGAGAAGGGAATGGCTACCCAATCCACTATTCTTGCCTGGAGAATTCCATGGACAGAGGAGCCTGGTAGGCACCAGTTCATGGGGTTACAAAAAGTTGGACACGACTGAGTGACTTTCACTTTCACTTAAAAAATCTTACTCAAGGTTTTTGGCCATAACTCATTACTGTGGTAGCACTGTTTAAAATAGTTTCCTACTAAAGTATGTATGATACTCTGACTTGAAACTCTGACTCAACCTTGGCATTCTTGAAACTAGAACCTTGGCAATCTCTACTTGGGAGGTAGGAGTTATCTCCTACCCCCTGGCACTGGAGATAAGGGAAAAAATGCATGGAATATGAATGATCAAATGCCTGAACAGATAAAGAAGGAATGATGTAGGAGAAAGCGAGTAGGAGGTAGATGCCAATCCCATAGCTGAAGGCAGGGAGAAACTATAAGTGTTGCCCTAGTTCTGAGAGTGACAAGTTATTTAAGAAGACTGAGATGGGGATCTGTTGGAATTTCCCTGGTGGCCCAGTGGCTAAGACTGCAAGTTCCCAATGCAGGGGCCCAGGTTCAACCCCCGGTCAGGGAACTACATCCCACATGCCACAGTGAAGATCAAAGATTCCGTGTGCTGCAACTAAGACCTGGCACAGCCAAAATAAATATTTTTAAAAAGAAGGAAATCTGCTGAAATCCTTGATTTCTTGGTCAAGGTGCTTTCATCAAGGTGCATTTGAGGGGAGGAGGCATGGTTCCTGAAATTGGAACCTGCCCCAGTCAGGGCAGTGGGCTGATGGTATTTGTATATTAGCAACTTGGGAAGGAATGCTCTAGGTGACTCTGAACTGAGACTATGCTGAGGAGGAGGCTCTCAGGTCTTGGATCTCTTGGAGGTTTGAGGATGTTTGAAATATACAAAGCTGTGCCTTGTGGGTGCATATTTATAATAACAAATGAGGCACTCAGTATACAGTACTGAGTGGATAAATAATAGAAAATAGCTATAGCTTCAAACTGGGCAGCTATTAGCAAGATGTACATGGAAAGGTGTATGGGGTATTTCTGTAAATAGTTTTCCCTGGCTTTCCCCATTGCTTGAATTTCTATAATTGTGTCTTTTATATATGGAAATATTCCAAACATTTTTAAAAGACTTTTTTTTAGAGTGAATTGAGGTTTACAGCAAAGTACAGACATTTTCCATTCACTCCCTGCCCTCACAGTGCTCATTTTATTTTCTACTTTATTAGTTTTCATAGACAAGTAAAACCAATCCATTATAAAACAGAAACCTCAAATAAGTGAAAAGGGAGAGGAAGGAAAAAATTTTCATATGATATCTTTGAAAGATAACCACTGTTAATATTTAGTGGCTATCCTTATGTAGATAAACATTTTTTTAAAATAATCTTGCTTATAATTGAATGGAAAATAACTTTTCTCATACACCCTACTTTTATTTTTAAAGATAAACTCTCTTTTGTACAAAAGGTAATTCATTTCCATAACATCAATTGCAAAAGTCATGAAAGGGAGGAACTTCCCTGGTGGTCCAGTGGCTGACTCTGTGCTCCCAATGCAGGGGGCCTGGGTTCAATCCCTCACCAGGGAACTAGATCCTACACCCACAACTTAAAGATTCCACATGCTGCAACAAAGATCGAAGATGCCATGTGATGCAACTAAGACCCCACACAGCTAAGCAAATAAAATATTTTAAAAAGGACACCAAAGGGTATATATTAAAAGCTTCTTCCATACTTCCCAGATATAACATATGTATTTAGAACTGTGTGTGTATATATGTATGTGTGTGTGTGTGTGTGTGTGTGTGTGTATATTTCCCCCACATAAATGGTAGCACACCTTAAACATCATTCAGCATCTTGTTTCCTTACAACAGATCTTAGTGATCCATTACATTTCAGTTCACTGAAATTGTCAGTACTTTCTCTAAGTGGCAAGAACTCCTGAAGATTTCCCAAGTGGCCCAGTGGTAAAGATCCACTTGTCAATGCAGGAGATGTGGGTTCAATCCCTGGGTTGGGAAGATCCCCTGGAGAAGGAAAAGGCAACCCACTCCAGTATTCTTGCTTGGGAAATCCCATGGACAAAGGAGCCTGGTGGGCTACAGTCCACGGGGTCACAAAAGAGTTGGACATGACTTAGCAACTGAACAATAACAACAAGAACTACTGAAGTCCAAGATATCTTTTTTGGGAGTAAGACCATTAAGACAATTAAGCAGTTAAAGAGAAGCTGATACCTTTTGAATGAGACTCAGAATTGTTGCTATGAGGAGGACAGAGAATGGAGATTAGGGAGAGAACAAGAACTTTGAAGAGGATGGTGGGGAACTGGCCAGAGGATGGGGAATGGTGGGTGCGAAGTTGCTAAGTTCTAGCTGGGAAGAGAGACTGCTGGGAGAAGCGGAGTGGTTGAGGTCAGTGACAAGAGATAGGAAGGGAAAGAGAAATTCGTGGAGGAGAATGAGAAAAGAACTATTGAAATCATAAAGAATCTCTGGTTTGGTTCTACTTTGCAGGTGTAAAGGAGAAATTTCTGCCCAGCTGTAACCCCCAACTTATGCTTCAGAGCACCTCCTCATGGCCAACATATCCCAGTTGCTGTTCTAGCTGGTTTTGCCTCCTGCAATCCTCCTTGGCACAGCAGGGCTGCCCTGATGTGAGGGACTCTCAGGGCCACTCCGCACCTGTTCTGTGTGGCTGTGCTTGAGGTGACTTCTTTATCAAAGTTGGAACAGACGCCAGGAGCAAATCAACCTCCCCTTCTCCGAGACTCTTTTCCTGTTCTCTCTCAGGGGACTCAGAACTTTTTCTCAGTATCTTTCCTAGTAGAGTGCTGGAGCTTCCACCTGTCAGTATCTTTCCTAGTAGAGTGCTGGAGCTTCCACCTGTCACAGATGCTCTGTTCTTGGCTTAGTAGTGGGAAGTTTCGGGAACTACCCTCCGCTTTCTGCGGGGCTTCCCTGGTGGCTCAGCAGTAAAGAATCCGCCTGCCTCTTGGAGAAGGAAATGGCAACCCACTCCAGTATTCTTGCCTGGGAAATCCTATGGACAGAAGGAGCCTGGTGGGCTACAGTCCACAGGGTTGCAAAGAGTTGGACATGACTGAGTGACAAAACAACAGCAACAAGGAAATTATACAGTGGAAATCATGTCAGACTGAACACCCGAAGAACCAGCTTCCAGTTCCTGGCTTGGTTGTCACTGGCCATGTGGATTTAGGAAGTCACGTCACCCCTCTGAGGCCTTAGATATCTAAAAAAAAAAAAAAAAAAAAGGAATCTGCCTGCTAATGCAAGAAGACATGGGTTTGATCCCTGGGTCAGGAAGATCCCCTGGAGAAGGAAATGGCAACCCACTCCAGCATTCTTGCCTGGGAAATCCCATGGACAGAGGAGTCTGGTGGCCTACAATCCATGGGATCATAAAAGAGTTGGACATGACTGAGCGCACACATGCACACACATGCGCGCGCGCACACACATACACACACACACTGCTTTCTGAGGGAACAGGTCTTCTGCCAACTTTCAGAGGGGCTAAGTCTTGACTTGTGTTATAATTCTTGGACTGGGGATTTCAACTTACCCCCAGTAATGCACTGAAGTTGGATCAATGTATTTGTCTCCTGTGTAAAAGTAGGGTTTTATCTTGTCCAATAATAAAATAGTTCTTAGGACACACTCTATGTTGAAAATATATTGAGTAGCTAGAAATAATGAGGAGATAGAAATGTGGTTAGGTTCCCAGGCTAGCACAGAAAAGTTTATTTAAGCAGAATGAAGGTAGAGTCTATGTTATGAGAAGTACAGATCAGAACCACTAGGTGTAGCAATACTTCCAGGGGAAACGTCCTCAGAGGTTCCTGACAGGTCTAAATGGAAGAGCAGATCGGTGCAGTTCCAAGCTGTAGGTGGAGTCCATGTGGGCAGAGAATGGAATTCTAGGGCTGGAAAATACAGCCTATAGTGGGAAGTGGGAAACCTTAGGAAGGAGAAACCCATATTGGGTTTGGAACTGAGTGGCTGCGGTGGGCGTGAAGGAGTTGATAAGCCTCTCCTGAGGAGAGGAGGAACTGGTTGCCTCTTCCTTTCTCATCCTTCTCACCAGGGAGTTTCTGTGTGTGATAAGCAGACAGAAACCCTTAGGGGGAAGAGAGCAATGGAGGAGGAAGAGGAGGAGGAGAGGCAGCTGAAATGTTTGGAGTCTTTAGTTACAGAACATGCCTTCTCTTCTTGCTGGTAGAGGCTGTTGCCTCCTGAGGGAGGGTTTTCTTGCCCCTAAAGTCCCTTCTCTTCTTGCAGAGACCCTCTGCCCTACTCTGACCTGGGAAAGGCAAGAAGGTGCAGTCAGGACTTGGGAAGGGAGACTGAGAAAAGACAGAAGTGTGTCACTGAAGGAGAGTCACAAGGGTCTTCGGTACCCGACAGGGGAGGGGGTAAGGGAGGCGCCCCGTGGGCCAGGGGGAGGCAGTTTCTTGAGCACATATGGGAGGGCCAAGTCAGGGGAGTGTTATTTGCATTTTTATGCTTTTTCATGGCTAGAAATGAATAACCTTTCTTTCAAGATGAGGAGTCTCGCAGTGGCTAGAGAAACGGAGTTCCACTTAGGAAAAAGAGTTTTTGTCTTGGGGGTTCACATATAAACCCCTTCTATTGGATTAAGTAACAATACCATGGCCATTATTTTTAGATAAAGGAAATATACCCCAAGATGACTAATTCTTGTGGTGGTAAATGCTAAAGGAAATGGTTATATTGTTACACCCATGACTGTTCCAGTGCCCTGGTCTTTGCCAGGAACAGGTGTGCTCTTCAATGGGTGTCTGTCATATGCTCAGTATGACATCGACCACATCATTTTCCCATCTGCAGACTCGGCCACCACATCCTGATCTTGAAAATCTGAAACATAAACTGAACTAGGCTCCTTTTGAGGACTCTATTCTTAGTGACTTATGTGAATTCACTTCTTGCCTAAAATTTCCACACACTTCAGAAGGTTTTCCCACACATGTTTTTGCTTCTCCTTGAGAAAACGAAACGAATAAACCAAGACCTTGTGATCACATGATATTTTATATGCATACAGGCAAAAGTATTTGTTTCATGTATTTAAGTAGCTCTTTTATTCAGAAAACAATTACCAGTATGCCAGTCATACACACACACACACACACACATATATAGATAGATAGATAGATAGATAGATGTGATTTTAGGTTTTTCTCATTAGTGCTTTTAATTAGGGGATGTTTTAGCTAAATGTTTTTTTTTTTTTTCACCCTATCCCGAGCAAAATGGTTTTGAAGTGAGTCTTCTTGGGTTAAGAAGACTAAATAATTTCTAGCTAAAATTATTAGCTCTGCCTCTTTAAAACCTAAATAACCTCTCTGTCTTTGTTTCCTCCTGTCTAAATATGGCTAACATGGACCCAGTTGGCAGGATTAAATGAGTTAACACATTTAAAGATCTGAGAACAGATTTTAGAATACAGTAAGTGCTCATTAAGTCTTAGTAGTTGTTATTTAAGCCCAAATAGTTCAATAGAACGAAAATGACTTGGTGCAGTGGCAATAGAACAAGCTTAAAACCAGGAAGATCTGAATTTTCATCTTTAAATCCTGGTCCTTAAGTGATCTAGAAAATTATTTAATATTTTTTGAGCTTCAATTTTCTTATTTGTAAAACAGGAATAATAATATCTACTTTGTGAATGTTACTGTGAGTCTTAAATAAGTAAATAATTCATATCATAGATAGTCTAGTCTCAGCAATATATACCTAAATAAGTGGATTTATTAGTATTAAATCTTGACCCTTGAGTACACTTTAAAAAATATTCTCTGTAATGAAATGTGAAGTAGGCAGAAAGCACTTTGGCTGAAGTAGAACTGATGTCTCCAGGAAAAGCACTTGAGTGACTGAGCTGTGGGCTGAACTTGGCTCAGGAAACTCCATTTTCTCCCCTGAAAGAACAATGGATAAACTATGGCTATGTAGATTTGGAATTTTAGCAGATATTTTCTGGAAAAAGAATGCAATCTGCCACTCAAGGAAACAACTGACAGCATATGCAGCCAATGACAAAATTCAAGTTTATAAACAAAAATTAAAAACTTTGAAAACTGGATCTACTAATTATGAAATATGTCAGCATTTCAAAAGGCCACGTAATTCAGTGGACCAGTGTTTTTTTTTTTCAAATGACTGGTACATGATGTTAGAAAATCATACATGAGCAAAATATACATTCAAAGTGTAAGTTACCTTACACCTGTCAAAATGGCTATTATCAAGAAGATAAGAAATAATGCGGAGATTTCCCCAAAGAAGACATACAGATGGCCAAAAAGCACATGAAAAGATGCTCAACATCACTATCAGAGAAATGAAAATCAAAACTACAATGAGGTATCATCTTATACCATCAGAATGGCCTTCATCAAAAAGTCTACCAACAATAAATGCTTGAAAAGGTGTAGCAAAAAGGGAACTCTTTTACACTGTTGCTGGGAATGTAAATTGGTACAACCACTATGGAGAACAATATGGAGATTCCTTAAAAATAAAAATAGAACTACCATATGGGAATATAAGTTGGTGCAGTCACTATGGAAAACAGTACAGAAGTTCCTCAGAAAACTGAAAATAGAATTACCACATGATCCAGCAATGCTACTTGTGGGCATAGAAAGAGAAAGAGAAGTCGCTCAGTCATGTCTGACTTTGCGACCCCATGGACTGTAGCTGACCAGGCTCCTCCATCCATGGGATTTTTCAGACAAGAATACTGGAGTGGGTTGCCATTTCCTTCTCCAGGGGATCTTCCCAATCCAGGGATTGAACCCGGCTCTCCCATACTGCAAACAGACTCTTTACCATCTGAGCCACCAGGGAAGCCCTACTTTTGGGCATATATCCAGACAAAAACTTTAATTCAAAAAGATTCATGCACCCCTATTTTCATAGAAGCACTATTCAAAATAGCCAAGACATGGAAACAACCTAAATGCCCATCAACAGATGAACGGATAAAGAAGAGACAGTACATATATACAATGGAATACTACTCAGTTATAAAAAAAGAATAAAATAATGCCATTTCTAGCAACATGGAAGCAACTAGACATTATCATACTAGGTGAAGTAAGTCATAAAGAGAAAGACAAACACCATATGATAGCTTCTATATGTGGAATCTAAAATAAGCCACAAATGAATCTATCTATGAAACAGAATCATGGACATAGAGAGTAGACTGGTAGGTTGCCAAGGGGAGGGTGGAGTAGTACTTTGGAATTAGCAGATACAAACTGTATATATAGACTGGACAAACAACAAGGTCCTACTATATAGCACAGGGAACTATATACAATATCCTGTGATAAACCATAATAGAAAATAATGTGAAAAGATGTATAATTGAGTCACTTTGCTGTATAGCAGTAATTAACACAATACTGTAAATCAATTATACTTCAATTAAAAAAACAACTACCATAAGATTCAACAATCCCACTCCTGGGCATATATCCAGAGAAAACCATAATATGAAAAGATACATGCATTCCAACGTTCATTGGAGCACTATTTGCAATAGCCAAGATATGGAAACAACCAAAATGTCCATTGACAGAGGAATGGATAAAGAAGCTATGGTACATATATATAGTGGAATACTACTCAGCTATAAAAAGGATGATATAATGCCATTTGCAGCAACATGGATCAATCTAGATATTATCATACTAAGGTGAACTAAGTCAGGCAGAGAAAGACAAGTATCATATGGTATCACTTGCATGTGGAATCTAATTTTAAAAGTAATAAAAATGAACTTATTCACAAAACAGAAACAGACTTATGGATATTGAAAACAAACTTATGTTACCAAAGGGGAAATGTTGCGGGGAAGGATAAATCAGGAGATTGGGATGAACCCACACACTACTATATATGAGACAGATAAAACACATGGCACAGGGAACTCAACTCAATATTCTGTGGTAATCTATATGAGAAAAGAATCTAAAACAGAATGGATATATGTATATGTATAAGTGAATCATTTTGCTGTACATCTGAAACTAATACAACATTGTAAATCAACTGTAATCCAATTTAAAAAAAGAAATAATGTGGAGAAAATGGGACACTATGCCCTGATGATGGGATTGTAAATTGCTACAGCCACTGTGGAAACAGTATAGGGGTTCCTCATAAAATTAAAAATAGATCCACTGTATGACTCAGCAATTCCACCACTGGGTACCTATCTGAAGAAAATAAAAACACTAATTTGAAAACATGTATGCACTAAGTGTCCATTAATGAGTGAGTGAATAAAGAATACACACATGCATGCACACAATAGAGCACTACTCGGCCATAAAAAAGGATAAAATCTTGCCATTTGTGACAACATGAATGGAACTTCAGGGTATTATGCTAAGTGTGATAAGTCAGAGAAAGACAAATATCACATGATTTCATTTATATGTGGAATCCAAAAAGAAAAAATCCAGACTTAAAGAAAACAGCCTGGTGGTTGGCAGAAGGGAGGGAGGTTTGAGAGGGTGGCAAAATGGATGATGGAGATCAAGAAATACAAATTTCCATCTGAGCTATGGCAATCAGACAGGAAGTAAAAGGTACCCAAATTGGAAAGGAAGAGGTAAAACTGTCACTATTTGCAGATGACATGATACTCTACATAGAGAACCCAAAAGACTACACAGAAAATTGTTAGAATTAATAAATAAATTCAGCAAGGTAGCAGGGTACAGACATGTGTTGCATTTCTTTACGCTAACAATGAAATAGCAGGAAGGGAAAGTTAAAAAAAGTTTAAATTGTGTCAAAAATAAAATACCTAGGAACAAATAATACCAAGGAGGTGAAAGACCTATATATGTTGAAAACTATAAAACTCTGATAAAGGAAGTTGAAGATGATTCAAAAAATGGAAAGCTATACCATGCTCTTGAATTGGAAGAATTAATATTGTTAAAATGGTATACTATCCAAAGGAATCTACAGATTTAAGGTGATCCCTATCTAAATATCCATGACATTTTTCACAGAACTAGAACAAAAATACTAAAATTTATATAGAACCACAAAAGACCCAGAATTTTCAGAACAATCCTGAGGAAAAAGAACAAAGCTGGAGGCATATCCCTTCCAAACTTGAAACAACGCTACAAAGCTACAGTAATCAAAACAGTGTGGTGTTAAAATAATAACAATATATATATCAGTGGAACGGAATAGAGTCCAGAAATAAACCCACACAGCTAGGTCAATTAATCCTGGACAAAGGAGGCAAGAATACACTATGGAGAAAAGACAGTCTCTTCTGCAAGTGGTGTTGGAAAAGTTGGACAGCTACGTGAAAATCAATGAAATGAGAATATTTCCATACACCATATACAAAAACAAATTGAAAATGGCTTAAAGACTTAATTAAATATAAGACATAACACCATAAAACTCCTAGAAGAAAACATTGGTGAAGCATTCTCTCACATAAATATTTTCTTATTTACATCAGTCTACCAAAGCAAAAGAAATAAAAGCAAAAATAAACAAGTGGGACCTAATTAAACATAAAAGATTCTGCACAGCAAAGGAAACCATCAACAAAGTGAAAAGACAACTTACAGAATAGGAGAAAATCTTTGCAAAGTATATGACTGACAAGAGGTTAATATCCAAAATAAAAAAACAGCTTGTACAACTCAATATAAAAAAGCCCTAGTTAAAAATGGGCAGAAACTTTAAATGGACATTTCTCCAAAGAAGACATATAAATGTCCAGCAGGCACATGAAAAGATGCTCAATATCCCTAATTATTAGAGAAATGCAAACCAAAACTATAATGAGGTATTACCTCACAATGGTCAGAATGGCTATCATCAAAAATATACAAATAAAATTTCTAGAGAGGGTGTGGAGAAAAGAGACACCTCTTGCACTGCTGGTGGGAATATAAGCTGGTACAGCTGCTATGGAGAACAGTATGGAGGTTCCTTAAAACACTAAAAATAGAGCTACCATATGATCCAGCAATTCAACTCCTGAGCATATATCTGGAAAAAACGAAAACTCTAATTTGAAAAGATATATGCACGTCAACATTCATAGCAGCACTATTTACAATAGCCAAGACACAGAAGCAACCCAAGTGCCCACCAACTGACAGCTGGCTTGAAAAGACGTGGTACATATATATAGAGGAATGGTACACAGCTATAAAAAAGAGAACTGAAATGTTGCCATTTGCAGTAACACGGATGGACCTAGACAATATCATACTAGGTGAAGTCAGTCAGACAACGGCAAATATTATAAGATATGTGGAATCCAAAAAATAATACAAATGAATCTATATACAAAACAGAAACAGACTCAGAGACACAGAAAATAAACTTACGGTTAACAAAGGGAAGCGGGGGGATAAATCAGGAGCATAGGATTAACAAATACAAAATACTCTACAAAAACCAGATAAGCAACTATGATCTACTGTAGAGCATAGGGAACTATATTCAGCATCCTGTAATAATTTGTAATGGAAAATAATCTGAAAATATATATACAAAACTGAATTACTTTGCTGTATACCTGAAACTAAGACAACATTGTAGATCAACTATACTTCAATTAAAAAAAAGAAATGCAAACTTCCAGTTATAAAATAGATAAGTCATGATATAAAGTACAACATGGGGAATATAGTCGTAATATTGTATTAAATTTGTATGGTGACAGATGGTAACCAGACTTATTGCAGTGGTTCTCTTGCAATGTATACGAATGTCAAATCATTATGTTATACACTTGAAACCAATATAATATGGTATGTCGATTATACTTCAATAAAAATGAAAAAAATCCAAAGACAGACCAATGGATTTTAATATAACAATATGAAAAGTTCACTAATATGGTTCTAGATTCCACATTACAACCTTTAAGAAATTATCACTTGTCGAGTTTTGCTGTCATGTCAAAGAAGGATATCCATAATTATCTGATAAGTTTATTAAAATACTCTTACCTTTTTCAACTGCCTATTTCTGAAAGGCTGGATTTTCTTCATATAAATAAATTGAAATCTTTAACCAAAAAAACTTATCCCAATTGATTAAATTGTAAAATCTAGTTGTCTTCTATAAGGCAACATTAAAGAGATTCATAAAGGTAGAAAATAACTTTAGTCTTCTCATTAGTATTTTTGGAAAATATATTTTTCTTCAAAACTATGTCATTCATGGGTCTATTGTTGTCATTCTTAAATGAGTTAATAAGTATTAAATTTATTTTTAGTAATAATTTCTATTGTGTAAAATATCAGTGTGTGCATGCTAAGTCGCTTCAGTCGTGTCCGACTCTGTATGACCTCATGGACTACAGCCTGCCAGGCTCCTCTGTCCAGGGGATTCTCCAGGCAAGAATACTGGAATGGATTACCACTGCCTCCTCTAGGAAATATTAGTATGACCCATCTAATAACAAAAGCTCTCTGTCATCCTCCACACTTTTTAAGTGTATAAAGGGATCCTGTCACCAAAAAATTGAGAACCTCTGCTATAGACCGTGATTTCTGCACCCCAGAATAGCTGAACACTAGAATCACCCGAGGAACTCTTAAAAAATATCAATGTCTGACTCCACCCCAGTAACTTAAATCAGAATTTGAGTTTGGAGCCTGGACATTGATATGTATATATATATTTTCAAACTTCCTAGTTGACACTAAAGTATATCCAGGGTTGACAATTATTGTCCTAGCGTATTGTTTTCTAATTTGTCCAATCCTAAGTATTAGAGATGGTTGTTAAATGTCCTAGGTCCTTCCCTAGGTCTATGAAACACCAGCAACTCTTAAAATGGGATCTGTTCCCTGACCAGGAATTTCATGGAAGCTTAGCCCACGTAGGATCAACAAAGGTCACTTTAGTGATTCTTAATGAGGAATGGGAAAAAACAATATAGCTTTAATGAGTTTTTGACAAAGTTTGTACTTTATTCTTACCCATATGAGGAATGGGACTTTTTTAAAGGAATAAAAACAGGATACAAGGTATTATTCAAGTTTCACAGTTTGGTGGCAAGTACTTTGTACACCGGGGTTAGCAGAATGAATTTTGCATTAAGCAACTGACTCCTCAGCCCACTTGTTCAGAAGGACCTAAGTCAGAGGACTGGCAAGAACCAGTTTTTCTTGATTTGATTGTCTTGGACCTAGGATAAAAGCTTTGTAAATACTACAATTTCATTTCCTCCTGAATTGTAAGAAGGTAAAAAGATCCAAGGAGGGGGTCGACTGGGTTACCCTGGAGTGCTGATCAGAAAATGGTTTATGGGAATCATAGTGGAGAAGTGAAACTTGCCTGAGAATACACCCTCAAATTCCTACTTTTTATCTTTGGGTAAAACAGGAAGAAAAGTACTGCCAACATTCAATAGTAATTTCCTGTCTGCAGCACCACAGTCATTCCTTTTCCTGGTCAAAGAAATGGAGAAATCACTCTATTACCAGTGCGTGGAGGCACAGATGGAGCCTTGTTTGTTTGTTTGTTTTTTTAAGAAAACAAGATGTTTATTTATTGTATTTATTTGGAAAACAATATACTAAAGATAAACTTATCAAAAACAAGTCTTATTATGAACAGGCATTTTAAATGTTTAACATTGGACTAATACAATAACAAAATGTCTAATATAGTTTAAATAAGCTCTGAAATACCTTTATGAAACTTATTTTGCTCAATGGGTATGATATGAAAGTTATGTATATATGGAAGTGAAATGAGAGCTACTCAGTTGCTCTTTTTGACCCCATGAACTATAGCCCACCTGGCTCCTCTATCCATGGGTTTTTCCAAGCAAGAATAGAATGCTGGAATGGGTTGCTGTTTCCTTCTCCAGAGCCTTGTTTTTTACGTACTAAATGCGTACTGCCTGGCTCATAATAAATGCTTGATAAAAAGAGGGGTCCTTTGTCTAGAGCTCAATGTTAAAAAGGTACAAAAGTATTAATAATTCTATACAGAACATTTCTTATTATGTAACTTGTTTTCCAACAAGGTTTTCACACTTGAAACTTGTCAAATCCTTTAAGAAAAACTTATCCACGAAAAAGATTAACAGGTGAAAAACATGTTTGGGGAGTGGAAAGGGGGTAACGTGGAGGGGATACTTTTCCCTTTATAGCTTTTTACTGTTATATTTTTTAAACCATGAGCAGATGGTTTACAGACACTTTTTTAAATGAGAAGGTTAAGTATTTTTTGAAAAATAATTGTATTTATTTATTTATTTTTGGCTGTGCTGTGTCTTCATTGCTGCGGGGCTTTTCTCTAGTTGGGGAGAGCAGGGGCTACTCTCTAGTTGCGGTGCACAGGCTTCTCATCGTGGGGGTTTCTCTTGTTGCAGAGCACAGGTTCTAGGATGCATGGGCTCAGCAGTTGTGGCACATGGGCTTAGTTGCTCCATGGCATGTGGGATCTTCCTGGATCAGGGATCGAACCCATGTCTCCTGCACTGGTAGGCGGATTCTTTGCCACTGAGCCACCAGCGAAGCCCAAGAAGTTTAAATATTGAATTACATAATCATATAACTGGAGACTTCACAGTGGCCATGGAGACCCTTCTTTCCTCTTTAACCCCAACACTCAGAATAGTTCCAACTTCCTCTTCACTGTTATCTACAGGTGGAAGTATTAGAAAGTCCACAATTCTCGTCTTCCATCAAGAGGTAGAATTATTTGAATATGAGTTGGGCATATGATTTACTTTGATTAATGGGACATACTTTGATCAATGGGATGTTAGCAAATCATTAGATTCATTAGAAAAGCCCCTGATGCTGGGAAAGATGGAAGGCATGAGAAGAGGACGACAGAGGATGAGATGGTTGGATGGCATCACTGAGTCAATGGACATGAGTTTGAGCAAGCTCTGGGAGATGCTGAATGACAGGGAAGCCTGGCATGCTGCAAATCCATGGGGTTGCAAAGAGTCAGACACAGCTGAGCAACCAAACAACAACAACCAATGTTAGCAAATGTTACACAAGCAAAGTCTTGAGAAATACTGGTTCACTGGGGCCTGCCACTTTCATTTTCTTGTCCCTTGTCTACCTGTTGATGAGGAGTGACAAGGACCCATTCGCCTTCATTGCCCCTACTAACCCTTGGACATGTTAGCAAAGCCACTTGGGGCCAGTCAGCCCCCATCTGATTCTCCAACTGACCACAGACACATGAGCAATCCCAGATGAGATCAGTTCAGCCTGGCCTGGACCAGTGGAAACCTCCTACAGAACTGTGAACTAAGTAAATGGTTGTTGTTTTAAACCACACAGTTTCAGTATAGTTTGTTATGCAGCAATGGTAACTGACACAGTCTCTAAATTAAGAATTCTCTGCTCTAGTCAAATAGGTCCATTCGATCTCCACAACAAACCACTTGTTCGTCCACCTTTGTTCATACCCCATAAATGGTGCTCCTTACTTTCATTCTGTATCCAAGATCTCTCTCTTTTCTTTGACAGTATCCTTAACACCCCCCTTTCCATGACCAAGAGCTTCCTTTTCTAAACTCTTGAAATAGCTTTATGTCTGTTAAGCATGCCAGTGCTAGTATTTAAATTCTATTGAAAATACTTCTGTAGTTTAACAGAGATTAATGAGAGTTAAAGTAATTTTACAGAAATATGTGGTTTCATTTGTTCCTTTCCAATTTTAATACTATTTTACTCAATAGTCTCACTTCTCTGATACTAGTACAATATTTAACAGCTCCTTTTTTGTATGTATATGTCCAAATTCTGCCATTGTAACGTTGACTTCTAAAGGCTAGAAACTCTTTCTCATCTCTCTCTTGAAGTGTTCTGTATAAGACCTAGTACATAACACATAAAGAATCGTGCTCTGCCTTTGGAGGCAGAAAAACCTGGATCCAAATCCCCACTACCTACTAGCTGTGTGACCTTAGGTAAAACAGTTAACTTCTGTGAAAGCAAAACTTTCTTTATTGTAAAAAAATAATTCTACTTAATCTGTAGGGTTATTTTGAGGATTAAATGACCTAAATCAAACTTTGAAACACAAAGTAGTCAGTATAAAACACATATAGGCATGCTGCACATAAAAACTTTTCCTATTAAAAAATCCTCCTGTTCTAAGTCAAAGATCTCTCTTGGTAAATGTCATATTGCACTTGAAAGTACGTGGGTTATTTTCGAGTATCTTTTGATATTGATTTCTAACATAATCCCACAGTGATAAGAAAACAGACTCTGCATAATTTCAATACATTTAGACCATGACATTTTTGTACCTTGTTTTATGTCCCTAGGGAACATTCCAGTGTCTCCCAGTTTATAGTCTATGGGAACTTTAACAGAATGTGTATCCTACTGTTGTATAAATCTTAATTATGTTGAATTGGTTCATGGTGCTTTTCAGGTATACTATATCCTTCTATTTTTCTATATATTCATTCTATTAATTTTTGAGAGTTTGATACCGAAACTCCAACTAAAATTCTTAATTTATCTACTTAAAAAATCATTGCAATATATAGTGGAACTATATGTAACTCTGTTCTGTATTTTCCAAGACTCCGTAAATGTGTTATGATACTTTTATAATTAAAAAAAAAAAAGAACAGCAGAGAAGAAATGATCATCCTAGAAGTAATGTTTGATAAACTCTTCTATTGCCTACTAGAAAAAAAAAACCTCATGTTAAGACATAGAACACAGATACCTTAAAACTTGGTGCTCAACGTGTGGTACTATGTGCACGAGCAGCATTGTCATCCACTGATAGATTGCTAGAAATATAGATTGTCAATCCCTACCCTAGACCTACTAAAAGTGGATTTTAACAAGATTCCCAGGTGATTTCTGTACATGCCAAAGCTTGAGAAGCACTGCCATAAAAGATGTTAAAGTAAAGCCAAGATTCATAGATTGACTTGACATATCTGGGCAATTAAGTAAATCCACTGGATTAGAGTCCTATCTAACCTCATTATTTGATGGGAATTTTTGATAAAGAGCCCCCAAAAGAAAGTTTGCATCATCATATGCATCATAGTAATTCCTTAAAGAAAGTTGATAGAAAGGATTGCTTTCTTTTCTATACTTTAAAGACAATGAATTGATTTCTACTAAACATGAATGGGGAGGGACTTGTAGGTTTAATATTTATCTTGAGTTGTTTTTCATTAGCCTTCAACATCTCATCCTTAGGAATTAAAGAGCAAGGGAATGAGTTATAAAGAATACTATTTGTTGTGGTGGCTGGTACCTATAAATTGAAGTTGCTTAAGCAAAGCTAATTCTTGAATCTATAATCTAATACACACATTGCTTGAATTTTACTCTATGGGGACAGAAACCAAAGGAAGGCTTGATGTGGCCAGTAGTAGACAGAGATGGAAAATTTCCACCCCAGAAGACTTTCCACTAAAGTAGGAAATCTGGAGACAAAAGGGCTCAACGGCACTATTTTCACTTCCCTGTTGCTTTGTGAAATAATGTTATTTGGACTGAAGTTTTAGTTTCTCCTCCATAGGCTTCAAATGTCCCTGGCTGCCTTTGTAAACATGAGTCGGTATAATGGCATGATAAAAATAGAATCAAGGGGGAAAATAAAACTAAGAAGAATTCCAAAGACAATGTCAATTTTTTTAAAATCTAGAACTTCTCTGAGGTACTAGAAACTTCTACATGGCTTCAGAGTGGATAGTCACTCTTCCTTCAGAAATCTACCCAAATTACATAGTTTGGTGGAATTAGAACCCATAAAGATGATGCAGACTTAACTTTTCTAGGCTCTGTGACCTTTGAGCCAGGATCTAAGAGCTGACCAGACAGCTCTCACGAAGGACTTTAAGGAACTTCTAATAACTTCTTGGTAACAGAAACTAAAATTTTGATTAGAAATCTGGGTGTAGAGCAATATTTAAATTGTTTGCAGGACTTCCCTGGTGGTCCAATAGTTATAACTCCACACTCTCAATGTAGGGGGCGTGGGTTCAATCTCTGTTTGGGAAACTAAGATCCCACATGCTGTGCAATGCAGCCAAAAAAAAAAAAAAACCAACTAAAAATGAAATAAATTGTTTGGGACCTTTGCCTTCCTGGGGGACCTGCCTGCAATGTAGGAGACACAGGTTCGATCCCTGGGTCAGAAAGATCCCCTGGAGAAGGAAATGGCAATCCACTCCCACTCTAGTATTCCTGCCTGGAAAGTTCCATGGACAGAGGAGCCTGTTGGGCTACAGTCCATGGGGTTGCAAAGAGTCAGACACGACTGAGCGACTAACACTTTCACTTTGCCTTCCAGAGCTACCATTCTAAATCAGTCAGGCTGGGGGGAGAAAGATACATTTGGGGAGCTCAAAATCCCTTGGATTCGAAGTTTTATTATGCTCATTCTTTGTATTATAGTTCAGATTATCTAAAAATGCAGAGATAAGGATGATAAGGAAAATGAAATCCATACCTTATCCAACCCCCCCCCAATTTTAACCTATTGGTTTAATATATCATTTTCATCTAATTCAGTCCTAGGCATGAATAAGAAGGAACACTAAGATTCAACTTTGCCTTTTCCTTTCTTCTTTTAAAAATCTGAAAGGCAGACAAAAAAGATAATGAGATAGAGCTGCATTTAGGGTAAAACCAATGCATGACGGGAATTCCCTGGTGGTCCAGTGGCTAAGACTCCACACTCCCAATGTAGGGCCCCAGGTTTGATCCCTGGTCAGGGAACTAGATCCCACATGCCACAGCTAAAAAAAAAAAAAAAATCAGGAATGCTTCAACTAAACATCCTGCATGCCACAACGGAAATTGAAGATCTTGTGTGCTGCTGTTAAGAACCATTGCAGTCAAATAAAACAAACAAAACTAATGCAAGAAAATTGAGATTCTCCACGAAACTGGTTGTGTCTTTGGCCTCCTCATCCAAACAGAATAAATTGTTACGGAACTAAAGCAGAGTTCAGGCAAATACGCATTGGCGTGATCTTCAAAGAAGAGGTAAACAACAATATCAGTCAAATGGAAATTCTCAGTTGCTCAACTCAGGGACAGAAGATTTTTTCTCTTCAACGCCAACTTATGGTAGAGGAAGTGAAGCTTTATTTTGACTTGAGGAGGAAGTATCTCTGTGTCCTGAGACTTGGACATCAGACTAGGGGGAGAGAGGGGAGAACTTAACAGAGAAAAATATAAAAACTAGGAAAGAGAGGCAGAAGTGTGTGTGTTGTTGTTGTTTAGTCGGTAAGTCATGTCCAACTTACTGCAACCCCATGGACTCTAGCCTGCCAGGCTCCTCTGTCCATGGAACTTTCCAGGCAGGAATACCGGAGCCGGTTGTCATTTCCTTCTCCAGGGGATCTTCCTGACTCAGGGATTGAACCTGCATCTCCTGTGGCTCCTGCATTGGCAGGTGAATTCCTTACCCTCTGAGCCACCAGGGAAGCCCTCAGAAGTATGTAAAGATGGGCAAAAACAAGCAAGAACTTGTAGCAAAACTCTGTCAAAAGTGTTTCCAAGGAAAATTTACTGTAGAGTTAATGATACAGATTTCAGCTTTGGTGTTAGAAATTTTTGCTAAATCTTTAAGGCAGAGAATGTCAAGTGATAGCAAAGACTGACAGAAAACAGAAGCCAAAATAGTTGATGGTAAGAGCCAGTGAGGATGAGCTATTCCACACATGATACTTGGCCTTAAAATAAAACATATGGCATTAAGTTCAATTTGCCCCTTTAATTTATATCATATTTCAATTTTGAATCATTTTTCACCTGGAAAAATTACAAAATGCTTCAGAAACTTTACAAATGCAGTAATCATCTTATTTGACGCCAAAATGAAAATCTCTCTGAGGTGGAAAATGAGAGTTATTCAAGAGCAAACAGCATCCATTACAATCAGTTATATTCTACATAACAAAATCTCTAGTGCGAAACAAGCCATTACAGCTTCATAGGAATTCAGAATGTTGTACTTAATAAAGCAATTATAATCTGTCATTTCATCCTCAAGATAAGCAGTACTGTCCTGGAGCTTACCTTATGGATTTCTTTGGTATAAATTAGACCCACTGAAGTATAGTGGGAAATTTGTAAATGTCATATTAATTCTACCCTATGGAATATGCAACATGTTCCTAAACTCTCATGTGTTCATGTGAATTTTTATAGAATATCAATTAAAATTAATCTGCAGCAGCAATGTACTAAAACTTTATATATAATACTATAATTGCGTCTGCAGGAAAGAGTGATTAGAAAAATGCCCAAGATAAAGTGTGAAAAATGAATATGGAAAAGTAGAATCATGTTTTTAGAGATGTTACAAGTTATACGTTATTATGAAAAAGTTGACCTTTATACCATTATGTACTATCAGAAGGGTGCCAGGGCACCTGTTTTGCTCAGCTTTCCTGGAAGCACAGATCAAATTCAGTTTTAAATTGCTCTGGTCTATTGAATCAACTTAACAGGCACCGTTGACAAATTGTAGAGATCAGGAATAAGACGGAATTAGAAAGGACTTTGAGGGCTTCGTGGTGGCTCAGTGCTAAAGCATCTGCCTGCTAAAGCAGGAGACACAGGTTCTAACCCTGGTTCATTCCGGGAGATCCCGCATGTCACAGGGTAACTAAGTCCATGTGCTACCACTATTGAGCCTGTGCTCTAGAGTCCAGGAGCTGCAATTGCTGAAGCCCGCACACCTAGAGTCTGTTTTCCACAACAAGAGAAGCCACCACAACGAGCACCCCACACATCACAACTAAAGAGTAGCCCCCACTCGCCACAATCGGAGAAAAAGCCTGCTCAGCAATGAAGACCCAGCACAGTGAAAGATAAATAGAAATGACTTTGAGGTACTGAGCTTGGGTAATGCTATAAAGACAAGTAAGGATATGAATTTCGGGGTCAAAAGATGAAAGATTTGGGGACTTCCTTGGTGGTCCAGTGGTTAATCTTACAATGCAGGGGGTGCAGGTTTGATCCCTGCTCAGGGAGCGAAGATCCCACATACCTCATGGCAAAACAAAACAAAACAAAAAAACCAAAGCACAAAATAAGAAGCCACTCAAAACAAATTCAACAAAAACTTTAAAAAATGGTACACATAAAAAAAAATGATGAAAGATTTGGCCTTATGTATGTGAAGCAGTCAGAGATGCAAAATGAAAATCTGGGGGTCATGGGAGAAAGACATTGGGATTGGAGATACAGATTCCCACGTCATCCAAAGATAATAGAAAGTGCGGCAAGCTATGAGTTTACCAAGATAAGACACTGGGGGGAGAAAAGGAAGAATTTCAGTTCTAGGAAATAGATGCTTGATAGGAAACCAAAGAGCTTCGAAAGGGGAAAGTGAAGAGGTAGAATAATTAGCAGTGTGCAATGAGACCACATCCACTGGGTAGAAGGGAGACCTCCCTAAAAGAGAGGTGGCATCAATAAAGAACTGAGTAAATATATTATTATTGGAACACACATGTGTTGGAAGTCAGTGTAGCTACTAAAATGGATGAGGTCAACCTGCATGGCACTGAAAAGTTTGCACACAAAAGACAAGGGACAAAATGGCATACATAGCATCCTACTGTTTGCATACAAAAGAGGACAGATGTAATCATTGAATTGATACATGAGAAACTGAAGATCACAATTGCTACTCCGGAGTGTCCTGAGAGCTGGCAATCAGATGAAGAGAGAGGTTTAATTTTCACTGTATACATTTTTGTGCCATTTATAATTTCTATCATGCAGATGAATTTTTAAAAAACAAACTATTAAAAAAGAGGTAAGTGAATAGCATTGGATACTGTAGAATGTCAGAGGCTTAGGCTGAAATAATGGTCATTAGACTTTATGACACAGGGGCCTTGGGAACTCTGAGAAAGTAGGTGCAGTTGGGTCATTTGATATTAAAAGAGAAAACTATTGTAAATGGCTGGAGAGTACACTTCAGGAAGACAAAGAATTTATACTGAAAGAGTTGAAGTTTGATGGAATAAATTTGGGAACTGATCAGTTGTGTGTATGTGTATACATACATACACATATATATTTGATATCTACATACATATTATTCTCTAGTTATGGGAAAGGCAATAATGGCTCTTATCTGGAACTGGCAATTGGCAAGTAGAACATGACAGAAAGACTAAATGTTGAGGAAGAAAGTGCTGGGAAGAGCACTTAGAAGTGAGTAAAGGGTGGACAGGGTGGCAGAAATCATGAGGATTGGGGGTGAGGTAAGTATGGATGATATCATAATGGAAATAGCTTTGAGGAAGTTTTGACACCAGGAGAAGCAACTGAACAACAGGAATAATATCCATTTAGAGGCATAAGCCGTACAACAGATGTATAGAAAATTGTATTATAAGATTTCAGCTACAAAGGATGTAATACTGCTATATTAAAGTCAGCAAACAGAAAGCAGTTCCAAGCCAAATTCATAAGCTCAAGTCTTATCAGAAAAGCAAACTTGACATAGTGCCAACTTTTTGATTACAGAAAATATTTGCTGAAAAGGATGATACAATGAGTAATTTAAGAGACAAAATCAAGAGTGAATATAATAAAAATTCGGCAGCTTGTATTTGAATAAAACAATAAATGTGACTTAACCCAACCAAGAGCAGATGCTTCTGCTGCTGCTTCTAAGTCGCTTCAGTCGTGTCTGACTCTGTGCGACCCCATAGATGGCAGCCCACCAGGCTCCTCCGTCCCTGGGATTCTCCAGGCAAGAACACTGGAGTGGGTTGCCATTTCCTTCTCCAATGCATGGATGTAAAAGTGAAAGTGAAGTCGCTCAGTCGTGTCCGACTCTTAGCGACCCCGTAGACTGCAGCCTACCAGGCTCCTCCATTCATGGGATTTTCCAGGCGAGAGTACTGGAGTGGGGTGCCACTGCCTTCTGCAAGAGCAGATGGAATCACCCCAAAGAGTAGTAATGGCATGGCACTGCAGGTGAGCTCATAGGGACCCCATCAGAAAGTGTTTTCTGGACGTAGGTAAGACCCACTCTAGGATATTCATAGTATATCTAGTTGTGGTTGAACCTACACTAGAATAAAATGAAACAGTATTTGGCCCTAAAGTTGCTATGACCTTTTACAGCTAAGTTTTTTTAATTATTTTTTTTTTTGAAGTATAGTTACTTCACAGTGTTCTGTCAGTTTCTACTGTACAACAAAATGAGTCAGCCATACATATACATATCCTTCCATTCAGGTCACCACAGTGAATTGACTATAGTTTCCTGTGCTATACAGTAGGTTTTCATTAGTTATCTATTTTATACAAAGTATCAATGGTGTATATGTGTCAAACCCAATCTCCCAATTGCGCCTACCACCTCCTCCAGCTAAATGCTTTACAGGCTTCAAAAGCCTGGAGACATCCTTAGGCATGATTTTACAGGATTACACTGCAAATGAACCTGCCCCTGTGGCAATGAGTCTGGTCCTTCCAGTGGTAGCTGCTGCTGCTGCTGCTGCTGCTGCGTCGCTTCAGTCGTGTCCGACTCTGTGCAACCCCATAGATGGCAGCCCACCAGGCTCCGCCGTCCCTGGGATTCTCCAGGCAAGAACACTGGAGTAGGTTGCCATTTCCTTCTCCAGTGCACGAAAGGGAAAAGTGAAAGTGAAGTCGCTCAGTTGTGTCCAACTCTTAGCGTCCCCATGGACTGCATGCAGCCTACCAGGCTCCTCCGCCCATGGGATTTTCCAGGCAAGAGTACTGGAGTGGGGTGCCATTGCCTTCTCCTCCAGTGGTAGCAGGTCAAGTCAAATTTGGGACTAATAGAGAAACTGTCTGTGTTATGGTGCATACATGGAGATTGCCTTTTCGAATGGATCCAAGTAATGTTCCATGAAATAATGCAGCAAATTAAAAAAGATTCTAACAGAAATAAAATGACAGTATACTTTTTAAAGGTATAACTTTTCAAGATAAGTCATAGGTCAAAGGTGAATAAAATAAACCCATTAAGTGGTATTCCCATCTCTGCAGCCATGAAATTAAAAGATGCCTGCTTGAATAAAAACCTGAACAAAGAGGCAATGAGAGAAAAAAAAAGAAAAGACGCTTGCTCCCTGGAAGAAAAGTTATGACCAACCTAGACAGCATATTAAAAAGCAGAGACATTACTTTGCCAACAAAGGTCCGTCTAGTCAAAGCTATGGTTTTTCCAGTAGTCATGTATGGATGTGAGAGTTGGACTATAAAGAAAGCTGAGCGCTGAAGAATTGATGCTTTTGAACTGCGGTGTGGGAGAAGACTCTTGAGAGTCCCTTGGACTGCAAGGAGATCCAACCAGTCGATCCTAAAGAACATCAGTCCTGAATATTCATTGGAAGAACTGATGCTGAAGCTGAAACTCCAATACTTTGGCCACCTGATGTGAAGAACTGACTCATTGGAAAAGACCCTGATGCTGGGAAAGATTGAAAGCGGGAGGAGAAGGAGATGACAGAGGATGAGATGGTTGGATGGCATCACCAACTCAATGGACATGAATTTGAGTAAGCTCCGGGAGTTGGTGATGGACAGGGAGGCCTGGCATGCTGCAGTTCATGGGGTCACAAAGAGTCAGACACGTCTGAGCAACTGAACTGAACTGAAGTGGAAATGTTTACATATTCAGAGTCTGGAATTTAGGTTTGATCAGAGTTAGGTAGAAAAAGATAACAGAAGCAGATATTAGTTGGGACAGGATTACTCTTTCTTGGTTTAATTGAAGCCATCAGGGTAAACTAGTGAAATTATTTTGAGAACTGTAAATATTTTTCTGCTTTTGGGCTAGAATAACTGACCCATTTGCAGACAGACTTCTCTGTCCTCCAGTAAAGATACAGACTCGGTAAAGATTCATTTGAGCAATAAAATTAAATGTGACTTAAAACACTATTTTTTAAAATGGAAAAGTTATACATATACACAGTAGAAACTTCAAAAAGATATAGTGTAGAAAATTAAGACTCATTTCCAAAAGGCAATTGGTTGCTTCTAGTTTCTTGTATATCCCTATAGAAATAGTCTATGCTTTAAAAATACAAATTAGAGCATATTATGTCTTCTATGCTCTTTTGAAACAACGTATCTTGGAGATTTTTTCCTATTATTAGACATAAAGTTACCTCACTAATTTTCTACAGTAGGGATATACTCCCAGGTATTTGACAATATCGTATTTATGAATATTTTTTCTTGGTTGCTTCTTAATGTTGCCACAAATATCTTTTAACATATCTTTGTGTACAGGTGCAAATATATCTTATGGATAATTTTTAGAAATGGTATTGTTGGGTCAAAGGGTATGAATATTTAAAATTTTGGAAAATAACAGATACTGGAAAATTACCTTTAGAAAATGTTTATAATCTCACCAATAGTGTATGAGAGTGCCTCCTTCCCCACAACCTTGCTCACTCAGGGTACTATTGAATTTTTAAACCTTGGTTAATTTGAGAGAGAAAACTGTTTTCATTTGCATTTTTTAAAATTATGAGTCCAATTGAGAAATAACACTTCTTAAAAATTAAAGGTTAACGATGAAACAGAATTTGCGAAATCATCTTTGACTTGGCTCTCTTTTGGGAGAGGGGTCCCAGGGAATTTGTTAGAGGAATACATTTATGTTTAGAGGGTTCTTACATAACATGTAGCAATAAACTATTTTAACAAGAGGCAGTTTCATAGATAGGTTTCATTTTTCAAAAAGGGGAAGAAACACCATTCTGTGGCTTGATGTGGGTTTGTCAGTTATTGCCTCCCCCCTGCTTGGGACTTCCCACTCTTCTTTAGCACAAATCAGACTTGAGCAAAAACAACTTTTTCCATAGGATCAGTTATAAAAAGAATGGCAAGGGCAATGACCAGCTTAGTTTATTGGTTTTATCAGGGAAAGTAGACTCACCAAAGGCTTGTGAACATTTCTGGTAAAAGCACTGGCTGGCTTATTCATCTCTATATGGTCAATCGTGGTATTTCTGCAGGACCAAAGGCACGGACTGGTTAGTGAAGGTAAGCAAAGGAGACAACAAACCCTATGACTGTGAACTCTGTCATTTCTCTTCTTACTCTTTCTTCACCCTTTATCAGCAGAACTCAGATCCAACCTCATGACATCTAAAATGTTTTTCTCATTTACCAGATCAGAAGTGAGTGGGAATGTAAGCAAGCATTCAATGGGAGTTAAACAATGAAGAGAAATTAAGCCAAACACTCCACTTCTCTTACCTCATGCTCACATTTTGGACATTTCTAAAACTTTTTTACTTAAAATTTTGGCTGATCTGATCAAGTATTTGTTATGTCATTTCTCCAGTCCCTGTTTGCTAATTTCTACATAGGTTTAACATCTGCATTTGTTAAAGAAGGCCTAAAACCTAAGCAGAATTTTGCAGGGAGAGCACAACTCAAATTTGGTCACAGGAATGTAGTTTTAGAGATGAATACAATGACAATAAATTCCAATTTGACTCTCAATTATTCGCTGGACGAAGTTGTGGTAAGTGTTTTTCTGTGTGGCAACATATACACAAAGTAAATGTGATCGACAGTGATGAGGCTTTTCAAATTGCCATCTGGGTCATTTGGGAAAAGTCTCCCTGTTGGTATTAAAGACAGTACATGAACAAGTGGGCTTTTGCTTTAGAATTATCTTTAGATCTGCTCATTCTTTTTTTGAGCACATCTATATGCGCTTGAATATAAACTTGGTTTGACCAGAATATTCATACTCATACTTTGAGACCATTTTTTGCGTACGTCAGTTGTAAGAAGCTTGTGCTTCCAAGCTTGAGAAGCTTTCTGGAGGAGTGGAGAGTATTTCAAATTTGTGTAAAACATTCATATTATAATGGTAATTTGGGGGATCTACACATGTGAACTTTTTATTATTTCAGAGCAAAGTGATGTTTTCAATAGTTATTTCAAGTTACTAGAACATTTCCAACCACAGACCTAATGATTATCTTAGATATATAAGATACTGTCTCTCTGAGATCTTCATAAGCACAATAGAATGTAAATTTCCCTTCATTAACTAACTGTAGTTACTTTCCTTCCAATTTTTTTTGCAAAGTTTCAATCCTATTGAAAAATGGAAAAAATACTTCAATGAACAAACGCTTCTATCAATGCACACACGTTCAATAGTGCAATGCAAACACGTTTCTAGTAATCACTTGTAGCATTTCGTCACATTTATTTTTTCTCCTGCTATGGCTCTCTCTCTCTCTGTGTATATACATAAACACACACAAAAACAGGTTGTTTTTTTTTTTCCTTAACTATTTGAAAGTATATTGTTGATTTCAGGACAGTACCCTCAAATTTTTGACCCATATCTCCTAAGAAAAAGAGTAATCTTCTACATGACTATAATGATAAGGAAATTTAATCTTAATATAATACTATTATCTAATAGTAGATCCATATTCAAATTTCTCTAATTATCCACATGTCTTCTAGAGAGTTTTTATTTTTTTAATTCAGGATTCAGTCTTGCATTGCATTTGGTTGATATGCTTACAATTAAATATATGTTAATGGTAATAGCCATAATTAACAATATAATTAACAATTAAGAATTATAACACCAAGGAAATTTATTTATTTATTTTATTTTATTTTTATTTTTTTATTTATTTTAGTTGGGGGCTAATTACTTTACAATATTGTAGTAGTTTTTGCCATACATTGACATGAATCAGCCATGGGTTCACATGTGCTCCCCCTCCCGAACCCTCCTCCCACCTCCCTCCCCCTCCCATCCCTCAGTGTCATCCCAACGCTCCATCCCTGAGCATCCGTCCCATGCATAGAACATGGAATGAACACCAAGGAAATTTAGTATCAATTCTATCATGATTGCTTTTCTTACTTTTTAGTCCTTTCATTAGTGTCAAAATACTTTTAAAGTAATTCAAAGTGATCATAAGCTTTCATTTTTCTGTTTGTGAGACATAAAGACAGGATATGAAGAAAAATGCAAACTATGACAAAAATATATTTACTAATATATCTGCATCAAAATTTATATTTTCTGAAATAAGGAAATTTATATTCAGATAAAGCCCTTGGAAGTAGCTGTTCACTTTGTTCACAAGGATCTAAGTAGAACTGAACAGAAAATTATTTATTTGTTGATGTTAATATGGAAAACAGAGGCCTTTTGACTTATGATTATTTTAGCCATCAAATTAGACTTTTGGGAACTAACTCATTAAGTAAGAATCACTTCATGTTTGACAGAAGAATCGGTAATCCCAAATTATATGTTTTATAACAGGAAATGAAATAAAGTAAGGAATATTTTAGAGCCTCCATCAACAAATGCCACAGAATATGAAATAACAGGGACATAAAGCAAGGTGTATGACTAAGTGAATGGTTATTTTCAGCTCTAAAGAACATGTTACTTTCAAAGATACGAGTCAGGAAAATGCAGGAGATCTAAAGAAACACCTTGTTTTGGGTAAAGTTCTTGTATTATTCACTGGAAAAAAAACTGATGTAACATAGATTTAGTTACATTATTATAACTAGATTAAGAACAAAATAATGTTCAAGGTTTTCAATGATAACCTTTCAGTGGTTTATTTGCAAGTCCCCCAAATCAAGAAGATCTTTAAAAACCATACATTGGAATGAAAGGATCTAAAATTTAGATTATAGGTGAAATAAAGAGATGAAGAGATGAAATAGAGTATTTTGGGGATAGAGGCATTATGAAAAAATAACATTTCTGGTATATCACCTACATATAATCTTAACAAGACAGCTTGCTTCACTATAAATAGGAGGCAGAAATAAATGTGCTCATCTGATCGGAAAATTTAAAAAAGTAATAGTGTATTGAAGAATATCAGTGGAAACAGTTAATTTTAGACACTGCTGGTGAGAGAATAAATTGGCCCAAGCTACTTGAAAGACAATTTGCCTTCTCCAAATCTGACCTGGGAAAACATTCCTGGAGGCACATGAAGTGTCTGCACATAGTCAACAAGCAAGAAAAACCTCCCTGTCTACTATGAGAAATTATTTGCTAACACAAGTTGTGCCTGTTATTTCCCATGAAAAGGCAGACCTATATAAGCAGACATGCTGACAGGTGGGAACTAAACTGCACCCCAACTAGCTAGGTTCAAGATCATCTATGAAACAGACAATAACATTTTCCTGTCCCTATTTCTGTGACGTTACATACTGTGATGCCTTGAGGCAGTCCCATCCAGTGCCTCCATTTTTGTGTGGCTATGGAGGTCTTCTCTGCACTGTCTCAACCACCTAGCTTCTCGGAAGTCTTAGTTCGCATACATCCAAACTGTCTTTTCAAGGACAGGATCTTTTCTGCCACCGTATCATCCCCCAATACCCCCACTTCCTACCAATCCTTCATCTTCTTGCTTTTCTTTTGCTATTGCCAGTTACTCCATTTAAAGGACTGTCTCAATGATTTATTTCACTGTTTAAGGTAGCAGCTGGATTTTGCTAAGGTTCTGTGCAATCCTGATAAATATATTGGGGTAGGAGAGACAAGAACTTAGAATTTCTTTCTAATTTAGAGGCAAGGATTTTGAGTGGGTGGCCAGGGGCTCTGGAGTGTCGAGATATGAGACTTGATGGGTGGTGGTGCAGTGGGGAAGGATAGGGAAACAGGGCTCTCGGACAGAGGAAAAAGGGCATGAATGCCTGGGTTGGGGTGGGGTGTGGGTGAACTGGGAGGTGTCCAGCATGGCTGGGGTTCTGGGTCCTGTGAGAACAGGCAGAGATTGAGATGAAGAAGGCAGATAAAAATCACGTATCATGAGGGCCTAACGTGTGTGGACTTTATCCTGGAGGTAATGGGGAGCTGTTGATATTTAAACAGGGTATCTGTAACATTAAATTACCCTGTGGTTGTAAAATTAAGGGCAAGGCAATGCCAGGCTGCAGCAGTGGGAATAGTTAAGGAAAGTGTTCATATGGTTAGATTAAAAGAGCAGACGAATGTGGATGAACCGCAAGAACAGGCCCCAGATAACAGCAAGAAAATTATGGACCTAGTCCTACAATCACAGGAACAGAATTCTATGCCAATAAGCTATGTGGGCAGAAAGAGGACTTCAAGCTCCCACAAAAGAATGCACCCCTACTCAAATCTTGATTGCAGCTTTGTGAAACCCTTGAGCAAAAGATCCATCAAAGCCACACCCAGACTCCTGACCCACAAAACTAACCAGATAATAAAATGCCAGAATGTTTAAGCTGGCTGAAGTTATGTGATACTTTTCTGCACAGCAAGAGAAAAACGTATTATCCCTTCCTTTCTTAAATTTTAACACTACTATCACGTTAGTTACAGACTTGGGGAGAAAGGTAATGAATAAATACCCATTTTTAATCTAAAGTGTATCTTTTAAAGTATGTAATACACCATCTTCTACTCATTATAAAATGTAAAAGATCAACACCAGTCTAGCAAGGATGTTAGAAACAACTGAAATTTTCTCATATGCTGGCAAGGTAGGAATGGAAAATGATCCCAATCATTTTCTGCAAAACTGGCATTTCTTAAGAAGTAACATAACATATACCATACAGTCCTGCCTTTCCACTTCAAGGTATTACTCCAAAAAAATAATGAAGACATAACAGCATTCAAAGACTCTGTACAAAAGGTTCACACACAGCATTAATACACATAGTTCAAACTGTAGACAACCCAAATGTTAACAAACAGTTATGGCTACATAAACAAAAAATGTGGTACTACTGAGATAGAATACTATTCAGTAAGGTAAGATAAGGTGAAAGTCACTCAGTCATGTCTGACTCTTGCGACCCCATGGACTGTAGCTCACCAGGCTCCTCCATCCATGGGGTTTTCCAGGCAAGAGTACTGGAGTGGGTTGCCATTTCCTCTCCAGGGATCTTCCCAACACAGAGATCAAACCCAGGTGTCTCACCGCATTGTAGGCAGAAGCTTTACCCGTCTGAGCCACCATGGAAGTCACTATTCAGTTAATAGAGCTATCAATACACATAACAACATGAATGAATCTTGAATCATTATTCAATGTGCATAAAGCCATATCATGAAGTACATACTGTATGATCCAGTCTGTAATCAAATACACACAAATATTTAATGACAGAAAGCATTTCAGTGGTGTGAAGGGACCAGGGAAGAGAGAGAAGATGGAACAGCAAAGTGTCATGGGGAATCTTTGGGGATGTTGTAAATGTTCAGTATCGTGATCAAGATGTTTTTTCACAAGTGCATAAAATTTTCAAAGACTGATAGAATTGTGCCTTTTTTTTTTAAATGGATGTAGTTTAAACTGTAACATATATTATTCTCAGTAAAGTTGATAATAAAAAATGATATCCATGTGATACAAAATTCAAAAGGTACAAAGGTGTAAATGTTAGGACTGCCAACCTAGAGGCAGTCCCCCCCCACAGGACCAAGTTTCCTTCCTAGAGATCATTTTTACTTGATATAAACTGAAAATTTTTACATATCAGTACATTAAAAGAAAAATACTCTCTAGTTTTTTTATAGTTGTATAGTTGTTCCTTTATTATGTACCCAAAATTTACTGAACCATTCTAATGGAGGGAACCAGTTTTTAATTATTTTCCAGTCTATTTACAAAGAAAACAACAATGAGCTTATTAATTGTTGGGTTAAAAAGTAATGCAATTTTTTTATTTTTTAAAGATATCTGCTAAACTATCATCCTAGAGATTGTATAGATATATATATCTACAAGCAATGAAGTGTCTATTTTCTTCACAACCTTCTGGCACAGTATGCTACGGACTTTCAATTTGACAGGTGAATCTAAATATCATTATAACTTTACCTTGTAGTTCTCTTATTATGAGTGAGGTTAATCTTTTTCCCCATATTTTTAAAAAATTATTTCTAGTGGCTTTTAAAAGTAACATAGTTATTGTGAACTCTTTTTTCATAACTGCATACTTTTCTATAGCAATTTGTTTGGTCTTTTTCATATTGTGCTTCTCGTAGTCTCTACATATGGTGCTTCCCTGGTGGCTCAGATGGTAAAGAATCAGCCTGCAATGCAGAGACCCAGGTTCAATCCTTATTTGGGAAGATCCTCTGGAGAAGGGAATGGTTACCCACTCTAGTATTCTTGCCTGGAGAAATCTGACTCAGATTCACCTGAGAAACAGAGGCTGAGACAAAGTTCACATTCTCATTTTCTTTACTGGGGGATTACAATCCTATGAGAGTGAGAGTGAAGGGGAAATGGACAATTGATTGCGGAAAGCAAACCTTACAAGGAGGTATCGCAAGCGTCGCTGGACACCCGAGACCCGGCGGTACACATGTTTGCTTGCAGATACACTCCATAAGGTTAGGCTTGTCCTGACTCCCATGCTCATTGTTCCAAAACAACTCACACATACCAGAACCACCGCCCACCTCATCTTCCGACCCACGCGTACCGCCACTAACCTTCCCAAAATGTCCCCCTTACTGCAACACATGCCCCGCACATATTCAGTGAAAGCAATCACCTCACCCGAAAAGATTGGAGGTGACGCCCAGATCCTTGATCGCTAGAAGCGCATAAATTTATCAGTCCTGCACCCAAAAGAGTGGGAACTACATCCTTCAGATACAGGGCACCAATGCAACTGAGGTTTTTCTACTCCAGGTTTTCATCCTGGTGGAGGACAAGTTAGTGCAGTGTGTTGGGGACAAGGTAACAAAGGGAAGTGGCCAGACACTCCACTGAGCAAGCAACTGAGGTCCTGCAGGAGCAGGTGAATCTGAGCCAAATTTGGAGGGAACTTGGAGAAAAAAAAAAAATATTATATATATATAGAATATATGTATGTATATATATATACACACACACATATATTAGACAGCATAATTAAAAAGCAGAGACATTACTTTTTCAACAAAGGTCCGTCTAGTCAAGGCTAAGGTTTTTTTTCCAGTGGACATGTATGGAAGTTGAGAGTTGGATTAATAAAGAAAAGCTGGACGTACCGGAGAATTGATCTTTTGAACTGTGGTTATTGGAGAAGACTAATGAGAGTCCCTTAGATGGCAAGGAAGATTAGCCAACCAGTCCATCCTAAAGGAGAGTCAGTCCTGCTAGAAAAAGTGCTATTCAGAGTCCCTCCTCAAGAAGAAAACTGAATAAGTGAGCTTAATTTCTTATAGCAGCTTAGTAAATGGTATAATAAAAACATGTTTTAGTAATATCGCACATGTTTACCCTCTTGACAGTTTGAGAAGTGACTTGTTACAAAGCAGACTGGTTCATTCTTTTTCAAATGAGCATTTATTTGATGCTGCTTTGGGGGAGCACTGTGTACTGATACGAAACATGCAGGAAAGACACGTGTGTGCATGTGTACAAACACAGAGGATTCGACCCCTTCTCTGTCACCTTGCTATGCTGGAGGGACCTGGCAAATAAGTAAGGAACAAGTAACAAAGCCGCTTGCTTAAGCAAGAACTTGGCAAAGTGGTACCAACAGGAAGGAATACAGCAATCGGTGATTGCAACTCAGGTGTGGTAAGTAAGTGCTGCAAAGGGAGATGTGCTCAGAGGTGCTGGACAGTGGAGGGGCCCAGGGCAGGCAAAGACTCCAAAGGGGAAGTGATGGTTTAAATTACTTTTGAAGAACAAGATAAGGTCGAGGTAGATGGATGGAAGGGGTGTTCTAAGCGGAGGTATGAGAGTGTCCGGAACGACAGTCAATGTCTGAAACCAGAGCTGAATGAACAAATGAGCAGCATATTAACTACTCTTTGACACTATAACAAATGACCACAAAATTCAGAGCTTAAAACAACACAAACTTATCTTACAGTTATATATGCCAAGAAGTCCAAACTCATTCTGGTTGGGTTAAAATCAAACTTCTTGGTTGGTTTGCCTTCCTTCTGGAGGCTCTAGAAGAAAACTGGTTTTCTAACTCTTTGGAGCTCCTAGAGGCCATGTTCCTGTTCCTCAGCTCCTCAATGTGCACTGTTTTAACTTCCGCAGCCAGCATCACACCTCTGTCTCTCACACTAAGCCTCCTGCCTTGCTTTTATAAGGACCTTTATGAATAAATTGGCCCCACCTACATAATCGAGGCTAATACATTCAGCCAATATAAGCAGGCAATTGTGTGTATTAACAATAAGACGTCTGAGTTTTGCTAACCTAGGGTTTGACATTCACCAGATATAATTTGGATTATCTCCTTTTTCTATTGTATTGTCCATACTGAAAACCATCTGTCATGTTTATTATCTCTCCGCACTTTAAATTCAACTAAATTCAACAAATATTTACTGAACATCAACTGTTATACAAAAGATGAGATTCATAGTCCCTGTATAAACAGCTCCTTTATGATGTAGTACCAGACCTTTTAAGCAAGGCACACTGAGTGTAGTAAGAATTGTGCAATGACTATTTAAGGCATATTGAATCATTTTTCTTTCGATTTATACCAATTCAGTAGCTGCAGTTGTTGTTTAGTTGCTAAGACATGTTCGACTCTTTTACGACCCCATGGACTATAGCCCACCAGGCTCCTCTGTCCACAAGATTTCCCAGACAAGAATACCGGGGACTTCCCTGGCTGTCCTGTGGTTAAGATTCTCACTTCCACTGCAGGCAAGAATACTGGAGTGGGTTGCTGTTTCCTTCTCCAGAGGATCTTCCCGACCTAGGGATCGAACCTACATCTCACAGGTAGATTCTTTACCACTGAGCCACCAGGGAAGCCTGCCCATGCTTATCTTTGTTTCCTTAGCTTTGGACTCTCAGGCATTATTACAGGGCTATAACTAGAACCTTCTTTAGTAAGAACTCTGGGAAGTAAGGGAAGGGGTAGAGGTGGGGTACCTTCAGTATGGACTTTAATAATCAGTCCTGGCTTTGACCTTGACTTGGCCTTAATCTCAGGGCTTCCCAGGTGGCACAGTGGTAAAGAATCCACCTGCCAATGCAGGAGACACAGGAGACGTGGGTTTGATTCCTGGGTCAGAAGATACCCTGGAGGAGGGCATGGCAACCCACTCCAGTATTCTTACCTAGAGAATCCCATGGACTGAGGAGCCTGGCAGGTCACAAGGAGTTATACACAATTAAGCAACTGAACACATACACATACTCTGGCCTTAATCTCACTGCACATTTGGTACTGAAACCTCTCCGCTCCTTCCCACAGCCCTTATTTGTGTCTTTCTGTGTCCAATATCTTGGCAGGAACAACTCCAATATTGAAAGGAATGAGGTCAAGTAGAGTCTTTCAACATTTCACTGGAGACCTGTAGAGAATACTTGTTAACGTTGTTTCTGTGATTCACCAACTTTGGGGATTGGGAGGATGGGGAAAACAAGACAAGTGAGTTTTACAAATTTACATGGCAAAGGTTTTACAAATTTTCTTTCGCACGCTATTGTTAATTTTTTTTTCCTCTTGAAAAATTGAGGGGAAGATCAAGGTTCAGGAAGTGAATAGTTCAGCTCAAACTGCAAGATGAATTCAAAGATATTTTGTACTGTCAGTATACCCCTGTCAGAAGAATGTTCTGACTTACCAGATTATTTTAAGTGAGAGAAAGCACGTGGTTTGAAGAAGAAAAAGCGGTCTTTGGGTTATAGAAAACCAGGAACCTGGATGTGCATTTTGAGAACCTCCCCACAATGACACCACCCACATGCTACACACACGTTGGGAGGTAGCATGGCTTGAAAGAGGACTGGCCTTGTGACAGATGGGATCACAGAAAGCCCTGAAAAAAGATTCCTGGGTTCCATTGGCAACCTAGAAGCAGTGGACAGCTGGGAATCTGCAGAGGCCATGTAGATGAAGCAGTGACTCTTTTTGCAATGACCTGTGATAACCTGTATCCAGTGATGACCAATAGTCTATAATTTGAAGGTCAGACATAAACTCCCCATGTGCCCCTCTACCATTCCTTGACATTGTGTAAGACTCCAGAACTGTGCTAACAACCCTGAGAAGGATTAGAGAAGCCAAGAGCTTTTTTCTTCTTCTTTTTTTGTTCTGTTCCTTTAATTTTTTCTCTTTTCCCCCACCTTTTTTTTTCCTTCCCCTTCCTTCCTCTCCAGTGCAGGGGTGCACCAGATTTTAAATCACACCCAGAATTCTAATCACAAGGAAGCCTGGGAAATGTAGTTTTTGCTTTCAAGCCACTGCAGAACACAAGGAGGGTGGGATGGAATGCCAAGCCACTATCCCATCACACGAATTAAAATCCAGGCCTGGGGAACTGCATGATATTGCTAATGAGAAGACACTGCATAGTGGACAGTGTCCACTGTGCTCCCTTAGGTCTCCTGTGATCCTTTCTTTTTTTGCCACACCACGTGGCTTTCAGGATACCTCAGTTCCCTGACCAGGGACTGAACTCTGGCCACAGCAGTGAAAACCCAGAATTCTAACCATTGGTCCACCAGGGAACTCCCATCCTGTGATCTTTTTCATTGCGTCTGTATATCCCTCTGCCAGCTTCAATGTACTTTGCCTTCAACCTCCTTCTTACTCCCTAGTTGGAGGACTTCCATTGGGCTCCCAAAGTCTGCCCACGGGCACAGAGAGTTAAAATTGCTTAGGCATTTACATAACCCTGTGGTGGCCTCTTATGAACTGAATATTTGTGTCCCTACCCCTCCAAATTCATTTATTGAAATTCTAATCCTCAAAGAGGTGGGACTTTGGGGAGGTGACTAGGTCATGAGGGTGGAGCCCGCATGAATGGGATTAGCACCCTTATAATAGAAGCCTCAGAAAGTTCCCCTGACCCTTTTGCCCTATGAGCATACACCTAGTAGGCAGCAAGCCATGAACCAGGAAGAGGACTCTCATCAGACACCAAATCTACTCACACCTTGATGGTGGACTTCCCAACCTCCAGAACCCTGAGAATTAAGTGTTCGCTGTTTTACCCACCCAGACTATGACATTTTTGTTATAGCAGACGAAACAAAGACACGACCCTTAGCCAACAACAGCTGAAAAAGGCACTAGTATGAAAGCCCAGCCCCCTCATGTCTACCTGGGACAAACTCTCAGGTACTATGCCTCAGAGCTGCCTTGAAGGATCAGGCTGTAGCTGTCCTCCTAAGTATTTTGCCTGAAAATGAAAACCTGTCATGCTTTTCCTACTTCCTTATCCTGCTATTCTGTTCCTACTCATTTTTCTTTTTACAAGTTTATTCCAAGAGCACTTCCTTTATACATCACTAGCACACAGATCTTTCCCTCAGGGTATGCTTCTGTGGAACTGAACCCCGAAATGTCCCATTCACCATTAAAGCTCAGTGCCTGTCTGTGTAGATCAAACTCTTAACCAGAGAGAAAGTAGAATCCATTTCCTTCAACCTCATGAGATTATAGGAAGAGTAGGAGAGATGGATATGGGGAGCAGATGGTCAGTTATCCATCTTGTTATCCCTTCTCTAACCTTGGACTTTAGAACAGAAAGCTACAGTGAATACTGGAGGTTAATTGTCAGGAAGCATAATCCTTACTCGTTTGTCCCTTTGGAGGGCAGAATAGAACATGATGACTTGAGCTCACATGACTCATGATTAGGAGCTCTGCACAATGAGGACTTGCAACATTAATTGCTCGTGTTTGATTCTTCTTGGAAAAAAAATACTGGAAATTAGATTACCTAGCACCCATTACAACCACCCTCTAGCTTCCTTTTCCATACAAAGTCAGAAATTTAAAAACTACATTTCCGAGATTTCCTTGCCCTTAGAGTTCTGCATGTGACCCAGGTCCTTAACCTCAGGGTTCAACTTGGAGGCAGCAACATCAATTAATGGTTGCATGTGGGAACAGTTGATCATCCAGGAAGTACAGAGACGAAAGAATTTGATCTTCAGCTGTGGCGGCATTTCCGGCATCCAGTGCCAAAGACT
The DNA here is from genome assembly GCA_024291935.2 of Okapia johnstoni. Lineage (NCBI taxonomy): Eukaryota > Metazoa > Chordata > Mammalia > Artiodactyla > Giraffidae > Okapia > Okapia johnstoni. The sequence goes on along the minus strand of CM044305.1, from coordinate 24,676,121 downwards.
GGAGTAGTGGGTCTGTGATAAGACTGTGCATTTTCCCAGGCTCTATAAACTCTTGAGACTTTGATTCTGAGATTATAGCACTGTGGATCATGTTGTTTGCAAATAAAAATCCTGGGAGACAAAGGAGGTATTTAAGAGAGGTTGTGAGATGGAGTCATTTAACCGTGTGCTACAGAAACAAGGGATGGTGAATGGTTAGAAAGATAACTACAGCTACTACTCCAAAGCTACACTTGGTTCTTGACCTCAGAACATTTCTGCATGTCCCCATTGGGTTGCCTACAGTCTAAATGGGTAGGATAGCCAGAGTGGGTTGCTATGGCACTGGTGTCTGTTACTTGGTGAATGACAAGCATAGTATGTTGTAGGTTATGAAAAGGGCCACAAAATATTCCTTTCCCTCTATCCATCCATACATCCATACACTACCACTACCTTTCCCTGTATCCATCCATACATACACTACCACTACCTTTGGTAGTGTATGTACTCTTTCAATTGCTTTAGCCAAAGGGACATTAGCAAACATTATGGAAACATAGGCTTGAATAGTAGACTGAAGTTTGCCCTCTTTCTGCTTTGGGAACTTGGTTACCATATAAAAAAGTCCAGGCTAGCCTGCTGGATAACAAGGAGTATGTGGGCTAGTGATAGTAACATCCATTGCCCCTGCCTACCACCAAATATGTGAATGGGGACCTATGAGGCCACCCATCACCTGGCTGACCTCCCAACTGATCATAAATGTATGAACAAGCCCAGCTTGCCCCCATCAACCTGACCCAGACAAAAACATGCCCAGAAAAATCATGAGTAAAATAGCTGTTTTAAACTACTGAATTTTAGAGTGGATTATTAGGCAGCTAAAGCTAACTGACATATTAAGACTCCAAAGAATTCTCAGGTGCCACTGGGAACAAAGATTGGGCCAAGTTGTTGTAAAAACAGGTCAAAAATTGCATCAGCCAAAATTTTAGCAGCAGATGCCAGCAGAACACACAGGGGTGGGATCAGATCAATACCATCATATGGATTCCTTCTCCCCAACACCCCCCAATGCCATGAGGTACAGTATGCCCTACAGACCTCTTAAAAATAACAGTAGATGCAAAGAATACCTGAAATCTGGGCTCTTCCAAATGAAACTCAGTTTAAATTATTAGACTTAATGCCATTTACCAGGCTGGACTAAAACTTAATTTTTATTCTATTTGTGGGGTAAACAAGAGTATACCAGTTATACAAAATTAAGAAGTTAGGATAAAGTGACCATATATAAGGAAGATAATATTTTAATAAATTAATTTCTGTGTAATTTACATTCCTGAAAGTTAATATATCAATTAATTATTAATTACAAGAAGAATGTTTAAGTAACTTATGATACAGCATTTGGTAAATTATTTTCCAAAACTATTTAAAATGCTATTTGGGAAGGTTATTTATTAGTGTAGAAAATATTTACAATACAATTTTCAGTGAAAAATCACAACATAATATTATATATCCAGCATGATTTATATTTTTATAAAACAAGTCACCTTTGCATAGAAAGTAGGCTGAAACAAAGGATATATAATATTCAAAATGATTGTAGGCAATGGGTCTAGACATGATATTGTCTTTCTATATTTTCTAAATTATCTTTAATGAAAATGCACTGTCTATTTTTGAGATTAAAACAATTAATCTCAAAAATATACAAGCAACTCCTGCAGCTGAATTCCAGAAAAATAAACGACCCAAACAAAAAATGGGACAAAGAACTAAACGGACATTTCTCCTCTCCAAAGAAAGACATACAGATGGCTCAAACAAACACAACAAATGAAAAGATGCTCAACATCACTCATTATTAGAGAAATGCAAAATCAAAACCACAATGAGGTACCATTTCACACCAGTCAGTATGGCTGCTATCCAAAATCATCTATAAGCAATAAATGCTGGGAGAGGGGTGTGTGGAGAAATAAAGGGAACCCTCTTACACTGTTGGTGGGAATGCAAACTAGTACAGCCACTATGGAGAACAGAGTGGATGATTTCCTTAAAAAACTGGGAAATAGAACTGCCATAGAGACCCAGCAATTCAAATGCTAGGCATACACACCAACCAGAGGAATAAATAATGATCATTAATTCTTGCTGGAACTGTGGGATATAAGTGAAGACTAAAAAACTTCAAGGCAAAAATGGGAACTATAGCCTCACATTTGTTGAGCATATACAGACCCACAACAGGGCTACACATGTCTGGGGAGGGGGCAGAAACTGTCTTCCTGAAACCCAAGGCAGAGAAAAAAGCCTCAGGTTTCCAAGAACCAAATATTCGTATTCAGCTATTTTCTGGTAGGCTTTGTGGAAGTTTTTCTTTTTTTGCAGCAAGAGAATTCCGGAAAACCATGTGATACTGTAGACATGAGCTTTTTTATTTTTGTTTTTAAGAATCTTAACATTTTTATTGTTATTTATGGAATTAAGGAAGACTCAAGGGAAATGGAGTAGTAGAAGAAGCCAGTTCCTTCTCCTTATCTCACTAAGGATGAAGAGTATCTTAGATACAAATACTTAGGGACTTTCCTGGTGGTCCAGTGCACTCCCAATGCAGGGGGCCCAGGTATGATCCCTGGTCAAGGAATTAGATTCCACATGTTGCAACTAAGACTTGGTGCGGCCAAATAACTATTTTAAAGATATAAATACTTAGATGCTTGGGGCTTCCCTGGTGGCTCAACAGTAAAGAAGCCACCTGCAGTGCAGGAGACCTGGGTTCAATCCCTGGGTCAGGAAGATCCCCTGGAGAAGGGAATGGCAACCCACTCTAGTATTCTGGCCTGGAGAATTCCATGGACAGAGGAGCCTGGTGGGCTACAGTCCATGGGGTCTCAAAGACTCAGACATGACTGAGCAGCTAAACAACAACAGCAACTTAGAAGCTTTAGTGCAGCAATACAGGAAAGCTCATAGGAAAGGAGTGAGTGTGTGTGTGTGTGTGTAAGAACACGATCAGTTATTCTTATATTTATAGCTGGTCAAACTGTGACCCACAGACCTCTGCTGGTCTGCAAGGTTCTTTAAAGTACCCAAATAGTTACAACTAGCTCATATACCAGTACTTGGTGTAGGTTTGCCTTATTGGTTTGTGTTAGTTCTCAGTGTTTCTTAAACGTTATTACTACCTTCCAAGCTGAAGTGCACACTCGTTAATTAAGGGGCCCTCTCTTATCAATCTTTGTATGCTCCCCCAATTACTCCCCAAATACTCCTGGAGCCCTGAACGTATCAATACTTCTTGGCATTTTGTTCCCTCTGCTTTGTGTTGCCTTCTGTTAGAGGGACAAAAAAAGCCTGGCGCAGGCGGCCCAGTGCTTTCCTCCAGGTTTGTTTTGTTTTTTTTTTTAAATCATCTAGATTTTCATTACAGCCACTTTTTCTCCTAATGACCCAAGAATCCTTCCAATGGAGGAGTGATTTCAAATGGCTGCCACCATGCTGTACTCAGCATCACTGCGGCCTCTCAGTGACCAAGACTTTTGGTATCAGTTTCAGATCTTCATGATTGATAGTAGGTGTCTCCAGTCTCCAGGTGTGGCAACATTAATTAATCATCTTCAGCAGCTTTGTTCCTGTGTCAAATTCACTGTGCCGCTTTCCGTCCTCAAAATAAGGACTTTCCCAGGAGCACCTCAGTCTTTTATGCAAATACATGTCTGACCACCTGTTCTAACAATTAGCGAAACAAGGCCAACAGGTTCATATCCTTGATTGTTTTTCATCTGATGCCAGGAATATGACTCCTGCTGCCTTGCTGTTGCTAGGGCTACAATCAGTACAATACTTAGCATATAGGTAGCACTTAATCACAAAGGAATTTCTAATCTATGAGCCCACCTGATCTTCTCTAAACCCTGTGGGGTAGGTATATTCATCACTTTTATGAGAAGTTTTGCTTTTCCTCTTTCAATACTGCTGTGATGATTGTGGATATGAAGAGAGGATGAGTAAGATGAGAGGAAAAGACAGAGGGCGGCGGGAAGAGAGGGATTTTCTCATAAGCAGAATCTACGAGAGGCTGAAGAAATAAGAATGAGATTAAGGAAAAGATGTGCTGGTAGAAGAACTGTGCTCTGGCATTTATAGACATTGGAGAGATTTAGGAAGGTGAGGCAGAAATTGTCGCTGTCCAACAGGTATTGTTTTTCTTCCCTTTTTTACATCTTTTCTGCTATTCAGTTTTCTGAAGATTGTCACACCAGGAAGCAAAGGTGATGGAGGTGCAAATGATATTTTGCTTTTAAAATCGATGAAGGGGGTACTTTCCTGGTGGTCCAGTGGTTAAGACTCCATGCTCCCAATGCATGGGGCCCTGGTTCAATTCCTGGTCAGGGAACTAGATTCCACATGCCACAACTAAGAGTTCACATGCTGCAACTAAGAACTGGCACAGCCCAATAAATAAACTTAAAAATATAAAAAAAAAACTGATGAAGGGAAAGACTGCTATTTAAATATGGCATGTTACTCTAACTCAAGAAAAATGAAATCTTTGTGGCATCAGAGAAAGACAGCTGAGAGAATCTGAAAGAAGCATGGGCATAACCAAAGAGTAATTCAAACTGTCAACTCTTAATGACTCAGAGAGGTTAAGTGATTTGCTGCATATCATATACCTACTAAAAGCTGAAGCTGACATGTGAACCAAGGAGTGTTTGGTACCATAGTTGATCTTTATCCCACGAAACAGTACTCTGCCTCAACTGACAGGTACAGCAGGATAATAATTAGAGACAGACCAAGATAGCTAGGGCATTTGACCTTTACTTCCTCATAGAAGAGCTGAGAATCCAAAACTCAGAGACGTCAGAGTCTTGGCTTTTGAACTGAAAAACAAAAAGAAAATAATTGGGAGTGAGGGTGGAGGGAGGGGTAAATTAGGAGGTTGGGATAAATATACATATTATGCTATATTAAACAGGTAACCAGCAAGGCTTCCCAGATAGCTCAAACAGTAAAGAATCTTCCTGCAATGCGGGAGACCTAGGTTTGATCCCTGAGTCAGGAAGATCCCCTGGAGAAGGGCATGGCAACCAACTCCACTATTCTTGCCTGGAAAACCCCATGGACAGAGGAGCCTTGTGGGCTACAGTCCATGGGTTTGCAAAGAGTCAGACATGACTGAATGACTAACACACACAACCAACAAGGACCTACTGTATAGCACAGATAACTATACTCAATATTTTGTAATAACCTATAAGGGTTGCAAAGAGTTGGACATGACTGAGTGACTAACCCTTTCACCTTTCATAACAGAAAAGAATCTGAAAAATTATATATATATATAACTGAATTGCTATACTGTACACCATCTGAAACTAACACAATATTGTATATCAACTATACTTCAATAAAAGAAGAATTAAAAAACAGAAAGTATTTGAAAGACTGTATCATCAGTAATGGACAGTTTTCTTCACCCTAAACCTAGAAACAGATTCATAGACTGGTGAAAAGGGAGACAAGGTCAGAAAACAGGAAAGAGCTTTAACATCAATGCCGTTCCTGAAAGAAGGCCCTCTGCCCTGCCCACTGTTGCCAAAATTGGGCCAAGTCCTTGTGGGATGGGGAGAACTGAACCCTATAAAGCCACTAAAGGATGTCTTAGGTTCATATTGGCAATCACATTCAAAATATACCATTGGCTTCAAATACCACCATTTACTCAGGTTTAATTAATAGGGTGCAAGGCAGGAGATACAGCATACATACTGACAGTACCACAAAGGTCTTAACAACTTCCAGGCATGACTTCCAACGTCTTTAATTACTCCACACAAGGACTGCCAAGGGCACAGAGATGAGACTCAGTACAGATGGACTGCTTCAGATGAGGGATGCTCTGGGGTCTTGTAAGCATCTCTGTTCTTATAGTATTGTAAATCTTACAGGATTACATGGCTAGATTCCATTCCTCAGTACTTCTTATTATTGGGGGAAACTGGATGACGGGTACACAGAACCTGCCTGTACATTTTTTCAACTTCCCGAGAATCTATAACTGTTTCAAAATAACAAGTAAAGAGATTTGAAAAAAATGTGTAGTAATTATGGAGAAAATATTATCAAACTAAACAAATTATATAAAATGGTATGGACAGTAAAAGTACCACCGACTATGAAAATGAAAAAAGACATTTGGAAAAAAGACCAGGAGGATTTTTTATGCCCAAACTAATAATGGTTATGCTGTGACTTTAGGATTATGTAGGTTGAGAAAAACCATCCGGTTCATGTCTTCAGGCAAGACCAAACTGAGAAGAACTTAAGGAAATTGTTAAGCCCTTTCTCAAAACTCTTCAAAGAAACTTCTAACATCTTTTAACCTTTAAATTTTTTCTAATATATAACTACTGAAAACTTTACTACGCTAAACCAATCACCTCTTGGTCTGTACTAAACAAGCATGGAGTCCAGTTGTTCTTTCTTATTGGGTTCTCCTACACATTAATTAAATGTCACTGAAGCTCCTGAGAAACATGCCAGAGAAATAAATTAGGCAACACTTTTCCCTACATTGTAAATCTAGAAAATAACCTTGAAGATCCTCTTTGCCATTCCATTCAATTCAGACCAAGCCTAATGCCTGAATAGATCATTTTTGGATCTCTCTCCTCTAGACCTTATCACTTCTCACCATCTTCCTGTACTTTCCAGAGGCATATGGAGCTCCAGAGCTGATGAGATAATAAAAATTCCATCAAAAGTCTCAGTCTACCCTGGTGAGAATACCTTTACCATGTTTTCAGAGGCCCCTTTCTTCCCCAGCCAAACTAGATCCCTATGATAGGTCATCTGAGGAGGGAAAGAAGAGGGAAAGGGAGAGGGTATCTTCCACCATTTCTGGTTCATGAGATATTATTACAAACTATCAATACCCTTGAGCATTTCTAAAGTGGCTTCTTAATTCTCTGTATAACTTTATCTGTTACTTGATATTAATTTCTACTAGGTCCTTTCTTTGAAAAAGTGGCCCGGTATATTTGGTAGATTGGCTCAGTATTCTTCAAGCACTGGATTCATTAATTTGTGCATTACCCCATTTACTCACTCTTTTAATCAATTTGCACTGGATACTTCCCAGGTATTACAGGCCTTGGGACTGAATGACACTGAGTTTGAATATTTGTTTAGCCAATTGTTTGCTGTGTAGCCATAGACATTTTGTTAACACTTACAAAGTTTGGTAGATAATAATACTTATTAGTATTTATTTTGGTGATTAAATGGATATTTCCTGTAATACTTCTATTATTTTTTATAAACATCGATTACCTATTTTCTCCTAAACAGAGGAATCATCTCTTAACATATGTATAAAGGAATCTGCAATAGTTTTAGGCATTGACAGTATGTTTTACAGATGCTAGGCAGAAAAATAATTATCTTGATTTCATATGTGGAAAGTTGAAAGTTAGACAAGTTTAATGTTCGCCAATGCCACAATGACAGCATGGAGAGGGAGCCAAACTGTCTTAGTTCAGTACATCAGCTTCCAACTTGCTTTAACACACTATGCAGGATTCTCAGCAAGGCGAGGGCTGGGGCAGTGTCATATTCATCTTTGACTGTACTGTGATCAGCCTGGTATATAAGAGGATTGTGTTCTAAAACTAATAATATGATAGAAAACAGTGTGGAGGTTCCTCAGAAAACTAAAAGTAGAATTACCATAGGATCCAGTAATTCCACTCCTGGGCATTTACTCAGACAAAACTATAATTCAAAAAGATACATGTACCTCAATGTTCATAGCAGCACTATTTACAGTAGCCAGGATATAGAAGCAACCTAAATGTCCATCAACAAATGAATGGATAAGAAGAGCTGGTGCAAATATACAATGGAATGTTACTCAGTCATGAAAAAGAAAGAAATAATGCCATGTTTAGCAACAGGTATGAACCTAGAGATTAACATATCAAGTGAAGTAAGTCAGAAAGAGAAAGACAAATACTATATATCACTTACATGTAGAATCTAAAATATGGCACAAATTAACCTATCTATGAAACAGAAACAGACTCACAGACATAGAGAACAGACTTGTGATTGCCAAGGAAGAGGAGAGTGAGGGAGGGAAGGATTGGGAGTTTGTAGTTAGCAGGTGTAAACTATTATATACAGGATGGATAAACAACAAGGTCCTACTGTAGAGCACAGGGAACTATATTCAGTATCTTGTACTAAACCATAATGGAAAAGAATATAAAAAAGAACGTCTATATGTGTATTACTGAGTCAGTCACTTTCCTATACAGCAGAGATTGGCACAACATTGTAAATCAATAATACTTCAATAAGAAATTAAATTATGAACTAAAAAACCTAATAGTGCAAATACTTTTACCCCTTCTCCTCCTGGAATTATTACAAAAGCAAAAGGGAGGAAAATGCTATACAAATTCCATTTTGAATGAAGCCAGGAGACAAGTAATCCTCAGACTCCAAAGTATATTATATTTATATGCATGTGTACATACATATACACAGTATATTTATATATGTAAATACATAGGGAAGGAAGCTGAGACTGAGTATAAGTGTATAGGAGGGAGTGAACAGAAGTCCTTGAGAACGGTGAGAGGGAGTAATAATGGAAGCTCTCAGAAAATATCAGAAAGGAACGGGCTTACTCAGATGTGCTAAAGCTATATACATTATGCGTAACCGTAGGTACAGGAACCGGGTCTTCTGGCCTGGAGGCAGAAGCTCTCATAAGTCCAGTTTGGGTCAGAGAAGCAGAAGAGTTGGGGCTACACGGATAATCCACAGATGTGCCATAACTGCAGGAAGAATTGTGTCTCTGTGGTAGTGGAGGAGGAGCCTGTGAAGTCACTCTTGCTATCATTCCCCTCACCCCCTGCTGTAAACATGGACTGGAAGTAGCTGACCCCAAAGAATATAACCTACTTAACCATGAATAATAGAACAGAAACAGGCATACAGACACCATACCCCCCCAAAAAAATGTATGATACAGCAGTAAATATAACCAATACCTGAAAACGCTCACCAGAAGAATGCTGCCTTGGACAAGGAAAACTGTGACTAATAGACATAACTGGTGTCTGCTCCATCCCCTTTGCACTCACAGTTCCTGAAAATGCGGTTGGCTACCTGCTGCAAGCTCCTGTGGCTTCATGACAGCTAATGCAAGGTGGGCAAGGGTTTCTGTCCCCAGAAGCAGCCCTCAATCAATAATAAACTCACCACTTTGGAAATGTGAGGGACAATTCTGAGATGGGTTCTACATCTTTATCACTCAACATTACCTGGGATCTTAATAGACTTCCAGAATCTCAGACCTGCTGAACAAGAATCTGTTCTTCAAAAAGACCCCATGGTGATCTATATGACTTTAAATAAAACTTGAGAATCCCTGTTATACACAGTCTCCAGGAGGACCCCAGCAAGATTGGGACCTACTGTCCAAAGCAGTAACCTGCCCATGAATGCACCTACTATTGGCTGCTGTCTTTTTGTGCTTTTCTTGTCTCAGTTTACCAGTCTCACGCCAGTATTTCCTAGGATCCCTTCCCAAATAAACAACTTGCTTCATATCCTTATCTTAGAATCTATTTCTGAGGAAACTCAACCAATGATGGTGACCAAACATTTTACCAAGAAATCAAAAAAAAAAAAAAAAAGAAAGAAAGAAAGATAGCAATTGCCACTTGGAAGAATAGCTGTAAAGAAGGAATGATGGAACTCAGGGAAAAGACGACATGAGGCAGAATATCAAGTGAGCTGTCAGAACATGGGAGAGTATGAGAAGAAAAATGGCTGAATCACAGAAATAAAGATAGAATCGGGAGGAAAACAAACCACAGGTGTAATTATAGATACTAAACGAGTGGGAGATAATAGAAGACAGAAATGAAAATAGTCATCCTAATGAAGTAGAAATAAAGACATTAAAAGAGATTAGAGAGAAAATAGCAGTTATAGAAGACAGACAAAATACACTGCAGTCTCAGGAGAAGAAAAACAGATTTTTAAATATTAAAAAACTTTCTTTAAACAAAAGATAATCTTTATACTGTTGGCTAGGGAAAAAAAAACTGATTTAGAATGGTTTGTATTAAAACATGTACTGGTAAATTTACCAGACCTTAAAAATAAATGAAGGATCCAAATTTGAATACCTTTACTAACATATTCACACCTACACTTCAAATACTTTTTTCAAATCAAAATTTGTAGGTACATTATGAAAATTCTTTTTTAGTACATCAGTTATAAAAATATATATAAAATAATCCATTGGGCAATCAGGCAAAAAAAAATTAAGTCACTCAGGCTGGCCTCAGATTTCTCCATAGTATCAATCAAGGCCAAAAGACAATGGTGAACTTCTACAAAATACACAAGGAACAAAAGCATGTGCTGAGCAAAACACTGTTTGATATAAATCATACCAATGTTTTCTTAGGTCAGTCTCCCAAGGCAATAGAAATAAAAGCAAAAATAAACAAATGGGACTTAGTCAAATTTACAAGCTTCTGTACAGCAAAGGAAACAGTATAAACAAAATGAAAAGACAACCTACAGAATGGGAGAAAATATTTGCAAATGATATGAACAACAAGGGCTTAATTTCCAAGATATACAAACAACACATACAACTCAACAAAAACAAAAAAATAAACAACCCAATTGAAAAAAATGGGCAGAAGACCTAAATTGACACTTCTCCAAAGAAGACATACAGATGGCTAACAGGCACATAAAAAGATGCTCAACATGGCTAAACATTGGAGAAATACAAATCAAAACTACAATGAGGTATCACTTCATACCAGTCAGAATGACCATCATTAAAAAGTCTACAGATAAATCCTGAAGAGGGTGTGGAGAAAACGGAACCCTCCTACACTGTTGGTGGGAATGTAAGTTGGTGTAAGTACAGAAAACATGGAGGTTCGGCAAAAAAACTAAAAACAGAGTTGCCACATGATCCAGCAATCCCACTCCTGGGCACATAACCAGACAAAACTAAACTCAAAGAGATACATGGACCCCTATGTTCATAGCAGCATTCTTCACAATAGCCAAGACATGGAAACAGCCTAAATGTTCATCGACAGATGAATGGATAAAGAAGATGTGGCACAACTAATGAGCCCATGCTCTACAACTACTGAAGCCCATGTGCTCGAGAACCTGTGCTCTGCAACAAAAGAAGCCACCACAATGAGAAGCCTGTGCACTGCAACTAAAGAGTAACCCCTGCTCACTGCAACTAGAGAATGCCTGAGCAGAAATGAAGATCCAACACAGACAGTAATAATAAAAAGATGTGGCACACATATGCAATGGAATACTACTCAGTCATAAAAAAGAGTGAAATAATGCCATTTGCAGCAATATGGATGCAACTGGAGATTATCATGCTCAGTGAAGTCAGTAAGAGAAAGACAAATATACATAATTTACATGTGGAATCTAAAATATGACACAAAGGAACCTACCTATGAAACAGACTCAGGGACATAGAGAACAGACTTGTGGTTGCCAAGGGGGATGGGGTTGGGGGGAGAGATGGAATGGGAGATTGGGGTTAGCAGATGTAAGCTGTTATATATGGAATGGATAAACACCTGGATACCTCAGAAGGTACAAGGATAAACACTTCAATTGCAAGACAATTCTTGCTGAAAATATGCTTTATAAAATTTTCTTCCATAGTAATTCCTGCTTTCTGGAGGAAGCAAAGCTTTGTGAAGTTATCTAATGGGCCAAGAAAACTCACTGAGCTAGGGACTTGTAGGGACAAGAAATTCCAAAGCAGTCATTTGAGGCATCATATTGAACACATCAATCACCTAGATTGAGGACAAAAACTTTCCTCATCCATATATTCTATCAATATCAGTTCATACACTCATATAGAAAGGATAACTGGTTAGATATTCTCAAACTTCTCCAACGTAAGGACCCCTTTTTAGCCATCAAAACATTTTTAAGATCCACAAAGGCTGAAAAAAATGCATTGTTGCAAATTAACACTATTGAGTCCATAATGATATAATCAGTTCAGTTCAGTCGCTCAGTTGTCTCTCTTTGCGACCCCATGGACTGCAGCATGCCAGGCCTCCCTATCCATCACCAACTTCCAGAGCTTGGTCAAACTCATGTCCATTGAGTCCATGATGCCGTCTAACCATCTCATCCTCTGTCATTGCCTTCTCCTCCCACCTTCAATCTTTCCCAGCAGTAGGGTCTTTTCCAATCAGTCAGTTCTTCGCATCAGATAGCCAAAGTATTGGAGTTTCAGCTGCAGCATCAGTCCTTCCAATGAATATTCAGGACTGATTTCCTTTAGGATTGTCTGGTTGGATCTCCTTGCAGTCCAAGGAACTCTCAAGAGTCTTTTCCAACACCACAGTTCCAAAGCATCAATCCTTCAGTGCCCAGCTTTCCTTATGGTCCAACGCTCACACCCATACGTGACTACTGGAAAAACAATAGCTCTGACTAGATGGACCTTTGTCTGCAATGTAACGTCTCTGCTTTTTAATATGCTGTCTAGGTTGGTCATAGCTTTTCTTCCAAGGAGCAAGCGTCTTTTAATTTCATGGCTGCAGTCAACATCTGCAGTGACTTTGGAGCCCCCCCCCCCCCCCCGATAAAGCCTCTCACTGTTTCCATTGTTTCCCCATCTATTTGCCATGAAGTGATGGGACTGGATGCCATGATCTTAGTTTTTTTTGAATCTTGAGTTTTAAGCCAGCTTTTTCACTCTTCTCTTTCACTTTCATCAAGGGGCTCTTTAGTTTCTTTTCACTTTCTGCCATAAAGGTGGTATCATCTGCGTATCTGAAGTTACTGATATTTCTCCCGGCAATCCTGATTCCAGCTTGTGCTTCATCCAGCCCGGCACTTCACATGATGTACTCTGCATATAAGTTAAATAAGCAGGGTGACAATATACAGCCTTGGTATACTCCTTTCCCAATTTGGAACCAGTCTGTTGTTCCATGTCGTTCTAACTGTTGCTTCTTGACCTGCATACAGATTTCTCAGGAGGCAGGTCAGGTGGTCTGGTATTCCCATTTCTTGAAGAATTTTCCAGTTTGTTGTAATCCAAACAGTCAAAGGTTTTGGTGTAATCAATAAAGCAGAAGTTGATGATTTTCTGGAACTCTCCTGCTTTATTGATGGTCCAGCAGATGTTGGCAGTTTCATCTCTGGTTCCTCTGTCTTTTCTAAATCCAGCTTGAACATCTGGAAGTTCACAGTTCACGTACTGTTGAAGCCTACCTTGGAGAATTTTGAGCATTACTGTGCTAGCATGTGAGATGAGTGCAATTGTGCAGTAGTTTGAACATTCTTTGGCATTGTCCTTCTTTGGGATTGGAATGAAAACTGACCTTTTCCAGTCCTGTGGCCACTGCTGAGTTTTCCAAATTTCCTGGTATATTGAGTGCAGCACTTTCACAGCATCACCTTTTAGGATTTGAAATAGCTCAACTGCAATTCCATCACCTCCACTAGCTTTGTTCATAGTGATGCTTCCTAAGGCCCACTTGACTTCACATTCCAGGATGTCTGGCTCTAGGTGAGTGATCACACCGTCGTGGTTATCTGGGTCATGAAGATCTTTTTTGTATAGTTGTTCTGTGTATTCTTGCCACCTCTTCTTAATATCTTCTGCTTCTGTTAGGTCCATACCGTTTCTGTCCTTTATTGTGCCCATCTTTGCATGAAATGTTCCCTTGGTATCTCTAATTTTCTGAAGAGATCTCTAGTCTTTCCTATTCTTTTGTTTTTCATTATTTCTTTGCATTGATAACTTAGGAATGCTTTCTTATCTCTACTTGCTATTCTGTGGAACTCTGCATTCAAATGAGTATATCTTTCCTTTTCTCCTTTGCCTTTAGCTTCTCTTTTCTCAGCTATTTGTAAGGCCTCCCCAGACAACCATTTTGCCTTTTTGCATTTCTTTTTCTTGGGGATGATCTTGATCACTACCTCCTGTACAATGTCACGAACCTCCATCCATAGTTCTTCGGCATTCTGTCTATCAGATCTAATCCCTTGAATCTATTTGTCACTTACACTGTATAATCATAAGGGATTTGATGTAGGTCATACCTGAATGGTCTAGTGGTTTTCCCTACGTTTTTCAATTTAAGTGTGAATTTGGCAATAAGAAGTTCATGATCTGAGCCACAGTCAGCTCCCAGTCTTGCTTTTTCTGACTGAACAGGGCTTCTCCATCTTTGGCTGCAAAAAATATAATCAATCTGATTTCATGGTCAACGGTATTGACCATTACAGGTCAGCAGTGGCCTGCCGCAGGGGTTGGGGCTCTGGGTGCAGCTACCTGGGTCACACAGCCGGTGGTGTAAGTCCTCTTGGAGGAGATCGCCATTAACCCTACCATAGAGCTGCCAAGCAGACGACCCACAAACTGCAGAACAATTATACCGAAGAAGTTTTTGCACTGTTAAGAAAGTTCTACGACCCACAACGGATTTCCCAACCTGAGGATCTGACAAAGGGACTGAGAAACCCCAGGAAATTTGACTGTGGAGGCAAGTGGGATTTGATAACAGTACTTCCACAGGACTGGGGGAAAAGCCTCTTGGAGGGCACAAACAAAACCTTGTGTACACCAGGACCCAGGAGAAAGGGGCAGTGACCCCCAAGAGACTGACCCAGACATGCCTGTGAGTGTCCAGGAGTCTCCAGTGGAGGGGGTGGGTCAGCAGTGGCCTGACTTACTTACCCCAAGCAAGTGTGTTAAGGAGAGCTAAGGAGACTTACTTACCCCAATAAGTGTTCTAAGGAGAGCTACAAGAGACCTTGGAGAGATGAGGAGACTTACTTAACCCTATGCAAATGTTTTAAGGAGAGCTAAGGAGACTTACTTAACCCAAGCGAGTGTTCTAAGGAGAGCTAAGGAAACTTACTTACCCCAAGGAAACTGTTCTAAGGAGAGCTATGGAGAGCTAAAGAGACTTACTTGCCCCAAGCAAGTGTTCTAAGGAGAGGTAAGGAGACTTACTTAACCCAAGCTAGTGTTCTAAGGAGAGCTAAGGTGACTTACTTAGCCCAACAAGTGTTCTAAGGAAAGCTAAGAAGAACTAAGTAGACTTACTTACCCCAACAAAGTGTTTTAAGGAAAGCTAAGGAGACTTACTTACCCCAGGCAAGTTTTCTAAGAAGATCTAAGGAGAGCTTGGGGTTTCCCTGGTAGCTCAGCTGGTAAAGAATCCACCTGCAATGCAGGAGACCATGGCTTGATTCCTGGTTAGGGAAGATCTGCTGGAGAAGGGATAGGCCATCACCCCAGTATCCTTGGCTGAACTGATGCTTTTGACCTGTGGTGTTGAAGAATACTCTTCAGAATCACTTGGACTGTAAGGAGATCCAACCAGTTAATCCTAAAGGAAATCAGTCCTGGATATTCATTCGATGGACTGATGCTGAAGGTGAAGCTCCAATACTTTGACCACCTGATGCAAAAACTGACTCATTGGAAAAGACCTTGATGCTGGGAAAGACTGAGGGCAGGAGGAGAAGGGGATGACAGAGGATGAGATCGTTAGATGGCATCACTGACTCGATGGACATGAGTTTGAGCAAGCTTCAAGAGTTGATGATGGACAGGGAAGCGTGGGGTGCTGCAGTCCATGGGGTCACAAAGAGTTTAACACAACTGAGTGAACTTAACTGAACTGAAGGAGGGCTAAGGAGACTTTCTTACCCCAAGCAAGTGTTCTCAAGAGAGCTAAGGAGACTTATTTACTCGATATAGTATGCTTTGGAGAGCTACAGAGAGCTCAAGAGACTTACTTACCCTGACATGGTGTTCATAGGTGAGCTAAGGACAGCTAAGAAGACTTACTCGTTTTGTTTTAAGTCGCTTCAGTCATGTTCAACTCTTTGTGATCCTATGGACTGTAGCCCGCCAGTCCATAGGCTCCAGGAAAGAATACTGGAGTGGGTTGCCATGCCCTCCTCCAGGGGATCTTCCCAACTCAGAGACCGAACCTGCATCTCTTCTGTCTATCGCACTGGCAAGCGAGTTCTTTGCCATGAACGCCACCTGGGAAGCCCATAAGGACGGGCAGAATGAAAACCACAATCACAGAAAACTAATCAAACTGATCACATGGACCACAGCATTGTCTAACTCAATGAAACTATGAGCCATGCCGTGTAGGGTCACCCAAGATGGATGGGTCATGGTGGAGAATTGTGACAAAACGTGGTCCACTGGAGAAGGGAATGGCAAACCGCTTCAGTATTCTTGCCTTGAGAACCCCATGAACAGTATGAAAAGACAAAAAGATATGACACTGAAAGATGAACTCCCCAGGTCAGTAGGTGCCCAATATGCTACTGGAGAAGAATGGAGAAATAACTCCAGAAAGAATGAAGAGACGGAGCCAAAGCGAAAACAATGCCCAGTTATGGGTGTGACTACTGATGGAAGTCTGTTGCTGTAAACAGCAATATTGCATAGGAACCTGGAATGCATGAATCAAGGTAAATTAGAGGCAGTCAAGCAGGAGATAGCAAGAGTGAATATCAACATTTTAGGAATCAGTGAACTAAACCGGAGTGGAATAGATGAATTTAATTCAGATGACCATTATATGTACTACTGTGGGCAAGAATCCCTTAGAAGAAAAGGAGTATCCCTCATAGTCAACAGAAGAGTCCAAAATGCAGTGCTTGGGTGTGATCTCAAAAATGACAAAATTATCTGTTTGTTTCTAAGGCAAACCATTCAATATCACAATAATCCAAGTCTATGCCCCAACCACTAATGCCGAAGAAGCTGAACGGTTCTATGAAGACCTACAAGACCTTCTGGAACTAACTCCCAAAACAGATGTCCTTTTCATCACAGGGGACTGGAATGCAAAAGTAGGAAATCAGGAGATACCTGGAGTAACAGGCAAATTTGGCCTTGAAGTACAAAACGAAGCAGGGCAAAGGCTAACAGAGTTTTGCCAAGAGAACACACTGGTCATAGCAAACACCCTCTTCCAACAACACAAGAGAAGACTCTACACATGAACATCACCAGACAGTCAAAATGTTATAATGGCCATCTGTTAGTTTTACTGGTCAGTGTCCCTTCTGTTTACTGAGATCCCAATATACACCAGTTTTCCTATGGTGAAGCATCCCTTCTTTTCTACTTTCAATCCATCCATCTTGGATTATTTTGACTCAATTCTTGTCTTCAGGGGTAGGTATGTGACTCAGGCCTGGCCAATCAGAACATCCAATTTCCTTGGCCACAATAATTACTTCCAAGATGGACATGGACTAACCCAATTTGAGATAATCTTTGAATATTTGTTGGGACTGTTGAGAGGCAGACAGTCCCGTTTTTTCCTGGACTACTGGGATTTGCCTATATAAGCCTTTTTAGCTGTTTGCAACCATCTACACAACAATAAAGTACTCATGAGAATAAAGCTCAGTGACAGGGCATAAAGATGAGATATTTAAAGAGATGGAGTTCAATTTTCATGGTTTGGGCTCCTAGAACTATTCATGCTTGGACTTACTCATATATTTTTCAGATATATGAACCTCTAAATATAATTTTTAGTTTGAATTTGGTTTCTCTTACTCAAAAGTAGGAGTCTCTTCTAATATACATGCTTTGAGATGATATTTTATTTCATTAATCCCCAAGAGCTGAGTGCTGTGTGTGCTGCCAGAAATATTTAAAATATTAGCACAAATATTCATGAGACATAGTGTTAAATGAGAAATTAACATTCTGTGTGTATATCAACATGAAGACATCTTGAAATTAACTACCACAAGGGGTCAGAGATACGCAGGTTAGGAACCATTTTAATCTAAATTTTGGAGGTCATGTAGATACAGACTAGGGCCTCATTTATACAACTAAAATGTAGAGTAGAAGATGATTATCTTGGAAATCTAGTGGGGTTTAACAAGCTAATCAACACTGCATTTTCTCTCTGTCAGCATAGTCTCAAAGTCAAATATGGCTTGCCTCTAAAAAAATATTCGCTGCAGTTAGATGATGTTTTACAGTGATTGAAAACATTCTAGGGAATGCACTACCATTTTATTTTAGCAGGGAGACTATTTAGAACTTTAATAAGGCTACAAGGTATTACTCAGTAAAGGAAAATAAGTTAACTCGTGTCAACTTAGAAAAATCATGAAAATATATACACAACTACAGCTGTTTTTACAAGCATCATTTTATTACTTTGCAAATTTGTCAAGCTAATCTACTGCTTTCCAGGTGCCTCTAAATAAATTATTTCACTTAATTCTAAAAGTGTTTCTGTAAGGAAGTAAACTAGAAGTTATCGAGATTTTGTTGAGCTCTATGATGGGTGATGCATAAGCACACACATGAACACATTTTAAAGTAGGGAAAATAAAGTAAATATTATTATTACTATTTTATACACAAGAAAATTAAGGCTCAAAAGATAAATAAGATATTCTACTTCACATATTTAATACAAAGCAAAGCTTGAATTAATACAAAATTTTCAGGACTCAAGATCCTCTCTATTTTTGACTCTATTTTTTGCTTCTAACAGACATAAGATGGATCTATATGTCTGAAGCAGAATGAATGAGTGTAGCTTCGTCTGACTGATGAGTGCTGAAGACTGGCATATCTAAATTTCTTGCCTCCATGTTGACCTGAATTATTATTTTTTAATAAATTTATTTATTTTAGTTGGGGGCTAATTACTTTACAATATTGTAGTTGTTTTTGCCATACATTGACATGAATCAGCCATGGGTTTACATGTGGTCCCCATCCTGAACCCCCCTCCCACCTCCCTCCCCATTCCATCCCTCTGGGTCATCCCATTGCCCCAGCCCTGAGCATTTGTCTCATGCATCGAACCTGGAATGGTGTTCTGTTTCACATATGATAATATACATGTTTCAATGTTATTCTCCCAGTACGTCCCACCCTCACCTTCTCCCTCAGAGTCCATAAGACTGTTCTATGCATCTGTGTCTCTTATTCTGTCTCGCATATAGGATTATCGTTACCATCTTTCAAATTTCATATATATGCATTAGTATACTATATTGGTGTTTTTCTTTCTGGCTTACTTCACTCTGTATAATGGGCTCCAGTTTCATCCACCTCATTAGAACCGATTCGAATGCATTCTTTTTAATGGCTGAGTAATATTCCATTGTGTATATGTACCACTGCTTCCTTATCCATTCGTCTGCTGATGGACATCTAGGTTGCTTCCATGTCCTGGTTATTGTAAACAGTGCTGTGATGAACATTGGGGTACATGCGTCTCTTTCAATTCTGGTTTCCTTGGTGTGTATGCCCAGCAGTGGGATTGCTGGGTCATATGGCAGTTCTATTCCCAGTTTTTTAAGGAATCTCCACACTGTTCTCCATAGTGGCTGTACTAGTTTGCATTCCCACCAACAGTGTAAGAGCGTTCCCTTTTCTCCACACCCTCTCTGACCTGAATTATTGAAAACAATCACCTGATGTGAAGGGCCAACTCACTGGAAAAGACCCTGATGCTGGGCAAGATTGAGGGCAGGAGGAGAAGGGGATGACAGAGGATGAGATGGTTGGATGGCATGCCCAACTCAATGGACATGAGCTTGAGCAAGCTCTGGGAATTGGTGATGGACAGGGAAGCCTAGTGTGCTGCTGTCCATGAGGTCGCAAAGAGTTGGACACGACTGAGCGACTGAACAACAAATCTTTATGTAATTCTACTGCACCTCAGTGGATCCAATCAAAACGTTTTCTTCCTCTTTCTTCCCTCCTTTCCTCTTCCCTTCTAATTCTTGTTCATTTTTCATCTTCCTCTTCGTCTTTCTCCTCTCTGTCCTCCTGTCTTACCCCCTTCTTCTCTTCCTGTGGTAGTGATTTGGTGGAGGGCAAACCTTGCTTGGCTAGCTCGGCCAAATTTTCACTCTATTCCTTATCTGACAAAAGTGACTTTTAAAAAAATCTCCTTCTAAACACTGTATTTTGGAATCCCTATTGAATTATGCCATTGGGTATACTGATCTATAAAGGCTAGTCACAGGGTAAAACTCTAGACTAGTTCTGAAAAGCATGAAGAAAAATATGTAGTGATTCTAGGTAACAAAGAAAAAGCCATGGAAATCAGGAGAGGTGAAGAGGCTTGATAGAGGGAAATAAACCAAGAGGTCTGTTCCTTCTATGTTGTCCCCCGTAGGTTCCAAGACCAGCTATTTCAATACCACTGTATTTTTCTAGTAATTTGAAATGTACTCATTCTTCTTGACCTTATACCAGATGGGTCTTGTTCCTCGCTGAGGTCCTGACTTCACTTCAGATGAATCTCATTCACAGGGCAGGTGGCAATATCCAGCCTGTGATAAACTCTACTGTCTAAGGTTTCTGCTCACAAACAAAAAGAAATCACAAAACTGAATGGGCCTACTGAAGCTCATACCACTGCACTTCACTGGGATTTCCTGTATGACTATTCCACGGGGGCCTCAAACTCAACATTATTGCTCAGTTCAGTTGCTTAGTCATGTCCATCTCTTTGTGACCCCATGGACTGCAGCACACCAGGCTTCCTGGTCCATCATCAACTCCTGGAGTTTGCTCAAACTCACATACATCGAGTTGGTGATGCCATCCAACCATCTCATCCTCTGTTGTCCCCTACTCCTACCTTCAATCTTTCCCAGCAACAGGGTCTTTTCTAAGGAGTCAGTTCTTCGCATAAACCTGATCTAATTCTCTCCTTTTTCCTAGGTCTTACTTTCTTGGCTTCTAATTTGTATTAATGCCCTACCATTTTCCCAGTCACACAGACAGCACTGCTAATTCTATCTAAGTCTGTACCCATTTAATCTTCACACCCTAGCACTTGTGAAACTGCTCATCTATTCCCCGCCCTCACATATCCATAGCCTCTCCCCATTATCAATATCACAAACTGGCATTACTTCTTTTTCAGTTCAGTTCAGTTCAGTCACTCAGTCGTGTCTGACTCTTTGTGACCACATGGACTGCAGCACACCAGGCCTCCCTGTCCATCATCAACTCACAGAGCTTACTCAAACTCATGTCCATCGAGTTGGTGATGCCGTCCAACCATCTCATCTTCTGTCATCCCTTTCTCCTCCTGCCTTCAATCTTTCCTAGCATCAGAGTCTTTTCCAATGAGTCAGTTCTTCACATCAGGTGGCCAAAGTATTGGAGTTTCAGCTTCAGCATCAGTCCTTTCAATGAATATTCAGGACTGATTTCCTTTACGATCGACTGGTTTGATCTCCTTGCAAACCAAGGAACTCTCAAAACTCTTCTCCACCACCTGGATCTTTTTTCTTTTCTAATATATGCATTCAATGCCGTAAATATCCCCTACACACTGTTTTCATTACATTTCACAATTTTGATGTTATTTTTCATCTTCATTTAGTTCAAGTATTTTAAAAAGTCTCCTGAGATTTCTTCTTTGACCCATGTGTTATTTAGAAGTGTATCGTTTACTCTCCTCATATTTTGTGATTTTCCAGTTATCTTGTTATTAATTTCAAGCTTAATTTCGATGTGGTCTGAGAACAGACAATGTATGATTTCTATGTTTTCAAGTTTGTTATGGCTCAGACTGTGGTCTGTCTTGCTGACTGGTTCATATGAGCTTGAGAAAAACATGAATTCTACCATTGTTGGATGAATTAGTCTCAGATGTCAATCATATCCAGTTGGCTGATGGCTTTACTGAGTTCAGCTATTGGTACGTATGTCTTAACTAATTTTTCTGCCATTGGATCTGTCCATTTCTGAGGGGGCAGGGGGTTGAAGTCTCCAACTATGATAATGGATTCATCTATTTCTCCTTGCAGTTCTATCAGGTTTTTTTTTTTTTTCTGGTGGAACAAAGGCATTTATTTAACATATTGTGGGCATATATATACTCTCTTACAAGATAGCCCTTTTTAGCAGAGACAGGGATCAAAATTCTAACAAGTCATCCAGAAAGCCAGAGGCTAGAATCATTCTCAAGAGAGGGAGTTGTAAAAGTTACTTTACATATCAGAAAGGAGGAGACTTGTAAATGGCTGCTGTTCACCGTATAGAATTTCCATACGAATGAGATACATGAATTTCTATTATCCCTGAAAGCCGGCTTGCCAGCTCTCTGGCACCTGTATTCAGATGCTGTTAAGGAACATAGAATTCTTGCAAGACTGAAAACAGCACACAGGAAGCCTCCTGTTAAATGTATCCTGACAACTCCGCCTGTTTTATTATATTTGTAAAAAAGGTCCTGACCATATGAGTTTGTTTAGTATCAACCAATCTCATAGAAAGGCAACGGTAAACAACAAATAAAGTCACCAAGACAAACACTAAAGTTACAGTTTCAGACCCGATGCTGTGAATAATATTTTGAAATCAACCTCATGGGTTTAGCCCAGATAATTAAACTGCTAGTTGCTCAGCTAAAGTCTCTAGATTAGTGGAAGAAGGCAGACGTTTTAACAAGGAGTTTTTTTGTACATACAGTGAGGCATTATTATGTATGTTTCATAAATGAATTTTGATTTGTACCCAGTTGTATGTACTATAATTAGATTGAACAGGAGTAACAATATTGAGTAGAGTCTCAATCACAATCAAAAGGGAATCATTTTTTAACAAGTATATAGTTAGCAATTAATACAGGTTACAGAAGGTAAAGTCTTATTAGCATGTCCTTGTAAAATGTCTGTTCCAAGTTTTAAGTTTTTAGGTGTTTCCAACAAGTTTCCAGGTGTCTGGTAGTTTAGGCCCAATCTGTTTATTGATTTGAAGGCGAGGTGAGGAGATTTTTCTGTTAAGTCACTCAGGAAGTCCTATGTCATGGTAATGAATTCTTTCCCTAAGGTTTTTGTAATGTAACCATGGTTTACAATTTAAGCAAAGTCCGAAAGTCTTTTTTGGGAGGCAGGGCGAAAGCCCAAGTTTGTCAGAATTCTGTTGGTCCCATGCACAAAGGAAGGACTTCATAACCTAGAGAAATGTTAGTTTTTATTTTTTCTACTTCAGGGTGTGAGGGCCCTTTAATGCTCTAGGGAGAAGGCATGTGTATAGAGTCGTTAGTAGAAACAATTGATCTTCTCTCCGTCCATTATATCACCTGTATTAAGAAAGGGGGTTGGGTATGAATAATTAATTTGCCTCGGGCGAGGGTGAGGCACATGCGACCAAGCTAAGCGTGGCTAGGAAAATGTTTTCTGGATTCTGCGGCATTCCCTGTTGAGAGACCAAATTTTCGGCTCAATTAGTAAGGGCTTTTATTTGTCCCCAAGTGGGGAGGTTATAAGGTTGATGTCGCTGAGGGTGGCGCTTCCTGGAGATCTGTAGAGCTGCCAAGGCCGGTATTGGAATGTCTTCCTCCTGGGGTTTTTGTTGTTTCCTCTCTGTTGTGAAGGCTGGGGGTCCCCTTGAGTCGAATTTTCTGAGGATGAAGCTATGTGAGTTCGTTGGTTCCATCCGTTTCAATAAGTTTTCCGGGGTCACGCTGTCCGACCTGCCCTAGTGGGCCGGAACGTGAGGGTACAGATGAGAGAGAGAGAGAGAGAGAGAGCGAGAGAGCGAGAGAGCGAGAGAGCGAGAGAGCGAGAGAGCGAGAGAGCGAGAGAGCGAGAGCGAGAGCGAGAGCGAGAGAGCGAGAGAGCGAGAGCGAGAGCGAGAGCGAGAGCGAGAGAGCGAGAGAGCGAGAGCGAGAGCGAGAGCGAGAGAGCGAGAGCCTCATGCAGTTTTTGCTCTGCTGTTAGGCAAATACACATTAGGACTTCTTGGAAGAAATGACCTCTTCATCATTTTTTAAAATGAGCTCTGTCTGAAATTAACATAGTCTCATAGATTCTTTTTTTTTTAAAAATTATTTATTGGCTTTGCTGTCTTGGTTGCTTTTGCATGGGCCTTCTCTAGTTGCTGCAAGTGGGGGCTACTCTCTAGTTGCGGTGGGAGGGCTTCTCTTGCTGTGGAGCACAGGCCCTAGGCTCGCAGGTCTCAGGAGATATGGCACACAAGCCCTAGAGAGTAGGCTCCGTGGTTGTAGCACACAGGCTTAGTTGTTCCACACCATGTGGGATCTTCCTGGATCAGAGATCAAACCTGCGCCCCCTGCATTGGCCGGTGAATTCTTATCCATTGTGCCACCAGGGAAGTCTTTCTGCTTTCTTTTGATTAATGTTAACGTGGTGTATTTTTCTCCATCCATTTAGGTTTTTAAAATTTGCTTTAGTTAAAAATTTTTAATTACAAATTTATTGGTCTATAAAATTATATAAGTTTTATGTGTGTATTTTGACTTCTTTATGCCACACACTATGGGCTTCCCTGGTGGCTCAGTAGTAAAGAATTCCCTGAAATGCAGGAGACACAGGAGATGTGGGTTCAATCCCTGGGCCAGGAAGATCCCCTGGAGATGGAAATGGCAACCCACTCCAGTTTTCTTGCCTGAGAAATCCCATGGACAGAGGAGCCTGGCGGGCTACAATCCATGGGGTCACAAAAGAGTAGGACACGACTTAGCCACTAAACAACAATATAACATATACTATAGCATACTCATCACCAAAACTTTCATGTCCATCCATCATCATACTATAGACTCCCTTTACTCATTTAACCTATGTGTACCTTTGTACTTTGTTTTTTTTTTTTTTTTAAACTTTTTACTTTCTACTGGGGTATAGCTGACAAAAATAGTGTTGTGATATTTTCAGGTGAAGAGGGAAGTGACTCAGCCATACATACACGTGTATCCATTCTCCCCCAAACTCCCCTTCCATCCAGGCTGCCAGATAACATTAAGCAGAGTTCCCTGTGCTATACAATAGGTCCCTGTGGTTATCCATTTTAAATAAGACAGTGCATACATGTCCATCCCAAACTCCCCAACTATCCTTTCCCCTGGCAACCGTAAGTTTGTTCTCTAAATCTGTGAGTGTCTTTCTGTTTTGTAAATAAGTTCAGTTGTATCATTTCTTTTTAGATTCCATGTATAAGTAATATCATATGACATTTCTCCTTCTCTGCCTGATAAAGTGAGTTTCTTGCAGACAACACATAGGTCTCTGACTTTAAAGTGGTACATTTATATCCACTGACACTCAAAGTAATTACTGATATAGTTGGACTACTGCTGCTGCTGCTAAGTCGCTTCAGTCGTGTCCAACTCTGTGCGACCCCATAGACGGCAGCCCACCAGGCTCCACCGTCCCCGGGATTCTCCAGGCAAGAATACTGGAGTGGGTTGCCATTTCCTTCTCCAGTGCATGAAAGGGAAAAGTGGAAGTGAAGTTGCTCAGTCATGTCCGACTCTTAGCGACCGCATGGACTGCAGCCTACCAGGCTCCTCCGTCCACGGGATTTTCCAGGCAAGAGTACTGGAGTGGGGTGCCATTGCCTTCTCCTATAGTTGGACTAATACCTACCATATTAATTACTGTTTCCTAACTTGGTGCTTTTGTCATTATTTTTGTCTTCCACTCTTTTCCCTCCTTTCGTAGTTTTAATTCAGCATCTTATATGATTCTATGTCCTCTATCTTAGCATATCAGTTACACTTCTTTTGAAAACTTTTTAGTGGTCATTCTACAATGTGCAGCATGTTTCAACTAACCCAGGTCCATTTTCAAATAACACTATACTACTTCAATGTAGTGTTAGTACTTTAGAATAACAAAATAATCCTAATTACTCCCTTCCATCCTTTGTATCACTGCCCTCATTTATATCATATATGCATACATACATACATACATACATACATATATATATATATACATTGCTATATATATAGTTGATATTATTTTAAACAAACTTATCTTTTAGAGCAATTAAGAATCAGAAAATAGTTTTTTATTTTTGTTCAGTTCAGTTGCTCAGTTGTGTCCGACTCTTTGTGACCCATGGACTGCAGCTTGCCAAGTTCATAGAACTTGCTCAAATTCATGTCCATCGAGTCAGTGATGCCATCCAACTATCTCTTCCTCTGTCGTCCCCATCTCCTCCTGCCTTCAATCTTTCCCAGCATCAGGGCCTTTTCTAATGAGTCCGTTCTTCCCATAAGGTGGCCAAAGTATTGGAGCTTCAGCTTCAGCAACAGTACTTCTGATGAATATTCAGGACTGATTTCCTTTAGGATTGACTGGTTTGATCTCCTTGCAGTCCAAGGGACTCTCAAGAGCCCTCTCCAACACAACAGTTCAAAAGCATCAATTCTTTGACTTTTCTCTTTTTAACCTTCACCTTTTTAAATTTTACCATCACTTATTCTTTCTTCAGTGCTCTTCCTTTCTGTATGTAGATCTGAGTTTCTGATCTGTATTATTTCCCTTCTCTCTAAAAAACTGTAAAACATTTTTTTTTTGCAAGGCAGGTCTACTGGCAACACATTCCTTCAAGTTTTGTTTATCTGAGAAAATCTATTTCTATCTAATTTGGGGGGGATAGTTTGGCCAAATAGACCAGTATTTTTTTTTTTTTTCTCAACACTTTAAATGTTTTACTCCACCTTCTGTTTGTGTTCATGGCTTCTGAGGAGAAGTTAGATTAATTATTATCTCTGTTCTTCTATCGGTAAGTAATTTTTTCCCTCTGGCTTCTTTTAAGAGTTTATCTTTATTTTTGATATTCTGTAGTTTGAAGATGATATACCCATCTTGGCATTTATCCTGTTTGGTGTTCTCTCAGCTTCTTGGATCTATGGTTTAGTATTTGACATTAACTGGGGAAAAATTCTCTGTTTAAAATATTTCTTCTGTTCCTTTCTCTCTCTCTTCCTCATTCTGGCATTATGGATATGTTACACCTTTGGTAGTTTTCACACAGTCCTTGGACGGGCAAGCATTCTATAGTCCTACGATCAAGTCTCAGTCTTTTAGTGAGCCTGTGCCTCTGGACTGTGAATTTCAAAAATGCTTCTCACTTTTTCCTCTCCTCGTATGTAGGGCAGCGGAGAAGGCAATGGCACCCCACTCCAGTACTCTTGCCTGGAAAATCCCATGGACAGAGGAACCTGGTAGGCTACAGTCCATGGGGTCGCTAAGAGTCGGAGACAACTGAGCGACTTCACTTTCACTTTTCCCTTTCATGCACTGGAGAAGGAAATGGCAACCCACTCCAGTGTTCTTGCCTGGAGCATCCCAGGGACAGCGGAGCCTGGTGGGCTGCCCTCTATGGGGTTGCACAGAGTCGGACATGAATGAAGCGACTTAGCAGTAGCAGCAGTAGCAGTATGTAGGGCAGAAGGGTTAGAATGTGCCAGAGTTGGGTATTTCCCTTCTCCCATGCGGAAGACTAGAGCCAGCTATTGTTGGGTATTTCCCTTCCCCACATCAGTTACCTTCTGATAATACCCCAGCAAGTCAGGCTCTGATTAACTATTGAGTAAAGGCCTTGTTAAGAAGAACAATATACTCTGGCATATTTCAAAATGTTTCCTTTTCCCCTTCCTCCAGAAGCAGGGTTGGACGAGGGGGGCAGGTGCAGGATTTTTCTCTAGTATTTATTGTATGAACCTGGTCTACTTGCTGGAAATAAATCTCATAATATTGGGTGGCCCCCTTATGATTTGGCTCCTCTGCAGTTTTTAACTCTCAGAGTTGCCCACACTGAGCCTCCATCAGTTCATCAATTACAGGTCAGGTTTTCCCAAGCTGGCATCAGCTCTCATGGCAGCTTCTACTTGTGAGTCCCTGCTCCAGTCAGCGCTGACTTCCTGCATTCGCTGGTCTGTCTCTTCAATCTTGAGGGCAGGGATCTGTCCTGTGTTCTCTTCTCTCTTATGACTCTAAGAACAGTCACTGATACTTTAGTCTGTTGAGCTTTTCACTTGTTAGGATGAAGTGGTGACTTCCAAGCTCCTTACATGTGGAACTTAACAATGGAAGTCATTATGTGTCTTTACGGCTCTTGAATCGGGTCCCTCCTTTCCATTTCCCTTGCTGATGCCCTGGCTTGAAATTTCATTACTGGACCATTATAATAGCCATCTTGTTTGCGTCCATCTGAAGTCTCTCTCTCTTTCCTCTATTGCAGCCTCACATCACTTCCAAATTAATCTAAAATTCAACTGACATCATGTGATTTCCTCACTCTCAAGTGTTCTCATTAATTATCTCATACAAATCCGCATTCTTCACCCTGACATTCAAGGTCATCCATTCTTTGTTGTACACTTAGCTTTTCAGATGTTCTCTCGCTGCTCTCTTCACTCCCAGGGGAACTGGACTCTCTGCCTCTTCTTGGAGACCCTTGAGCCTGCGTTTATTCCATTTGCTGTCACTGCAATGCCTTCACATCCCCAGTCCTGGTTGGTTCTGAAGTGACGCCTTCCTTTCCTGAGCATTGCTGGCAATTTCGGCAACTTTCTAAGATAGGTCTCTCATTATTCTGTACATTTATATTACTTGTGTACATCTCCTATTGTCCCTGCTAGATTGGGATTTCTCTGAGGAAAGGGGTTACTCATATTTGTAATCCTCACAAGGGCCTCTTACATTTAGTTTATGCTTTTTTGAATGAAAAGTGATTAAATCTCAGGTTTGTTTTGTTTCTCTTAAGGTGACTAGGAAATTAGAGAATAGTTGTGGGTGTGTTCATTTTGCCCTCTGTTTTGAACCTCTTTCTAAACACTAACTTAATTAGGATTGTGGGTAGTGAAGGAATAGGAGAATGCCTTTCTTTGTTCTTTGTGCTCTTAAGGCACTGTGAGAGCTGTTTTTAAAGCACAGAGATAGATAGAAAGCAGAGTTCTCTAATATTTTTAAAATTTAGATAGTTACAGTATCAATCCTTTCTGGAGGTGACAGAGTACCCCACTACAGTACTGTATCTGAGAGGGCTGTTAGATGAAAGTCATCTTTTCTAAACTCTTTTCTAAACTGACATGGGAACAGTTAAGTCTGATTTGTGAGCTACTGAAGTATCATCTTTTATTCTTCTCAAAGACCTTAACAACTTGAAGGTGAGAACAAAGAGAAGGAAAGAAATGGGGGCTCATTTATTTTTCCTGATGTAGAAATGGATGTTCATCAAAATCTTCTTCGGAATGACTTGCAATGATACAATTGATGGGTCATAAAAATGTTCACTGGGTTTTGACATATTGGGTCATGTTTTAATTTTATTTCTGGTGGATTTGGCAACTTTGCTCTCTTTCTGTAGAAGGGAGTGTGCCCCACTACTTAACGATGGTGATATTAATGACCATTCATTTGTACCACAATCTGCCATAATTTTCCCACTTTATTTTATTCTGAGTGGATGAATTCTATCCCACATTTTGTTTATTCAAAATGTATTCTTCTCCACTCAGGGACCAGAAGGGAGAAAAGCTCAATTCATAAGCTCTTCTAAGAACTGAAACATTTTCCCGCTTCTGATAGAACTGAGTAGTGCTCTGAATTCCAGAAAATAAAAATGGGAAAAAACCCCAGAGTATGAAAAAATATTTATTATGCTTTTTTATTGTAACCATATGATGGAGGTCATTAGTATTTTCTTACTATTTCAAAGATAAGTACCACAAGAAAATGGGGTGTATTTTTTTTTGGTATCTGCTTTTCCCTGTTTTTTTTCATTCATTTATCCATCAAATAGTCTCTGAAGTGCTTCTGCATGCCAGGTAGAGTTCTGGGTCCTGGAATTCAATAGTGGGTTCTTAATTGATGAGGTGCCATTCACACTTCCACTGTCACCTTCACCCACTAAATGGTACCCAGCACTGTTCACGGAGCTTTAATATTTTATTTTCTGCCTGTTTTTACAGTGTTTTGCATAGGACACAAGTGATAAAGTGATTCTCAGAAATTTATCATGATGTGAAGACATGTAAGCCTGATGCAAATTGAAGTTTCTCTTATCCATTCCAGGAGGGCAGCTACTTCAAATGAGTTCTGCATTTTTTTACTCTTAAAAAAGCATAATTGATCACTTACTATACGATGGACTTTAAAAAATAGAAGTATCAAATAACCCCCATCGATAACCATTTTGTCTTATTTCTCCTCTCCAACATCTATAAAAAATATGAAATAAATACTTTTGAGGCCGTTCTTCCTGGGGGCAATTCATTTCCAAAATATACTGCTTGAAATGGATGTTTTAAGCTTAGGATCAATCAGAATTTTAGCAAACCCCACAATAAGAGTAGAATCTGAAGGAAGCCCACTTACTGGGTTTTCTCCACAAGAGGAGAGAAAGTGAACTTCCTAGAGGCTCTGTCTGTGTTCAGAGAAAATAATCTTGATGTGGTACTTGCTGGGGCTTGTTAGTGAGAAAGTGTTTCTCAGACAGGGCTTGACTCTGTTTTGAATTCACCTCACCTTTCCACTTTCATCTCCCCCTTTTTTCCCTGCTCACTTTTTCCAGAGGTTTTCCTGACTCCCTGCACCATGCCCTTTAGACATACCCCACTCGCATGTACCGTCTACAGGCAACCCCCCAAAACCCTAGTAAAGCTATGGTATTAATGGACTGATGGATTATTTATCTCAAGAGGTTTTACACTTTTAAAAGGGTTCCTGGGACTTCCCTGGTGGTCCAGTGGTTAAGAATCTGCTTGTCAATGCAGTGGACATGGGTTCAATCCCTGGTCTGGGAAGATTCCACATGCCGCAAAGCAACTAAATCTATGTGCCACAACAATTAAGCCCATGCTCTAGATCTCATGAGCCACAATTACTGAGCCTGTGTGCTGCAATTACTGAAGTCCGCATGCCTGGAGCCTGTGCTCTGCAACAAGAGAAGCCACCACAATGAGAAGCCCGTGCTTTGCAACGAAGAGTAGTCCCCACTCACCACAACTAGAGAAAGCCTGCATAGCAATGAAGATCCCGGGCAGCCAAAATAAATAAAGAAATAAAATTTAAAAGGGCTCCTGAAGATGGAAATGCCCTAGACTACAGGAGTGGTGCCTCCAGTCGTAGACATTTAGGCACTGTAGCAGACTGAAGGGAAGGAAAATTTCACATGCATCTCAGATCACATCACAGAGGCCCTGGGACCAAGAGAGCTTTTTGCTTTCACAGAGGTTGAGGGAGCCTTAGTGGGATTTGAAAGATGAGAGGATCATATGGTAGCTTTATTTTTAGTTTTTTAAAGGAACCTCCATACTGTTCTCCATAGTGGTTGTACCAATTTATATTCCCACCAACAGTGCAGGAGGATTCCCTTTTCTCTACACTCTCCCTAGCAGTTTGTAGATTTATTGATGATGGTGTGAGGTAGTTTTGATTTGCACTGTAGATTAGATTTGTTCTGATTTGCATTTCTCTGATAATTAGTGGTGGTGAGATCTTCTCATGTGCTTTTTGGTCATCTGTATGTCTTCTTTGGAGAAATGTCTATTTAGATCTTCTTCCCATTTTTGACTGGGTTGTCTGTTTTTTTGATATTGAGCTGCAAAAACAGAACTACCATACGATCCAGCAATCCCACTCCTGGGCATATATATGGAGAATACCATAATTCAAAAAGATACATGCATCCCATTGTTCACTGCAGCACTATTTACAAAAGCCAAGACATAGAAGCAACCTGAATGTCATCAGCAAAGGAATGGATAAAGATGTGGTACATGTATACAATGGAATATTACTCAACCATTAAAAGAATGAAATAATGCCCTTTGGAGCAACATGGGTAGACCTAGAGATTATCATACTAAGTCAAGTCAGTCAGACAAAAACAAATATCATATGATATCACTCATATGTGAAATTTAATTAAAAAAATGATACAAATGAACCTATTTACAAAATAGAAACAGACTTACAGATACCAAAAACAAACTTATGGTTACCAAAGGGGAAAAGTGGGACAGGAAGGCTAAATCAGGAGCTTGGGATGATATAAGATAGATAGCCAACAAGGACCTACTGTATAGCACAAGGAATTCTACTCAATATTCTGTGATAACCTATATGAGAAAAGAATCTAAAAAGGAATGAATATATTTATGTGCTTAACTGAATTACTTTGTGGAACTAACACAGCATTGTAAATCAACTATACTCCAATAAAATTTAAAAAAAAGATGAGAGGATCTACAAGACATTCTTGACATAAGAGTTTACGTTGTGGGTTTTCAAACTGTGTTCTTCAGTACCTGGGGATTTTGTGGAAGATCTTCAGAGGTCACCAAGGTAATATGAGGGGGACACCAAGAGAACAAGTGGGCGTGTCTCTTTCCTTGCCCCCTCCTATAAACTAATAATAGTTGACTTTAAAAAAAGTGACCCTGTGGACTGTAGCCCGCCAGACTCCTCTGTCCATGGGATTCTCCAGGCAAGAATACTGGAGTGAGTTGCCATGCCCTTCTCCAAGGGATCTTCCTGACCCAGGGATTGAACCTGGGTCTCCCACATTGCAGGCAGATTCCTTACCGTCTGAGCCACCAGGGAAGCCCATTAAAAGATGATAGTAATACTATTATCCTGCTATTACCATCTTTTAATAAACTGGGTTTTAACTTGAGTTTTTTTAAAGATATGAGTTTGATTTCCAAAAAATTATTTTGGTAACTGCTATTTAATCTCCCACATCCAGTGCCCAGTTAAAATGTAGATATTTTTAAGCAAAAACCTATTGAGCTCTCACTGTTTCAGGGGGTATTAGTTATCAGACAGCTAAGCCTTGAATGCAGTGTCTAATGGTTAGGGAGAGGGCTTCCCAGATGGCTCAGAGGTAAAGAACCTGCCTGCCAATGCAGGAGACGAGGGTTTGATCCCTGGATTGGGGAGATCCCCTAGAGAAGGGACTGGCAACCCACTCCAGTATTCTTGCCTGGAGAATCACATGGAGAGGAGCCTGCCGAGCTACAGTCCATGGGGTGGCAAAGAACTGGACATGACTGAGCACGCACTCACACAGAGGGTTTAGGGAGAGCAGGCTACAGGGATGAAACATTTTGTTATGGAGACCAGAGAAATAGATAAAACAAAGAGATGGAAGTGAGAATGATTAGAAGTGAGATTAAGGAGTATCAAAGACAAATTTGCCTGCTTCATGACTTCATCTATGATGGGCCCTGCCAATGATGCCAGACTTCAGGTTTTCCGAACTTAGAGATTTATCTCCTGTGTCTTGTTTAATTGATCACATTGATATTCTTTCAGCACCCTCAAGTGTATCAGAATGATAGCTCCTTCTTTGTCTCAGTGCAATCACATACATCTCAAAGTATTTTTGAAAGATTATGCCACTATGGGACCCCACAGACATAGCAACTGGGATATGTTGAATTCTTTTTTTTTTGCAAAACAATCCCCTTGTTAGTTTGAAAACTTCAGTGAAATAGGTTTTCATATGACATCCCATTTTCTAAAAAATAATTAAATATGCTGAATTCTTGTTCCCAGTTCTTTACTCTTTCCTGTATCCCCACTTTGTGTCACGTAACTCTGCATGTTTTTTCACTGAGTGAGGGATACGCTGCTGTGCTCCTTAACTTTGAGCTTGGCCACATGATGATGATGTGGGTGCAAACAACACTGTACTTGTTTCCTTTTTTTAGGCCACCCCCCCCCAGTTCTGCAGCATGTGGAATCTTGGTTCCCTGACCAGAGATTGAACCTGTGCCCTCTGCAGTGGAAGCATGGAGTCTTAACTACTGGACTGACTTCAAGTTAGGCCTCATGAGGCTTCGTGTGCTTCACTTACTGTTTGCACTTCTGTCATCATCATGAGAAGCCTGTGGTTCAGCTAGTCTGTTCATCTGAGAAGACTGAGAGGCACGTGAACCAGATTTGGATCCAACCTGCAGCTTTGAGCCATCGAGTTAAGTTCAGCTATGATGAGCGGAGCCACCCTAGTGAACATGCAGACATGCGAAAAAGAGTAGTTAGACTTGGATGTCACTGAGATTCTGTGACTGCTTATTATACAGCAAGAGCTGGCGTAGGTAAGATCTTGAGTTTTTTGACAGATCAGAAGTTGGGCAACTTCCCTGAAGATTCAGTATTCTCATCCATAAGACATATGTAATTATAACTATATCACAGTATTATAGACATGAAATAAAACAGTATATGTATCAATAAAATACTATGTACAATGTCTCATTATTATCTTATCAAAAGATAGGATGATACTTGGGGACTCAGGGATGCAGGGGAGTAAGAGACATGCATTTATTTCAAGATGGATATTCAATGTTAGAACATACAGTGGTTGAAAAAAAGGCATTTATTCTGAAACTTGGGGCAAATAAATTCTTCCTCTTTAGTTTAACGATTGTTAAACTGCACAAATTTACTACTTGGGTAGATGAATAATGAGCTTGAAATAGTTTTCTTTTAAAGGAAAATAAAAACATGACTTTACCAACATCACTTGGTGTATAAAGTGCTATTAGTCACATGCAGTAGTTAGCACATTTGATTTGTTTGTGACCAAGAGTTCAGGTGAATACATTTGAGATTTATTTTGTAATTTTCAACATGCCAATATAAAACAGCTTTTTTTTTGCCCCTTCATTGCCATCAGGTCAGAATAAATTGACTCTTGATGCAAAGTTGTAGCCAGGGGTTGAAATGTACCTGTGACTAATGGTCAAAGTGTTGATTAGCTGCAGCCCCCACCCCCCTGTTCTTGTACAAGAATAAAAGACAACTCCTAATGAATAAATACATTTGGTAAAGTATATTTCTAATTCTTTGGGTCTTCAAATATAAAACCGTAATATATTATTGCCTAACCAATTAGCAAGTCAGTTAGTTCAGCCAGCTTTTAGCATCCCAGTTCACATTTTCCAGCAGGGATTTAGAATGGATACAAAATGCTTGGAGGGGAGGTGCCCACCTTCCTTCCTGAGGCAGTTTACCTTGATGAACTTCCACTCCCACAATAAAGCCAAAATGGGCTAGATTTGTCTTTGTTTTCGTTCAGTTTGGTGCTTTGCTGATAAAACTAGTAAAAAATGCTTAGGACTCATTTTTTTCTCCCCTCTGAAACATACACATTGTGTATACAGTGTGGGTCCATCATTGTATTCATTTGGATGCTTCCAAAAGCTGTCCCTGAGACAATGGTTTGGGTGCATGCAATTTATTGTATGGTGGCCCCAGGAAGCATGGTGAGGAAGTTAGGAAAAGCAAGAACATAAAAGGAACATTCCTGAGCAAGTTACTGCTGTGGGAAACTGGAGTTCAATCTTGCTGGGAGAAACCATGTAGAACACAACTCAGAATTGTCCCACTGATGGCTTAGCAAGCCAAGGTATTCATTCCTTTGTGCCCCGACCTCTTGCCTGAAAGGGGCTCATGGGGGTGTTAACTTCCAGGCATTTCCGGCAGGCAGGACTTATTTCTGCTGACAGAAATAGATCTCAGGCAGAGAGAAGGCATGTATTGTAAAACTATCCATCTTGCAGGTGACCCCCGAGGTCAACAGAAGGAACGTGGGTGAAATTGTCAAGAGCATCCACTATAGGCACTAAAGGGAAAGTTGGTAAGAAAAAAACCAGTTTCTCATGTTACATGTATGTCAAATGTAAAATATTTTGGTTTTAAACAACGAGTTTAAAGAAGGAAATACTGGCATTGTCCTGGTCTATTTCCATAAGGGTTTTTTCATTTTCTAAATTAAACTCTTTTGTCCCTATTGGTAGGGGAAATAGAGTTATAAGGCAGAGACTCAGATTTTTTTTTTCTCACAGCCAAAAGTCAAATGAGAAAAATTCATTTTATCTTCAAGAACAAAGATTTAATAAGGTTTGCTTTTTAATTTTGTTTTTATTTTCCCCCTACTTAACTTAGCTTCCCTGCCTTGTTGTTGTTCAGTTGCTCAGTCGTGTCCAACTCTTTGTGACCCCAGGGTCCCTGCCTTAACTTTAGGGAGTGTGTTGCTAATTCTCACCACAAGATGTCACTATTTTACCAGTCTTAACATTGAAAATTTTCTCTGCAATCATTTAAATCTACTTCTCTGATGTTTCAATAGCAAACACATCCACAGAAATCGTCAATGTTTTTCTGGTTAGACAAATTTAGAAAATTTCAGTTGAATAAAGATCAAATCACAAATGATCTGGTCATCTCCCACAGAATCTAGAGCCTTCCAGGGACTTTGAAATAATTACATCCCACTTCCATTGCTTGCAATAAACACATTGGGCAGATATGATTATCATGGTTAAATAAAACATTTTGCTTTTCATTACTTGCTTCATTCTATGCTTTTAAGATTTATGAAGCTATATTTTAATTCAACAGTTCTCAAATGTGACAAAATACAACCTCAGATAATATGTTTCTGGAAAATTCCTTTAGAATTTCAATTTAGCTACAAGGGGAACTCTTATGAAATCTGGATGAGGAACACACCACATGCTCATTGCAAAGAAGCTTCATAAAATAATTATGCTTCTAGGCAGAGGCTGGACTCCACAAATGTGCAGTGACTTCATGGGGGGTGGCACTCAGATTTATAGTCCATCTCCATGGAGTTTTCATGCAGAATTTATTCTTGATAGATGTTTTATATTTCCCATACTTATAGGGACAAAGGAGTTTAATGTGGTGTATAAAAGTCCCCTTATGGAAAAAGACTAGGGTCTTGCAAAAATTAGACTCAATGACCTTATTGTTTATAACAAATACTTTCCCTTCAAAATGCATGTAACATGGGGCACCTATTCGCTTCTTTTTCTTGCTCAACAAAGGGAAAATCTTGTAGGATAAGACAGCGAAATGTGCCTTGGTGGTTTCCATGAGCCAGTATGATAATGAATGGTTTGTGGGCATCAAGCCGTGCCTAGATGCTGTGTTTCTGTCATTCCCTGACTGTGTACATTTGCCTAGTTTTTTTAAAACCTCTCTTCAAGTCTTATTTTCTTCGTCTGATAAACGTATATGTTTAGTAATAATCCTTCCATGTACTTAGTCGCTCAGTCATATCCAACTCTTTGTGACCCCATGGACTGTAGCCAGCCAGGCTCCTCTATCCATAGGGATTCTCCAGGCAAGAATATTGGAGTGGGTTACCATGCCCTCCTCTAAGAGATCTTCCCAATCCAGGGATCGAACCCAGGTCTCCCACATTACAGGCAGATTCTTTACCATCTGAACCACCAGGGAAGTCACTGAGGCAAGAATACTGGAGTGGGTTGCCATGACCTTCACCAGGGCATCTTCCCAACCCAGGGATCAAATCTGTGTCTCTTACATCTCCTGCACTGGCAGGTGGATTCTTTATCATTAGCACCACCTGGAAACCCCTAATCCTTCCATAGTAGTTTGAAATTAGAAATTCTATTAGTATCCTATTGCTATTGTCATCAACGACCATATATTTAGAGACTTAAGACAATACAAACTTACTCTCTTACAGTTTTGGAGACCAGAAGTCCAAAATCAGTCTCACTGGGCTAAGGTCAAGGTGTCAGCAGGTCTGCTTCTTTCTGGAGGTTCTAGGAGAGAATCTGTTCTTTGCTTCTTTCAGTTTCTACAGTGTGCCAGAATTCACTGCTTTCTCTGGTTCATTGATTTATCTTCAAGCAGCACAGCATCTTCAAATCTCTCCCTGACTGAATCTTCACGTTTCCTTACATAAGAATAAGGACTCTTAATAAGGACTCTCATACACTACCATGTGTAAAATCGGTAACTAGTGGGAAGCTGCTGTATCGCACAGGGAGCTCAACTCAGTGCTCTGTGATGATCTGGGGGCGGGGGTGAGAAGGGAGGCTCAAGAGGGAGGGGACATATGTATACATATGGCTGATTTACACTGTTGTATAGAAGAAACTAACACAACTTTGTAAAGCAATTATATTGCAATAAATTGTTTTTTAACGAATAAGGATTCTTGATATCATTGGACCCAGCAGATAAGCCAGGCTAATCTCTCCATCTCAAGATCCTAAATTTAATCAAATCTGCAAAATTCCCTTTGCCATATAAGTAGCATTCACAGGTTGTAGGAATGAGGACCTGAGGGAGCCATGATGCAGCCAACCACAGAAATGCTGTATGTAAAGGCCCCACCAATAAACAGAAACATGGTTATTATCATTGGCCATGAGATGTTAATTTAGCAGTCAGTCAGGTGCTGTGTCAGTGAATTACTCAATGATAAAATGACATTTTTCACATTCTGGGTATAGTGAAAGGACACAGGCATTTACTTTTTAATATCTACTCAGGCAAGAGGTCGATTTATAAGAAAACTAAAGCTATTTAAGTCAGTCTTCAAATACAGTGTATAGAATGAGTTGTGTATTTCCTCCATTGAATTGAATCATTTTCATTTTCTTTTTGCTATTACAATAAGAGGAAGTCAGCGTATTTTTAGAGATCAACATCTGACTTACTGGTCAGCAAAAATCCTGGGTCTTTATGTGGCTCTCTCGTTCTTCAAATCAGACTGGAAAAAAAGCTATACAGGGCATCGGGTGTCTGTGACATGATTTCATAAGGAACAATCGTTTGTGACTCTATGGAGGAAAAATCAAAAAAAGATATACAGTTTCATCTCATTATTTTCATTTCCTATTTGTCATATCTTGTTGACATTTTCTGTGTTATCTACCCTTGAACATACTTGAAGCTATTATTTAAAAAAAATAAAGGACAACATTTTGTCAGCACTCCAACTTATGTGGAATAATTATATTGAAGAGACTATCATTTGAATACTTCAGTTTTGTACTGAGTTTAAATTACACATTTAGTCAATATGCAATTAATTGAAGTAGAGACACCTGCAAACTAATGCCATCAAATCAAGTGTGTAAGGAGAATGTACACTTAATGTGAAGTGGCCTATCTTCCTACATTCACCTATTATATATTTAAGATGGCAGAAGAATTAAATACTGCTCAATTAAGAACAAGCCACTTAATGGATTGGAGCCTTTGGGAGATACAGGCCAGGAAATTAATTTCAGGTGGGTGAGCATGGCATATTCTTGTGTTTTGTGAAAGACATTGCCACAAAAATTTTCCATCCACGCACTTTTCATTAATTGTGTTTAACAACAACTAGTTATCAAGCTCCCTATACCAGTGGTCTTTAATATTGAATTTAAAAAATTGGGACTCAGTGAAGACCCACAAATCCCCTGAAATTGTGTAAGAAATTTTGTGTGTGTGTGTGTATGTATACACTTTTTGTGCTGTGGCTGAATGTACTAATGGAGAGCCAATATCCTTTCTCCCCTTATTCTTGTGTAAATACAGATTTTATTCCATCTGGAAGGTGCTTGGCCAAATAGTGCATGTGCTAATTTCCCCATTGTCTTCTAGGTTAAGACTGTCCACTGAGAATTAAGTGCAGGTTCTTGGTAAGACTTTGAGTCACCTCAAGAATGATCAGACAGCAGGCATGTGTTCTTTGTCCTTTTACCTCTCCATTTGTCTTCCTTTTCACTACTTGGAATGCCGATGTGATGGCTGGCACTCTAGCAGTCACTTTGGGACTTTTAAAATATCAACTAATTACATTATTTTTAATATTCTTGTACTGAGGTAAAATTTATGTACAATGAAACATTCAGACCTTATGGATATTCTTCAGTAAGTTTAGGCAAATACATATCAAGACCTATAGTATTCCCATCACTCTGAAAAGATCCCTCGTGCTCTGCAGTCAATCTCAACATTTCACCTAAGAACTGCTAATCTGATTTCTGTTTTCATATGTTAATCTCGTCTGTTTAGAATTTCATATAAAGGGTCATACACTATGTGCTCTTTAGTTCACCTGGTTTCCTACACTTAGCATATTTTTGACATCCATTCATATTGTTGCATGTATCAGTAGTTATCTCAGTCAGTTGGACTATCATAGCAAAAATACCATAGACTGGGTAGCTTAAAAAACAAATATTACTCTCTCACAGATCTGGAGGCTGGGAAATCCAACCTAAGATCAAGGTGCTGGTAGATTTGGTATCTGGTGAGAAACCTCTTCCTAAATTATAGACCGCTGTCTTCTTGCTGTACGTGGCCAAGACAGGACATCTCTCCTCTGTCTCTTCTTATAAGGACACTGAGGACACTAATCCTACTTAGGAGGACTCTAACCATGACCGGACTATGTTCCAAGGGCCCCAGCACCAAGAACCATCACACTGAGGATTAGTGCTTCAACAGATGAATTATGGGGGGATAACAAACACTTGGTCCATAGCAGTAGTTCATTCTTTTTTGTTTTATTGCTGAGTACTATTTCGTGTTATGAACAGAACATGGTTTCTTCATCGATTCTCCTACTGATAAATATCTAGCTGTTTCCAGTTCTTGGCTTTTATGAACAAAGCTGCTATGCACATGCATATACAGGTCTTTATGTGGACATATGGTTTCACTTCTCTTGGATAAATAATAGGGGCATAATTACTAGGTAATAGGGTAGATATATCTTTATCTAAAAACTGCTAAAGAGTTTTCCACAGTAACTATAAAATTTTACACTTCCATCAGCAGTGTCCTTGCTAACATTTGGTGTTGTCAATTTTTTTAAAAATGTCAATCATTCTAGTGAGTGTGTACTATCTGATTTTTTAATTTGTGATCCTTAAGGATTATAGATACAGAACAGGTTTTCATGTGATTATTGGACATCGCATTTTAATGCAATATTGGAGTAGAGGGTGAGACCTTCAAGGGACAGACTGTAACAACAACAGTTACTCATTTAAATGGCTTTTAAAGACAATGGATATTGGTAATCCTTTAATAGGGTTTGCAAACTTTGAGGAAGAATTGAAATGCTCTGGAGAATACTGGGCCCTTTGAAAGATTTGTGGTTGAAAGGGAGAGAGAGAGAAGAGAGTTAGGGCTCCTGGAGGCCAGAAACAGACTTTGGGATAAAACAATGAGAATTTCAGTGGAGGCTTTGAGTTTTTTATGAAGTGTGTAGTGTCAGTGAACACTCTTCTATTCATCATACAATTTCAGGAAAAACCTACATTATTTACTTAGGCAGGAGTGGGAAAACTACTATTAGCACACTAAATCTGGGATGCCACCATTTCTTTGTGCCTGAGTACAATTTTATTGGCACACAGCCACACATTCATTTCTATATTGTCTGTGGCTGCTTTCATGT
Source organism: Okapia johnstoni (assembly GCA_024291935.2). NCBI lineage: Eukaryota > Metazoa > Chordata > Mammalia > Artiodactyla > Giraffidae > Okapia > Okapia johnstoni. Next base: position 24,634,999 of record CM044305.1, on the reverse strand, counting down.
GACCATGGCAGAGCTGAATAGCTGCAACAGAGATCAATAGAGCCTGCAAAATTGAAAATGTTTGGTATCTGGCCCTTTTCAGAAAAAAAGTGTCAACCCCTGTACCACTATGGGGGTAGGTGAGGGGAACTACAATGAGGTGATTAGTACTGGGTCAATGTGGGAGAGGGGTAAGATTTTGGAGGCTGGATCCACTATTTCCAAGCCTAAGGAAGAACATTTGTAGATTCTCCTGGCTTAGCAGCCAAGTATTTGAAAGTGCACCAAGAGACGTGGCCAGACAAGAAGAGTTATTGAGGTTCTTTTCTTTTTTTCTTTTTGCTACTATAATAGGTCGTATGTGACAATTTAGACTGACATAGTCCTTACCTCCCCAAGCTAGATGATACTGATGTGAAGGGACGTGAAAACATCACAAGGTCAACAGAATAAGAACGCTAAACAACAGCTAATACTGAAATACCTTTGCAAACCATCCAATTCCCTTTGTTCTGACTTCATGTTAACTAAGCAATGTAAAAAAAAATCCATGTTTTAACTCATGCACAGATTAAGGAGCAAACACAAAAATATGCTCTTTGACCAACTATAGTTCCCTCTATGAAATAAAATCAGTGACTTCCTGATTCAGATTGGTTTCACCTTCATTAGAGGTGTGTGTCTGTTTTCTTTGGGCACAATCACTCTTCAATAAGCTGACCAGTCAATACTGAAATATAAGAAAGGCTCCAACGGCTAGCAGAAAGACTGAAGCACTGGAGTCAAGGGGACAGGATTTGAAACTGCAAAGTTTACTAGTTCTGTGACTTGAACAAAGTGGTTTCACCTCTCTGAGCTTCCTGGTTTACTCCATTAAATGAAATAATATGCTGAAGCCCTTAACCTAGTGCCAGAATAGAATAAGCACTTTATAAACAAAGTTTCCTTTCTTTATCTTCTATGTGTAGGGCTGACAGATCATACTTTGAATAATGGTGCTCTGGGCTGAGGTGTGCCCTACTTCCCATTCATATGTTTAAATCTTTACCCCCAGTGTGTCTTTAGGAAGTAATTAGGTTTAGATGAAGTCATGAGGGTGGGGCCCTCATGGGATTAGTGACTTTATAAGAAGGAACATAAGAGAGCGTGTGCTCTGTGTGTATTACACAGAAGAGGTCACATGAGTGCATAGTGAGATGGATGCCACCTACAAGCACACAGAAGAGATCTCAGATTGAAACCTATGCTACCAACATCTTGATCATGAACTTCTCAGCCTCCAGAGCTATGAAAAAAATAAATGTCTGTTGTTTACAACACCCGGTCTGGTATATTGCAATGGAGCCCGACCTAAGACACACTGTAACCCAGTGAAGCCCAGTCTTGAAAACCTCTCCTGATTGCCACTTAGCTCCATCCCTTAGGATTATATGGTAGTCATTTAAGGAGTTATTTCGATAACTTGTACTTTTACATTATCTGAAAGAGGGAACACACACCAGCTATTCACTTTCTTGTCATTCTCTACTGACTCTGTGTTTTCTTTACCTTCAGAGATATTTTAAGCCATTAGGAGATATTTTAAATTTCAAAGGGTTGATGTGGGTCTGCTATGTTTGGGTAGAAAGCCTCAAACTATATTTTACTGAGAGTGCAACTAAAGATGAGAGTAGTGTCTGAACTAAGGATATAGTGGACCGAGAACATTATGTGGGCTTTTTTTAAAAATAGATTTTATTTTTTAAGAGAAACTTTAGGTTCACAGTAGTACTGGGCACAAGAGATTTGCCATACACCTTTGCCACTGCACAGGCATAACCTCCCCCGTTATCAGCATCTTACACTGTAGTTGGTACCTTTGTTGTAACTGATGAACCTACACTGACATGTCATTATCACTCAAAGTCCACAGTTTACATTAAGGTTCACTCGTGGTGTTGTATATTCTAAGAATTTGGACAAACATGTAATGGCATGGATCCACCACGATCATACCCAGTAGTTACACTGCTCTAGAAACCCTCTGTGCTCTGCCTCTTCATCCCTCTGGGACCTGACATTGGGGAAGTTTAGGGATGCTAAGTCAGAATCAGATTGACAAAATGTCTGATTGCAAAGCTCAAAGTCCCTAGTAACTATATGCTGTTGTTTTGTCAATAAACACTATCCTGGGCAGGAGCCAGGTCAAGAAATTTCAGGTACACTTGTTGGAATACGGGCTTCTGAAATTTCAGTGTCAGCTGCGAATATTTTCCACTTTTGCCATTTAGTGTTTACATTCAATGAAAAAGCACTGTTTAGATTTTTTTTTTGCTCCTTCCCCCCCCTTTATATTGAATCAGAGACTAGATCTAACACTGATGCCTGGTCATGATAGAAGGTAACTGCTGCTGCTGCTGCTAAGTCGCTTCAGTCGTGTCCGACTCTATGTGACCCCTTGGACAGCAGCCCACCAGGCTCCCCCGTCCCTGGGATTCTCCAGGCAAGAACACTGAAGTGGATTGCCATTTCCTTCTCCAATGCATGAAAGGGAAAAGTGAAAGTGAAGTCACTCAGTCATGTCCAACTCCTAGCGACCCCATGGACTGCAGCCTACCAGGCTCCTCCGTCCATGGGATTTTCCAGGCAAGAGTACTGGAGTGGGTTGCCATTGCCTTCTTCGAGAAGATAACTGAGATAAGTCTAAAAGTTGCCTACAAAACCATGATTATTTAGTCAGTGAGTTATGTGGGATCATGCTTTTCATTCAAACCTATATACATCTATCATACAAATTACACAGAGGTTTATTCTTGTAAAAGAATTCTATGAAGTACAAGAAGGTAGTTATGTTAGAATATGCTTTCTCCATTTCACTCCTACTGTGCACCAAAATTTTTTTTAAATATTTATTTGCTTAATATAGTGTACAAACTGACAACACAGTGGAGTGGAGGAAAATGCTATAAATATTGTCAGCCTTCAGGAGAACTTAAAGTTTCCCTGAAAAGCTTAGGAAACTGACTGTAATTCCACCCATTGATTATAGACTCTATGAAGGCAAAGATTTTGCCCTGTTCAGTTGTTCATGGATCTATCCAAGTTGTCTGGAGCAATGTTTGCAAAGGGTGACTACTCAGTAAATACCTGTAAATGAAGGAATGGATGATGAAAGAAAGTATATATATTTCTTTGGAAATAAACATTTTGCCTAACATTAAACACCAGAAAAAAATTTAGGTTTTTTTTTTCTGTGTTTTCTTTAAGGCATTGAATGTACAAATTAATGCCTTTCATATGGCAAGAAGCTTCCTTTTGGCCACTGTCATATAAAATCATGTTCAACAGTAATCCAAGAAAGGATACATTAAAACATTTTATTGCATTGAACATAAATCTAGAAAAATGAGCAAGGCTGGCTTCATGGGCATGCGGCCTATACAGCTGCACAGGGCCCCATGTTTAGAAGGGTTTGGTTTAATGCTCTACTGTTGCCATCTTGAAGTTGTTAAAATTTCCGAACAAGAGGTTTTTACAGCTTCATTTTACATTGGACCTTACTCTGTCCATGGGATTTCCCAGTCAAGAATACTGGAGTGGTTTGCCATTTCCTTCTCCAGGGGATCTTCCTTGACCTAAGGATCGAACTCACGTCTCCTGCATTAGCAGGTGGCTTCTTTACCACTGAGCCACCAAGGAAGCCCACAAATTATGTAGCTAGTCACAGAACTGAACTGATCTATTACAAGGCCATTAGGCACTAGCTAATTATTAAGAACAGAGTGAGAGGAGCTAAAGAAACGTAAATGAAAATTTTCAGTCCTATAACTTGTTAAGAAAAACTGCAGTGTCCACATAAGATATCTCCAGATGATCTAGAAGTCACTAGGAACAGGCAAATTGTCCCACAGGATAGGAGGAAAGGAAACAAAAAAACTGACAACATTTTAGAAATCATAATATGACATGATGTCTTGCTTAGTGCCAACTGTGCCCTTATTCCCTAACCTTCTGCATTTAGGTTTATAAATTACAAGATAGACAAGGCAACATGAGTGATGTACTACATTTAGTGACGTATTACATTTTTTCCTCTCTTAGTAGATGAATGCTTACTCATTTCTTTTTGTGGGTCTCTCAGGCTTCAGACTACAGTGCAATGGGGGAGTTTAAAGAAGTATCTGATTGTAGATCCTCCTAATGTCTCACAAAAAAATAATTGGACGAATATTCACACATGATAACAACTAAAAAAAAATAGAGCTAAGAATACAGATGAATAGGTATGCTACTGCCAAAATCTGGGTGAAATTTCGCATAAAGCTGTGGTTTGTGAAACTGGGTAAAGAACTAAAAAATAGGCAGAACACAGAGAGAAGACAGGAAGATCTTTCATTTCTCTTGCATTGTAGTCTGGAGCCTGAGAGATCCAGGGTCTGTACCCATAAGAGAAGTGAATGGGCATTCATCTACTAAGAGGAAAAAAAAACATTTAACACATCACTAATGTTCCTTAGTCTGAGTTTTCAATTATCAGTTGTCTAAATTGCACTTAAGGCAAAAACAGCGAGTTATCAGTTCAAAATTGGACTTGGTGGGAATTCCCTGGTGGTCCAGTGTTTAGGACTCTGTGCTTCCATGACACGGGGCACGGGTTTGATTCTTCATCTAGAAACTAAGATCCCACAAGCTGCACAGTGTGGCCAAAAAAATAAATAAAAGATTTTAAAACATTTGGTCTTTGCACAGAATGCGTAAAATTGCTGAATGGAGATATCAGCTGTGCTAGCAAAGTGAACACTCTGTTATGAAAATGAAGGAGTCTGACTTGATTTTCTGCTTCAGATGGAAGGGCCATTTCAGAGTAAGTGAGAGCAGAGCCAGATTCTACAGAACCAGCTGGAAATATGGCAAAAGGTAGCTTCTTTTTGCCATTGCTATCTTTGTTATCATCATGATTTCATTCTCTGTCTTGTGATGACTTCAGAATTCTGAGCTTCATGCAGGTCTTGTGATATACCCCTAAATTGCAGGTGGTTCTGGGTTGGAGATAAGGCTGCCAATCCCTGAGACTAGGTGGACAACACATAAAATGTTTTGACCAAGGAGGCCAATGACTTATGGTGGTGTGACTTCAAATTTAAGCCTGTTTCTTCATATATAAGGGCTTCCCAGGTGGCGTTAGTGGTAAAGAAACCACCTGCAGTGCAGGAGACCCAGGAGACTCAGGTTTGATCCCTGGGCCAGAGAGTACCCCTGGAGGAGGGCATGGTAACCCACTCTAGTATTCTTGCCTGGAGAATCCCATGGACAGAGGAACCTGGTGGGCTACAGTCCATGGGGCTGCAAAGAGTCAGACACGACTGAGTGAATGAGCACACACCCACACCTCATATATATAAATTAGAACAGCAGCAGCTGCCACATACTTTTGTTATAAGGATCATAGAAATAAAATATGCAAGCATGTATGTTTGTACATAAACTTTTGGTAGGAGAGGTAGTGCTGAATAAAACCAAATTTCCTTCCCAACTGACCTTTTCTAAACTACCATTTCTCATAGGGCCCTCCCCTGCATAACATTATATCTTATAAATATTTTTTGCAAAAATTAAAGCCAATATATTTAATTTTACTACTGACCAATTTCATACATTCTGGAAATTTCAATCAATATAATTTTCCATTTGTATTACATAACTTTTCCCGTGAATTTCACTTCTATCATTCTTGTATAGAAAGGCGGTATTACTCTGTGTTACCAGGATGGACTCAGGAGTCAGATTTCTTGGGTTCACATCCTAGCCCTGACACTTATTAATCATGCAATATTAAGTCCAATTTCGGTGCCAATTCTGACATGTTGTTTCTTCCTCCCACACCCAGCGATGCTCTGACACTAGCTGGGTGCCCTACAATTCAACTTAATTCTGATACTATTGAAACCAGGCAGGACCCTGTGGGTCTCCAGGACATGGAAGCCTTTCAAATGGTTGCAAATCAGGGAAGGGACGGAATACAGGAATAAGGGAGGAGCAGTCAGGAAACAATAGCACAGCCTTGGGGCAGGCTCCTGTGTTCCCCCTCAAGGGATACACAGAACAGTACCGTTAAATTCATCTGTAGAACTAAAACCTCCATTGAATGGAGGATGTTCCAGAGAGAAGGTCACAGTTTGATAACATAAATGCTCATCAGGAGACCATCTGAGGTCAGATGAAAGGAATACAGCTCCTCTCCCCAACCCTGATCCTTCTTATCAAACCGGTCCTTGAACTGCTGCTATAAAATTCCTCACCAAATTCCCCCAGGTGGGGACACACAGTTTTTCAGGGCACCAGCTGGCTGTGTCCAGCCCCCACCCCCGGCAAAGCAAGAAAGCTATTTTCACCTACTTCACCCAAAACTCTTGTCTCTGAGATTTGATTCAGCATCAGAGCACAGAGACTGAGCTTTCTGCATCATCCTCTACCGTCAGATTCCACAGGTTAAGGGCTCAGTCTTATAAGACTACTCACTCCCACTTCGGACACCAAACGAAAGTCCAGGTTGTCACCTGTGCTTCTGATCTGTCACATATAGACTGGAAGTTCCAACAACCCCCTCCGCTTGCTTTTGATTAATTTGCTAGTATGCTTCACACAACTCAGAAATATTTTACTTACTAGTGTGGAGCCCAGGCGGAGGTCATAGGGCAATAAATCCAGAATTAGGCAAGCTCCATGGCAACCATTGTCATGGGCCATCCTGTTTGTCATGAATCTGTGCCATCCTGTTTGTCATGAGCCATCCTGTCCCTAACCAGCCAGCTCCCATCTCCATATTAGGCAAAGTGGGCACCAAAAGACCCCCGACCAATGACTTAACACCATCCCTCCCCATAGGATAAGTTTCTTTGTCCTCAGACTATTAAAACTGGCCGCAAGCCGATGAAAGGGGTCGGCTCTCTTTGGTCTGCCAGGAAGTTGGCCTGCTGTCTTTGCAGGCCAGCCTTTTGCTCTCAATAAACTATTTCTTCTAAAATATTCTGTGTCTGGAAATTCTTTTCCAACCTGTGCTAGAACTGCCACAATAACTAGACTACTGGCCTATTATAAAAGAAGGTAACTCAGGAACAGCTAGATGGAAGATGTATATGGGGAAAGGGCTCAGAACTGCCATGTTCTCTGAGCATTCCTCTCCTCCCAACCAGGAAGCTCTCTAAACCCCTTTTATAAAGGCTTTATCACACAGGGATAGTTTATTAAACCATTCACCACTGGTTATTGAACTTTACCTAAAGTCCCTCTTCCCTCCTCAGAGGTCAGGGGGGTGAGACTGAAGAGTTCCAACTCCCCAGCCACAAGGCGGGTTCCCTTGACAACTAAACCTCTGTCAGAATTGCTTTCTAAAAGTCACCTGCTGCTGCTGCTGCTGCTAAGTTGCTTCAGTCGTGTCCAACTCTGTGCGACCCAACAGACGGCAGCCCACCAGGCACCTCTGTCCCTGGGATTCTCCAGGCAAGAATACTGGAGTGGGTTGCCATTTCCTTCTCCAATGCATGCATGCATGCTAAGTCGCTTCAGTCATGTCTGACTCTGTGCGACCCTATGGACAGCAGCCCACCAGGCTCCTCCATCTACGGGATTCTCCAGGCAAGAATACTGGAGTGGGTTGCCATTTCCTTCTCCAAAAGCCACCTCATTGACATAAATTCGGATGTGGTTGAAACAGGTTGGTTATGAGTATCAACAGACATTTATTGCTCTTATCACTTAGGAAATTCTTAGGGTTTTAGGAGCTCTGTGCCAGAAACAGGGACTTCAAATGAATTATCTGTTTCTTATTATAACTCACAATGTCGCATGAGTAAGTCACAACCTTCCTTTGCCTATGTGGATAATGGTTGTATCATCTTCACAGGTTTAATTGTGAGGTTATATGACCTGTGCTGTGCTTAGTCATGCCTGACTTTTTGTGACCCTATGGATTGTAGTCCGCCAGGCTCCTCTCCATGGAATTCCAGGCAAGAATATTCCAGGCAAGAATACTAGAGTGGGTAGCCGTTCCCTTCTCCAGGGGATCTTCCCGACCCAGGGAATGAACTCAGGTTTCCCACATTGCAGGCAGATTCTTTACCATCTGAGCCAGCAGGGAAGTTCAAGAATACTGGAGTGGGTAGCTTATCCCTTCTCCAGGGGATTTTTCCCGACCCAGGAATTGAACCAGGGTCTCCTGCATTGCAGGCGGATTCTTTACCAGTTGAGCTACCAGGCAAGCCCTTTATGAAATAACACCTTTAAGCTGTTACTTTTTTAGAGCAGTTTCAGGACTAGAGTAAGCTGTCAGTAAACAATAGCTTTTTTTTTTTTAAATAGTAGTGACTCAATAAGAAAACCCAAGTATGAAAGTTTCACTTTCTTATGAATGGTCTCTGTTCTTCATATATTAGTAAATTTGCTAGGTATTTATTTTTTTTAATATTTATTCATTCATTTGGCTGTGCCAGGTCTTAGTTGTGGCACACGGGATCTTTCGTTATGGTATTTGAACTCACAGTTGCGGCATACAAACCCTTAGCACGTGGGATCTAGTTCTCCAACCAGGGATCAAACCCCAGCCCCCTGCATTGGGAGAGAGGAGTCTTAGCCACCGGACCATTGGGGAAGTTCCTCCTAGGTATTAAAATCATCTAGTGTGGAATGGCATCACCAACCCTGGGTCACTTGGGGATAGTTTAATAAATAGATTTAAAAATGAGTAGACAGAATATAGGAAAACCACAGGGGCTGTGGAATAACCCAGGGCTAGTAATTACTGAATGCTGCTACCACCCCTAAGCCTTAACGTGTCAGGGGAGAGTACAGTTATGGGGACTTAGAAGCAGAGAAGGCAATGTGATGAGGAGAGAAGGATAACAGAAGTTCTAGCTTCTGGTGGAAGAAAGCGGCCAAGACAAGGTGACTCGGCAGAGAGGGAGCTGGGGACTAAATTCTTTCACCTTCCTCCCCTCCTTCTTCTCTCCTGCCAATATACCCCAGTAACAAAATTGAACCCCAAACTTGAGGGAAGAGAATCCCACTGACACAGTTCATCTAGGACAGCCTCGTGGGTTGCAGCAAGATGGAGAAAGGGGAAGAGTGGACATGGACACGTGGAAGGTGCCCAGTGCAACAATCATGTTAATTCTTAAAATCTGGCAGTTTCATAAAATCATATCCTATTTTTAAATGATTATTTCTTTAAAAATTTATTTTTTTATTTTTTGGCTGCACAGAATGTGAGATCTTAGTTCCCCAACCAGGGATCAAACCTGTGTCCCCTGCATTGGGAACATGAAGTCTTAACCAATGGACTGCCAGGGAAGTCCCTATATCTGATTTTTTTTTTTTTTTTAGGAATAAGCATATTCACTTTTTTTGGAAAGAAAATCTTTCATATGAGACCAATATCTATGGAAATGGGTAATATTTCTGTTATCTATGTATCTGTAGACTTGTGTTAAGTAACTGTATCTACTGGGGTAAGTCTCTTAGAGAAATTAGATTTCTTGGGGAAAACACTACTTTAAACCACAGCCACCCATCTCACATTTCCTGTCCTTGGCCACGAGAGGGATAAGGCTCAAGACTTGGTTGGTCTTAGTCCAGTCTATCTCCAAAAGTATAAAGTGTCCATAGGTATGGCTTATTGACAGGTGGATCAGCTGCATCATCTCTATAGATGAAGACCAATGAAACAGGCAAAATGATAAATGTACAACGTGATCTTTGAAAACTTGGATGTGCTTCAAACATCATATATACCAAAGGACCTCTATTCTTTATTGTGGCTTCTTCTTCACAAAGACACCCCTCATAGCTTCTCACACACCTTCTTTTGAACTTAAAAGGCATGATTATCATTTTAAAATGCAGTTCCCCACTCCTTTAGCAGGTTTTGGCACCAACTCATTTCCTATCAGGCACAGACTTAATAGAACCCTCCATCTCTTCTGCCAACAAAGATTATCCAGTGGGTGTTTCTCTGAGTTCACTGACAGCCTTCTTTCCTGGCATGGTCCCCTCCCTGCAACTAGATGGTGTTTCTGGTTTTCACTGCTCAGTTTCCTTTGGATCCCTGGGGTTCAGCTTGCAAACTGAAAAAGAAAATTTCCTCTCACTCACTCACTCAAACTCTCCCTCATTTCCAGACCTACTCAACTGTTTTGTCAACTTTTGGGAATCGATTAAAAAGATTACTCACTTTCTCTTTTTTCATATCTCTGATACAAGAATGGAACTCGAAACCTATAAACTTCTATTGAAAGTGCAGAAATCCCTCCCCTGCTCCCACTGAAAACTTATTTCCATATTTCTCTTTATCTGGTGGATTACTGTTGTTGTTTTATACCAGACTGTTGGGAGTTTAATGTTAAGTGCTTCATTAATAATGTTTTGTGCTTTAGACAAATTTGAAACAGATAAATCTTGACAGTGAAAAGGACTTATTTATTTTGTTCTTTGTGCTTAACATCACAGGGAACAGTTTAAAAACAGTTTTGTTTCTACTTCAAGATACAGAAAAGCAGTGCTTTACAAAACACAGCCACAGACAGAATTAATTAGTGGAAGTATAAAAAAGGGTTTTATGATTTAAAAATAAATGTTTGCTTCTAACAGTAATAAAAGGATAGAAATCACTATATTGAGAGAAGAGGAAAGAAGAAAACAAAAGCATACATTTTCCTGGAAGGATAGGGCAAACTCATGGGTGTGCTAACAAAAGAATCTGTACAGAAACTAATTAAAATAGAAAATGTCCAGTTTTGCCTTATTTGAAATGGATTTGTGAGTCCCATTTTGGCAATACTTGTCAGTAATTCGGTTTCCATTAGAAAACAACCTTGGCTGTTTTCTAGTCAGTCTGGTCCTCTGCAACATTATTATCCTAACTTAATTCATATATTGGGTTGGCTAAAAAGTTCATTCAGGTTTCTCAATAAGATGGCATGACAAACCCCGAATGAACTTTCTTGCCAATCCCAGTAAAAATAGTCTCTTCTAATATTCCCAACAGCCCTCCCTTCTGAAACCTTTCCTTTCCTCGACACATACAAAGCACTAGATGCAACCTTGAATCTAGTAGGGAACTTACATGGCATTAGTTCAACCTTATTCCAAATTGAAAACATTTCTGGGACATGGGCAAACAGTGTCTGCCTGAAGACTTTCAGTGAGGGGGACTCATTCTTTACCAGGTGTTCCATTTCATTTGTGTCTAATTGTTAGTCCTTGAATAGAGTAAAAATCTGCCTCTGTAACTTTCTAGCTACTGGTTCTAGGAAACAGCTGGAACATCACAGGTTGATTGCTTTTGCTTTCACAGGATATAACTCTTCAGACTTTGAAGAGCAACAACATGTTTCTCAAAGCCCCCCCCCCTTTATTTTTAAGGATACATACCTGTACTTCTCTCAGCTTTTCCTCCTGTAAAATGATTTCCAGCTCGTTCACCATCTTGGCTGCTTTCCTGGAGAATTATCTTAATATGTGGAGGTTCTTTAGATGGAGCATCTAGAAATACATGAAAGGTTTGGGTTATGCTCTTACCAGTACTATTAGGCTTCCTCATGATGATATTGATACTATATATCTATCCAGGTAGGCTAAAAATCGTATTTTTATTTTTTATTGGACATTCCAGTGTGAACATCAGTTGAACTCACGATTATTTAAACCCTAACATCTTTTTCAAATGACTTGCAACCAGATGTGGCCTTTCATTCTAAACTTGAAAAATAACAAATTTAGTACTGACATGCAGGACTTACTAACTACCTTTTTAAAAAATACTATGTTTGTTCCAACCCAATATTTTGGATTTTTATTATATCATCCAATGTATTAGTTTCAAACATTGTGACATCTTGAAATCTGAAAAGCATGCCTCTGACGGGCCCTTTATGTGGAAAGTATATCACTGGAGACTTGACTCTGGTAGAGATCAATATATTACTCATGTGTCAGTAATAATTTGGAAGATTTTAAATGTCTATAACTGAAAACAAACCAAAGTAGGCAAATCTCAGGACTCAGTTATTCAACTGGTACTGGTATTTCTGAGTGCCCATGATGTGTCAGGAACAGTATCAGGTATAGAAGACTATCAGAGTAACAGCTCATAATTTGTCCACATTCTCTGTATCTGTGCCTCTGTGTATTCTGAATCTGGGCGTGGCTGAAGGAAATCACCTTTGACCAATGGTCTAATAGAAAATGAGACACAAGCAAAGCCTTATCAACATCTGTGCATTCAAGCTTGCTCTCTCTTGCTGGTCCTAGAAACCTTGAACCTTCAGCATGTGAATAAATCCACCCTGGACTGCTGGAGATATGTGGCCCTGTCATCCTTGCCACTCTGGCCAGCAGTCCAACACCAACTGCTAGGCAGGTGAGTGAGGCCATGCTAGACAAAGTGGCCCCTAGGAAACCTGCTATCTAACCATGTGAACGAGACCAGCAGGACAACTGTTCAGGGGAGCCCAGCTCAAGTTTTCAAATCATGTAATCATAAGCTAGTAAGTGATGGCTGCTTTAATCTACCAACTTTGGGGGAGGCTTTTTACATAGCAAAAGCCATAGTGGAAAGTATATCAGCTTTCTGCTGTAGGTCCGAGTGGTTGCTGCCAAAAAGGTCAAGTTTAGGAAACCTGGGAAGGTGGGGCTGGTCTTGGCTGGTCGCTACTCCGGACGCAAAGCAGTCATCATGAAGAACATTGAAGATGGCACCTCAGACCAACCCTACAGCCATGCTCTGGTGAGTGGAATTGATAGCTATCCCTGCAAAGTGCCATGGGCAAGAAGAAAATCACCAAGAGGTCAAAGATCAAGTCTTTTGTGAAAGTTTATAATTATAATCACCTCATGCTCACAAGATATCCTGTGGATGTTCCCTTGGACAAAACTGTTGTCAACAAGGTTGTCTTCAGAGATCCTACTCTCAAATGCAAGGCCTGACAAGAGGCCACGGTCAAGTTTGAGGACAGATACAAGACTGGCAAGAACAAATGGTTCTTTCAGAGGCTTCTGTTTTAGGTCTCTTTCCGTCATTAAAAATACCAAAAAAAGAAAAAGAAAGAAAGTGTATCAGACAACAGTCCCTGGTCTCATGAAAAAGTTTTTAGTAAGATTCTCATTGGATATGGTAAGTTTTCCAACCTGTCATTACTACTCAGATCCATCCCCTTGTCTGTGTCTCTTATTCAGTTATTCCCATTAGACATGGCATGCTTTGTGGACTTGGCCATGTAACTTGCCTTGTCCTATGAAATGTGAGGGGAAGTAACAGCGCCTTAAGAGGTATCTGTGTTTTCACCCACCTTCTTGTGCTTCTGTCCCACGAGAAGAGGGAGGTGAAGGACACATGCAGCTCACCTGAACCCAATCTGCAGTGTGGCACCAAGGCCATCTGAGGCCAGCCTCGATCAGCTAACACTCAGCCAAACTGCAGATGTGTGAGCAAGGAGAAATCACTGTTGTTTTATGCCACTGAATTTCAGGGTGCTCTGTCATGCTGGATTTTGATGGCAAGATCTAACTGATAGTGTGGAGCTATTTAAAGATATTGCTAAGTCAATAGCACCATTTCAAGAAACAAAGCCACATAGTTTAGTAAATTATTGGCTGAATTTTATCTACAAATAAATTTTTATTTACATTATGGCAAACAAAAATAAGAGATACTCAACTGACAGAAATCATCAGTCACTGCAATATCTGGGAACTGAGTAGCAGCAGCAGCCTTTAATTTTTCAGTTGCTACACTTCTAGGACTAAAGGCTGTTTGGCCTTAAGCTTGGAAACCACTATGACTACTCTCACTGTTACTCAAGATAGTTCCTAGACACTTTCAGTACCACTTGATGTGTCTTTTTCCCCCTTTATTATGCCAAGGTAGAAGGTGACGATTAAAGTGTTAATAGCAGATGTAAACAAGATTTCCATTAGAGATATCTGCCTTCGTAGGGGCTTTCTTAACCATTAAAAGACCTCAGTACTCAAAGGAGTTATGCTACAAGAATGGTCTGGCATGGAGTGTGGTTTATGTTTTGGGACAGAACACTTTTTTTTTCTATTCAAGTCACAAAAACTTGAAGTGCTGTAATCCAGGCTGTATTTAACATTGGCCCTGCTGGTATACAAGAGAGTGTTTTTAAGTTTCAGATTTGCCAAGGTCTGATAATTTTTGGAAATCATAATAAAAACAAACAACTAGATGTTGCAGTAATATAAAATTGCTATAAAGGTTTTTTATTTGCCTACCCTTCAGTTTTTGTATTTAATCTTGTGACCAGGCAACAAACAATTCACAGCCTGGGAGCCACCTTGTGAGTAGCGCTGGAGTGAGAGACTGTGGGCAGGAGGGAATGATACAGACAAGCTCTGTTGAAATATTTCCTTGGCTATACCACAGCCATCTTGCTGTCTTAGACTAACAGAAAGTGGTAAGCACGAAGGTATCATTGTTTAGAGGATATCACTACTTTGTATAAGAATATTCAGTAATGAGAAAAAATGAAATTATGCAATTAACACCATCTTCTGGCAAACAATATGATTATAATTTTTTTAGTATAGTAATACATAAGAGGAGTGAATTAACTTGTCAAATATAAACTAAGAATTTACTATGTGCAAGACCCTGTCCTAAGAGCTAGGAATCCTCACTGTATAAAAGAGATGTGCCTTAGCCCTTATGAAGATTATGTTATAATAGAAGATCTCCAAAATGTAGAATCAGTTTTGAACAGACCCTACATTTTTTGTCCTCTTGCTGTTAGCACAAATTTTTGATAAACCTCATTAGCTTTATCACAATTAATTCTTGGCTTCTTTCTTTCACAACCATTTTTAAACTGTTCAGATGACTTGTATTAATTTCCTGACCTGAGGGTATAATTTTGGAGGACTGGTCATTTGCACTTTTCCAAGCAAATTTTTTTTAAAAAATTGAAGTTGCATTGTGAAGTTGTCTTTGATCACTTCTTTCATTTGTATTAACATGACCATGTCTCTGCCCAACCACTGAAAAAATGAGGAACAGGAAGAGGAAAAAGACTACTGATTTCAGAAGTATGTGCTTGAAAATGAAAATTACAAAACAGGAAGTTCAGCTTACCATTTTCAACATGCAAACATTTACCACAATAATTAATTTTAAGTATCAATTTACATCATGGATCTTGGGAGAATAAATTTATGAAATGAATTATGCTGAGAGCTGCTAATGGGTAATAAATTACAATGGAAATGTAAATGACCTGCTTCAACCATCAAGAGCATGGCAAAAACCTGCAAATTCCAGATTTCTCATTTACAAACAAGTTGACATGCTGGGTATTAATGCTGTGTAACTTGGAGCAAGTTATCTAAGTGCTCTGGGTTCCAAGTTTCCTTATCCGTATTTCTGCTTTATTGACTATGCCAAAGCCTTTGACTGTGTGGATCACAATAAACTGTGGAAAATTCTGAAAGAGATGGGAATACCAGACAACCTGACCTGCCTCTTGAGAAATCTGTATACAAGTCAGAAAGCAACAGTTAGAACTGGACATGGAACAACAGACTGGTTCCAAATAGGAAAAGGAGTACGTCAAGGCTGTATATTGTCACCCTGCTTATTTAACTTATAGGTAGAGTACATTATGAGAAATGCTGGGCTGGAGCAAGCACAAGCTGGAATCAAGATTGCCAGGAGAAATATCAATCACCTCAGATATGCAGATGATACCACCCTTATGGCAGAAAGTGAAGAAGAACTAAAGAGCCTCTTGATGAAAGTGAAAGAGGAGAGTGAAGAAGTTGGCTTAAAGCTCAGCATTCAGAAAACTAAGATCATGGCATCCGGTCCCATCACTTCATGGCAAATAGATGGGGAAACAGTGGAAACAGTGGCTGACTTTTTTTTTCTGGGCTCCAAAATCACTGCAGATAGTGATTGCAGCCATGAAATTAAAAGATGCTTACTCCTTGGAAGGAAAGTTATGACCAACCTAGATAGCATATTAAAAAGCAGAGACGTTACTTTGCCAACAAAGGTCCATCTAGTCAAGGCTATGGTTTTTCCAGTGGTCATGTATGGATGTGAGAGTTGGACTATAAGAAAGCTGAGCACTGAAGAATTGATGCTTTTGAACTGTGGTGTTGGAGAAGATTCTTGAGAATCCCTTGGACTGCAAGAAGATCCAACCAGTCCATCCTAAAGGAGATCAGTCCTGGGTGTTCATTGGAAGGACTGATGTTGAAGCTGAAACTCCAATACTTTGGCCACCTGATGTGAAGAGCTGATTCATTTGAAAAGACCCTGATGCTGGGAAAGATTGAGGGCAGGAGGAGAAGGGGACGAAAGAGGATGAGATGGTTGGATGGCATCACCGACTCGATGGACATGGGTTTGGGTGGACTCTGGGAGTTGGTGATGGACAGGGAGGCCTGGCATGCTACGGTTCATGGGGTCGCAAAGAGTTGGACACGACTGAGCAACTGAAAGGAAATAAAAAGTTCCTTTCATGCCGGTTGCTATGAGGATTACATGATATTCTATGTAAAACACTTAGCACAGTGTCTGCTCAATAAGTATTATTGATTACGGAGGGAACTGAGGCTATTGGGTGGACCTAGGTTTTTATATTTGATTTCTGAACATTTTTAGAAACAGCTGTCATAAACAAGTTCCTCTGTTGGTTGTCCAGGTACCAAGTGAACTAGGGTGACAATTTTTTAGATTCCTAAGGGAATGTCTATTTGGGCTTCTTAATTATTTCAACATAAAAGCATTTTTTTAAAAAAATCATAACTTCAGCATCCTACCAAATACCAGTAACAATCTTTTCAGAAGTTTAACAAAATAAAGAGTGGGTTCAAAGCACATGGTGGAAGATCAGCTAAGTTCCCAGAAGCAGATTCTAAAGGTCATGAGTTATTGGTCAGAGAAAGTAGACTCCTCTGCTTATTACAAGAGCAGAGTGTTCTCTGAAGATATTTCCTCCCAAGCTGTTCAGCAATTTCCTGCCCCTTGACTGTCTACAATCTGCTGTTTCAAACATGGCTTAGCAGGGTCACCCTGGTACCCAAACCTGTCATCTGAATGGCTCACATCCTAGAAGAGACTGTTCCTTCTTGGCACTGACTAAAATAACTGGATGAGTGTTTCCCTCTCTTTCAAAATGTCACACAATCTTTACTTCTGGAGAGCTTTGAGCTCTAAAAGCCTCACCCTCTGGAACACTGCTCTGAACACAGGATTCTGCTTATTTTAATAAAAATGTTCTAGCTACCATTAGCTACTCATTTAGAAATAAGGCTATTACATCATTCCCAGAAACAAATATATTCTGGCGGATAACATCGTATGTAAAGATCATAGTTATCTGATATCAGCATTATCAATTTAAAACTAAATGCACAAGCTGTTTTTTTAACAGTAGTTTAAAAAAGTTTGTTTCCTTTTATCCCTTGAATTTTTATTCCATTTCTATGACACAATTTTGTTTCATATTTCTCTATTGCAAATATATATATATATATATATATATATATATATATATAAATCATAACTAATTCTTAAAAATTCCCATGATCACTAATCTTTGGGTTGAAAAAATTCTTTATTGGATTATCTGTCAGTTATTATTAAAAACACAGTTAATCAAAATGCTAGAAATATAATACACAATTTGATAAATAAGGAGTAAACATTAAAAGTAAATATTTACTACAAGTGCATTCCTTGATTAAATGACGAGGGTTTTTTTCCTAATTAATTTTTATTTCTGGATGAACATTAATTACACAAAGACAGAATTCAACATCTATTCCCATTGTCTGCTCTTCTAGGTATAAGTACTGATAAACCTGCATGTAAAGAAGAACACGGGAATAGAAGGAATTTTGTTAAAGGTAAAACATTTAATTCTTTTAACTCTTTCTGAATTATATGCCAAATACGAGGTATCATCAAAAGTAAATGTTAATGATCTATTAGCTGACAACTAAGTTAGGTACTTCAATTTTGTTAAAAGCAAAAAACCAGAAACCACCTGTCATGCTAAAGGATTAGTTACCTAGTCATCTGATTCATGTATTTTCCCAAGAGTGATGCTATTAATAATATTTCTCATCTTTATTTCACTCCAGATATTTTAATACTCTGAGGAACACTTATCATAGTAATATTTAGAACGTGGGAGAAACAAACTGATAAAGAATTGCAATGCTGCAAAGGCAGGCTGAAAACAGCCCAGTGTTATCAGTTTTAGGTAAGTGTACATACGGAAGTTAGGATCTAGAAATATATTTTCTTTGAGTTCTTGATGGCTGTATACTCCTTGGAAAGGGTGTATTCCCAGTACAACCTAAACCCAGCATAAAGACAGTCATGCAGACAAAATGGCAGTGACCAAGTCTCCCTTTTAAAAAAAAAAAAAACTACACTTGTAATGTTTGAACTCAAGCTCACTGTACAAAATTCAGATGATACTGAAGTTTGCAGAGTCAAAAATGAAAATCCTCCTTCATGTTCCCTCACCCCTAATCCCCAGGGATAACCACTTTTCAGTACTTTTCTATGTAACCTTACAGACATTTTGGGTCATTTTCTTACATACACAGGTGAGGGTTTCGTTAAGACGGAGCTCTTGTGCTGGTTCTGTTAAGTAGCCCCTGAGGATAAGTGAATAGATTGCCCTTCCATTCCTCTGTTCCCCTGTAGGGGTCTATCTTTGGTTGACTGGCCTAGAAAGAGACCTTGAGATGAAGATTCACGTAAGTAATTTATTAAGGAACTGTTCCAGGGGAAATTGATAAGCTACCGAGGGAAAAGAGGGCAGAGAAGGGTAAGGAACTAAGCAGAAAATATCTTTTTTTGTTTTTGTAAACTGTGTATCTTGGAGCTGTCTCCATCCTACTACATACATGGCTATCTCATTCTTTTAAATAATTACACAGTTTTCTAGTATTCCATGATATAGATGTGCCATCACTTATTTAATCTTTCTAGTTTTTATTGATGTTCCTAAATAGGGAGACTCCAAATTTTTACTTTTGAAAGCAATTCACAAAACATATCTACTTCTTGGGGCACATATATGATGATGTTGTAGGAAATATTATTAGGAATGGAATTTTCTGGGTCCAGTTTATTTAAAATCTCACTAACTGCTACCAAGTTGCCCTTTTAAAAGACTGTAGGGCCTTTGTTGGAGGTCCAGTTGAGAGTGGGGTTAACACTCCCATGCTACCACCGCAGGGAACACAGGTCCCAACCCCGGTCAGGGAATGAAGATCCCACATGCCATGCAGTGCAGCCAAAAAGGCTGCAACAACATCACTCCACCAACATGTAAGAAAGTGTTCCTTTTCTTTACTACTTTTTACAAACTCTCAAATTATTAGTATTTACAATATTTTAGGGAAAGCCATACTATAACATCTTTGCACGAAATGTTCCCTTGGTATCTCTAATTTTCTTGAAGAGATCTCTAGTCTTTCCTATTCTATCGTTTTCCTCTATTCTTTGCACTGATCACTGAGGAAGGCTTTCTTATCTCTCCTTGGAACTCTGCATTCAGATGGGTATATCTTTCCTTTTATCCTTTGCTTTTCACTTCTCTTCTTTTCACAGCTATTTGTAAGGCCTCCTCAGACAGCCATTTTCCTTTTTTGTATTTCTTTTTCTTGGGGATGGTCTTGATCCCTGTCTCCTGTACAATGTCACGAACCTCCGTCCATAGTTCATCAGGCACTCTATCAGATCTAGTCCCTTAAATCTATTTCTCACTTCCACTGTATAATCATAAGGGATTTGATTTAGGTCTTACCTAAATCACTGCAGATGGTGACTGCAGCCATTAAATTAAAAGACGCTTACTCCTTGGAAGGAAAGTTATGACCGACCTAGACAGCATATTAAAAAGCAGAGACATTATTTTGTCAACAAAGGTAAGTCTGGTCAAGGCTATGGTTTTTCCAGTGGTCATGTATGGATGTGAGAGTTGGACTATAAAGAAGACTGAGCACCAAAGAATCGATGCTTTTGAACTGTGGTGTTGGAGAAGACTCTTGAGAGTCCCTTGGACTGCAAGGAGATCCAACCAGTCCATCCTAAAGGAGATCAGTCCTGGGTGTTCATTGGAAGGACTGATGTTGAAGCTGAAGCTCCAATACTTTGGCCACCTTATGCGAAGAGCTGACTCATTGGAAAAGACCCTGATGCTGGGAAAGATTGAGGGCAGGAGGAGGAGAAGTGGACGACAGAGGATGAGATGGTTGGATGGCATCACCGACTCAATGGACATGAGTTTGGGTAAACTCCGGGAGTTGGTGATGGACAGGGAGGCCTGGCATGCTGTGGTTCATGGGGTTGCAAAGAGTCGGACACAACTGAGTGACTGAACTGAACTGATACTATAACAACAGTCACAATGACTTGTGAGGTTATGCTTTTTTTGGTATACTTATTGGCCATTTAGATTTCTTTTATAAGCCATCTGTTTATGGCCTTTGCTGGGTTTTTTTTGCTACATATTTGTCATTTTCTTGCAGTTTTTAGGACTTTTAAAATATTATGGACAATTCTTCACCATTTTTAAAATATTTGAATATATTTTCCCTGAAAGTGAAAGTGTTAGTTGCTCAATCACGTCTGACTCTTTGTGATCCCATGGACTATATAGCCCACCAAGCTCCTCTGTCCATGGAACTCTCCAGGCAAGAATACTGGAGTGGGGAGCCATTCCCTTCCTCTGGGGATCTTCCTAACCCAGGAATTGATCTCGGGTCTCCTGCACTGTAGGCAGATTCTCTATCATCTGAGCCACCAGGGAAGCCCTATATTTCCCTTATCTTTTGCTTATCTTTCAAATTTGCTTCTGCTCTCTTTTGTGATAGTTTTCCTTTTTTACATGACAAATTTCATCAACTCCTTTTTAGCAGTTTCTGTGTTCACTGTAGGGAAGCCCTGGTTGTTCAGCAGTAAAGTAAGCGGGTTTGATCCCTGGGTCTGGAAGATGCCCTGGAGGAGGGCATGGCAACCCACTCCAATATTCTTGCCTGGAAAATCCCATGGTCAGAGGAGCCTGGCAGGCTACAGACCAAAGGGTCAAGAGTTGGACACAACTGAGAACACATGCATGTGTTCGAAGTATTATAGGTTTAAGAAAGTCTTGTATTTCTAGATGCCCAATTTAAATCTTTTCTAAAAACAAGAATGGCTGTTGGATTTTATAACCTTTTTAATACCTCTTAAAGAGGATCATATGTCTTTCCTCCTTTTTTCTTTTAATGTAGTATATTTCAGTGCTACACTTAATGTTGAATCTTTTTTATTCTCGGAGAAAATTCAGTAGATTCTTAATCTATTATTCTTTTAATACACTGATATGCTGTTTTAGTTATGTGTTTGCATCTATACTAATGTGAGTTTTCTCTCCTTCTATATGTGTGTGTAGGGGTACTTTGTATGAATTAGATATCTGCCATATACTAAGCTCTTAGAGTTGGGAAGATTTCCATGGACCAAACATACTACTTTGTTGAAGGCATTCTTAACCTCTTCCTGAAAGCCATGTTGGTTATTATTTAGCTCCGTTACAAGAATCTAGTTTAGAGTATTTCTCAGTCTTGTTTTTGTTGTTTAGTCGCTCAGTTGTGTCTGACTCCCTGCAACCCCATGGACTGTAGCCTGCCAGACTCCTCTGTCCATGGGATTTCCCAGTCAAGAATACTGGAGTAGGTTGCAAAACTCCGAATTAGAGCTTGAAGTACGGTGAATAAAGATTTCTGAGTGAAGGTGAGAGAAGAGAGAAATAGATATAGATACACTGGTAACGAAAAACGACCCTCCAATGTCATAATTTCTTGGACTTCCTAAAGGTATCCAAAATGGAGAAAAAACCAGCAATGAATCATAGTTTTGGGCCATTGGTTGTATGAATTAGGCACCTCACCCACTGTAGTAATGCCTAAGAGCAGTTTCTTTAATTGCATATTAATATTTTCAAATGCTCACAATTCTGGATCTGAATCACAAGAGAACATTTACATTATGTCCACTAGGAAAAGAAGAACACTTAAAGATTTACTTCAACGTGTTGAAAATATAACAAAAGGTGTGGTGTTTGCATGTTAATCTACCTAGGTTTTAAAATTTAAATATTAATCCTATCTACATTAACAGCTTTCTCTCAGGCTTAGCTGCACATCAGAATTTATTTCAGAAAATAGTCTTATATATGCGTTAGTATACTGTATTGGTGTTTTTCTTTCTGGCTTACTTCACTCTGTATTATAGGCTCCAGTTTCATCCACCTCATTAGAACTGATTCAAATGTATTCTTTTTAATGGCTGAGTAATATTCCATTGTGTACATGTACCACAGCTTTCTTATCCATTCATCTACTGATGGACATTTAGGTTGCTTCCATGTCCTGGCTATTATAAACAGTGCTGCGATGATGGCAAAACCAATACAATATTTTAAAGTAAAAAAAAAAAGAAAGAAAGAAAATAGTCTTGCCTAGGTCTTAACCTCTGAGATTTTTATGGGTAGCAGACAAGGGCAGGGCATCAGAGTGTTTTAAAAACTTCCCAGTGGTCTTCTCTGGTGTCTCAGAAGTAAAGAATCTGCCCACCAATGCAGGAGATAAAGGTTCAGTCCCTGACATGGGAAGATCCCATGTGCCACAGAGCAACTGAGCCCACGCATCACAACTATTGAGCCTGTACTCTAGAGCCAAAGAACCACAACTACTGAACCCATATGCTGCAACTAATGGAGCCTTTGTGCCCTAGAGCATGCTCCACAATACAAGAAGCCACTGCAATGAGAAGCCTGAGCATCGCAACTAGACAGAGCAGCTCTCGGCAACTAGAGAAAAGCCAACACAGCCATAAAGACCTAGCATAGCCCCAAATAAATAAATAAATATTTAAAAACAAAGAATAAAAGCTTCCTAGGTGATTCTAACATGAAGTCAAGACTGGAAGAACACTGTCATTTGAATAGACAAAGCAGTTCTCAACCTGCAGTGATTTTGCTCTTCCAGGGGATATTGGCAATGTTTGGAGACACTTTTGATTGTCACAGGTAGAGGGAGAAGGCTTCTGTTATTTAGTGAGTGGAGACTAGGGATGCTACTAAACATGCTATTGTGTTGGCCATAAAGTTCATTTGTGTTTTTCCGTATGCTGGTATGGAAAACATGAACGATCTTTTTGGCCAGCCCAATAAAATGTCTAGGACAGTCCTCAACAACAAAGAATGACCTGGTCCAAAGCGTCAGTAGTGCCCAGGTGAAACACTCTTGGCACAGACTTTGCTCACTCTTACTTTCCATGTACCACCATAATCTTGCTGATTCCACTGACTAATCACTGCTCCTAGGGAACATTTAATGCAAAGATGGGCTCAATAAAGGACAGAAATGGTATGGACCTAACAGTAGCAGAAGATATTAAGAAGAGGTGGCAAGAATACACAGAAGAATTGTACAAAAAAGATCTTCACAACCCAGATAATCACGATGGTGTGATCACTCACCTAGAGCCAGAGATCCTGGAATGTGAAGTCAAGTGAGCCTTAGAAAACATCACCATGAACAAAGCTAGTGGAGGTGATGGAATTGCAGTTGAGCTATTTCAAATCCTGAAAGATGATGCTGTAAAAGTGCTGCACTCAATATGCCAGCAAACCTGGAAAACTCAGCAGTAGCCACAGGACTGGAAAAGGTCAGTTTTCATTCCAGTCCCAAAGGCAGTGGCAAAGAATGCTCAAACTACTGCACAATTGCACTCATCTCACACGCTAGTAAAGTAATGCTCAAAATTCTCCAAGCCAGGCTTCAGCAATACGTGAACCATGAATGTCCAGATGTTCAAGCCGGTTTTAGAAAAGGCAGAGGAAACAGAGATCAAATTGCCAACATCCAATGGATCATCAAAAAAGCAAGAGAGTTCCAGAAAAACATCTATTTCTGCCTTATTGATTATGTCAAAGCCTTTGACTATGTGGATCACAATAAACTGTGGAAAATTCTGAAAGAGATGGGAATACCAGACCACCTGACCTGCCTCTTGAGTAACCTGTATGCAGGTCAGGAAGCAACAGTTAGAACTGGACATGGAACAACAGACTGGTTCCAAATAGGAAAAGGAGTACGTCAAGGCTGTATATTGTCACCCTGCTTATTTAACTTATATGCAGAGTACATCATGAGAAACGCTGGGCTGGAAGAAACACAAGCTAGAATCAAGATTGCTGGGAGAAATATCAGTAACCTCAGATATGCAGATGACACCACCCTTATGGCAGAAAGCGAAGAAGAACTAAAGAGCCTCTTGATGAAGGTGAAAGAGGAGAGTGAAAAAGTTGGCTTAAAGCTCAACATTCAGAAAACTAAGGTCACGGCATCTGGTCCCATCACTTCATGGGAAATAGATGGGGAAACAGTGGAAACAGTGGCTGACTTTATTTTTGGGGGGCTCCAAAATCACTGCATATGGTGATTGCAGCCATGAAATTAAGACACTTACTCCTTGGAAGGAAAGTTATGACCAACCTAGACAGCATATTTAAAAGCAGAGACATTACTTTGCCAACAAAGGTCCATCTAGTCAAGGCTATGGTTTTTCCAGTAGTCACGTATGGATGTGAGAGTTAGACTATAAAGAAAGCTGAGTGCAGAAGAATTGATGCTTTTGAACGGTGGTGTTGGAGAAGACTCTTGAGAGTCCCTTGGACTGCAAGGAGATCCATCCAGTCCATCCTAAAGGAGATCAGTCCTGGGTGTTCATTGGAAGGACTGATGTTGAAGCTGAAACTCCAATACTTTGGCCACCTTATGCGAAGAGTTGACTCATTGGAAAAGACCCTAAGGCTGGGTAGGATTGGGGGCAGGAGGAGAAGGGGACAACAGAGGATGAGATGGCTGGATGGCATCACTGACTCGATGGACATGGGTTTAGGTAGACTCCGGGAGTTGGTGATGGACAGGGAGGCCTGGCGTGCTGCGATTCATGGGGTCGCAAAGAGTCGGATACGACTGAGCGACTGAACTGAATCACTGCTCCAGTCAGACCATGGTGTTTCTATGCCCACTGCCACCATCTTAGTTCAGGTCAGCATCCTCTCACATTTTGATACCATGAGCATCTGATCTCCCTCCCTCCAGTCTTGCTGTCCTACATTACATTCTCAGCCTCATGGGCAAAGTGATCATTTTAAGACCATCTTATCATAATCCCTTACTGAAACACTTCAGTGGCTTGGGGCCACCCTCAAGGTGAAGCCCTAGCCTTGATAAGGGCACACAGAGCTGTACTGAGGTTGCTTCAGCTCACCTTTCAGAACCTCATCTCTCACCAGTTTTTTTTTCCCCAAATGCTAAACTCAAGACAGAACTAAATAGATCTGAATTCCTTCAAGGTCTTCTTCCACTCCTGAACTCTTTCTGCTATTTGGAAAGCCATTATTTTCTTCAGCCTGGGCAATGCTTTTCTCTCTTTTGGGTCTGGGTTTAGAGGCTATCTCCTATGGACAACCCTGACTGAATCTCCATTCTGGATTGAGTGGCCTTCCTAAGTCTTTCGATGTGAGTGTATGCTAAGTTGCTTCAGTCGTGTCCAACTCTTTGAGACCCCGTGTACATAGCCTGCCAGGCTCCTCTGTCCATGGGATGCTCTGGGCAAGAATACTGGAGTGGGTTGCCATGCCCACCTCAATAGAAGGTGGTTATTACTTCTGTCAGGAAAGTGACTGAGCACCCTTACTAGACCCAAAATTCCATGAAGGTAGAAATTGTCAACATTTTGAATCATTTCTGTATCTTTAGAGCCTTATACAATTCCTGGTTCATAGTCAGTTTTCAGTGTTTAAGTGTTAAATGTTTGTGTAATGAAGGAATGAATTACATATTTGATTTCTTAATGTTCTGAAAGAATGAAATATTATTCTCTTCACTTTATCTTTTTAAATGACAAGACTCTGCTTTCTTATAGGAGCATGATACTACACATTTGTAATAAAGCAAAACAGAATTTCTTCCTGAAAACAGTCACCATTTAAAGTAAACATTTTTAAGGTAACAACAAGCCAATAAAACTTTCAAAGTAGCAATTAACAAAAAGTGTTAACTGTGAGCCTACTCTGCAATAAGCTCTTCACTATGTTGTATATTTCAAAAGAATATTACAGAAGTCATTGCACAACACTTGGCACATACTAGGTGCTCATTAAAGGTTTGCTAAAGACCAGTCAAAAATGGATAAACTATGACTTTTAAACAAATAAATTTTCATGTGCAAGTTTTGAATCAAAATACTTTTTTTGAGAAATACTTCATATGTGAATTATTCTGGTGTTAATTGTTATATTTTATAAACGAAGATAAACATGCTATCAAAAGCACTGTTTGTCTTAACTTATGAGATATTACACCAGTGTTCACTTGAGGGTGCGGTTGGCTTCGCCCACAGAATCATGAGGTGAGAACACCCATATTAATGACAGAAGATGTCTGGTGGAGTGGGGTGGAAGGGCAGGTGGATGAAGACTGAGTTGGGAACTTGCTTCTAGTTCTTAACCTGTTTTTTTTTTCCCCTATATTATTACCTAACACATCTTTTAAAATTAAATTACATTTTGTTAAATTGTCATTTGATTATCATTTTAAGATATGCTATCCAAATCTTAAAAATGAAACTAAATAGTCTTATCAAATACATGAATATATAAACCATTTACCCTCTCATACATTCTGTTTCCCTATGGGCACATGAAATTATTCATACTGAGTTATCCACATCAGGAAGAGTTATATTAAAAAATGGATAACATATGTGAAAAGGGTTTAAAGTGACGAATACTAAGTTCAAAGATGATAGAAGTACAGAGAATCCCTTTCTTTGCACAAAGATGTGACCCCATGGACTGTGGCACGCCAGGCTTCTCTGTCCATCACCAACTCCCGGAGCTTGCTCAATCTCATGTCCATTGAGTCGGTGATGCCATCCAACCATCTCATCCTCTGTCGTCCCCTTCTCCGCCCACCTTCAATCTTTCCCAGCATCAGGGTCTTTTCTAATGAGTCAGCTCTTTGCATCAGGTAGCCAAAGTACTGGAGCTTCAGCTTCAGCATCAGTCCTTCCAGTGAATATTCAGGGTTGATTTCCTTTAGAATTGACTGGTTTGATCTTCTTGCTGTTCAATGGACTCTCAAGAGTCTTCAGTACCACAATTTGAAAGCAACAATACTTTGGCGCTCAGCCTTCCTTCTGGTCCAACTCTCACATCCGTATATGACTACTGGAAAAACCATAGCTGTGAATATGGGATACCTTTCCATTTATTTGCATCTTCTTAATTTCTTTCATCAATGTCTTGTAGTCTTCAGTGTAGGGATCCTTCACCTCTTTGGTTAAATTTATTCCTAAGTATTTTGTTGTTTTCAATGCTGTGGTAAATGGGACTGTTTTCTTTACTTCTTTTTCAGATAAAACAATGTCTTTTGCCATGAGTGTGTGATTCAATCCACCAGGCACACAAATCTCACACCATGATGCACACAGAGATTCTTAGAGCCATTGCCACTGTATGGAATAAGGAAGCTTCAAATAAATGTTACAGCAGTTTTGACTAGGCCTGTGGGGGAAATATGTCATTAAGTAATAATGATTGCTAATACCAGGTGCTTGGCACTGTTCTCAGCACTATACATATGTCATTTCATTTAATTGTCACACGAATCCTGTAAGATAGGTACTATTATTATTCCCATTTAACAGGTGAAGAAACTGAGGCAAAACAAGATTAAGAAACTTGCCCAAGGTCACACAGCTAGTAGTGATTAAGCCAGATTCAAACCCAGTCTGATGCCATCCTCTGTGTGCTTAATCTCTATTTCCTACTGCCTTCACAGTAAAAGTAACATGAACCCAAAGACAGCTATTTAATCAACATAAGGAAGGGCCATACTCAAAACATGGCTAACAGAAATATATGCTCTTAATATTAAGTGCTCTTAACATTTCAGTTGCTTAATAGCCATTTGAAAGGGGAAAAAAAGCAAGTTTTATCCTATACTGCCTCTCAGAAGCCCGAAGGAGTGCAATGCAGACCTAAAAATGACTGATGAAATTCTTATCATCCGGACTGCCCTGGTGGTGCAGAGAATAAGAATCCACTTGCCAATTCAGGGGTCATGGGCTTGATCCCTGGGCTAGGAAGATCCCCACATGCTGTGGAGTAACTAAGCCCATGAGCCACAACTACTGAAACCCATGTGTGCCTAGAGCCCGTGCTCCAGAACAAAAGAAGCCACCGCAATGAGAAGCCTGCACACAACTAGAGAGGAACTCCTGCTCTCCGCAACTAGAGAAAGTCTGTGCAGCAGTGAAGACCCAGCACAGCCAAAAATAAATACAGCAGTGCTTACGTGTCAAAAAAATGATGCTTTGTTTAAAAAAATTCCTATCATCCTGTAAGTGCAGAACCCATTCTATTATTAGTGAAACAGCTAACACCAAGAGTAGTGGCTAAGAAGGCATGAATGCTTACACAATTAAGTGAAAAATTGCTCTGAAGTAGGTAGAAGGAACCAATTCTAGTGTTAAGTCAAGAAACTGAGATTAATTGGAAGCCACACATTTTGACAGAATCTCAAATGATCTCATTTCCAAGACCTGAAATATTATTCTATGGATGATTAAACAGAGCTTGCACCTTCATCTTTAAGGCATGATTATTACCTTTTATTTGATTAGTATATATCAAGGACAAGATGCTTTTCATGTTGCTATGGAGCTGGGGTAGAAAACTTGCATACGTGTCTCCAGATTATCCAGTTCAATTCTTGACATTTTTTTCTTTCTGTTTCACTAATGCTCTTATGAGTAAATGTTCTCCAATGTGAGTTCTTGACTCACTTACTATTAGTAAAACATCATGCCATTCTTCCCCCTCTCTGGGAAGTTTGGCATGCAACTGCAGGAGAGTGCTGTTACTGTAGGAATAAACTTAAATGCCTTCTTATTGTTCTAAGAAAATATATCACTCACGAGCAGTATTTTTTGTTGGTGTATACACTATGCCCTTTAATGCTCTCCCATGTGTCCCAAGGGTGGAATCTTGGAAACTGCATTTCTCACACTCTTGTGAACAGGGCTTCAATTAGACCTCATCAGAGGGAAGCAACTGCATGATATTTGGACACTGAAAGAGAAGAGGAAGTAGTTCACAGCCATCTGGCTGTCCAGATCATCCTAGCTGAAGATGAGAACGCTGAGGGCCCCAGATCAACTGTTCATTGTCTTAGCCCACAAATAACCATTTCCACTCACAGCCCATTGTCCAGCTCTAGTCGGTTGTGGCTCTGTCCAGTTAGAAAGTGGCCAGGAAATAGAAGTGAAAACATGTGGTAAGAAATCCATATCGGTGCCACAGGGGTGGTACTTTATATATTGGAAAGATTTATATTTGGTTCCATCTGGATCACTATTGAGCCCCCAAAGAAGTAGAAGGGTGTGGGCTGGAATGCATGTGAGCTCTTGAATTGAACCAGTCTGGTAAGAAAAGCGAGTGAAAGGAATTAAGACTTCACAGGTAAGAAACAACAGGAAGGAGGACACCATGGCATGGGGAGCACATGAGCCAGGATGGTGTCTCAGTGCTCCAGGGAGATGCAAGAAGTCAATGAGAGTTGACTGGGAAGAAGCCAAAATGGGAGGAATGATTCTTGTGAATAAATCTTACCTGATGATCTGGACCAAGGGGAATATCTGTCAGTGTTCCTGATTTATGTGAGGTTGTTAAAGAAGATATGTTTAAAAAAAAAAAAAGAAGATATGTTTTTAAATGGCCATGATGAATTGAAACAATGATCCTTAAAGAATACATTTTTTTTTCCAAAAGGAGAGGCCTCTTTTTAACATTATAGAAGCTGATGACCGTTTTAGTAAACATTTGAGCAACATATAAGCATATGAGGCAGAAAGTGACAATCACCCACATAATCCTAACCCCAAGTAGAGCTATTGATAATGGATGTTATCTCCTGTATATATAAATAAATACATGGATATATAGATACTTATCTAAAAATAGACCATATATGCTGTTCTATGCTGCTGTGCTGTGCTCAGTCATGTCCAACTCTTTGCAACACTATGGATTGTAGCCCAGCAGGCATCTGTATCCATGGGATTTTCCAGGCAAGAATACTCGAGTAGGTTGTCATTTCCTACTCCAGGGGATCTTTCCGACCTAGGGATCGAACCCGAGTCTCTTGCATCTCCTGCATTGGCAGGCAGGTTCTTTACCATTGCACCACGTGGGAAGCCGCTATGCTGTTCTATAATCTATTTTAAAATATTACCTCTTTCCTTGCCATTATATATGGCTCCACCTAATGCTTTTCAAAGATGACAGGATATTATACTCTGTGGTGGTTTACTCGCTAAGTCATGTCTGACTCTTTGTGACCCCATGGACTGTAGCCTGCCAGGCTCCTCTGTGCATGGGATTTTCCAGGCAAGAATACTGGACTGGGTTGCCATTTCCTTCTCCAGGGGATCTTCCCAATCCAGGAATCGAACTCAGGTCTTCTGCACTGCAAGCAGATTCTTTATTGATTGAGCTACCAGGGAAGATGCCTATTATACTCTAAAGATTACCAAAATCAATTCAGCCAGTCTTCTGAAAACAGACAGGTGTCTTGTTCTCTTACTACTAAAGAAATACATTTCTGAATGTATACCTTTGTGTACATATGAAAGTTTATCCGGGCCTTTGTTCCACCAGAGCACTGTTCCCCGTGTCTTTCTCTCTCTCTCTCTGTCCCCTTCATGCAGCTCAGCCTCTTTTCTTCCTTCTTTCACTTTCTTATCAGTCGACTCTGTACCCTCAAGTTCAGGTCCATTAAAGGACCACAACAATTGGCGCGCCAGAACAGGGACTTGGGATACGGCAGGTTGGGCAGAGTGACCCTGGAAAGCTTATTGAAGCTGAAGGATCCAACGAACTCACATAGCTTCTTCTTCAGAAAATTGGACTCAAGGGGGCCCCCAGCCTTCAAAACAGAGACGAAACAACAAAAACCCCAGGAGGAAGAAATTCCAATACTGGCCTTGGCAGCTCTCAAGATCTCCAGGAAGCGCCGCCCTCAGCGACATCAACCTTATAACCTCCCCACTTGGGGACAAATAAAAACCCTTACTAATCGAGCCGAAAATTTGGTCTCTCAACAGGGAATGCCGCAGAATCCAGAAAACATTTTCCTAGCCACACTTAGCTTGGTCGCTTGTGCCATGCGCCTCAGGCAATTAATCATTCATACTCAACCCCCTTTTTTACTACAGGTGATATAATGGACGGAGAGAAGATCAATTGTTTCTACTAACGACTCAATACACATGCCTTCTCCCTAGAGCATTAAAGGGCCCTCACACCCTGAAGTAGAAAAAAAAAACTAATTAACATTTCTCTAGGTTATGAAGTCCTTCCTTTGTGCATGGGACCAACAGAATTCCGACAAACTTGGGCTTTCGCCCTGCCTCCCAAAAAAGACTTTCGGACTTCGCTTAAATTGTAAACCATGGTTACATTACAAAAACCTTAGGGGAAGAATTCATTACCATGACAAAGGACTTCTTGTGCGACTCAGAAAAATCTCCCCACCTCGCCTTCAAATCAATAAACAGATTGGGCCTAAACCAGGAGACACCTGGAAACCTGTTGTGAGCACCGAAAAACTTAAAACTTGCAACGGACATTTTACAAAGACATGCTAATAAGACTTTACCTTCTGTAACCTGTATTAATTGCTAACTATATACTTGTTAATAAATGATTCCTTTTTGATTGTGATTGGGATTCTACTCAATATTGTGTTACTCCTGTTCGATCTAATTATACTACCTACAACTGGGTACAAGTCAAAATTCATTTATGAAACATATATAATAATGCCTCACTGTATGTACAAAAAGAACTCCTTGTTACCTTTTTTAAAAAACATCTGCCTTCTTCCACTTATCCAGAGACTTTAGCTGAGCAACTAGCAGTTTAATTATCTGGGCTATACCCACGAGGTTGATTTCAAAATATTATTCACAGCATCGGGTCTGAAACTGTAACTTTGGTGTTTGTCTTGGTGACTTTATTTGTTGTTTACCATTGCCTTTCTATGAGATTGGTTGATACTAAACAAACTCATATGGTCAGGACCTTTTTTACAAATATAATAAAACAGGCAGAGTTGTCAGGATACATTTAACAGGAGGCTTCCTGTGTGCTGTTTTCAGTCTTGCATGAATTCTATGTTCCTTAACAGCACCTGAATACAGGTGCCAGAGAGCTGGCAAGCGGCTTTAGGGGATAATAGAAATTCATGTATCTCATTCGTATGGAAATTCCATATGGTGAACAGCAGCCATTTACAAGTCTCCTCCTTTCTGATATGTAAAGTAACTTTTACAACCCCCTCTCTTGAGAATGATTCCAGCCTCTGGCTTTCTAGATGACTTGTTAGATTTTTGATCCCTGTCTCTGCTAAAAAGGGCTATCTTGTAAGAGAGTATATATATGCCCACAATATGTTGAATAAATGCCTTTGTTCCACCAGAAAAAAAAAAAAAGAAAGTTTATCTGTACGATAAATTTTTAGAACTAGAATTGTGGGGTCAAAGAGTACGTGCATATACATTTTTATGTATATTGACTATTGCTTTTCAGAAATAGTGCACTCATTTCTATTTCTACCACTAGTATATAAAAGTGAATTGCATTTTTAAGGAATATATTCTACAAGGTTCTCACATAAGAACTCATGCAGTTAATAAAATCAAGGGACTTCCCTGGTGGTTCAGTGGCTAAGACCCCCACGCTCCTAATGCAGGGGGCCCGGGTTCGATCCTTGGTCATGGAACTAGATCCCACATGCTGCAGCTAAAGATCTCGCATACTGCAATAAACAATGAATATCCTGCGTGCTGCAACTAAGACTCAGTGCAGCCAAATAAATAATTTAAAAGTATCAAATCTTGTAGAAGTTTTGAGCAATTAATAGAGAATACAAGTGGGAACTCAGCAACATTTATGAAACATCACACTGCCATTTTCCACAGCCCACATATACAGGTGGGCTATGACTGGCACAGAAAATCCCAAGAGCCTGAGGGGTTGGTAAGGGTAGGTTTGAATCTGTGCTTTGCTGCAGTTCTTTCATTCTAAAATGAAGAACGTACCTACTACCTTCAGAATTTCCATTTAGATCACTGGAGATAGGGACTGGAGTCCTGAGCTTTAGGAGTGCATTAGTAGCTTTTATTCGCTCAATGAGTATGATATTGTAACATTACCACCTTCACCTTATGAATAAGGACAAAAGTTGTTGACTCAATTAAAAACATGACAGGGAATGCCCTAGTGCCTTGGTGGTAAAGAATCTGCCTGCCCATATGGGAGACATGAGTTCAGTCCCTGGTCTGGGAAGATCTCACATGCTGTGGAGTAACTAAGTCCATGCACCACAACTGAAGCCCATGTGCCTAGAGCCCGTTTTCTACAACGTGACAAAGCATCAAAATGAGAAGCCCGCACACCACAGCTAGAGAGTAGCCCCTGCTCACTGCAATTAGAGAAAAGTCTGCACAGCAAGAAGACCCAGCACAGCCAAAAATAAGTAAAATTATATATATATATATATATATATATATATATATATATATATATATATATATATATATATAACATGACAACCTTTTGAGGCAGTACGCCTGTTTCAGAGACAACACATCACAAACTTAGCTCAAGTTCCTTAAAATCTAGTGTTAGAACAAAAATCCAACCTAACGACTTCTAATGATATATTATTCTGTGCTCTTTCCAGGCTGTTCAAACCTGCTTTTGAACTTATTATAAATTTTGGTTAGACCCTAAACATATTCTGTTGGAATCCTTTGTCTTAAGCATGAAAGTCATGTACTTATTAACTTGGGTTTTAAAAATTATACCTTACTTCTTCTATACTTCTACTGCATTTCTTAGAGGGGAAGGTACAAAGGTCCCTAAGAGAGAAAACTCTGTGCTAGGCTGTAAGCAACTTAAAGCAACAGACTGAAGTTTAGTTATCATTGAATCCCTAGTCTAAAACAATGCCAGGAACTTAACAGGACATCTATGAATACTGGTTAAGTGAATGCAGTTATTAGGCAGGTTACTTAACCTCCATGGCCAGGATTGCTACACAGCAGATAACTGATTACATATGTCCAGAGACATACGTGCATGACAATTCTGCTGTGATCTTAGTCACTATGTTATAATGCTTTTAGTGTACTTACTAAAATCTCGTGTGTTTTTGTCATTCTTCTATTGACCCAGAATTTCCAATTGTAGGAATTATTGAAGAGAAATACATACATACGTACATGTATGAGAATGCTTATTACTCTCCAAGTAAAAATGGCCAAAATGTCATCAACATGGTAGATTAAAATGGAAAAATGCACAGCAATGCAAATGAACAGCTATACACAGTACCACGATACTTACACATTTTGAGAGAGTTCAGTTCAGTCGCTAGCTGTGTCCGACTCTTTGCAACCCCATGGACTGCAGCACGCTAGGCTTCCTTGTCCATCACCAACACCCAGAGTTTATTCAAACTCAAGTCCATTGCATTGGTGATGCCATCCAACCATCTCATCCTCTGTTGTCCCCTTCTCCTCCTGCCCTCAATCTTTCCCAGCATCAGGGTCTTTCCAAATGAGTCAGTTCTTCGAATCAGGTGGCCAAAGTATTGGAGTTTCAGCTTCAGCATCAGTCCTTCCAATCTATATTCAGCATTGATTTCCTTTAGGATGGACTGGTTAGATCTCCTTGCAGTCCAAGGGACTCTCACGAGTCTTCTCCAACACCACAGTTCAAAAGCATCAGTTCTTTGGCACTCAGCTTTCTTTATAGTCCAACTCTCACATCCATATATGACCACTGGGAAAACCATAGCCTTGACTAGATGGACCTTTGTTGGCAAAGTAATGTCTCTGCTTTTCAACACACTGTCCAGGCTGGTCATAGCCTTTCTTCCAAGGAGCAAGTGTCTTTTAATTTCATGGCTGCAGTCACCATCAGCAGTGATGCTGGAGCCCCCCAAAATAAAGTCTGTCACTGTTTCCATTGTTACCCCATCTATTTGCCATGAAGTGATGGGACCAGATGCCATGATCTTAGCTTTCTGAATGTTGAGCTTTAAGCCAACTTTTTCACTGTCCTCTTTCACTTTCATCAAGAGGCTCTTTAGTTCTCCTTCACTTTCTGCCATAAGGGTGGTGTCATCTGCATATCTGAGGTTACTGATGTTTCTCCCGGCAATCTTGATTCCAGCTTGTGTTTCTTCCAGCCTGGCACTTCACATGATGTACTCTGCATATAAGTTAAATAAGCAGGGTGACAATATACAGCCTTGATGTACTCCTCTCCCAATTTGGAACCAGTCTGTTGTTCAATGTCCAGTTCTAACTGTTGCTTTTTGACCTGCATACAGATTTCTCAGGAGGCAGGTCAGGTGGTCTGGTATTCCCATCTCTTGAAGAATTTTCCACAGTTTGTTGTAATCCAAACAGTCAAAGGTTTTGGTGTAATCAATAAAGCAGAAGTTGATGTTTTTCTGGAACTCTCCTGCTTTATTGATGGTCCAGCAGATGTTGGCAGTTTCATCTGTGGTTCCTCTGTCTTTTCTAAATCCAGCTTGAACATCTGGAAGTTTACAGTTCACATACTGTTGAAGCCTACCTTGGAGAATTTTGAGCATTACTGTGCTAGCATGTGAGGTGAGTGCAATGGTGCAGTAGTTTGAACATTCTTTGGCATTGCCCTTCTTTGGGATTGGAATGAAAACTGACCTTTTCCAGTCCTGTGGCCACTGCTGAGTTTTCCAAATTTGCTGGCATATTGAGTGCAGCACTTTCACAGCATCATCTTTGAGGATTTGAAATAGCTCAACTGCAATTCCATCACCTCCACTAGCTTTGTTCATAGTGATGCTTCCTAAGGCCCATTTGACTTCGAATTCCAGGATGTCTGGCTCTAGGTGAGTGATCACACCATCGTGGTTATATGGGTCGTGAAGATCTTTTTCATATAGTTCTTCTGTGTATTCTTGCCACCTCTTCTTAACATCTTCTGCTTCTGTTAGGTCCATACCGTTTCTGTCCTTTATTGTGTCCATCTTTGCATGAAATGTTCCCTTGGTATCTCTAATTTTCTGAAGAGATCTCTAGTCTTTCCCATTCTTTTGTTTTTCGCTATTTCTTTGCATTGATAACTTACGAAGGCTTTCTTATCTCTCCTTGCTGTTCTGTGGAACTCTGCATTCAGATGGGAATATCTTTCCTTTTCTCCTTTGCTTTTCACTTCTCTTCTTTTCTCAGCTATTTGTAAGGCCTCCTCAGACAACCATTTTGCCTTTTTGCATTTCTTTTTCTTGGGGATGATCTTGATCACTGCCTCCTTTATAATGTCATGAACCTCCGTCCATAGTTCTTCAGGCACTCTGTCTATCGGATCTAATCCCTTGAATCTATTTCTCACTTCCACTGTATAATCATAAGGGATTTGATTTAGGTCATACCTGAATAGTCTAGTGGTTTTCCCTACTTTCTTCAATTTAAGTCTGAATTTTGAAATAAGGAGCTCAAGATCTGAGCCACAGTCAGCTCCAGGTCTTGTTTTGGTGGCTGTAGAACTTCTCCATCTTTGGCTGCAAAGAATATAATCAATCTGATTTTGGTATTGACCATCTGATGATGTTCATGTGTAGAGTCTTCTCTTGTGTTGTTGGAAGAGGGTGTTTGTTATGACCAGTGTGTTCTCTTGGCAAAACTCTGTTAGCCTTTGACCTGCTTCGTTTTGTACTCCAAGGCCAAATTTGCCTGTTATTCCAGGTAGCTCTTGACTTCCTACTTTTGTGTTCCAGTCTCCTATAATGAAAAGGACATCTTTTTTGGGTGATAGTTCTAGAAGGTCTTGTAGGTCTTCATAGAACCGTTCAACTTCAGTTCTTCAGCATTAGTGGTCGGGGCATAGATTTGGATTACTGTGATACTGAATGCTTTGCCTTGGAAACGAACCGAGGTCATTCTGTTGTTTCTGAGATTGCATCCAAATACTGCATTTTGGACTCTTTGTTGACCATGAGGGCTACTCCATTTCTTCTAAGGGATTCTTGCCCACAGCAGTAGATAAAATGATCATCTGAGTTAAATTCACCCATTCCAGTCCATTTTAGTTCATTGATTCCTAAAACGTCGATGTTCACTCTTGCCATCTCTTATTTGACCACTTTCAATTTGCCTTGATTCATGGACCTAACACAACACAAATGATTAAGTACTGAAAGTGTGCGTACATATAGAGTTTAAAAGGTAAAACCAAGCTGCTGTGTTAGAAAACAGGATACTGCTTACTTTGGGAAAAAGCTTAGGCTTAGTCTAAGCACTGTAAGGAGGCATGGAGGGGGCTTCTGATGTGCTGGCAATGATTTATTTCTTGATTTGGGTGGTAGTTAACATGGATGTGTTTTATGTCTACACATCAGCTGTATAATAATTATGATTTGCACCTTTTCTCTGCATATGTGTTATTGCTCCATAAAACTTATTTAAATGGTTGGTTTAACCTAACGTTAAGGTTTGAGAGAAAACAACAAAATTCTGTAAAGCAACTACCCTTCAATTAAAAAATATTTTTTTTAAAAAATTAAATAAATTTGTACACAAGTACAAAGGCATAACAAATATCCGGAATGATAGACATCTGAGAAGCCTTTAGTTGGATTGAAAAGGAAGAAATAGGGACTTTCCTGGTGGTCCAGTGGTTAAGACTCTGTACTTTGACTGCAGGGGGCATGGGTTTGATCCCTGGTTGGGATCTTGCATTCCAAGTGGTATGGCAAAAAAAAAAAAAGTGCCATTCACAAATGATGTCATTATGTATACACAGAAAATCCAAAAATACCAACAAATAAGTTGGTAGAATTTAACAAGATTTTTGGATATGAAATTAGCATTTCAAAAAATCAACTGTACATGGCCAACATCAAAAAGTCTACAAATAATAAATGCTGGAGGGGATGTGTAAAAAAGGCAATGCTCCTGCACTATTGTTTGGAATGCAAATTTGTGCAGCCACTATGGATACTAGTATGGAGGTTCCTTAAAAAACTAAAAGTAGAGCTACCACATGATCCAGCAATCCCACTCCTGGGCATATGTCTGGAAAAGACAAAAACTCCAATTCAAAAAGATACATGAACCCCCAGTGTTCATAGCAGCACTATTTATAATAGCCAAGACATGGAGGCAACCTAAATGTCCATTGACAAATGCATGGTTAAAGAATATTGTGTGTATAACTAACACACACACACACACACACACAAGAATATTTTTCAGTCACAAAAAAAGAACAAAATAATGCCACTTTGGGCAACATGCATGGACCTAGAGATGATCATATTCAGTCAAGTATGTCAGAGAAAGCAAATATCATATAATATCCCTCATATGTGGCATCTAAAAAAATGATACAAGTGAACTTATTTACAACACAGAAACAGACTCACAGACATAGAAAACAAACTTATAGTTACCAAAGGGGAAGGGGGGGAGAGACAAATTAGGAGTTTGGGATTAACAGGTACACATACAATATGTAAAATAGGTAATCAACAAGGAACTACTGTATAGCACAGGGAACAATATTTAATATTTTATAATAACCTATAATGGAAAAGAATATAAAAAATAATATACGTGTGTGTGTGTGTGTGTGTATATATATATATATATATATATATATATCAATGAATCATTTTGCTATACACCTGAAACTAACACAACATTGTAAATCAACTATGTATTTCAATTAAAAAAATCAACTGTATTTCTTATGTAACCAGATGATTATTTGTAGTGGCAACCAAAATAAAAATAAAAAGATGGACTTCCCTGATGGCCCCAGTGGCTAAGACTCTGTGCTCCCAATGCAGGGGACTTGGGTTCAATCCCTGGTCAGGGAACTAGATCCCATATGCTTCAACTAAGAGTTTGCATGCCACAACGAAGACCCAGCACAGCCAAATAAATAGATTAATTAAAATAAATATTAAAAAGATAACTTATAATTAAAGATTATGTAGCACATAGGAATAAATCTAAAACTCTATTCCCTAATTTTAAGGAAAAAAAACAAAGATGATCCAAATAAAATTATATATATATATATATATATATATATATATATATATCATTCATGGACTGACTCAATATTGTGTGTATGTAAATATATATAAAGAAATTTTGAAAAGAATATAAATATATCAAATTATCTGAAATTGATTGACAGATTCAATAAAATGCCAGTGAAATAGTCAAAAAATTTTCTGTGCAATGTTACAAGCTGATTCTC
Organism: Okapia johnstoni; assembly: GCA_024291935.2. Lineage (NCBI taxonomy): Eukaryota > Metazoa > Chordata > Mammalia > Artiodactyla > Giraffidae > Okapia > Okapia johnstoni. The sequence continues at coordinate 24,595,562 of CM044305.1, read as the reverse complement.
AAATCTATATAGGAACACAAAGAGCTGAAAATAGACAAAATTATCTTGATGGTTATTAGCAAGATGAAAAGGCTTTTACTACTGGATATCAAAACATCATAGACATACAATAATTATTATCTTGCTAATCAGATAGATAAGTAGGAAAATGAAACAGATTAGAAAATCCAGGCATAGATTCAACAAGAATGGACACTTGATTCATGACAAACAAGGCAAAGTAGTGGAGAAATAATAGTCTTTTCAACAAGTAAATGGGACAACTAGGTAATCGTGACAAAAAGAGGAAATGGGAATCTCTTACTTCAAACCATACATAAAAATAATTTCCAGGTGTATCACAGGTTAAATGTAAAAAACAAAATAAAAAAACATTAGATATTAATATAGAAAAATATCTTCATGACTTTAGAGAAAGGCATATACAGTAAAACATAACACTAAAAGCACTAACCATAAGGAAAAGACTGAATAAAAATTTTATCAAAAATTACTGCAAACATGGAAGAAGAAGAACACAGTGTGGGAGAGGAGATCTGTAACACACACAACCAATGAACGATTCATATTGAGAATATATAACAAACTCCTACAAATAAATAAGAAAACTACTAATAACTCAATCATAAAATGTCAAAAGTCGTGAATAGGCACTGAACAAAGAAGAAATCGAATGATATAAGCATATGAAAAAGTGTTTAATTCTACTCTTAATCAAGGAAAAGCAAATTTAGACTGCAATAAGACACCAGAATACAGCCATGAGGTTGAGGGGAAAATCAACAATGACAATACCAAGTGTTAGTGAGGATGTAGGGCAGTTCTAATTCTCATATACTGCTGGTGAGAGTGTATGAGATCAATATTCTTCTAAGTAAAGCCAAGTGTGGCCTCTTGTGGTTGTGTGATTTTGACTGCTTAGCCAAATCCCCAAACCATCAAGAGCAAGCATGACAAAAACTGATAGTCAAGTTTCGAGCATGGGGGGTGGTGGTGGTGGGGTGGATGATGGTATTTTGATAGAAGAAACCAGAGTTCCTGATGAGTACTCAGTGGCCATACCAGCACTGGACTGGTAGATGAGCACTCATTATAGTATACTTTAGGACTTTACTTACCTGACAGTGATATAACCTTCTTTTCAAATTTAAGCTACTGTTAGTTTGGGTTTTCAGTCTTTTGAAGCTTTAACTAACTCTAATAAAATGCCTTTTTATTGTGTAATATTTCTGAGTGCTTTGTTCAGTTGCTCAGTCGTGTCTGACTCTTTGCAGCCCCATGGACTGTAGCCTGCCAGGCTCCTCTGTCCATGGAATTTTCCAGGCAAGAATATTGGAGTGAGTTGCCACTTCTTACTCCAGGGGATCTTTCCCAACCCAAGGATAGAACCTGCGTCTTGTACCTGCATTGGCAGGCAGATTTTTTTTTTTAACCACCAAGCCACCTGAGAAGCTATGTGCCATGAACCATGTTAAAAAGAATACTGCAGTGGGTTGTTATGCCCTTCTCCAGGGAATCCTCCCAACCCAGGGATTGAACCCATGTCTTTCACATCTCCTACACTGGCAGGCAGGTTCTTTACCACTAGCACCACCTGGGAAGCCCAAAAGGTTCACATAAGTTACCACAATCAATTAACTCAACAACTGTACTAGGGTTCTCCAGAGAAACAGAACCAATAGGAAATAGATATAGATACAGATGAAAAGATATTCATTATAGCAATGGTTCATGTGATGATGGAAGCTGAGAAGTTCCAGACTCAGGAGAGCCCACGATATAGTTTCAGGTCAAGTTCAATAGCATGTGAAGTTGAGAGAGCCACGGCTGTAAGTTCTAGTCCAGGTCTGAGTTTGAAGGCAGGAAAGACTGATGTCCCAGGCTTTGGGACTGAGCTGGTGTCTGACCACCAGCCACAGAGAATAAATTCTCCCTTCCTCAGCCTTCTTGTTCTATTCAGGCCTTCGATGCACTAGATAGAGAAGGCAATCTGCTTTAATCAGTCTACTGATTCAAATGTTAATCTCATCCAGAATCACCCTGACAGACACTCTGAATAATGTTTACTTCTGGGTACCCTGTGGCCCAGTCAAGTTGACACAAAATCTACCATCACAACAGTCATGAGGTAAGTACTGAGACACAGGGGGCTTCCCTGGTGGCTCAGACTATAAAGCATCTGCCTGCAGTGCAGGAGACCTGGGTTCGATCCCTGGTTTGGGAAGATCTCCTGGAGAAGGGAATGGCTACCTACTCCAGTATTCTTGCCTGGAGAATTCCACATCCCTGACTGATTGACTGGAGATCCACTGATGGGTTCAACTCAAAATCAAGTGCTCCAGATGACAATCTTTGGAAGGGAGCAACAGAGGACGAGATGGTTGGATGGCATCATTGACTGAATGGACATGAGTCTGAACAAAGTCCGGGAGATGAAGAAGGACAGGGAAGCCTGGCATGCTGCAGTCCATGGGGTCGAAAAGAGTCAGACCTGACTGAGTGACTGAACAACACTGAGACACAGAGAGGTTAGCAACTGCATGAGGAAGTCACATGGGAAGTTTAACAGCAGAACACATAATCTCCATCATACTTTATACTACTGCCTGTCCACCCACATATGAATCTTATCTTGTGTTCCTCATAATATCTAAGAATACTCTGCACACAGCTCTTGACTTGTACACCATCATGCTCCCTAAAATACTGACTTGGATTAATCAGAGCAAATAAAGCACTCAGAGGCTTCTGATCTAAGGACATTTTTGTTTGCAGTCATTCAAGATGGGTCCTGAATAAGCTTTCAATTCTCTTGGTTTTACATAGCAAAGTGAATTTTCAGTACAGCCTGAGATGTTTGTTTGTAGAAACTATTAAAAACATAATCTTGACGGTAAGTTTTTGCATTTCAGTAGTTGATCTTCATGATGCAAACAAATATATAACAAAGCTTATACAGAAAACCATCCCAAAGGAACTCAGTAATTCCCAGGTGGAGTATTTTCTAAAGTTTTTTTCCCCCTTTCTCAATAAATGTAAATTTAAGGCAAAGACCCAAAGTACATCTGTTAATGGAATTAAAATTGCTAAATGTCAACTACTTTTTCAAAAGAGGTAGTTGAAATCCTTACCATTTCTAATAATTCATTTCCTAGTTATCATAGGTGGGAAAAACTGATGACATAATTCCTAATAATCAGAGGTGAATGTGTATCGCATTAGTAAGGTGGTACAAAAATAAATTTGAAATACAGGTTTTCCCTGAGTTAAATACAAAAATATTCCTTTTCCATTTTGAAAAACAGTTACTGAATACTTACACATACCAGGTACCACTCTAGGATCTGGCATATATGACCACAGGTACATGTTTGTTGGAAGAGATGGACAAAAAGCAGGTAAATGGAAAGTACATTTCAGAATGTCAGGCAGTGATAAGCACTGCAGAGAAACATGAAACAGAGGAAAAGAGACTGAAGAGTGGGTGAAGATGTGGGGTTTGGGCAGAGAATTGAATGAAGTAAGGGGACAGTCAGTCCTATATATACAGGAGGTATGTTTTAGATAGCTAAGATCAGGTCCTGGGGCAGGCTGGCAAGCCTTGAGTGCTTTAGGACTTGTGGTAGACAGCTTCTGAATACAGCTCCCAAAGGCCCCGTGCCTCCTGGTATTTACACATCTGTGTAATCTTCTCCCTTTAAGTGCAGACTGAAGCCAGTGACATGATTCTAACAAGGAGAATATAGCAAAAGGCATGGAATGGTATTTTGGCAACCAGGCTCCAAGATAGACTTGTGTCTTGCAAGCACCCCTTCTCTTGCTGGCACTCTCTCCTGCCCTTTCACTCGCGTGCTCTGATGAAACCAGCTGCCATATTGTGAAATGCCCTTACACAGAGGCCCATGTGGCAAGGAACCAAGGGGGACCTCTAGCCAACAGCTCATGAGAAACCAAGACCTAAGTTCAAGAGTCCATCAGGAACTGAATCCTGCTACCAACCTCGTGAGTGAATCAGTGATTGCACCTTTGCAATCAGCGCCTTGAGGTGACTTTAACTTTCAGAGAAACCCAAAGCCAGAGGACACAGCTAAAACATGCCTGGATTCCTGCCCCATAAAAGCTATGATATGATAAATGTTGTGTAAGCCACCAATTTTTTACATACTTTATTATGCAGTAATATATAATATAGGGCTGCAATTTTGTTTCTATATTGAGCACTCAGGGGTAAGTTTTCCCTGCAAATTTAGCATTCGTGTGCATGTTATAGAGACAAAAGAGAGTATTAAAGATCCTTTGGGATTTCTCTGGTGGTCCAATGGTTAACACTCCACATTGCCAATGCAGCAGGCACAAGTTCAATACCTGGTTGGGGAGCTAAGATCCAACATGTCACATGGTGTGGCCAAAAGATACAAGAGAAAAAGATCCTTTGGTGAGGACATTATTTGCTACTTAGAGTACAAGCTATTTAGTTTCCTGATAGGGAGATATTTGAAAATAATGATAGTTATTTTGTCCTCTGTCCCCACCTGCTTACACATGTTTCTGCTAAATCTTGTCATGCTCAATGCCCTGGGACTTACAAATTATAAGAGAGGGCTTAAGAAAATCCTTCCAAATATATGTACATTTATTATAAATTACATATACAGTTGTGCTAATATGTAATATATAATATAATGCAGTCACAAATTCAGATGTTACAAGAGGATGAGGTGAAAATAAATACTACATTGAAGAACACTGGCTTAGCTGACACCTACTAGATCCTTCAGTTCTCAGCTCAATAGTTACTCCTCTGGAAGTCCTCCTTCTCCCAACCAGGTTGGATGATCCCTTTTTCCCCTGAGAACTTACCTCAACTTGTAAACTCTCAGAGTTATTATCTCTGTCTTCCCCCCAAAATTAAAAGTCCCATGGTTGCAGGGAGCATCTGCACTATTTCTCTCAAGTATAATTCCCAGAAAGGGACATAGTGCCTGGCACAGAACTAGAACTCAGTTTGTGGGATGAATGGACAAAAAAGTCTCATGACTTTTTTTTTTTCATTTCCCAGATCTGAGTCCCAGGCAGTCAAACTGGGAGACCAGACCTTCGCATGAGTATTCTGCTGAGCCACTCAGCACATTTGGGCTCTTCTCTGATCTCTTCTATCATTCCAGTTGACAGTTCAGACTATGAGCTTAATCAGGTTACCTCCACTGGAATCTTGCGTGTTGATACTCTGTCTGAACTGGACTGTGAACCCCAATGTAAATGCGTTAGAGTGGAGGTCATTCCCACTTCCTAAGCCAATTGCTCTTAGCTCCCATCTTGTGTACACCTTTTCACCCATTCCTGACTCTACTTAGAAGTTATGGAGAAAGTCACAGTGTTAAACTATCTTCCCAGGGATCCCAGGAGAATTAAATGATAAAACACACATGAAAACACCTTAGAAACCATAAAACATTATTCAAATATTTGTTCTTTTGTTTGTAACACAAAGAGATTTTCTTCCTTGAGAAGAAAATACAATGAAATGATTAAGAAATACACTGTTGGAAGTTTTGCAATTCACAGCCATTAAAAACGGATAAAGAAATATGGCCAATAGGCAAGCTTACTTATACAAGCTCTCCAGTGTGTGTGTTAGTCGCTCAGTCATGTCCGACTCTTTGCGAAGCCATGCACTGTAGCTCGCCAGGCTCCTGTCCATGCAATTCTCCAGGCAAGAATACTTCAGTGGGTTGCCATTCCCTTCTCCAGGGTATCTTCCCCACCCAGGGATCAAACTTGGATCTTCCACATTGCATGCAGATTCTTTACTGCCATCTGAGCTACTAGGGAGTGATTTTTTTTTTCCTTCTGGGCCAAATTAAAGTAAACCAAGCTTTACTGATTCAGCTGTTGCTACTAGACATCATCTGTCTGACATGGATTGTCAGCTGCTAAACCAAGCACATTTAGCTCCAACTTTTTTTTTTTTGTTATGTATGTAGTTTGCACTTTCCAGGTGGCTCAGTGGTAAAGAATCTGCCCACAATGCAGGAGATGCGGGTTTGATCCCTGTGTCAGGAAGATCCCCTAGAGAAGGAAATGGTTACCCACTCCAGGGTTCTTGCCTGGGAAATCTCCTGGACAGAGGAGCCTGGTGGGCTACAGACCATGGGGTTGCAAAGAACTGGAGACAACTTAGGGACTAAACAGCAGCAGCAGCATTTATTTAGTTATGGTTGCACTGGGTCCTTGTTGTTACATGTGGGCTTTCTCTAGTTGCAGTGGGAGCTACTCTCTAGTTGCAGTGCCTGGGCTCCTCATTGTGGTGGCTTCTCTTGCTATGGTGCACGACTTTAGTTGCCCCTCAGCATGTGGGATCTTCCTGGACCAGGGATCAAACCCCTGTCCCTTGCATTGGCAGGTGAATTCCTAACCACTGGACCACCAGGGAAGTCTTCAGCTCCAGCTTCTTCATGAAAGACAATAAGGTGAAGCCTAGATTTCCTGTTTCAAAATTGATGAGAAATTAAATCTAGAAACAAGTTCTGTACACCATGATCTAGGATGGAAGACTGCAAATGCATAGTCTGAAGCAGATTTTAAGAGTTTAGTGTGAATAGATTTCACTCAGAGATCTTGTTACACCTCAGATTGCTGGGCTCCACCTCTAGAGATTCTGACTCATGGGGCCTGTGAATTCTCATTTATAACATGCTATCATGTGATGGCAATGGTGGTCATCTTTGACCCACCCCACTGAGCAGGAGGGAGCTACTGAATAACTGCTTTCCTGCTGAGTGTGACATATTCAAAATGGGCATCTTTAAAACCCAATTTGAAGATATTCTTTCAAAAGGCATATGTCCAAAAAGATACGTGAAATGCTTCTAGTTTATGGTAATTTTCTATGTCGAAGTAGCAGCACATGGTCTACCTAAGGGAAAAATGGAATAAGCAACAAGAGGTAATCTTTGGCTTTCTATAGAAATTAGATTTAATCTGGAGATAAAAATCATATCCTGCTTCTTTGCCAGTCAAAATCTTGAATGTGAGTGAAATAGTTTGTAGGATTAAACGAAGAACGTTACACCACTTTAAATTCTCTGGGTTAAGAGACTGGCAGGCTACAGCCCATGGGGTCGCAAAGTCAGACACGACTGAGCACACACACACACGTTGCTAGAAAAGAGCAGGTTATGCAGCTGGTTGCAACTTTTTCTTGGCTTGAAAAGCAGAGACATTACTGTGTCAACAAAGGTCCGTCTAGTCAAGGCTATGGTTTTTCCAGTGGTCATGTATGGATGTGAGAGTTGGACTATAAAGAAAGCTGAGCGCCAAAGAATTGATGCTTTTGAACTGTAGTGTTGGAGAAGACTCTTGAGAGTCCCTTGGACTGCAAGGAGATCCAACCAGTCCATCCTAAGGGAGTTCAGTCCTGGGTGTTCATTGGAAGGACTGATGTTGAAGCTGAATCTCCAATACTTTGGCCACCTCATGCAAAGAGTTGACTCATTGGAAAAGACCCTGATTCTGGGAAGGATTAGGGGCAGGAGGAGAAGTGGACGACAGAGGATGAGATGGCTGGATGGCATCACCGACTCGATACATATGCTGCTGCTGCTGCTAAGTCGCTTTAGTCGTGTCCAACTCTTAGCGATCCCATGGACTGTAGCCTACCAGGCTCCTCCATCCATGGGATTTTCCAGGCAAGAGTACTGGAGTGGGGTGCCATTGCCTTCTCCGCGATAGACATGAGTTTGGGTAAACTCTGGCAGTTGGTGATAGACATGGAGGCCTGGCGTGCTGTGATTCATGGGGCTGCAACAAGTTAGACACGACTGAGCGACTGAACTGAACATCAATGGCAAATATTACAGTGATTTGTGTAAAGCTTTTCTACTTTAGAAAACATTCTGGCAGTTCATCAAATGATCAAACACAGAGTTACCACGTGACCCAGTAATTCAACTCTTACATTTATATACCAATGGAAATGAAAACACACGTCCTCCACACAAAACTTGTACATGAATGAACATAGCAACATTATTCATTAAGGCTAAAGGGGAAACCCAAATGTTTATCAATAGGTGAACAGAAAAACAAAATACAGTCTATTCCTACAATGAAATATTGTTCATAATATTGTTTATATAAAAGGGAATGAAATACCGATACATGTTACAACACGGATGAGCTTTGAAAATATTATGCTCAATGAAAGAAGTAAGTTACAAAGTTACCACATCCTATATGATTTCATTCACATGAAAGACCAGTAATAGGAAAAGCTAGAGAGATAGAAAGTAGATTAGTGGTTTCTCAGGGCTAGGTTGGTGAAGGACAAGGGAATAGGGGAATGACAGCTAAACAATATGGGGTTTTTGGAGAAGGTTCAAGATGGTGGCATAGGAAGATCCAAAATTCATCTCCTCCCATCGACACAACAAATCTACAAGTATATATACAATGGCTCCCTTAAAAAAATACCTGAAATTTGGATAACAAATTCTCTACAACAAAGGGTAAAAGGACAACATTGAGATGCATAGGAGAGGGAGAAATATGTGCTCCCAGGGAATAACCCACATCTCAGCTGCAATGATCCACCTTCAAGAGGGATCACAAGGAATGGATCTTTTTCCTGAGGAGCAAGGGATTCCAATTTCATGTCAATCACTCCAGCCCCTAGATCCTGCACAGAGAGACAAGCCCCCTAAACACCAGGCTTTAAAAGCCAGCAGGCAATCTGGGAGAGAATGGACACATGTATATATATGGTTGAGTCCCTTTGCTGTTTACTTAAAACTATCACAATATTGTTAATTGGCTATACCCCAATACAAAATAAAAAGTTTGGAAAAAAACAACAGGCAAAACGCTCAGGAAAACTACAGAATGGCATGAAATAGAAGACCAATGCTTAAAAGGCCTGCATGCACACTTGGCCTGAACATCAGTGCAAAAACACCAGATTGAAAAGCTCATGGACCACAGGGAAGTGGGACCCACTTACTAATATTGAATCATTTGCCAAAAAGGCAAAACCAGTTGAGAAGATCACTGGGGAATGAGTCATTTTGGGGAGCCATTTATGCAAGCTCAGCATACCTTGCTAATACTGGGACTGGTGGGTACTATTTTAGAATTCTCTATCTAACATGTTCATGATAGTAAGTACATTCTGCTGAAAGCCCTGCCCATTCCTGCACCCTAGTTGGGTTTCAGGGCTGGTCAAGCTATAACCCTGCTCACCAGTGCCCCATGGCAGTCACCACCAGGCCCTGCAGCCAGTCCAGTGACAGCCCTGCCCCTTAGCATCCTGCAGCTGCAGCCCTGGCACAACAGGTCAATGCAGCCTACATAAGGGGACACTGCTTGAATACCTGCTCTTGTGCCCATGTAGGACTGTATTCTGAGCCACACAGGACATCTCCTAAATAAAGTCAGCCCTTCAAGACTGGGAGACGTAGCTGATATAACTAATATACAGAAACGAACACAGAGAATTAGACAAAATGAGGAGACAGTGGAATATAAGTTCCAATCCAAAGGACAAGACAAAACCCGAGAAAAGAATTAATCAAAACAAAGATAAACAATATAGCTGATAAACAGTTCAAAGTAATGGTCATAAAGATGCTCACCAAACTTGGGAGGAGAATGGATGAACAGGTTGAATTTCAATCAAGAGACAGAAAATATAAGAAAGTACTAAACAGAAAGAAAAAGAAAGAAAGAAAGTGAAGTTGCTCAGTCATGCCTGACTCTTTGCGACCCCATGGGTTACAACCAAACTGAAGAATACACTGGAGGGATTCAACAGCAGACTGGATGAGGTAGGAGAACAAATCAGCCAGCTGGAAGACCAAACAATCAATCTCACTCAGCCAGGGCAGCCAAAAACACAAACAAAAGAGAATTTTAAAAAAGTGAGGATATCTTAAGGAGCCTTTGGGGCAACATGAAGCAGAGTAACATTTACACTCATAGGGGTCCCAGAAGGAGAAGAGAGAGAGAAAAAGAAAAGGTCAAAAAATATTTGAAGACATAGTGATTGAAGACTGGGAAAGGAAACAGAAATTCAGGTCAAGGAAGTCCAGGGAGTTCCAAACAATATGAACACAAAGTGACATCCATTACAATTAAAGTGGTAAATGTTAAGAATAAAGAGAAAATCCTAAAAGCAGCAGTACAAAAACAACTTTTAATGCACAAGAGAAACTCGGTAAGGCCATCAGCAGATTTTCAAGCACAAACTTTATAGGCCAGAAGTGAAAGGCATGACATATTAAAAGTGCTAAACAAACAAAATCTGTATGCAGGTCAAGAAGTAACAGAACTGAACGTGGAACAAGAGACTGGTTCCAAATTGGGAAAGGAGTATGTCAAGGCTGTATATCGTCACCCTGCTTATTTAACTTATATGCAGAGTATGTCATGCGAAATTCGGGGCTGGAGGAAGCACAAGCTGGGATCAAGATTGCCAGGAGAAATATCAATAAACTGATATGCAGATGACACCACCCTTATGGGAGAAAGCAAAGAACTAAACAGCCTCTTGATTAAACTGACAGAGGAGAGTGAAAAAGTGGGCTTACAGCTTAATATTCGTAAAACTAAGATCATGGCATCTGGTCCCATCACTTCATGGGAAATAGATGGGGAAATAGTGGAAACAGTGAGAAACTTTATTTTTGGGGGCTCCAAAATCACTGCAGATGGTGACTGCAGCCATGAAATTAAAAGATGCTTGCTCCTTGGAAGAAAAGCTATGACCAACCTAGACAGCATATTAAAAAGCAGAGACATTACTTTGCCAACAAAGGTCCATTTAGTCAAAGCTATGGTTTTTCCAGTAGTCATGTATGGATGTGAGAGTTGGACTATAAAGAAAGCTGAGTGCCAAAGAATTGATGGTTTTGAACTGTAGTGTCACAGAAGACTCTTGAGAATCTCTTGGACTGCAAGGAGATCCAACCAGTCCATCCTAAAGGAAATCAATCCTGAGTATTCATTGGAAGGACTGATGCTGAAGCTGAAACTCCAATCCTTTGGCCACCCGATGCAAAGAACCAACTCAGTGGAAAAGACCCTGATGCTGGGAAAGATTGAAGGCAGGAGAAGAGGACGACAGAGGATGAGATGGTTGGATGGCATCACCAATGCGATGGACATGAGTTTCAGTAAACTCCAGGAGTTGGTGATGGACAAGGAAGCCTGGTGTGCTGCAGTCCATGGGGTTGCAAAGAGTCAGACACGACTGAGTGACTGAACTGAACTGAAACAAACAAAAAACAAAAACCTTCTAACCTAGAATTCTTTACCAAGCAAGGTTATCATTCAGAATTGAAGGAGACATAAAACGTTTCCCAGAAAAGTAAAAGCTAAAGGAGTTCATCATCACTAAACCAGACCTACAATATCAAATGAAATTCTATAAACTGAAAAGGAATGGTGCAATGGTGCCAATTAATAAGAAAACATATGAAACCAGAAATCTCACTGGAGAAGGTAAACAGATAATAAAGGTAGTGGACAAATCACTTTGCCCACTAAAGCAAGCATGAGGTTAAAAGAAAAAGTAGTGAAAGTAACTAAAACTACAGTAATTAGTTAAGGGATACATAAAATAGATGCAAAATTTGTCATCAAAGTGTAAAACATGGAGGAGGGGGTAAAAAGACAAAGATTTGGAATGTGTTCAAATTTAAGTTGCTACCAACCTAAACAGGATGTCCTATGTTAATCTCACAGTAATCACAAGGAAAAAATTTAAATATACAAACAAAAGTGAGAAAGGAATTTAAATATAACAGTGAAGAAAACCACCAAAACATAAGCGAAAAGGGAAAGAGAAATGAACAGAGAGGAACAATAACACCCAGAAAACAATGAACAAAATGGCTATAAGTCTACACCTATCAATAATTACTTTAAATGTAAATAGACTAAATATTCTAATCAAAAAACACAGAGTGGCATAATGGAATAAATCAAAGACCTTTCGAATCCTACTGCGCTGTTGGTGGGAATGTAAATTGATACAGCCACTACAGAGAACGGTATGCAGGTTCCCTAAAAAATTAAACATAGAGCTACCATATGACCCTGCAATCCCACTCCTGGGCATATATCCAGAGGAAAAACTAGGCCCCAAATGATCCATGCACCTCAATGTTCATTGCAGCACTGTTTACAATAGTCAAGACATGGAAGCTACCTAAATGTCCATCAACAGAGGAATGGATAAGAAGTGATACATACACACAACGGAATATAATCCAGCCATTAAAAGGAATTGAAATCAGGCCATTTACAGCAACATAGATGGACCTAGAGAGTGTCATACTGAGTGAAGTAAGCCAGACAGAGAAGGAGAAGTATCATATGACTTCCCTTATATGTGGAATCTAAAAAGAAGTGATACAAATAAGCTTACTTAGAAAACAAAGAGAGACTCACAGAAAATGAACTATAACAGAAAAATACTATTGCCACTTTTATTCAACATAGTACTGACAGTCCTAGCCATGGCAATAGGGTAACCGAACAAAAGGTATTCAAATTGTCAAAGAATAAGTAAAACTGTCACCATTTGTAGATGACATGAGACGATATACAGAAAACCCTTAAAATGGATGAAAGACTTCAACATAAGACCTGAAACCATATAAAACTCCAATAAGGTCCGGGGGAAATTTTTTGACATTAGTCCTGGAAATGATTTCTTGGATTTAACACCAAAAGCACAGGCAATAAAAGAAAAAACAGACAAACTAAACAGCTTCCACACAGCAATGGTAACAATCATCAAAATGAAAAGGCAACTTGGGAGAATGGGAGAAAATATTTGCAAACAATATATCTGAAAAACAGTTTACGTTCAAAATATGTAAGAAAGTCCTACAATTCAACAGTAAATAACCAAATAACCCATGTAAATAATGTGCAAAAATTAAGTACTGTTTTTCATCTACATTCAATTTCCAGTCACACTGGTGAACTCCATGACGGTTTCAATGTTACATGAGGATAGTAATATACAACTGGGAATAACAGAGTGCACAGATAAGCAGCTGAATGGGTTTTTTGGCACACTCTCAGTTCTTTCTTTAATCTGGCTTCTTTCTATTCACATTCCTTAGCTCTCTCAATTCACATGAATTCTCCATTGCCCTCTCACTTTCTAAATCTTTGCTTCTATTTCATTATACTGTCATCCTACCTGAGCAATAAGCAGAATGTATGTTTGCAAATAACTGATGACTTCATTGGGTATCTCCTATAAAAATCAAAAAAACTGATTCACATCAAACAAACATCAAAATTTGATGGCTTCAAGTTGATAAAAATGAATAAATTACATACTGTGGTAACCTCAAAATTCTGCTTTGAAGAAACTCCTGTATATACACTGCATATTATTTTTTGTATCTTTTAAAGAGATATTTATACCACATTCTGTTGGCAATATACTTTAGGAATATTTCATAGCTTGTTACTATCTAAAATAAAATATTTGAAAGAAATCTTCAGTCTTAAGAACCCAACACAATAAGCCACACAAATGATTCTAACATTTTATAACTCTTACCTACAGGAAAACTCTTATGCCATGGTAACCAGAAAGCTATGGGCTCTACATTATATCTGGCTTGACACAATAAAGAACAAACATTAGGTACAGAGTGGGGGCAATAAGCCTGTTTTTATTTTTAGCAGCTTTAAATACTTTACTAGAAATGTCAGAAGCTTGGTGACAGACACTAGCAAAAAATAGCCCAGTTTGGTATTTACATTACATAAACATTAACAGGTCAAGTAAACAGGGATCAGTAACATATATATATATATATATATATATATATATATATATACACACACACATATACATATATACACACACATATATATATACACACATATACATATATATACACACATATACATATATACACACATATATATATTTCTTATTACATACATAACATATTGTGTATGTATAATATGTTGTTGTTGTTCAGTTGCTAAGTCATGTCCGACTCTTTGTGAACCCATGGATTGTAGCCTGTCAGGCTTCTCTGTCCACTGGGGTTCTCCAGGAAGGAATACTGGAATGGGTTGGCATTTCCTTCTCCAGGGGATCTTCCCAAACCAGGGATCGAACCCAGGTCGCCCACATTACAGGTGGATTCTTTACCATCTGAGCCACCAGGGAAGCCAGACCCTGTCCTTCACTAACTCCCAGAGTTTGCTCAGATTCATGTCCATGTATGTATACCATGTTATATATGTATAATTACTCATGGTATTACGCTTAACATTTTTCATAGAAGTAAAGCTGTTGTGCTCATTTTTGCTTTGATATGATTGATGAAACGAAAGTATTTAGATACTAAAAGTGAACTGTCAAGCAAGATTTTATTTTTCCATCATTTTTATTATCCTGAGCAGTATGGATAGCATTAAAGATAGTGATTTAACAAATATCTTACCTTAAGCTAATGAACATGGTGACAGACACTAGGAAATGGTATAGTCATGTGAATGGTATAGTAATATGAATAAAAAATATGCCTTTCAGTGCAATTTGTTTACTTAAATATTTTGTCATTTCCTTTTTCCATTTAAGTGTACAAGTGCTGGTTTCTAGCTAGTGTTATAGATTTTATTAACGTACTACTGTCATCAAGTAATTTTTGAAATGGTTCTTGTGATTAGCTAAAATGATCAGCTAAAATTACACAAGGCAATGGGCACTTTTTTAGCCCTCAAATCTTATCATTAATCATCAGATTCTTTACACATAACATTAAACAAAAGAGAATAATACAGCCACACTCATACTGAATTATATGTTAATGTATAATCATGCACAGTTGTGTATGACATGACATTTTAAGTGTCTGACTGTATGTAATTATCTGAAAACAGAGGGCAAAATCAACAGAAATTATCAGATGTCAATCAATTAATTATCTTTAAAATCGAAGAGAACCAAAGATATGCTATTTTGAAACATCTTTCATTTTTATTTTCCGGATGTAGACTAAATAGCAATGTTTCCCCAAATCTGATGTTCATTAAAACCACTTGGGACATTTTATAGATGGGGATGTCCAAGTTGCCGGTCTTAAAAATTAAATCAGAATGTCTGAAGGTAGGTGCATTTTTTTTTCTCAAAGGCTTCCTGGTGATTCCAACGTACAGCAAAGTTTGAAAAAAGCTGATAAAAATATATAAAATTTTAGCACATGAATTTTATTAGTGTCAGTTTTCTTAGATGATAATAAAGGCTACTGATTTTTCTTCCCTTTCAAATAGACTTTGTAAAGGTGATAGTTTGGGGGAAGTTCCACATGGAAATCCTTCAAGTGTCCCCAAGAAATCTTTGTACTGTGAGCCAGTAAAAAGGACTTGACATATAAATGCATGTTTGAAAATTTATATCAGCTGCTGCTTTTCAGATTATTTAGGTAAACTGTCAGATTTCCACTTTTGACAGAAGACATCAAATCAGAGAAAAGATTATTATGCAACAGTCAACATTTAGAGCAAGGGTGAGGATCATAAGTCTTGAGAAACATTCTCATGTAAGAGGGAGGATGGTATGGAGGAGAAAAAAATGTATTCTGAGTCCAAATTATTGGAGTAGTGCTCTTCCCCGCCCCCTCACTTGCTAGATATGTTGCTGGGCAATTTATAATCTTGAACCTCAGTCTTTTCCTCATCTATAAAATGAGAGACTAATATCACTTTTGCTCTCTGGGATCAGCACTGGGAGGATCATGTAAGATTATAAGTGGCTGGAACTATAAAACAAAACATACAGACTAGTCATTTTCATCACTGAACTAGTCTGATGATTCATGCAGCTAACAGATTTAGGGTACACATTATCTGGTCAATACTATTATTCTACTCCTCACATTAGTTTTAAAAACACCCTTCTCTTGATTATGAGTCTCAGCTGGGTAAGGATACAGTATTAAACATCGATACTCTGGCCTAAGAGATGAAAAATGACAGAAAATAAAGGGAAAGTTAATTACATTGTTGTGTGTTGCTAAGCAATGTCTAAATCGTAAACTAATTTCTGAGGTGAAATCCAGGCCTGAGAAATATCTCTTAGAGGAAAATACGTGACTGTAAAATCCAAGCTTCAATCATGAGAGCTATAAATATTAATTATATCAAACACTCCTTGAACACTCCACATCTCTGCAAGTGGCACTGTTTCATTCCTTTTTATGACTGAGTAATATTCATATATATACTACTACATATAAAATAGGCTTCCCTGGTAGCTCAGACTGCCTGCAATGCAGGAGACTCAGGTTTGATCCCTGGGTTGGGAAGATCCCCTGGAGTAGGAAATGGCAACCCACTCCAGTATTCTTGCCTGGAAAATCCCATGCACAGAGGAGCCTGGCAGGCTACAGTCCATGGGGTTGCAAAGAGTTGAACACAACTGTGTGACGAACACACATACACACATATAAAATAGGTAACTAACGAAAACCTACTGTATACCACAGTTCAGTAATTCTTGGCTGATGTTTATATACACATGACACTGGCACCACAGTGTTGGCCGATAGCCCTGCACATGTGGGTAGAGTTTGTTGAGCAGTGGTCTCTCTATGCCCACCAGGCACAGATGCTATGGTTCATTTTCCTTTGTTTTCAGTGCATCTGCCTGGTACGCCAACAGTGGTTTTCAACCATGGCTGCCTACTGTAATCATCTGGGTAGCTTTAAAAATAGTAATTGGTAGGGGACCATCTTCAGATACACCGATTTAATTGGTTTTGAGGTCAGCCTGGATATTGGGATTTTTTTTAATTCCCAAGATGATTCTAATGTGCAGTCAAGGTTGAGAATCACAGCAATAGGAAGTCCTTCTGGTTCAACATCACCAGGGAGTACAACTCCTGTCTTCTAGGGGTCCTGGCTTCATGGAGTATGGAGGGGATCGAGGAGTCTATAGAGCTTCACATATCTTTTGGTTTTCAGTCTTACCTGTATCTATGCCTCAATTAGTACCCTTATGTCTATAGTTTCTGAGCCTTTATGGATGGTATTTTTGAATAGCTCTTATTTTTTTAACTCTAAACTTAAAAAAAATATTTTGGAATAGACAAGGCAAAGATTCAGAATAGCATGAAATGGAAAGCTTTGCTGTCCTTCAACCACTCAGATTCCTTCCTAGAGTCAACAAGTAAGATCAATTTCTTCTAGAGACATTTAAACTTACAAATGTTTATACTTATTAAACACAAGTGGTGGCATACTACACACATATAGCATAGTATTGGGGGAGCTTTACCTTTTATACTTTACAATATATCTTAGAATCCATCTCACATTCTTACAAATAAAGTTGATTCATTTTTCTAATGGTTGCATAATATTCCACTGGATGGCTGTCCCATGATTTCCTTAGCTGATCCTTTATTAATATACACATTTGGAAACACTGCTTACAATACAGCTACTACAAATGACATGGCTGCATAAGATATTTCATATATGTAAGACAAATTTTCATTTTCATTAATCGCATTTACTCTCTAACATACCATATGAAAGGAACAATGACATTCTTTTTTAAAAAATCACTATGGCTACAACATGGTGAATAGATGGGGGAAGGTCAGAGTATAAGCAGAGAAATGAATTAGGCAGTTAGTCCAAATGAGAGAATGACGGTGACCTCTTCTTCCAGCTTAATAACAGAGGGGTTAAATTGAACATTTTGTTTGAGATGGGTTAATTTCCCAAGGCCATTGGATATACAAAACTAGAGCTAAAAGGTGAAACCTGTGTTGGAACTGTATATTTTGAAGTCATTGGCAAGTATTGGGTTGGCCAAAAAGTTCATTCAGGTTTTCTATAACATGTTATGGAAAAATTCAAACAAACTTTTTGGCCAACCCAACAGATGCAAACTGAACCTGGGCAGTGGATGAGATCATAACATGGGGTGAGATAGGAAGAGGCCCTAAGACTGGGCTCAGAGAAAGGACATTATTTGTAATATGGGTAACAGAGAATACATTATCTAAGGAGTATACATACATTTTTAAAAGTAGGAATAAAATCATGAACTACTGTCATGAACTCCAATGGAAGAGTTTCAAAAAGAAGGAAATAGTCAACTTTTTAAAAATTTCCCAAAAGCTGCTAAGAGAAAGACCTCTACTGTACTTATTTTCAAGGTTTTCATGGTGCACTTAAATTTTTCTTTCATATCCCTTTATTTTGGTTTGTACCTCTAATTTAAACATATTATTTAAGTAATTCTGTTTCCCCACAGAATATAAGTTTCATGAAGGCAATAGCAGTAAGTGTTTTATTCACCAGTACCTAGCTGATGATGAATATCCGTCTGATAAGCATTTCTCACCAGTACCTGGCAGAGTTTGGCAAAAAGTAGGTATTGAAATATTTATGGAAGAAATGCTAGATCAAGATTAGGGTAGAAACCATGTCAATGGATGCAATCATGGAAGTCACTGGAGGGATTCTGGGAGAGAGGTTAGGATGACAGCCAGAGAGGTAGAATAGATGAAGGAGAAAATGAGAGATGAGACACAGGAAGCAGGTACAGACAACTCTATTGAGAAGTTTGGCTGAGAACAAAGACAGAGATGGGGCAGGAGCTAGAAAGTGAAGTAGGACTAACAATATAGTAAAGCAATTATTTTCAAAAAAAAAAAAAAAAGAAAGTAAAGTAGAGCTGAAGGAGGCAGAATCGTATTTTCACACCAAAATTTGATATCGATTCATAGAGCAACTTGTTCTGTCCTAGAAATAATGTTTTCCATTTCCAAAGTAGGAAGAACCTGATGGCTTATGTTAAGTTTCAGAAATCCTGCCACTCTGAGTTTCCCTTCACGTCAGTTATAACAATTACTTAAAATGTGAACTTGCATCCTTTCCCAGTAGAGATATTGCAATCAGATGTAGTCGGACATAGAGGCTCTGGAATAATGCTAGTATAGTTCCCTCTGGCCCCTGAAGGAGAGCATGACAACCTACTCCAGTATTCTTGCCTGGAGAATCCCATGGACAGAGGAGCCTGGAAGGCTACAGTCTTCGGGGTCGCAAAGAGTCAGACACAACTGAAGCAACTTAGCACACACACACAAATTCTGGATGTTCAAGCTGGATTTAGAAGAGGCAGAGGAACCAGGGATCAAACTGCCAACATCCGTTGGATCATAGAAAAAATGAGGGAATTCTAGAAAAACATCTACTTCTGTTTCATTGACGATGAGAAACCTTTTGACTGTGAGGATCACAACTCAACTGGAAAATTCTTGAAGAGATGGGAATGCCAGACCTGCCTCCTGAGAAACCTCTATGCAGGTCAAGAAGCAACAGTTAGAACCGGACATGGAATAACAGACTGGTGGCAAATTGGGAAAGGAGTTTGTCAAGGCTGTATATTGTCACCTTGCTTATTTAACTTATATGCAGAGTACATCATGCAAAATTCCAGGTTGGATGAAGCACAAGCTGGAATAAAGATTGCTGGGAGAAATGTCAATAACCTCAGATTTGCAGATGACACTACCCTAATGGCAGAAAGCAAGGATGAACTAAAGAGCCCCTTCATGATGGTGAAAGAGAAGAGTGAAAAAGCTGGCTTAAGTCTACAAGTAATAAATGCTGGAGAAGGTGTGGAGAAAAGGGAACCCTCTTACACTGTTGGTGGGAATGCAAACTAGTACAGCCACTATGGAGAACAGTGTGGAGATTCCTTAAAAAACTGGGAATAGAACTGCCATATGACCCAGCAATCCCACTGCTGGGCATACACACCGAGGAAACCAGAATTGAAAGAGACGCGTGTACCCCAATGTTCATCACAGCACTGTTTACAATAGCCAGGACATGGAAGCAACCTAGATGTCCATCAGCAGATGAATGGATAAGGAAGCTGTGGTACATATACACAATGGAATATTACTCAGCCATTAAAAAAATACATTTGAATCGGTTCTATTGAGATGGATGAAACTGGAGCCCATTATACAGAGTGAAGTAAGCCAGAAAGAAAAACACCAATACAGTATACTAACACACATATATGGAATTTAGTAAATCGGTAAAGATAACCCTGTATGCGAGACAGCAAAAGAGACAGATATATAGAACAGTATTATGGACTCAATGGGAGAGGGCGAGGGCGGGATGATATGGGAGAATGCCAATGAAGCATGTAAATTATCATATGTGAAACGAATCGCCAGTCCAGGTTCGATGCATGATACAGGGTGCTCGGGGCTGGTACACCAGGATGACCCAGAGGGATGGGATGGGGAGGGAGGTGGGACGGGGGTTCTGGAAGGGGAACACATGTACACCCATGGTGGATTCATGTCAATGTATGGCAAAACCAATACAATATTGTAAAGTTAAAAAATAGATAAATAAACTAATTTCAAAAAAATGTTTTTAAAAAGCTGGCTTAAAATTCAGCATTCAAAAAACTAAGATCATGGCATCTGGTCCCATCACTTCATGGCAAATACATGGGGAAACAATGGAAACAGCGACAGAGTTTATTTTCTTGGGCTCCAAAATCACTATGGACAGTGACTACAGCCATGAAATTAAAAGACGCTTGCTCCTTCAAAGAAAAGCTATGACAGACAGCGTATTAAAAAGCAGAGACATTACTTTGCCGACAAATGTCTGTATAGTCAAAGCTATGGTTTTTCTAATAGTCATGTACGGATGTAAGAGTTGGACCATAAACAAGGCTGAGCATCGAAGAATTGATGCCTTCTAACTGTGGTGTTGGAGAAGACTCTTGAGAGTCCCTTGGACTGCAAGGAGATCAAACCAGTCCATCCTAAAGAAAATCAATCCTGAATATTCACTGGAGGGACTGATGCTGAAGTTCCAGTACTTTGGCCACCCAATGCGAAGAGCTGACTCATTAGGAAAGACCCTGATGCTGGGAAGGATTGAGGGCAGGAGGAGAAGGGGATGACAGAGGATGAGATGGCTGGATGGCACCATCAACTGGATGGACATGACTTTGAGCAAGCTCCAGGAGTTGGTGAAGGACAAGGAAGCCTGGCATACTGCAGTCCATGGGGTCGCAAGGAGTCGGACACGACTGAGCGACAGAACAACAGTTCTCTCTGGAGGAGTATATTAAATATCCTCAGGCTATGCCATTTACTTTCATTTTCCTATAATTTAACTATCCAACAGCTCTAAATGCTTTTCCTTTTCACTTGTAGTAGATAGGCTCTAAGTTCATGCCCTTGAGATTGTTTTACATTCACTAATAGCATTATAGTAAGACTCAAACTTTGAATAAATTTGAAGGTAACTGATTACATTTATGTGAATCATTTCATGAGTCTCAGACTGAAATCATCACTATACAGTAAGGAGGAAAGGATACTGTCTCAGAGTTATTTTTTCTTTCTATTGTAATGCCTAATTTTGAAGCTAAAATCTATTTTGTGATTTCCTTGGTTGTTACACATTCAGTTTGAAACACTCATAAGGGTGCAAGGAATTATCTCTGGGACTATAAGAATAGCTGAACATAGCTAATACCTCATCAGGTATTAAGTATGTGTCTGCGATAGTTATAAATTAAGCAGGTAGGACCCAGATGCAATAATATCTGACCTATTTGGAATGAATCAAATTCTTCTTGGAGGATCATGAGAATTATATATTCAAATCAAACTTGAAGGTGAATACCATAATTATCTCAGTTCAAAGACAGAGTACTGCAGTGAATTAGCCATTCCTCTTTAAGATATAATATCAACCTCAATGGAATTCTCTAGGTGATAAAAATAGAACTTAGCTCCTAAAAAGTATCAGGAATTTCATAAACAACTCAAGATGGATTATTTCCTGGGAAATAAACACATGTTCAACAGTTTTATTGACCCTAAAGTAATATACACTCAATGTAGAAAACTTAATACAAAAGCATAAATCTGAACCACCTGTAGAACCACCAGATAAAATCGTTATTAATATATAGGTGTGTTGAATTGAAGTCAAGTGAAGTGAAAGTCACTCAGTCGTGTCTGACTCTTTCTGACCCCATGGACTATACAGTCCACGGAATTCTCCAGGCCAGAATACTGCAGTGGGTAGCCATTCCCTTCTCCAGGGGATCTTCCCAAACCAGGGAGCAAACCCAGGTCTCCCACATTGCAGGTGGATTCTTTACCAGCTGAGCCACAAAAAAATAGGTTAAGCCCTAAGCTCCAGAATCTAGTACAAAAGTGTTCAAAATATATACACATATCTATCTATAAAGAGATAACAGATACACACACAGTAGAATAAGGTGATAAAATCAGCCCATTACAATATCTACATATTATCTAGGCCTTTCCTGGTGGCTCAGATGGTAAAGAATCTGCCTGCAATGCAGGAGATGCAGGTTCAATTCCTGGGTTGGGAAGATCCCCTGGAGAAGGGAATGGTAACCCACTCCAGTATTCTTGCGTGGAGAATCCCATGGACATTATCATCTATACACATATCTCTGTAACTATAAATATATCTACATCTTTACCTACATCTTTAGAGATAATATGATTTAAACTGCCAAGAAAGCCTTTTTTTTTTTTTTGAGATTGAAGGTTTTCTCCTACCAGTGCATGCATGCTAAGTCACTTCAGTCATGTCCAACTCTTTGTGACCCCATGGACTGTATGTAGCCTACCAGGCTCCTCTGTCCATGGGATTCTCCAGGTAAGAATACTGGAGTGGGTTGCCATGCTCTCCTCCAGGGGATCTTCCCGATCCAGAGATAAAACCCACCTCTCTTAACTCTCCTGTATTGGCAGGTGAGTTCTTTACCATGAGCACCACCTGGGAAATTCCTCTTCTACCAGTACTGATTTCTTCAAGCTACCACTGGCAGGTACAACTCATAGCATCATTCAAGGCGACTAGTGGGCCAACATCTGAGTAACAGGCATATTCTCCTCTCCACTGTTCCTTGACAATTTAGAGAAATGAAAGTGCTACCTGACAATAGTGTTTTTGCCTACAAGTATTTTGTGAAGGCTGTAATACTGGAGGTAGGCAGGATAGTATGAGTGTAACTTTGTGGGGACCTCAAGTCTGCAGTGATGTAAAGGGAGCATAAACAGAAGTAGATGTCGGCATGGCAGACAGTACTGTATCTTCCACATCCAGTGGGCTTGCTTTGACCAGTAGTAACTGAATAGGCTTCTGCCATTTGTAGGAGCCTTGAGTCTCAATAATCTGTCCAGGGACCCCAGAATCATGACATCAGTCATTTGAGCTTCTAGAGATATCTGCCACTCATTTTGCTGTATGGTATCAGGCAGGTTAAGTCACCTCTCTGGGCTGCAATTTTTTTAAATCAAGATTTTTGCTTGCAAGTAATGGCAACATAGGAGAGGGAAATGGCAACCCACTCCAGTATTCTTGCCTGGAGAATCCCATGGACAGAAGAGCCTGGTGGGCTGCTGGCTATGGGGTCGCACAGAGTCAGGAACGATTGAAGCGACTTAGCAGCAGCAGCAGCAATGGCAATATAAAAATGTGTTTTAAAAAAAGGAAATGTATGCCTCTAGGATAATATGAGGATAACTAACATTTGTTGAGAACTTTCTGTTTGCTGAAACCTATTTCAAGTATATCTGCTTATCTTATATGTCCACAGTTTAAGCAACACTGTCAAACTCATGTTATGAAGCCACCATTACCCTATACCAAAACCAGACAAAGATACCACAAAAAAAGAAAATTACAGGCCAACATTACTAATGAAGATAGACGTAAAAATCCTCCACAAAATATCAGCAAGCGGAATCCAACAAGACACTAAAAACATCATACACCCATGATCCAGAGGGATTTAACCCAGGGAGGTAAGGATTTTTCATTATCAGTCAGTGTGATACACCACATCAACAAACTGAATACAAACCACATGACCATCTCAATATATGTAGAAAAAGCTTTTGACAAAATTCAACATTCATTTATGATAAAAATTATCCAGAAAGTGGGTATAGAAGGAACATACCTCAACATACTAAAGGCCATATACAACAAAGCTGCTGCTGCTGCTCAGTGGCTTCAGTCATGTTTGACTCTGTGCAACCCCATAGACAGCAGCTCACCAGGCTCTGCCATCCCTGGGATTCTCCAGGCAAGAACACTGGAGTGGATTGCCACTGCCTTCTCCAATGCATGAAAGTGAAAAGTGAAAGTGAAGTCGCTCAGTTGTGTCTGACTCTTGGCGACCCCATGGACTGGAGCCTACCAGGCTCCTCCGTCCATGGGATTTTCCAGGCAAGAGTACTGGAGGGGGGTGCCATCGCCTTCTCTGACAACAAAGCTGCAGCTAACATCATACTCAATGGTGAAAAGCTAATATGTCCACAGTTTTACACATCAGGTATTGTTATTTCCATTTTACAGATAAGCAAATTGAG
Source organism: Okapia johnstoni (assembly GCA_024291935.2). NCBI lineage: Eukaryota > Metazoa > Chordata > Mammalia > Artiodactyla > Giraffidae > Okapia > Okapia johnstoni. Next base: position 24,571,104 of record CM044305.1, on the reverse strand, counting down.
GCACAAAGGAGCACTCAAGGTTATGCAGTTAGTAAGTGTGAAGCTGGGACTCACATTGATAGCAGATGCTGAACAAATAGCATGAAGAGCCAAAAAGTGACAAATGTAAGTAGATCAGTTAGATGGAAGTAATAAAACATTTATGAAGCCAAAGCATGATTTTATTTCCACGTGATTCACTTAGTTTCTCTTTCATGGTAATAGTGGCACCCTTACCCTCACTTAGTTCCCTGGTGGCTCAGATGGTAAAGTGTCTGCCTACAATGCGGGAGACCCGGGTTCAATCCCTGGGTTGGGAAGATCTCCTGGAGAAGGAAATGGCAACCCACTCCAGTATTCTTGCCTGGAAAATCCCATGGACAGAGGAGCCTTTTAGGCTACAGTCCATGGGGTTTCAAAGAGTCGGACACGACTGAGCGACTTCACTTCACTTCACTTCACTTACCCTCACTTTATCTCTGGCTTCTGGTCATATGACAAGCCAATGCATGAAGAGTTCTATGTCATTCCTGGGATTAACACCTTAGGCAGGCTCTACACGTGGGGGATCCATAGCCTATTTCATACATGAGATGGTCAGCACACAAATTATCCAACTGCTATGTAATTGTCTTTCAAGATGTATTCTAAGTCCAAAGCCTTTCAACAGTGACAAAAATATGTACTCAGTTAAAAACAGCCAGGAGGATCTGCCCATAAAATGATCTCTATATTTCATTCAACATATTCTCACCTATTTATGCTTTGTCTTCTTTTAAAAGGAAACTGAAGTGATTGAGACATCTTTTTAAAGTTCCAAGTCTCTCCGAAAGTCCACTTTATAGATAACCCATCTAGAATACAAAATAACAGAAAGTTATTATCAAGTCAAGCTTAAAAGCGTACATAATAAAAGTGTGAAAGAGTAACAACAAAGAGCAACCACAATAAAGATATTTCATTTCAAACAAACCAGATTAAACTATCCAAAGGGGAGAGAAAAATTTATCTATATTATAATAATTAACAAGAGTAAAGAATTCCCTGAGGTTCAGTACTGCTATAAGTGATTGAATGACTTCCATATCTTAGGTACTTTTCATTTATTTATTTATCCAATTTTTCTGCATGTCTTTTATGTGCCAGGCCCAGTTCTAGGTGCTAAGAATACAAGAGTGAACCAAAGAAGGTAAAATTTCTTGTCCTCATAGAACATTTTACTGGAGATGTAGAAAATAAACAAGCTAAAAGGGTTAGATATTTATATGTTAGGTAGCAATAATCCTCAAACCACTCATAAGAAGTGAGAGTTATCTTTTAATGTTTATTTTACATTGGAGTATAGTTAGTTTCAAGTGTATAACAGAGTGATTCAGTTACACACACACACACACACACACACATATATATTCTTTTTCAAATTATTTTCCCATTCACGTTATTTACACACACACACACACACACACACACACACACATATTCTTTTTCAAATTATTTTCCCATTCAGGTTATTACAGAGTATTGACCAGAGTTCCCTGTGCCACACAGTAGGTCCTTGTTGATAATGCTTTTTAAACATAGCAGTGTTTACATGTCCAACCCAAACTTTTAATCTATCCTTTCTTCCCACCCTTCCCACTGGTAATAAGCTCCTTCTCTAAGTCTATGAGTCTGTTTCTGTTTCATAAATAAGTTCATTTGTATCCTTTTCATTTTTAGATTCCACATATAAGTGATATCATATGGTATGTCTCTGTCTGACTTACGAAGTGAGTCATTACCTAACATTTCAGAAGAGGAACATATGAACAAGCTTAGCTATAATTTCTGTCATCTCTTCCCTTCCCCCAGAGGCTCCGCTCACCACTTTGACAATGCACTGAGTATAAAACATGTCCCATTGGAAGGGATTAGGGCTGCTGCAAGGCTGCGGCAGGTCATGACATTGTGGCACCTTCTATCCCCCCATGGGAGAACAACTTAAGGCCCAGAGAGTAGACCTAATGTCCAAATGGTGTACAATAACAAGTCTGAAACTGAGTCCTCACTCAAAGGATTGGGCAGAAGATGACAAGAGAACCTTTAAATGAGGAAGTGGTAAGAGTATCATAGGGATTGAAAAAAATTTCTTCTGGAGTTTTCAAGTAGGAAAACATGAGTATTTTTTGAAGGCCAGGCTCAGTGATGTGGAAGAGGCAGAAACCAGAATGCAACAATTTGAGCATCGACAGAAAAGCATGTAAAGCTAGGTAACATCTAATAAGAGTAAATACATGGACACAGAGTGAAAAAATGTAAATTTAATTATGACTGAAAGAACCATGGAACTCCCCATGAAAGAGTAGGCACTGAAAAACAGGATTCAAATGATAGAGAGGAAGGAAAAAAATGAGATGATAGGAACAGAGTATGCAAAGATGGAAGAAGTAAAAGTGAAGAGGGTCAGTACTTAATTTGACTGTAGGGTAGAGAATACATTTGGGATCAGAGGCCAGTAAGAATGGGAAAGTAGGCTTGGGACCGTTCGTGAAACTCCTAGAATATCACAGAAATTTTAACAAAATAATTAAATTCAGTCCTTAAGAATTATAGTGCAGCAAATTTTATTTATTTTGAAAATGCTATTATTTCAAAATGTTAATATGTTTTAACAGAACATATTAGTTTTGGAGTAATACATATTTGGTTAACAATCCCCCAAATAAGAATGACATTTCAATGGAAAACTTGATAAACTGTAAAGCATTTTTACAGGGTACACGAAGTGTCTGGTGGTGTTATTAGCGCCAATTATACTGTCTATCATAAGATATTACTACATATGTTTCTGTGACTCTGGCTTCCAATTTCATTTTCAATTATAGTATTTTAACACATACATATTATGCCCTAAACATTTCCTTGGAACTTAAATGAAAAGATGCCTTATTTATATTGGAAATGTCACCTATACAGCATTCAATAGGATTCTTTTATTCCAAAGGGCACTGAGAGCTAATTAACTAATCAAGCATAGATTCATTAAGTGTAAACCAGTACATCGTATCTTATTCAGGATTCACCTTCATCTAACAACAGGATTGACCCTCAGTATGTGGAAAGTACAGCACTCAACTGGAACAACTGCTAGACTTCCTGTAAGTTCTAGAAAGTTAAGTAACTTTTTATATTTTTTCAAACATCCAGTGGCTTTATTCAATTTTAATTATATTTGTGGAAAAGATCACTGTAAACATAGGCCATAATGTTAACTTTATGGGTACTTACGGCCTGAAAATATTTCCCAACAACATTCTTAATGTTTTTTACTATGGCAAATACTACTGCTGGCCTACCCGATACCCACTACCCTCCCCAGTGTACCTTGATGGCAAAGCACGACTTATGAAACAGAGCCTCAGAGATTTCATTAATGCAATTTATTGACCACAGATTACAGTCTGAGTCTCATGTCTTGTTTCTTCTTATTTTGCCTATATTCTAGCCATAATGAACCTTTTGAACTTCTTGATATGTCATCTTCTCTCATGTCTCTTTGTGGTTTCAGACGCTGTTTCCTCTACAAGGAATACGTTTTCTTCTACATCGTAACTGGGCTAAATCATAATCATCTTCAAGACCCAGTTCAGGCTTTCAGTACTTCAGGTTGGGTCGGGTGGTCTTAGTATGTACTGCTACAATTCACAGTGCCTAACTCTCTTCTGGTATGTAAATTATTTAATGCATATGTGCATGCTCAGTTGCTAAGTCATGTCCCACTCTTCCATGACCCCATGGACTACAGCCCACCAGGCTCCTTTATTCATGGGATTTTCCAGGCAAGAATACTGCAGTGGGTTGCCATTTCCTCCTCTAGGGAACCTTCCTGACCCAAAGATCAGATCCTCATTTCTTGCATCTCCTGCACTGGCAAGCAGATTCTTTACCACTGAACCACCTGAGAAGATGTCAACCACCTTGACATCTCTACCCCACTATTATCATGCTGTTTTATTAATCACTGGTCTTTGGTTACAATCTTCTTCATTCTACTACAGGGCCTGGATTATAGTAAGAGTCATCTATGAGCCTAGCACAGTGTCTAACCCATAGTGAAAGTGAAAGTCGCTCAGTTGTGTCCGACTCTTCGTGACCCCGTGGACTATAGTCCATGGAATTCTCCAGGCCAGAATACTGGAGTGGGTAGTCTTTCCCTTCTCCAGGGGATCTTCCCAACCCAGGGATCGAACCCAGGTCTCCCGCATTGCAGGCAAATTCTTTACCAGCTGAGCCACAAGGGAAGCCCATAGTAAATATTGAATATTCACCCATAGTAAATATTCAACATAGTCTTGAAGAATTAATATATTTGTTCATTGTCTATCGAAAGAGTTGTTCAGGTTTGAGGTAAGTTTAGATGGGATTAAAGTAGAGCATCAAGAGAAGGCTAGCATATGTGGTTCTGAGGGGGAAAGGAAGACCCTTGTCAGAAGACCCTTTGCAAACAGGTGGTCTTGTGCAGGCAATGGCTCCCCCAAAGGTCAAGGAACAAGATGAGGGAGCAGCAAATAAGAACAACAAAAGAAACAAAAGCATGACCTACTTCATAGTTTTGTCCAGCATCGTTGCCAAGGACAAGGTTGAGGAATTCAAGGCCAGGGAGTTATATTTCCTAGGTTGCCAGGGAATCCAAAGACCTTCAGTCTGTAACAAACAAAGAGTTATCAGGCTGAGGGAACTAGATGCCACTTTCACCCTTTGCTAAGATGGTAGCTTATCTGCCGAAGAACTGCACATCTTTCCCATCATTAAAGACTTCTGTGAAGGGCAGTGTACCACTTCCCTTAATAGACTGTTTCAAAATCTCTTCTTACTAGTAGCTAACCTAGGTTTCTGATAAATTTCTGGGCTCATTTCTTTTAGTAACTTTGGTAGAGATGGAAAACAGCTGATTGATATATTCAATAAATCCTCCATAGTTGCAGAGGATGGTTCCCTGAGCTCTTAGTATAGGTAAAACCTCTGCTATTCACCTGTAAATTAGTAGTAGCTAACATTTATTTTCAGTTAGGCACTGTATTTACATGGAAAAAGATTTCATTTAATCCTTACATGATTGTGTGAGTTAGGTACCGTTATCAACCTCAGTTTTGTAGATGAGAAAACTTAGCCACAGAGAAGACAAGCAACTTGAACAACTTGCCAAATAAACACACAATTAACTTTTCCCTAATTCTTACCGCCTTCACCTTTCATAAAAACAGAATCACTGATTAGGGTTAAAGCTAAAACTGGCTCTGGGAATTTAATTATTTGAAAGGATTGATTTCTGAATCCCAAACCCAGATATTCTCTCGTGTAATGCAAGGTCTTCCTATGAAGACTGGGGATTAGACAGTGTTATTACAAATTTTAGCAGCCTCTCCAAACATGGTCTACCCAGGAATTAATGGAACTTACACACTCACTTTTTACATGTGAGTGAGTTAAGAGATATTTTAAGAGTGCTTATCCTTGGAAATGCAAATCAAAACCATAGTGACATACTACTTCAAACCCACTAGGATGGCTATAATTGAAAGATGGGTAATACCAAGTATTGATGAGAACGTGGAGAAATGGAAATCCTCAAATATTGCTGATGGGAATGTAAAATTGTGCAGCCACTTTGAAAAACAGTTCAGTGGCTGCTCAAGCAGTTAAGCATAGAGTTATCATATGACCAATCAATTTCACTTCTAGCTATATACCCAAGAGAACTGAAAACACATGGGAACAGAAAATGAGTCCATGAAAAGTTCATCACAGAATAATTCATAATAGCTGAAGAATGGAAACTAGTATCTATCACCTGATGAACTGACAAAAAAATGTAGAATATCTGTACAGTGGAATACTATTCATCTTCAAAAAAACTAAAGTATGATGTATGCTACCATACATAGATAAACATTGAAAATATTAGGCTAAATGAAAGAAGCTTGTCACAGAAGAGCACATATTGTTTAATTCCATATATGAAATGTCCAGAACAGGCAAATCTAGATATATGGAAACTAGATTCGAGCTTGTCTAGGGATGGAAGGATGGAAGAAATGGTAGGAGACTAGTGATGGGTATAGGGTTTCTTTTTGGGGGTGATGAAAATATTCAAAAATTGATCATGACAAAGGAGGCACCACTCTCTGAATATACCAAAACCCAATGAATTCAACAATTCAGTGAATTTATGGTATGCCAAAAAAAACCCTGTTTTTAGTAAAAAAGAGCATTTATCCACCTTTACTCCAAACAAAACTTACTATCATTAGGTCATCTGATAGGTTACTATGGCACTGATATGCGAGTTTAGTTGTATTCTGTTTTCAGTACCACTAACTCACTTCAGTTAGTTGTTGCACATGAAGCAAAATAATAAAAATAATTCTCCAAAGGGAGCAGAAGGCCTGATGTCCTGCTTGAATTGTAGAATCATCAACTGGTCCCCCAGTAACGCAGAGGGCTGACCTGTCTGTAACTGAATTGTTATTAAGAATTCACACAAAGGGGAAGAAGTTCGGACATGTTCTTTCTTCCACCTTTCTGCTCATGAGACAGCCCCATGCCTTAGATTCTAAAGCTTAGAAGCTTAAGTTGTTTTTCCTTGACCCAATAGCAGCAAAGCAATAAGTAATGCCAAGAACTGGTTTTAAGAAGGAAACTTCATCTCCAGGGAATTAGATCACAGAAGTGGCCTGACAACTCCCTTGCCCCTCAACATACATCCCAGACATTTCCCAAAGGATGGGAAACTATTTCACGACTTTATCTTATCAGCCTGCAGACATTCCCTTGAATACCAAGTCCTATTCTTGTTCTTAAGAATGCAAGCCATTCTGAAAGTCACAAAGATATGGGAACTATGTTTGCACTCACACTTATATGTAACCCAACTTCAATCAGTGGAGCCCCAAAGGAGAATATACATCAGTCCAGGGATGGTTCTCAATTACATTTCACATCACAGCTTGATAGTTGAGTGGTCTTTCTCCAACTCAACGGCTGACAATGTGGGAGGCACACTCTGAAATCAACAACAGGAACAGTTATCCAGCTCCAGGTGGGCAGAATGGAAAGCATGAGAAAACAAATATTCATATTTTCAGAGTGTGTAGAAAATTCCAGATTTTCCAGAGAGATGAGTCAGAAGCCAGGGAGGTGGGCAACAGTTTGACAAGCAATGGGTAGCACCTCTTTGAGCATTCATGCCTCCTGCGGTCAAAACAATAGTGCTTTCTTAACAATATGTACCCAGAACTGTCAGGTTTTTTTCTTCTTCTCCAGAATGTGGCTTAAGTGTCTCATTAAATGAACGCAGTGCACGTTGAATCTTCTTTGCCAAGACTTTCTACGTTTACTGATCTTTCCTCCCTTGTCCTAGGATTGTTGGATGCTAATTTGAGAAATGCTTCATTGGAGGAATAGTTGGAATGTGAATTCATCGGAACTGCTGATGGTTTAAGTGTAGAGTGAGAGAGAAGATGAGGAGTCACAAAGATCCCTCTATTTTCAGCGGAGAGCCTGCCCAATGTAAAGAAGTTTAAATGAATTGTACACAAAGATCAGCTCACTGGAACATAGTCTAATGCCAGTGGGTGGTGCTTCTGTGTGAAAGAAGTAAGATTTATCGTCTGTGGGATGCTGTTTCTGTGTTGGTCTCCAAGCTGATACTTTACATACCAATTTCTACTTAATACAATAAAAATCTTTCTGTACAGCACAATTGTTTGAAAATAAAATGTGTTACTCTGGGAAGAAGAAAACATCTTACCAGAAAAAGGGAATGAGGAAAGGCTTACTATTTGACCACTCCTGGGGATGATGTAGTAGACAATGCTTTTCAAACTTTAAGGTGCTGGGAAGCACCTGGGGATCTTGGTAAAGTTTGTGTGCTGGACTTCCCTGGTGACCCAGGGGCTAAGAATTTGCCTGCCAGTGCAAGGGACACAGATTCAATCCCAGGTTGGGGAGGATCCCACATGCCAAGGGGCAACTAAGCCTGTGGGCCATAGCTACCGAGCCTGTGTTCTAGAGCCAGGGCTCTGCAACAAGAGAAGCCACCACAATGAGATGTCCACACACCAAAAGCAAACAGCAACAAAGATTCAGTGCAGCCAAAAATAAATATATTTTTTAAAAAATAAGATGCTTATGCTGATTCTGTCCTTTATCGAGCCTATCTTTGCATGAAATGTTCCTTTGGTATCTCTAATTTTCTTGAAGAGATCTCTAGTCTTTCCCAATCTGTTGTTTTCCTCTATTTCTTTGCACTGATCGCTGAGGAAGGCTTTCTTATCTCTCCTTGCTATTCTTTGGAACTCTACATTCAGATGGGAATATCTTTCCTTTTCTCCTTTGCTTTTCGCTTCTCTTCTCTTCCCAGCTATCTGTAAGGCCTCCTAAGACAGCCATTTTGCTTTTTTGCATTTCTTTTCCATGGGGATTGTCTTGATCCCTGTCTCCTGTACAATGTCACGAACCTCTGTCCATAGTTCATCAGGCGCTCTATCAGATCTAGTCCCTTAAATCTATTTGTCACTTCTACTGTATACTCATAAGGGATTTGATCTAGGTCATACCTGAATGGACTAGTGGCTTTCCCTACTTTCTTCAATTTAAGTCTAAATTTGGCAATAAGCAGTTCATGATCTGAGCCACAGTCTGCCCCCGGTCTTATTTTTGCTGACTGTATAGAGCTTCTCCATCTTTGGCTGCAAAGAATATAATCAATCTGATTTCAGTGTTGACCATCTGGTGATGTCCACATGTAGAGTCTTCTCTTGTGTTGTTATTGGGAAAGACTAGAGATCTCTTCAAGAAAATTAGAGATACCAAAAGAACATTTCATGCAAAGATAGGCTCGATAAAGGACAGAAATGGTATGGACCTAACAGAAGCAGAAGATATTAAGAAGAGGTGGCAAGAATACACAGAAGAACTGTACAAAAAAGGTCTTCACGACCCAGATAATCACGATGGTGTGATCACTCACCTAGAGCCATACATCCTGTAATGTGAAGTCAAGTGGGCCTTAGAAAGCATCACTACGAACAAAGCTAGTGGAGGTGATGGAATTCCAGTTGAGCTATTCCAAATCCTCAAAGGTGATGCTGTGAAAGTGCTGCACTCGATATGCCAGCAAATTTGGAAAACTCAGCAGTGGCCACAGGACTGGAAAAGGTCAGTTTTCGTTCCAATCCCAAAGAAAGGCAATGCCAAAGAATGCTCAAACTACTGCACAATTGCACTCATCTCACACACTAGTAAAGTAATGCTCAAAATTCTCCAAGCCAGGCTTCAGCAATACGTGAACCGTGAACTTCCAGATGTTCAAGCTGGTTTTAGAAAAGGCAGAGGAACCAGAGATCAAATTGCCAATATCCGCTGGATCATCGAAAAAGCAAGAGAGTTCCAGAAAAACATCTATTTCTGCTTTATTGACTATGCCAAAGCCTTTGACTGTGTGGATCACAATAAACTGTGGAAAATTCTGAAAGAGATGGGAATACCAGACCATCTGACCTGTCTCTTGAGAAACCTGTATGCAGGTCAGGAAGCAACAGTTAGAACTGGACATGGAACAACAGACTGGTTCCAAATAGGAAAAGGAATACGTCAAGGCTGTATATTGTCACCCTGCTTATTTAACGTATATGCAGAATACATCATGAGAAACGCTGGGCTGGAAGAAACACAAGCTGGAATCAAGATTGCTGGGAGAAATATCAATAACCTCAGATATGCAGATGACACCACCCTTATGGCAGAAAGTGAAGAAGAACTAAAGAGCCTCTAGATGAAAGTGAAAGAGGAGAGTGAAAAAGTTGGCTTAAAGCTCAATATTCAGAAAACTAAGATCATGGCATCTGGTCCCATCACTTCATGGAAAATAGATGGGGAAACAGTGGAAACAGTGGCTGACTTTATTTTTTTGGGCTCCAAAATCACTGCTGATGGTGATTGCAGCCATGAAATTAAAAGACGCTTACTCCTTGGAAGGAAGGTTATGGCCAACATAGATAGCATATTTAAAAGCAGAGACATTACTTTGCCAACAAAAGTCCATCTAGTCAAGGCTATGGTTTTTCCAGTGGTCATGTATGGATGTCAGAGTTGGACAGTGAAGAAAGCTGAGCGCCGCAGAATTGATGCTTTTGAACTGTGGTGTTGGAGAAGACTCTTGAGAGTCCCTTGGACTGCAAGGAGATCCAACCAGTCCATCCTAAAAGAGATCAATCCTGGGTGTTCATTGGAGGGACTGATGTTGAAGCTGAAACTCCAATACTTTGGCCACCTCATGCGAAGAGTTGACTCATTGGAAAAGACCCTAATGCTGGGTAGGATTGGGGGCAGGCGGAGAAGGGGACGACAGAGGATGAGATGGTTGGATGGCATCACTGACTTGATGCACGTGGGTTTGGGTAAACTCCAGGAGTTGGTGATGGACAGAGAGGCCTGGTGTGCTGCAATTTATGGGGTCACAAAGAGTCGGACACAACTGAGCGACTGAATTGAACTGAACTGAACTATGCTGATTCAGTAGTTCTGGGCTGGGGCCTGAGACTGCACTTCTAAAAAACTCATAGGTGATGTTGCTGTGGCAGGTCCACAGTCCACAGTATACCAAGGATGTAGAGCATGTCTCAATCTATTTGTGGTCATGAATCTATGTAATGGATTGTTATGAAGATTAAAAACATATAAAATGGGAATTCCCAGGTGGTCCAGTGGTTAGGACTCCATGCTCTCACTGCTGAAGACCGTTGTTCAGTTGCTGGTTGAGGAACTAAAATCCCACAAGCTGCATGGGATAGTCAAAAAACAAAAAGGCAAAACAAAAAGACAATGCCACCCTCCTCAAAAAAAAAAAAAACAACACAAAACCAAAAACTCCACCACATACAAAAAAAGGAGAAAACACCTGAGTTCACTGCACACATACTGCTTCATGAGAATTCTGTTGCAGTTATGTGCAGTTATGATCCAGTTTATATGTACTATATTATGATGTAGTCTATGTATTTCTGTTTTTTTAATACAGGGTCACAAATAAAAAGATTGGAAAGCTATGATTGTGGAGGAAACTTGTATGAACAGATTGAATTAGAGAACTGCTTAGGTTTCTCCTTACTTTGAAATTCTAAGATTCGGTGCAATCTTATGCCTCTTATCCAAATCTCTCATTCCACAGTTCAGAGAATATTCAAAGAGGCTTGAGCATCAGTGAATCTATTAACTTCATCCTCATACTGGCAACCCAAAATGTTGAACACAGGCCCAGCATCACGTAAAGCTGTGTCATTTCCCTGTGGTTATCAGCGCTTGGATTCAAAACAAAGAAAAAACCAAACCTTGAGATAATACCTTCTTTCAGGGTGGATTTCTGTAACGGAGCAGGACCCCATGGGGCCTTCCCTGGGACAGGCCTTCCCCCATATCCTCTGCTTTAGCTCCTCTCAAGCTCCTTGGGGCTTCCCAAGTGGCTCAGTGGTAAAGAAGCTGCCTGGCAATGCAGGAGATGCTGGTTCGATCTCTGGGTCGGGAAGAATCCCTGAAGAAGGAAATGGCAACCCACTCCAGTATTCTTGCCTGGAAAATCCCATGGACAAAGGAGCCTGGTGGGCTACACTCCATAGGGTTGCAAAGAGTCAGATAGGACTGAGCACACATGTTTAAGGCAGAAGTACCTAGATAACAGGATCTAATGCACATTTCCTGAGTTGTTTTGCAGATGTAAAAAACCTCCCCCTCTTCAACAAACTGAAAATATTAAGCACTTGATGACCAGGAACACATAACCCCAGCCCTCCCAGAACCTAAGGATATTAACCCCTGGGACACCACCCTGCTGTACCTCATCATCAGCCAAACAGCTAATCATGTCACGCTGATCACAGACCCTGCGGACACCTCTCCCTCACTTGTCTTTTAAAAATGCTTTGCCAAAACTTTTCATGGAGCTAGGGGCTTTTTAGGGCAAGAGTTACCTCTCTGCTTGCATGGTCTTGCCATAAACCTTTCTGCTCAAAACTCTGCTGTTTTGGTTTGTTTGGCCTCACTGTACATTGGGCACACAAACTTGTGCTAACATTTTCAGTTACTTCTGTTAATTGTTTTGATGCTGGGTCATTTGCCTAATTACAAGGGACTGTTAAATACCAATTTGTGAATTATAGGCAAAGCTATTTGAAAGTAAAATAAGAACCTAAGAGAGTTTGTTATTTTCAAAGCTACCTTATTTACAAGGTCATAATTCAAATTCTAAATAAACCCAGTTCATTATTTTTTAACTGAATAAAGATTGCATTTGGAATTCAATCCACATCCAGTGTCACTTATTGCTGTAGTTTATAATTTGTACCCAAATTATCTTACTTTGAAGGACTGTCGACTTCCCAAGGGTGCCAATGTGTCTATGAACATACAGATACACATGCACACTGTTTGCAAATTGAGTTTTGGAGCAGAGTAGCCAAAGGCAAGCGAAAACAGCTGCAAGTATTTTAATGAGATATTTCAGTTTGGAGTTTTACTACGGCAACAGTCAGAAGGGTAAGTTTGCTCTCTGAGTCACTAATATGACTTTTCTTGTTAACATTTGCATTGAAGGAGTTAGATCCTATCATATTAATTCACATGACTTCTCTAATACATGTCTAATACTATGCAAATTACCTTAATTATTAAAGTAGTGGATACTGCATTTTAAAAACCTGTAAGATATTCACGTGTTTGTATTTTACAGTTGTTTTCCTGCATTACCAGATAATTTTTCATTTAAAAACATGAGCTGTTGCTTCAAGTAACCCGTTGGGTAAAATCATCACAGTATTTCCTTCTTGGTTAAAAAATAACTAAGTCCAAGTCCATTCCAAGTAATGACTACCAATACTAGAAACAGCTAATTTGATCCTAAGGCATTTCCACGATATTTGAATGTTGTGATGCAGGAAATGCAGCTTGGGACTTCTAGCCACTGAAGCTCAAAATGAAGCAACTTTGGGGAGAAATACAAATAAGTGAATGCACTCAACAATATCTGAACAGAACTCAGAAAACTTCTCTTCATTCTTTCTCAATCATTAAATTTTTCTTTATAATACATCCTTTTCTCTTATTTACTTTTTTAAGAAAACTTTTTATTCTGTATTGTGGTATAGCTGATTAACAAACAATGCTGTGATAATTTCAGGTGAACACCGAAGGGACTCATCCACACATATACACGTATCCATTCTCCCCCAAACTCCCCTCCCATCCAGGCTGCCACATAACACTGAGCAGAATTCCATGTGCTATACAGCAGGTCCTTGTTAGTTATCCATTTTAAATACAGTAGTGTGTACATGTCCACCCGAAACTCCCTAACTACCCCCTTCTGCCCATCCTTCCCTCCAGCAACCATAAGTTTGTTCTCTAAGTCTGTGATCAACTGCATTCTTACCTTCAGCTACTAAGCCCATACTCAGCTGGGTGCTAGGTGTGTTGGGAAATACAGCACAAACACAAACTGAGCCCTGTCTAGAAACCCTTTGCAGTTGGTTTTTCTAAATTGCTAGAATTCAGAGGTGCAAGGTCAAATGGATATATATTCAATTGAACAAATCTGCATTTAGCACATGGTAAATCTTGAAATTCTCTTCTTACTGAGTTACATTACTATTTGGCATATCTTTAATGTGGCTAAAAAATCAAATTAAGTGCAGTCCATGTTCTCAGGATCAACAATTAGCAAGCTAATAAACTGTTTTCTACTGACATTTCAAATGCTCAAGCTAACTGTTTATATGCCAACCTATGTCTTGATTACAGGTCAGTAAGAACACATAACCAAAAAAAAAATGGGACTGCCATTATATGCTTGAATTTCACAAGTTTCACCTTTCATATCAGTGAGATAAATTGAATTCGTATTTTCATATTGAAACATCAGATAACACACGGAACACATGGTTTCATTTGAACATACAGCATGAGAACTACTTGGACTTTGGATGGAAGGAAATTTTATGTATATCTTAAGTGTACTATCCTACTTCAGGCAATGGCTAGTTCTTGGATGCAGTACGTGTACCTGTTCCATAGTTATACTATTTACCTTCGGATAATACAATATTTTGAATTTCACTTGTTATTTTTGAATTATAGAAAGAAATGGAAGCAGCAAGTAAATTTAGACTTATCACTAATAGCACTTCTTCCATCAATGTATTACTAAAGATGATTTGGTGATTATGGGTGGACCACGCCTAACCCCATTTTTTGAAAAGCAGACTGGTTCAAAATTGGGAAAGGAGTGTGACAAGGCTGTATATTGTCACTCTGCTTATTTAACTTATATGCAGAGTACATCATTTGAAATGCTGGGCTGGATGAAGCGCAAGCTGGAATCAAGATTGCTGGGAGAAATATCAATAACCTTGGATACACAGATGACACCACCCTTATGGCAGAAAGCAAAGAAGAATTAAAGAGCCTCTTGAGGAAAGTGAAAGAGGAGAGTGAAAAAGTTAGCTTAAAACTCAACATTCAAAAAACTAAGATAGATCATGGCATCCGGTCCCATCACTTCATGCCAAATAGATGGGGAAACAATGGTAACAGTGACAGACTTTATTTTGGGGGGCTCCAAAATCACTGCAGATGGTGACTGCATCCATGAAATTAAAAGACACTTACTCCTTGGAAGAAAAGCAATGACAAACCTAGACAGTGTATTAAAGCAGAGACATTACTTTGCCTTCAAAGGTCCATCTAGTCAAAGCTATGGCTTTTCCAGTAGTTATGTATGGACATAAGAGTTGGACTATAAAGAAAGCTGAGTGCTGAAGAATTGATGTTTTTGAACTGTGGTGTTGGAGAAGACTCTTGAGAGGCCCTTGGACAGCAGAGATCAAACCAGTTAATCCTAAAGGAAATCAATCCTGAATCTACATTGGAAGGACTGATGCTGAAGCTAAAGCTCCAATACTTTGGTCACCTGATGTGAAGAGCTGACTTACTGGAAAAGACCTTGATGCTGTGTAAGATAGAAGGCAGGAGGAGAAGGGGATGACAGAGGATGAGATGGTTGGATGGCATTACCGACTCAATGGACATAGGTTTGAACAAACTCTGGGAGATGGTGAAGGACAGGGAAACCTGGCATGCTGCAGTCCATGGGGTCACAAAGAGTCGGACACAACTGAGCAACTGAACAACAAAGGCCTCATCCCAAGAAGCATGGTGGTCAGTAAAATCAAGCTTTCACTTCTGCTGGGGGTACAAAAATAAGATTAGGTCAATTGGGTCTTAATTACCACATCTAAGAGTCTATGAAGATCAATAACCAAAGAAATGTCACACATTTTTAGCTAATTCATGCTAGAGTTGTTGATGAATAATAATGAAATATTAAACTCAAATGTCATTTATAGTATGACCTAGCACAAAGGTATAAAAGTACTCAAAATTTTAGCTACTAGAAGATACCAGTGATGAAGATATTTGGGGCAGGAAATCTTTACAAATAACATATTTATATATGTTTAAGTAATAGATTGTCTGGAATTGTATGTAAAGGAATATTTGTTAATTGAAAACACTCAAAGCTAGGAAGGAGAAATTTGTATTTAACATTTCACTGTCAAGATCCAATCACTTAACATAATTGTTAGATTAAACCCTGCAATATGTTATGTGTTTATGTAGATGATTGCTAAATATATAGAAAATATATTTCTTTTTATTCTGCTTTTTCTTTCTCTTTTCTGTCATCTAGGTGAATGAGAATGACACATGCACCATATATGTAAAAATGATTTTTTTCTCTTCTCCAAAATTAGTTTCTAAGGTATTTTTCAGTTTCAAGTCATATAAGAGAAAGGAAACAATGCAGAATTTTTTGTATTTTCAATTTTTCCCAGTCATAATTAATTGGAGAAGCGCCATTTTATCTTTCACAAATAAAAGGCAATAAGAAAAATGACTACTGTTTATCATTACAATTTTCCAGCTGCTATAAAAGAAACATTTTTTTCCCCCAGATAAAGGGCATACACATACTTACATACACACACACTGAATTGTAACTCTGACTTCCATTCAGGACAATAGTTCAATATGGCTGAACCAAATGTTCACAGCAAAAGCCCCTCAGCAGATTCAGAATACTAAGCCACTATGGACTTAGCTATGGTTCATTCATCTTTCAGGGAAGCACAAGAGCAAAAGATAAATCAGGAGCCATGAAAGCCCATAAAGTTTCCTTTTTTTTTTAAACTTCAAAATGACACCAAATTTAAAAATGACATGTTCAATGGCATCCAAATCCCCAGTTGACGAGTAGATTTATTATTTGGTCATTTGCTACAGATGAAGAAACTGAGGCACTGAGACTATGAACTAGGTCACAGGGCTTGAGCAGTGCCGACTCCTGACTTCAAGATTACTGCAATTTCCTCCAGGATCATGGAAGAAATGACCAGAACTTAGGAACTGAAGCTGCGAGGAGAATGAATGGCTTTTAGATAGTACTGGAGCATATATTAATGCCTTTTGCAGAAATACAAAGATCATGTTGGGATTAAAATTATGGTTTTAAAGGTTGAAATGCTCCCTGTAAGATGAGGGGCGGGGGTATGAGGGAGGTAATAAAAGGCCAAAATCAAACCTGGCAACATCTCTGTGTGTTGAAATAGTCTCCTGTAATGTGAAGTAAATAAAACAGAAAATAGAAAGACCTTGATCATCCTTGGCCTGTTATCTGAAATGAGTTCATTACTAGTTATCATTTACACAAATTAATTCACATCCCTAACTTTTTTTGGATAATGAAGGTTGTTCCACACTTACTACACTTTTGCAGAGATCTGGCAACACAAAGAATGTAGCTTTATGCCACTTTCCATTAAGAAGGTGATTACGAACTTTGTACATCCCTTTCCATTTGTATTCTTTTAAAAGTTAACCTTAGCCTTGTACATGTTATTTTGTTTAGTGTCCTTGTGCCTGGTTTTAATCTTAAATAAAGGGACAAGAAATGCTACATTTTTTCCTTCAAAACGGGAAAAATCTGAAAAGCCACTTCAACAAACCCAAATACTGCAATAGTTTCATTCCACTTCAAATAACCTCTCCTACTTGTTAGGCGCTTTGATTTGAGCTAACAAGGTTATCAGATTGTCTGTCTATTGTCCTGTTATGACTTGGCTGGGTTCCTGTGGTAAACACTGTGGATGTGATGTTTTGTTCAGGCGGCAGCACAAGAGGGAGGAGGAAGAGGAGGGTCTAGGGAGGGGGGCAGGGTCACCCAGCTGTCAAGGCCTTCCCAGTGGTGAAGCTATAGCAACTGCTACCTCTGGTCAACTCTAATCAGATCTTCAGTGTGCTGACCTTAGGGCCAGGTCCAACTCTGGCAGCCTGGAACCGGGGACTGAAACTCTGCATGCTTCATTCTTTTGAAGTGAATGCAGAGAGCAGGCAGGAGAAGAAAGAGAATGAAAGAGGATGAGGAAGAAGGAGCAAGAGAAACACTGAATCTGGTCAAGGCAAAGGGAGCTCAGGCCTCAACTCAGCACTGACCTATTTTTCTATTAATTCCCTACTCACACAATCACTCACCACATTGCTCTAGATAAATCCTTCAAGAGATGAAGGAGATTGTGTTTAGCAAAGGAGGTTTAATAGAACATCGCATGAAACCTTAACTAATTAGCTAATGAAAAATTTTAAAAATGTATTTGTCCAAATCTCCCCAAGGTTCTTGGTTGTCCTATTGTGTCCCTGTTGCCTTTGTCAGAAGTGAAGTCTTTGCAGTATGAATAAAACAGGTGGTTGAGTAGAAGCGAAGTGTTTTAGATACCTCTTTAGGTATCAGTGTCTGGTTTTACTAACAGTCTTAAGTGACCATGGTCACATACGTGATGTATCACTTTCCTATGGCTTCTATAACAACTTGCTATGAAACTTAGCGGCTTAAATCAACATAAGTTTATTTTCTTACAATTCTGGAGGTCAGAAGTCCAGAATGGGTCTCACCGGACTAAAATCAAGGTGCTGGCAGGGCTGTGTTCCTTCTGGAGGACCCAGGGAAGAAACTGATTTCATGCTTTTTCCAGACTCTAGAGGCTGCCTATATTTCTTAGCTGATGGTACCCTTACATTTTTAAAGCCAGAATGGTTCAGTGGATTTTTTTCATGTTGCCATCCTTTTGGTTCTGACTTTTCTGCTTCCCACTTTCACATTTCACTGGTCCTTGTGATTACATTGGGTCCACCTATGAATCCAGGATAATCTCTTTATCTTAAAGTTTGATGGTTGTAAACCTTAATTCCACCTGTAACCTTAATTATCTGCTGTCAAGTAACATAATGGGCTTCCCTGGTAGTTCAGCTGGTAAAGAATCTGCCTACAATGCAGGAGATCCCAGTTTGATTCCTGGGTCAGGAAGTTCCCCTGGAGAAGGGATAGACTACCCATTACAGTATTCTTGGGCTTCCCTGGTGGCTCAGACAGAAAAGAATCCACCTGCAATGTGGGAGACCTGGGTTCAATCCCTGGGTCAGGAAGATACCCTGGAGGAGGGCATGGTGACCCACTCCCGTATTCTTGCCTGGAAAATCAATCCCATGGACAGAGAAGCCTGACGGGCTACAGCCCATGGGGTCTCAAAGAGTCAGACATGACTGAGCGACTAAACACAGCACAGTACATGTAACATAACATATTCACAGATTCTAGGGATTCAGATGTAGACATCTTTGGGAGGAGGTCAGTATTTTGCCTACCATTCATGATATTTACAGAATTAAGAAGTTAACGAGTACCATTAGGCAATTGGCATAGGATAAATATTAATTAAATTAATGCTATGAAACAAACCTCCTAGAGCAGATGTGGACAAATCAAATTAGGTCATTTTCAAACATTCATGTATATTATTCCAGACATTCTCACATTATCCCCTGTCTGGTTCTTTAGGATTCTCATAAGATGCAGTTTTCATACAACTAGTGGACTACTGTTAAGTTCAACTATGTCAGTTGTTTATCATGCTAAATAGCTATTGGTAAGGAAGAAGTCATTTACAGAAATCAGTTTCAAAGTTTAAAGAGAACCTACTGTGTATCACTGAACTGCTTGGTGTGGGGCATGTGATATGATCATGGCAAACACACAGATGCCCTCACAAGATTGATGTGTCTATTCACGACTAGAAAAGTAACCCTCTGTTGAAACCTATGTTACTTTAATCTTTATTCAAAATATCCAAGATGGAAGAGGCAGCCTTTTGTCCAAAGGCAGTCTTCTTTCTAGGACATACTGTATAATCAAAGAGTTTGGTTATATAATCAAGGTGCTTGATTCTTCTTTTATTCCATCAACTATTTCAAAGCATAGTAGAGTTTATCTAGTTATTGAATTATTGGTACAAAATTTTACCTCAGATTAAAGACTAAATTCAGATGCAATATGTTTATCTTCATTTTTGAGATAGATCTTTGAAACTGTCACTGAAGTATTCAGAAATAGATCTATGTTGACAATTTTGAGGTAGAAGCTTCTGCCTGGACTAGAGTGATAGACGCCTAAGAAACAATCCTGATTCTTGTCTCATAGCCTTCCAACTTCTCTTCTATGCTGAGTGACTTAGCAAAATACAACTTTTTAGCACAATATACATCTGCATGACCTGGTCCTTGCCGGGAATTTCTCTGCAGACATATTTCCCACCACTTCTCACCTTACACGTGATGCTTCCTAAGTTCATATCAGACTTCCCATAATTCTCTGTACAAGTCAAGTCATGCTGTGTCAAGCCTTGGAGCCCTTCCTATGTTGTTTCTTCTCTTTGGAACACCTTCTCCAGTTTTTCATTTGGCCCACACCCTGGACAGATATGATGGCTTAACTTGGGTATGACTTTTTTTTTTTTTCGTCTTTTTCTTAGGTATGGCTTCTTCTTAAAAAAATTCCCCTAACTCCACAAAACCCATCTTGGGTGGTGGTACCCCTCATCCTCTAGTGCTTACCCCTTCTTGACTTCATGAATGACGTCTTACTCTTGTTTTCCCAACAATTAGGGAGGAAGTCTACAAGGTATTTAAGACATCAGGGATGATTTACACGGATAACTCTATATTCTCCATCAGAGTTAACACGCAATAAAAGAGATTTGGCAAATGGACCTGAGCTATGACTGTGCAGTCCCTTCAGTCTCAAAGGGACCAGAGAGACCATGCCTGTTTTCCTGACATCAGAAAGGTCAGGGATGCAATCTTCAGATTTTTAGCTTGTACTTTCTCTTTAAGATTGTTGTGTGCTTTTTCACAAAAACAGACATATGGATCAATGGAACAGAATAGAGGGCCCAGAAACAAATCCACACACCCATGCTCAATTAATCTTAAACAAAGGAGGCAAGAATATACAATGGAAAAAAGATAGTCTCTTTAGCAAGGGTTATTGAGAAAGCTGGACAGTCACATGTAAAGTAGTGAAGTGAGAATACACCCTCATACCATACACAAAAATAAACCCAAAATGGCATAAAGACCTAAATATAAGACATGATTCATAAAACTCCTACAAGAGAATACAGGCAAAACACTCTCTGACATAAATCATACCAATGTTTTCTTAGGTCAGTCTCCCAAGGCAAGAGAAATAAAAGCAAAAATAAACAAATAAAACCTAATCAAATTTACAGGCTTTTGTACAGCAAAGGAAACCATTAACAAAATGAAATAACCACCTATGGATTAGGAGAAAATATCTGCAAATGATGCAACTAACAAGGGCTTAATCTCCAAGATATACAGAACAACAAAAAAACAAATGGCTGAATCCAAAAAGGGGCAGAAGACCTAAATAGACATTTCTGCAGAAGACCTACAGGCACATGAAAAGATGCTCAAAACTGCTCATTATTAGAGAAATGCAAATCAAAACGACAATGAGGTACCACCTCACATTGGTCAGAATGGTCATCATTAAATACTCTACAAACAATAAATGATGGAGAGGGTGTGGAGAAAAGGGAACCCTCCTATACTGTGGTTGGAAATGTAACTTGGTGCAGCCACTATGGAGAACAGTATGGAGGTTCCTCAAAACAACTAAAAATAGAGTTACCATATGATCCAGCAATTTCACTCTTGGGCATATATCTGGACAAAACTTAATTCAGAAAGATACATGCAACCCTGTGCTAACAGTAGCACTATTCACAATAGCTAAGACATGAAAGCAACCTGAATATCCACCAAAGAGGAATGGATAAAGATGCAGTACATACATCCAATGGAATGCTACTCAGCCATAAAAAAGAATGAAATAATGCCATTTACAGCAACATGGATGCAACTAGAGATTATCATACTCAGTGAAATAGTCAGAAAGAAAAAGACAAATATCACATAATATCACTTGTATGCAAAATCTAAAACATGACACAAATGAACTTATCTACGAAACAGACTCAGAGACATAGAATTTTGGTTGCCAAGGGGAAGGGGAAGTGGGGGAAGGATGCAATGTGAGTTTGGGGTTAGCAGATGCAAACTAGTATTCATATATACATATAATGGATAAGCAACAAAGTCCTACTGTGTAGCATAGGGAACTATATTCAATATCTTGTACTAAACCATAATGGAAAAGAATATGAAAAAGAATGTATATATGTATAACTGAATCACTTTGCTGTACAGCAGAAATTAATACAACATTGTAAATCAACTATACTTTAATGAAATAAATTTTAAAAATATAAAGTATGGCCTGGACAAAAAGAAAAACAGACTGTTCTGTGCTTTTATTATCACTGAACTCTATCCTTCAACCTTCAAGTGGGTTCTGCTATATTACCACTGGGTCAACAGATTCATCTTCATAGTTAATTAAAAATTGGGGTCCTATCTGCTTCTCCCAGCCTTAGTTTTTTTTTAAAGTTGACAATACTAATCATAGACTTGCTTACAAGGTGTAAGTAGGAGTTTCCAAATTCTTCTTTCTAAACTTACCTCTTTCATTAAATGGTATGTTCAACTAGAGAAAAATCCTTGGAACAGATTTTTGGTCTTGGGTTTTCCCCATGGCAATTAACATGAATCTTATAATGAGCCTGCCTTTACAGGATCACCAGGCTACTAGCTAAATTAGATGATAATTTAAGTGCTTGTGTGAAGGTTGGGACTGAGTGGAAAGTGGAGAATCTGGATATAACTGGTGACAACTGATAAAAGCCAAAGTTGCTCTTAGCTTCATTAAAATTCTCTCTCCTGGCTAAACATACACTCCCACACTTGCTGAGGCCAACTGACAGAATTTCTATCTCATGGCCATAGAGAACACACAGTTCTTCAAGTAACTAAGGTTACTGGAGAGAGTACTAATTCACTTCCATCAGTATGCATCAACCCATGTTAGCAAGATTGTGGGACAAAATTAGACCAGGATCTTCTCTTTTCCACTTTCTAAGCCAAGCAGTGGAAAGAACAACTATATAGAAGTGTGTGTGTGTATGTAAATTCTTCTGTTTTGCAAAGGCACATCTGATGTAAGAGAATCTGAAAGAGATCTAACCAGAACTGCAATCCAAATAATCAGTGTTTTTTTTAAAGACTTTTTTGATGTGCACCATTTTTAAAGTCTTTATTGAACTTGTTGCATTATTGATTCTGTTTTATCTTTTGGTGTTTTGGTCATGAGTCATGTGGGATCTTAGTTCCCCAACCAGGGATCGAACCTGAACCTCCTGCTCTGGAAGGTGAAGTCTTAACCAAGGAAGTCCCCAAATAATAGTTTTTAATTACATAATAATAGGAAATGAAATAATGAAAACTGATTTATGTTACTGGTGGTATACAGAAAAATATTTTGTGCTGAAAGAAATGAGTAAAAAGTACAGGAAGCTGAAACCATTTTTAAGAAACTGAATTTCATAGAATTTTTCCTCAAGCTTAGATGTGTGTGAAAATAAAGGTTGTAGGAAATCTCTTCAATTAAAAGCATGATTCATTTTTGTTCAATCAAATGTATTTTGTCTGCTGCATCCATATGTGGAATTTATTATAGTCTTACAACATACTCATGAATAATGGGAACATTTCACCTAAATTCAAAATAAAAGTTTTTATTTAATGGAAGCATTAAATTCTGTGGACAGCTGAATGTTACTAAGCCTTTTTTTAGCCCTTGGCAGTGAAAAAGGGTATCTTTAGAAGGATTGAAATGGTCACTATGGACCTAAGAGATGTCTCTTTTACACAAACTTGGGGTTCAACTTCAGTCATCCTGGGAAAATTTAAAGACTTTTCCCCTCTTTACAGAATGGACTATGGGGAGCAGCTTGAGGCAAGGAATTTTGAATACCAAGAATGAACTTCATGCAATATAATCATAGCCGTTTAACAGAAAGGTCACTAGGCAAATTTCCAGTCACTTTAATGAAAATCAACCATAATAAAATACAGCGAAGTCCAGCTTTTCTGGTATCCTATCAACTAGAAATTCCCATTCATGGGTTCTCCTACACAGATCATTGAAACCAATATTCTCATTAGTGACCCTCAGGCCCTGAAACATTCTGGAAGATTTCCCAAATTATCAAAGAAAGATGGAATGACTTCAGCATCATTTGGATGCTAAACATTATTTTGTAGTATTTAAATGCTTTTAAAATTGAGGATTCAAGCATGCACAAAAATATAGTACCTCCAATTCCACATATTATTTGATGAATGAGAAATATAATTTTAAGTCATATACAGATTTGATATAGAAGTTCCTCTTGGCATTTAATATGCATTTACTGAGCATCTACAATATGCTAGAAAGTGTACTAGGTTAGGTAAAAGCTAACAAAAGAAGAGTTCAAGGCCCTTCAGACCTTTAAAATCTGGTGAGCAAGATAGGTACACAGGGAACTGCAATAAAACATATTTATAAAAACATGTATGAAGATATGTGTAAACCACTGCTGCAGAATCTCAGAAATGAATAAAGAACATTTTAAAATATCACTGGTCAGTATAGCCAATGGTTGTAATGTTGCAATGTTTGATATATTTGACGAGAAGAACACTGTCACATCCACCCCAGTGGTTCAGTCTTGCCCTGACACATAGGCTAATAAAATCCTTAGATTTATAATTTAACATCTGATATTTGGTAAGTGTTAGCTCCATGAAAGGAGGGACTAAATGTTTTAACATGGAGATACCTGTAGGTTAATCATATCCAATTTCCAGAGCTGATTTTCTGATTGTTTGTCTACACATGTATTCTCTTTCTCTGTGAACCAGTGAACCCTTCCAAAGCTGTTAACTGCTTAGAAGAGGCCAGTATTTCCAGTTGGAGGAAGGACCATCTTCAGTCATTGGCAAAGAGGACCTATGTGCCCCTTTTAGAATGTTACTATGCGCACTCCAAGAGCATCTGTTAGTTAACTCTATATACTTGACATCTGACATATCATACTTACATAGTCGTATTTCTCATGAGTTCTTGATTTTGCTGTACTTTAGATGAATAACTGGAAATGAATACGAGTTTAAGTAGGTATAGAACATTTTAATACCTGAGCTATAGCTACATTCTAATTTTAGCTTTTAATTAAAATGTCCTCAATTTGTCAACTGATAATTTTTTTCCCAATAAAAATCCTTATTAGCTGTCAGGAATTGCCTGGTAGTCTGGTTCATGGAAAGAAGGTTCCTTTTATTGCCAATAGATATGTTATAAAGTCTATCACAATTTTCATTAGATGTCTATTCAAAATAGTGATGGATAATATTAGGTCTCAGATTATTTCTGCTATGATATGTTCATCAGTAGGCTGGTTATTCTCTGTTGGCCCACAGATACATACTCTGCCCTTTTCTGACCTATTACTAATTTATGGCCCCCAGAATCTGACTGCTGTGAGTGCAAATGAATTTCCTAGGCTCCTTTAATGGATGGCTTTAGGCTGGCTTTGCCAATGGGTGTCATCAGCTGATGAGAGATAGGGAGAAGAAAAAGAACAAGATCATAATATTACTTCTTTGCTTCATCCCTGCTCTGGCAGGGATGCTTTGATTCTAGCAGTACTGTATCCCTCTGCATCTGTTTGGCCAGATCTCTTCCTTAATTTCAATTCTTTTGGGTTCTGTTTCCTTCTCTTACCCCTTCAGTCCTAGAAGTGGTAATGGCTTTCCACTGTTGCTAGTTTCTGGTGCCTCAACATGCCTAATTTCCTCCCTTAACTCTGTATCAAAATATCTTAATTTGGGGACTTCCCTGGTGGTCCAGTGGCTAAGACTCCCCACTCCCAGTGCAGAGGCCCAGGTTTGATCCCTGGTCAGGGAACAAGACCCTACGTACCACAACTAAGAGTTCACATGCCACAACTAAGACTCAATGTAGTCAAATAAATAAATACTTTTTAAAGATCTCTTAATTTTGAATCTTGTGGGGGTAAATTATATTTCCTACTGGGATCCTGAATAATAAAACTTCTTTAAAAAATGTTACAATCCCTAGGAAGAAAATATTAGGCTTTCATAAGAATCTTGTAGAACAAAACTTCAACCTGATTGTTTAATATTCAAACACAAGTTATTATAATAAGTAAGATTAACAACCATAAACAAAATGAACAGACAACCTACAAAATGGGAGGAAATATTTGCAAACAATGCAACTGACAAGGGCTTAATTTCCAAAATGTACAAACAGCTCATACAGCTCAACAAAAACAACAAAAACAACCCAATGCAAAAATGGGCAGAAGACCCAAACAGACATTTCTCCAAAGAAGACCAACAGACACATGAAAAGATGCTGAAGACTGTTCATTATTGGAGAAATGCAAATCAAAACTACAATAAGGTATCATCTCACACTGGTCAGAATGGACATCGCTATAAACTCTACAAATAACAAATGCTGGAGAGGGTGTGGAGAAAAGGGAACTCTCTTACACTGTTGGTGGGAATGTAAGTTGGCACAACCACTGTGGAAAACAGGATGGAGGTTCCTACGAAAACTAAAAATAGAGTTACCATATGACCTAGCAATCTCACTCCTGGGCATGTATCTGGGCGAAACTATAATGCAAAGAAACACACGCACTCTTATGTTAACAGCAGCACTCTTCACAATAACCAAGATGCGGAAACAACCTAAAAGTCCACCAACAGAAGATGTGGTGCATATATACAATAGAATACTGCGGCGGCTGCTGCTGCTGCTAAGTCGCTTCAGTCGTGTCCGACTCTGTGCGACCCCACAGACGGCAGCCCACCAGGCTCCGCCGTCCCTGGGATTCTCCAGGCAAGAATACTGGAGTGGGTTGCCATTACCTTCTCCAGTGCATGAAAGGGAAAAGTGAAAGTGAAGTCGCTCAGTCGTGTCCGACTCTTAGCGACCCCATGGACTGCAGCCCACCAGGCTCCTCCGTCCATGGGATTCTCCAGGCAAGAATACTGGAGTGGGGTGCCAGTGCCTTCTCCACAATAGAATACTACTCAGTCATAAAAAAGAATGAAATAATGCCATTTGCAGCAACACGGATGCAACTAGAGATTATCATGCTAAGTGAAGTAAGTCAGAGAAAGACAGATACCATATGATATCACTTAAATATGGAATGTAACATATGACAAAAATGAACCTATCTATGAAACAGAAATGGAATCATGAACATAAAGAACAGACTAGTAGTTGCCAAGGAGGGCGGTGGGAGAGAGATGGTATAAGAAGTTGGGGTTAGCAGATGGAAGCTTTTGTATATAGAATGCATAAACAACAAGGTTCTACTGTATAGCAAAGTATATACAATATCCTATGATAAGAATATTTAAAAAGAATATATATATGTATAACTGAATCACTTCGCTGTACGCAGTAATTAACACAACATTGTAAATCAACTATACCTCAATTTAAAAAATGAACCACCACAACAGATTAATGGATAAAGGTGTGATAAATATACACACATACACACACACACAATGGAGTATCATTCAGCCATAAAGAAGAATGAAATAATACCATTTGCAGCAACATGGATAGACCTAGAGATTATCACACTAAGTAAGCCAGAGAGAGAAAAATAAATATCATATGATATTGCTTATATGGCAGAATCTAAAAAATAAAGATACAAATGAACTTATTTATTTACAAAACAGTAAGAGACTCACAGACATAGAAAACAAACTTCTGATTACCAGGGAGAAAGGGGCACGGATATATTAGGAGGTTGGGATTAACATATACACACTACTATATATAACCTGTAAGGAAAAAGAATATAAAAAATAACATATACACACATGCTGCTTCTTAGTCACTCAGTCCTGTCCGACTCTCTATAGTCCCATGGACTATAGCCCGCCAGGCTCCTCTGTCCATGGAATTTTCTAGGCAAGAATACTGGAGCAGATTGCCATTTCCTTCTCCAAGGGACCTTCCTGATCCAGGGATCAAACCAGCGTCTCCTGTATCTCCTGCATTATCAGGTGGATTCTTTACCACTATGCCACCTGGGAAGCTATATACACACATATACATATAAAACTGAATCACTGTGCTGTACACCTGAAACTAACATGATATTGCAAATCTACTTAAAAAAAAAAAAAAAAAACAACAACAATGAACCAGTAGGAGACTGTGGGAGTCACAAACAGTCAGACTTGTTCTCTTGGAATTTTGTTATAGACTTCATTCGAGTCTTGCTATATCTAGTCTCATCTAGGCCTTTAAATACACACTGATGTCAGAGGCAAGGAAGTAAATTAGAATGGAAGTAATGTCATTTCTCTGCTCAGCACTTTTCAAGGACTGCCCATCATTCCCAGTACATACCCAATCCTTCAGGACGTACTTGCTACCTACACAGCCAGCATTATCTCCAGACACTTCCTCTGTCACACTCAGCGGAACCACTTAGGGTTTTCTGAGCATTCTCTACTTCCCTTTACAACTGGAATGATCATCATATTTATTGTTGTTCAGTCACGTTCGCGGAGAAGGCAATGGCACCCCACTCCAGTACTCTTGCCTAGAAAATCCCATGGACGGAGGAGACTGGTAGGCTGCAGCTCATGGGATTGCGAAGAGTCAGACACGACTGAGCGACTTCACTTTCACTTTTCACTTTCGTGCATTGGAGAAGGAAATGGCAACCCACTCCAGTATTCTTGCCTGGAGAATCCCAGGGATGAGGGAGCCTGGTGGGCTGCCGTCTATGGGGTTGCACAGAGTCAGACACGACTGAAGCGACTTAGCAGCAGCAGCAGTCGTGTTCGACTCTTTGTGACCCCATGGACTGCAGCACGCCAGGTTTCCCTGTCCTTCACCATCTCCCAGAGTTTGTTCAAACTCATGTCCATTGAGTTGGTGATGCCATCCAATCATCTCATCCTCTATCATCCCCTCCTCCTCCTGCCTTCAATCTTTCCCAGCATCAGGTCTTTTCCAGTGAGTCGGCTCTTTGCATCAGGTGGCCAAGGTATTGGAGCTTTGGTTTCAGCATCCGTCCTTTCAATGAATATTCAGGGTTAATTTCTTTAGGATTGACTGGTTTGATCTCCTTGTAGTCCAAGGGACTTTCAAGAGTCTTCTCCAACACCATGGTTCAAAAGCATTAATTCTTTGGCACTCAGCCTTCTTTATGGTCCAACTCTCACATCTGTACATGACTACTGGAAAAACCATAGCTTTGACTACTGCTGCCTAATTCCCTGAGATGTTTGTCTTGATCTTTCAGGGCAAACTTAAGAGCTCCTTTTCCTATGCTTACACAGTTATTTATAGACTCTTCCATTACAATATTTGAGGTTACTGTAATTGTCAGTTTATTTGCCTCTCCCTCCACAAGACAGTAAGATTCTTGAGGGACCTTATATTGGTTTGCCATCGAATTTCCACGCCTAGCACTGTCTTGCACTCACTGAAATCTAATTAATCAGTGATTCTGAATTTTGGCTGCATATTACAATCACCCAGAGAGAATCTTTGAAAAATCTCAATGCCCAGGCCTTACTTCATCCAGTTGAATCAGAATCCATGAGGATGGGGCTACCACATTAGCATTTAAAAAATTCCCCAGGTGATTCCAATGTGCAGCTGATTGAGAACTATGATAAATGGCTGTTGAATGAATGAGTCAGTAAATGTTAATGGAAATTAAGAACAAAGAAAGCAATACACTGGAATGTTAACAGTGATTTTCTCTAGTTAATGGGATAATTTGCTAGCTTTGCATTCTTTATTTATTTTCTAGATTTCCTACAAAGAATATACATCATTTTCTTTTTAGAAAAAAATTTACTGCTGACTTTATTAGCACCATAAAAGCCAAATGTTTCATAAACCATGATATTTAGGGATTAAGACAAAGATTTTACTTATAAACCTTAGTCCCATCACCTGATGTGCGTCTGTGTGCTCAAGAGGTTAAAAGGATAAGTTCATGCAGTCAGTGACCTAGTGTTGCTCCATCCTTTATATTTACTGTTCAGTTCCATTGATCCTTCACAAAAGAAAATTATTCCAGAAATGAAGAGACAGTTCTAAGTAATGAACATTATCTCATTGCTTTCACATTTTATTTCACTAACAGTAAATGGTAAACAGATGTCCTTTGCTAGGCAGGACTGTGGGATTTGGACAAAAATACTCACATGCTAAATAAAGATGAGAGGAAAACACTAATGATACTGATGTAGTTTCATCAGCATTTACACCATAAACACCATTTTTTCTCATCTGAATTAAAAATAGACATTGTAAGAAGTGCTGAGGCGTGAAGACTGCTATGCCTTCATAGGATGAAGGTGGCTCATCTCTGACGCTGTGTTCTAGGGACTGGGCAGACTCACCGCCCAACTTCTGGAGAAGGGGTGTGTGGTTTGATTCCTGGAGCACACTCCTTGGATACAGGTGTAGAGTGCAGGGCCACCTTTTGTGTTCTCAAATATGCCTTCATTGGGGACTTCCCTGGTGGTCCAATGGTTAAGACTCTGTGCTGCCAATGCAAGGGCCACGGGTTCACTTCCTGGTTGGGGAACTAGATCTCACACGCTACACGGTGTGGCCCAAAACATTTTTTAAAAATTAAAAACGAAAAAAAAAAATTAAAAACGCCTTCATTAGTAAGTCTGTAGGGTGCTAGCCTCTTTCTGGATTAGCTTAGAGGTATGGTGTTAGTAGGGATGGTGTATGTAGTAAAACAATTTTTCTGAGTTCCATTCACAGATTTGTTTAAAGAAAAGCACAACCCAGTCCTTTTGTTTTATATGAAGAAACCATGGCTCTGCGAGAAGGAGCCAACCTCCCGAGGTTGCCCGGTTTGTGACAGTATCCTGGATGCCAAAGCACCAGACCAGGCTCAGATGCCACTGAGGTCACATGCCACTTAGGATGCTCTGGGAGGTACTCAGGTGGTATGTGAGCATGCCCTCTTTCACTCAGTGGACTGTGTAAAGAAGGAAGACATCTATGGAGGTCCCAGGGTGGAGATTTTACTTAACAGTAACTCTTGCTTCATTTTCAATTTTACAATCTTGACGTATATACCTTTCATAGGGTATCATCTTAGAGATAGAATAAAGAATAAAACCAAGACCTAAAGCCACTGGTGAGAGCATGTGGAGACTTGCTTTCCCTTCTGTATTTGTGGGATATGTGTGTGCATCATTGGAGAAGCAAAGAAAATGAATTACAGAGGTGTTTAACCTTTCTTAATCTCAAGTATTTGAAGAGTTTCATAGCCTTGGCCAGAAAACCTATTGCAGAAGTATTATCTGCACACTTATACTGAAAGAAACAATTTTTCTGTATCATTAACAGACATGCACAAAAATGCCCAACATTATACCTAGAACAAACTGGGCATGTGACAATCATAACTACTCCTATTTTACAATGAATCAGTTACCTTTCAAAGAGTGGGCACACTAGAAGTGAACCAGTGTCTGTTATCAACTACATATTGAAAATATTATTTAAATGATGACTTACAAGCATTTCCAGTAAAATCCAGAAAATTTGGGGAGTTGACTTCAAGGATGGACATCAGTAGAGAAAAGTTGTGGTGAAGGGTTTTGCCAGAATATGGATATGAAATACTTAAATCAGTCCACAGGCTTCAAGATAAAAGGTCAACTAGACTCCTTTAGGGATCAGAAATCCAAGGATAAAGTGGGGCTATAGGTCAAATACAATAATTTTTCTGGAGCTCTGAGTTGAGCATGTTGTTTGAACAGTTTCCCACCCCCCTCCAGAACATTAGGGAATCACAGTTGCTGTTTCTCATACAATCTTTATAATTGACTGCAACTAGACACATCAACATTTTTCTTCTCTCCTCCTCATCTTTCTCAAACATTTGAAATGCTTTACAGGTTAAAGTGTATGCTGTCCCAAGTAAAATTCTTTAGCAGTCAAAACTGAAATCATGACCTTTACTATAAAACTGGTCAACGAAGAAAAGTACTTTTGGAGGAAAACATAGGCAGAACACTCTGACATAAATTGCAGCAAGATCTTTTTTGATTCACTTCCTAGAGTAATGAAAATAAAACCAAAAATAAACAAACAGGACCTAATTAAAGGTAAAAGCTTTTGCACAGCAAAGGAAACCAGAAAATCAAAAGACAACCCACAGAATGGGAGAAGATATTTGCAAACAAAAGCAACCAACAAGAGATTAATCTCCAAAATATACAAACAGGTCGATGCAGCTCAGTATCAAAAAAACAAACAAGCAACCCAATTAAAAAATGGGTAGAAGATCTAAACAGATATTTCTCCAAAGAAGACACACAGATGTCCAAGAAGCACATGAAAAGATGATCAAAAAGTACTAATTATCAGAGAAATACAAATCAAAACTACACTGAGGTACCACCTCACACCAGTCAGAATGGCCATCAACAAAATGTCTACAAACAATAAATGCTGGGGAGGGTGTGGAGAAAATGGAACCCCCCTGCACTGTTGGTGGGAATGTCAATTGGTATAGCCAACATGGAGAACACTAAGGAGGTTTCTTAAAAGAAACTAAAATAGAGCTACCATATGACCCTGCAATCCCACTCCTGGGGAAAAACATCTGGAGAAAAACATGCACCCCAATGTTCACTGCAGCACTATTATCAATAGCCAGGATATGGAAGCGACTGTGATGTCCATCAAAAGAGGAATGGATAATGAAGATGTGGTACATATACACAATGGAGCATTACTCAGCCTTTAAAAAGAATGAAATAATGCCATTTGCAGCAACATGAATGAACCTCGAGATTGTCAAACCGAGTGAAGTAAGTCAGACAGAGGAGACATATTGTATGACATTTCTTATATGTGGAATCTAAAAAAAAAGATACAAATGAACTCATTTACAGAACAGAAATAGAGTCACAGAGATACAGAAAATACATTTATGGTTACCAAGGAAGAAGGGAGGTGTGGGATAAATTGGGAGATTAACACTGACACATACACAATACTATATAAGAATCTACTGTTTAGCACAGGGAACTCGAATACTATACAGGAGTAGAATCTAAAAAAGAGTGGACATATATATATATATGTATAACTGATTCACTTTGTTGTACAGCAGAAACTAATACAACACTGTAAATCAACCATACTCCAGTAAAAAAGAGTGCTTTTGTATATATAAAATTTGAACCAATAGTCTTGATTACTGAAACTATTAATAACATCAGGCAGAAACTAACTAGAGCACTTTTACATGTTCAGAATACTTTCATGACAATTATTTTAAGGGAAATGATGTGTATGTGTGGGTAAAGCTCACCAAAGCTAAAAAGAGCTAAAAAATCATGAGAGGGCACTGCATGAGTAAGATACTTCTTTATCAAGATAATACAGATGAAGGTCAGTCTAGTCTTTTGTTTGTTACACGTGTAACAACTTAGGTGATCATGCTGACCAGTAGAAACAAGAGGGGTAGTGAGGTAAATCATAATCCCTAGGGTCTTCCTAACCAGAATTTAGACGAAACTGTCAGGAAGAAAAAGTCTGGTTTGGGTTCCTAACTATTCACATTCTGAATTTGGCGTTTAATGATACGAAATGTGGAGGATACAAAAGTGAAAAAAAGAACCAGTCTCTGATCCTAAGTTGTTTACTGTTTAGAAGGAAAGATGAAGACATGATTATGTCATCAATATATCCCACTTGATTAGCTTGGTTATAAAATGAGGTTATATTTCTTTTAAAT
Source organism: Okapia johnstoni (assembly GCA_024291935.2). Taxonomy (NCBI): domain Eukaryota; kingdom Metazoa; phylum Chordata; class Mammalia; order Artiodactyla; family Giraffidae; genus Okapia; species Okapia johnstoni. The sequence goes on along the minus strand of CM044305.1, from coordinate 24,537,874 downwards.
GTCTAACATAACTGTCTTGTATTCATTAACTTCTGAGACAGTACAAGGCATTAAGTAAATGATAAGAAGTTTGTGATTCGGTTATTATCTGTTTCAAAGATCTTACGGTTGGCTATATAGGACTAGGTCTTCTCAGACAGTATGAAATGAGTTTAAAGGTTTGTCCTCTACCTTCCAATACACTGTACACTATTTATTCTTCTTGAGGAAAGCAATGGTAGTGAAATACTTAGGGGGAAATTTTTTTTAATTTAAAAAGAATCAGACCAAGATATGGAAACAACTGAAATGCCCATTAACAGATGGATAAAGATGTCGATATAAATACACAGTGGAATTATTATTCAGCCATGAGAAAGAAATTCTGCCATTTTTGATAATGCAGATGGACCTGGAGGAAATTATGTTAAGTGAGATGAGTCAGACAGAGAAAGACAAGTACTGTATGATATCACTTATATGTGAAATCTAAAAAGGTCAAACTTGTAAAAAGAGTGAAACAGTCGTTACCAGAGGATGGGGGCTGGGAGGGATAAAACTGACATTATTCAAGAGTACTTACTTGCAATGAGTGGAAAATAAGCCATAGAGATCTAATGTAGAGTATAATGAATATAGACAACAGTATTTTACTATAATTATGTAATGTGAAAAATATCACTACAATGACAATCATTACAATACACAACTGTATCAAGTACACTGTACACCTTAAATTTACAATGTTATATGTCAAAAATATGCAACAAAAATAATAAGAAAAGTTACTTACATGTAACTGAAAAAGAGAAAACAAAATTCTCTGCATATTAAATTTTATAAAATCCAACAAGAAAATGGCAACCTTTTTTACTGTCTGACAATATAATCTCAATTTTATGATAAGACTTTATCTTTTCCCTTAAGTTTTAGAATTCTTCCAAGCAACTGCTCCTTTCCAAATGTTTTTATATCTTCCTGTGTTTTATTCTATCTAAGGCAGCAAATTTGTGAACGGTCTATGTGATCTTAATTGAATTTTGAACCCAGGGTTAATTGATAAAAATAAAGCTCCATGTCACTTGAACATGCCTTTTCAGAATTTCCTTGACCTAGTGAGGCAAAACAAACTCTGAATAAGCAGAGAAAACAAAACAGAGAGAAAGACCAAGTTATTTCTCCTGAGACAAATTCGTATACACAACTCTACAAAATGCACACAATTCTTTGTCTTATAGCTTTCTATTCAGTTTTCAAATTGTATATTCTTCACAATGCATTTCAATGAAGAAACTGTCTTTTTTCCAGCTTTCTTGAAATATAAATGATATATAGCATTGTATACATATAAAGTGTAGGTATTGATTTGATATACTTATAGACTGCAAAATGATTAGCATGCCATGGCTTAGTCAAAAGCTTCATCATATCACATGATTGTCATTTATTCTTTGTGGTGAGCTCATTTAAGATTTACTCTCTTAGCACCTTTCAAGTGTACATAATACTGGATTATTAGCTATAAAATATTTCCTGAGAAATATTATACATAAAGCAACCCCCAATTACTAATTTCACACTGTTCATTAATTATCATAAAAATGCCAAACAAATTCATATTCTTATATTCATGAATAAAGAAATGGGATATTTACAAATTTTGCCTTTTTAGTGACAACATTTTCTTTGGTAAGCAAAATAGGTAATTTGTTTTCTAACACCTTGAAATTAACTAGAACATAATTGGATGCTAATAATCTCCTACAAAATACGATGGATAATTTCCCCACTCTTTAGACAAAGGATAGGGTGCCACAGGGAAGTAATAAAAATTAGCTTTAATAAAATAAATTTTAAATAGGCAATTACACAAGTATTATGAATAAAATAAACCACTGAGTTAATTGAAGCCTTTAGCAATTTAAGTATTATGGGGAGGTAGTAAATATTTGCTAAATTGAATAGAATGCTATCACTTTAGATAATATTTTATTGTCATTTTATTAACCCCTTTGATCAATATGATCTTGATATAATTGACCAAGTCCGGAAATAATTATTTATTTTTTACAGAATCTAGGTGAATAAGTTCAGTTCAGTCGCTCAGTCGTGTCCGACTCTTTGCGACCCCATGAACTGCAGCATGCCAGGCCTCTCTGTCCATCACCAACTCCCGTAGTCTACCCAAACCCATGTCTATCGAGTTGGTGATGCCATCCAACCATCTCATCCTCTGTCATCCCCTTCTCCTCCCGCCCCCAATCCTACCCAGCATCAGGGTCTTTTCCAATGAGTCAACCCTTCGCATGAGGTGGCCAAAGTATTGGAGTTTCAGCTTCAACATCAGTCCTTCCAATGAACACCCAGGATTGATCTCTTTCAGGATGGATTGATTGGATCTCCTTCCAGTCCAAGGGACTCTCAAGAGTCTTCTCCAACACCACAGTTCAAAAGAATCAATTCTTCGGTGCTCAGCTTTCTTCACTGTCCAACTCTCACTTCCATACATGACTACTGGAAAAACCATAGCCTTGACTAGACAGACTTTTGTTGGCAAAGTAATGTCTCTACTTTTAAATATGCTATCCAGGTTGGCCATAACCTTCCTTCTAAGGAGTAAGCGTCTTTTAATTTCATGGCTGCAATCACCATCTGCAGTGATTTTGGAGTCCAGAAAAATAAATTCTGACACTGTTTTCCCCATCTATTTCCCATGAAGTGATGGGACCAGATGCCATGATCTTAGTTTTCTGAACGTTGAGCTTTAAGCCAACTTTTTCACTCTCCTCTTTCACCTTCATCAAGAGGCTCTTTAGTTCTTCTTCACTTTCTGCCATAAGGGTGGTGTCATCTGCATATCTGAGGTTATTGATATTTCTCCCAGCAATCTTGATTGCAGCTTGTGTTTCTTCCAGCCCAGCATTTCTCATGATGTACTCTGCATATAAGTTAAATAAGCAGGGTGACAATATACAGCCTTGACATACTCCTTTTCCTATTTGGAACCAGTCTGCTGTTCCATGTCCAGTTCTAACTGTTGCTTCCTGACCTGCATACAGGTTTCTCAAGAGACAGGTCAGATGGTCTGGTATTCCCATCTCTTTCAGAATTTTCCACAGTTTACTGTGATCCACACAGTCAAAGGCTTTGGCATAGTCAATAAAGCAGAAATAGATGTTTTTCTGGAACTCTCTTGCTTTTTCAATGATCCAGCGGATATTGGCAATTTGATCTCTGGTTCCTCTGCCTTTTCTAAAACCAGCTTGAACATCTGGAAGTTCACGGCTCACGTATTGCTGAAGCCTGGCTTGGAGAATTTTGAGCATTACTTTACTAGCATGTGAGATGAGTACAATTGTGCAGTAAGGTGAGGTTTAAAGATGTCTGAAAAGTACATAAATTTAAATGCTCCCACTGCAGATGGTGATTGCAGCCATGAAATGAAAAGATGTTTACTCCTTGGAAGGAAAGTTATGACCAACATAGACAGCACATTACAAAGCAGAGACATTACTTTGCCAACAAAGGTCCGACCAGTCAAGGCTATGGTTTTTCCAGTGGTCATGTATGGATGTGAGAGTTGGACGGTGAAGAAAGCTGAGCACCAAAGAATTGATGCTTTTGAACTGTGGTGTTGGAGAAGACTCTTGAGAGTCCCTTGGACTGGAAGGAGATCCAACCAGTCCATCCTAAAGGAGATCAGTCCTGGGTGTTCATTGGAGGGACTGATGTTGAAGCTGAAACTCCAATATTTTGGCCACCTCATGCAAAGAGCTGACTCCTTGGAAAAGACCCTGATTCTGGGAAGGATTGAGGGCAGGAGGAGAAGGGGATGACAGAGGATGAGATGGCTGGATGGCATCATTGACTCGATGGACATGGGTTTGGGTGGACTCCGGGAGTTGGTGATGGACAGAGAGGCCTGGCGTGTTGCAATTCATGGGGTCACAAAGAGTCAGACACGACTGAGCAACTCAACTGAACTGAACTGAAGGACTGTTGAATAATAACCTAAAGAACTTTAGAAGAGCAAGGAATTCACCACTCACAAATATGAGTGCTTTATTTGTTGGGAAGGTCTGCAAATAGTTTAACACTACCATGATTTTAGATCCAGGCATTTTCTTGGATCAGATTTGTTATATATCAATGATCTCAATTTTTCCTTAAGTGTATAATTGTTCAATTGTTCAACAGAACTGCTGCCAGTATTGATTTTGTTAATATTTACTGCATCTATTTCAATGTACATTTATGTAAATCTATCACTATTTTGGATTATTTGGAGAAGACTAATGAACTCTCAGCACTGTTTGACTTTGGAAAGTAGCTGATTCTTAGACACAACTGGCAGCACATCTATGCTCACATTCTAAGGATGGACTATGGGGGAAATACACTTGATTCCTATCTACAATTCTCATTTATAACATGAGGACAGAAAATCTTACTTCTCTTACCTGAGTTTATGCAATGCAGTTAATGACAAAAAGATCATCTGTTTTTATCTTTTATCCTTATTACATCCTTTTTGCCTTAATTTTCATTAGGCATATCTTTATCCAACTCATTGGAAAAGGCCCTGAGGCTGGAAAAGATGGAAGGCAAAAGGAGAAGGGGGCAGCAGAGAATAAGATGGTTGGATGGCATCACTGACTTGATGGACATGAATTTGAGCAAACTCCGGGAGATAGTGGAAGACAGGGAAGCCTGGCGTGCTACAGTTCATGGGGTCGCAGAGTCAGACATGACTGAGTGATTGAACAACAACATAAGGGGCTTGTAAGGGTAGAACAAAGGAGGTCCTCTCTTGAGGACCATTTGGATGACGACCCGGATTCTGACCCAGGCTATGTATAATCCATACAAGGAACAAATGAGTGGTTCAATGCAGGAATCAACCAAGATATCTGACTTCTACTTCTGCATTATTTTAAAAACAGAATAGTATTCGAGCTGAAGGCAAGTGCAGCAAGAAGTCCCTAAACAACAACAACAGAAAAACCCTAAAGAATAAAATTACAACAGATTCATTCAAATAATTATCGTTCTTTTGTAAAAAGGATGAGTTTGAGGTTAATGTGACATTATCTATGAAATACTGCAAAATCTCTTGGCCTTGAAAGGTATGTCAACATGCTGCCAGCTTTGGGTTACCTTAGTAACTAATAGAATAAGGCCTTGTAAGTATTTAGTGACCAAGGAAAGTGGAAAGCCATTTAGACGTTCTAAGTGGAACCGAAAGATTTTTTTTTCATTGCATTAAAACTAGTTTGTGTTTTTCCCTTTCCTCATTTCCGAGCTTTAGGACAGTTCAAGAGTTTTTGAAAATAATTTGTTTAAAAGAGCAAAATTAGTATCAGGAACCCAAGGCAAATAATTGTGCTTCAGATAAAAATGGCAGTTTGGATACAATCTTGATCTTAAATTCACATGAAAAAAGAGAATAATTAACACAGAAAAGGTGACATGAAATTCTTGAGCTCTTTCTTGGCTATGTGTTTTAATTTTGATAAATTCTCTGGTTTAAAACAGTCAAGATAGCATTTTCAGTGATATCTTGGTATAATCAGATACCTTGAATGCCATTTCCATGATTATCTTTGTATACATCATCAGGCTGAATAAAATAGTTAGAACTGTTAGTGACTGGGAATTTGTCTAGTTCAATCCCTCCTTATTTTTCCCCAAGCCATACTGAGGTTAGAGAGATCACCTAGTTCTTAGGGAGAGAGCAAGGATAAGAAAAGCCACGACTTAGCTTGGTGTTAAAGAATCTGCCTGCCAATGCAAGGGACACAGGTTCAACCCCTGTTCCCAGAAGATTCCACATGCCGCAGGATAATTAAACCCATGCACCACAACCACTGAGCCCAGGCGCCGCAAGTTCTGAAGCCCATGCGCCTAGTTCATGCTCTGCAACAAGAGAAGGCACCACAATGAGAAGTCCACACACCACAACTAGAGAAGAGCCTGGGCAGCAACAAAGACCTAGTACAACCAAAAAGAAAGAAATCAAATCTTAAAAAAAACCTCACAACTTGACAATGGATGCTTCTCCCTCCACCACGTGGCGTTTTTAACACCATGAAATGCATCAGATCTGGCCTCTTGAGTTATGCCAACCAGAGGACTCAATTTTTTTTTTTGGTCTTATTTCTCTAGAACACTTGGTTTCCTAGCAAGGCCAGAGCAAAACAAAAGAGAAACTAGGCTTTAAAAAAAAAAAAAAAACAGCTTAAGCAAATAAGAGTTTCTGTACTGTAAAAATTCACCTATCTTAAATGTACAGTTCAACAGTTTTCAGTATATTTACAGAGTTGTGAAACCACCACTACCACCATTTCCCTTAAAAGAATCCCTGTGCTACCAGCAGCCACACCCCATCTCCACTTCCCAACCCAAGTAAAAACTAATCTACTTTCTATTCCTATAGATCTTCTGATGCTAGACCTTTAATATAAATGGCATAATACAGTATGTGGTCTTTTGGGATAGGCTTCTTTCACCTGCTGTAGCATGTATCAGTACTTCTTTCTTTTTTATTGCTGAATATCATTTCATTATATGGATGTACCACAATTTACTTATCTGTCAACTGATGGACATTTGGATTATTCCCACTTTTGGCTTTAGGAACGACGCTGCCATGAACATTCATGCACAAGTTTTTGTGTGGATATGTCTTCATTTCTCCTGGGTAGGAGGGAAATTGCTGGGCATTATGGTAACCCCATGTTTAATCACTTGAGGACCTATCAGACTGCTACACCATTGTACATTTCCACCAGCAATGAATGAGGGTTCAGATGTCTCTGCATATTCTTTTTATTATAGCCATCCTAGTGAATTTAAAGTGGAATTTCACCATAGTTTTCATTTGCATCTCCCTGATGACTAACAATGTTGAGCATCTTTTTGTGTACTTATTGGCCATTTATCTATCTTCTTTGGAGAAATATCTATTCAGAATCTTTGTACTTTTGGGTTACTAGTCTATTATTGAATTTTAAAAGCTCTATAAGTATTCTGGATACAAGTTTCTTATTAGACATACAATTTGCAAATGTTTTCTCTCAGTTTATAGGTTGTCTTTTCACTTACTTGATAGTGTCTTTTGAGGTGCAAGGTTTATGTAGAGGATTGTCAACCTCGAATGTAATAGGTTGGCCATGGTATGCTATTTCCTTGGAAATTTTGTGTATTAGTTTTATCCCCATGTTTAACAAATGAGCACAAAGTTAGAAGTCTAGAGCAACACAAACTTATAGTTTCCAAGAGTCAGGAATTGGGCATATCTTAGCTGAGGTCCTCTGCTCAGGGTTTTAAAAGGCTGAAATCAAGATGTTGGCCAGCTGTGTCCCTATTTGGTGACTTGAATAAGGAAATAGTCCCTTTCAATCTTCCTCAAGTGGTTGGAAAAATTCATTTCCTTGAGGTTGTATGATTGATATCCTGTTTTCTTGCTTTCTGTCAGCCAGGGGTAGCTCTTAGCTCCTAGAGGCCACCCTCAGTTCCTTACCATGTGGATCCTTAGTTTGGATGGGCTAGTTTGAAACATGAATATTTGCTCCTTTGATGCCAGGAGAATCTTTCTCACACCTTCAATCTCTCTGATTTCAAGAAGGAGCAAATCTCTCTCTTAAGCTCTCACCTGATTAGGCATGGCCCACCCAATTCAAACCCAACTGATTAGCAACCTAACCATGGGAGTTATTTCTCATTATAGTCACAGGTTTCACCCCATACTCAAGGATTGTAAAGGGTGCATCCACCAGGGGGCAGGAATCTTTGGGGCCATTTTAGGATTCTGCCTACCACACCCTGAAATGGTAACTTCTACTATCTCTATACAGAGAGATTTATTGGGTTGGCCAACTCAATATATGAGAAGTATTTTAGTTTTTTGTGATTTTCACTTTTTCAGAATAAAAAATACAGTAACATGGAGTTTTTGTACCTGAATTATGTTATATTCACTTTTTTTTGTCTTTGAGAAAACAAAAGGTTAACAGTGAACAGGTAAATGAAAGATTTGTCAAATATACCATATTTCTTTTTCTACTCCCACCCCTTTCCTCTTTCTCATACCTGCTAAGCAAGGAATGGAGTAGTTTGCTGTCAGGATACTTTTAACAGGAGGCTTCTTGTGTGCTGTTTTCAGTCTTGCATGAATTCTATGTTCCTTAACAGCACCTTAATACAGGTGCCAGAGAGCTGGCAAGCCGGCTTTCGGGGATAAGAGAAATTCATGTATCTCATTCGTATGGAAACTCCATACGGTGAACAGCAGCCATTTACAAGTCTCCTTTCTGATATGTAAAGTAACTTTTACAATCCCCTCTCTTGAGAATGATTCTAGCCTCTGGCTTTCTAGATGACTTGTAGATTTTTGATCCCTGTCTCTGCTAAAAAGGGCTATCTTGTAAGAGAGTACATATATGCCCACAATATGTTGAATAAACGCCTTTGTTCCATCAGAGCACTGATCCCCATGTCTGTCTGTCTGTCTCTCTCTCTCCCCCCACCTCTCTCCTCTGTCCCCTTCATGCAGCTCAGCCTCTTTTCTTCCTTCTTTCACTTTCTTATCGGTCGACTCTGTACCCCCAAGTTCCGGTCCATTAAAGGACCACAACAATTGGCGCGCCAGAACAGGGACTTGGGATACGGCAGGTCGGGCAGAGTGACCCTGGAAAGCTTATTGAAGCTGGTAAGTACTAAAGACATGGGTATTACAGCGAGACTAATAGAGGTGTGAAAAATATTTCGACATAAATTTTACAGCGGGAAAGTCCCAATCACTTTTCACTTTACTTTGTCACCTTTATCACTTATTTAAAGCTCAGGGATTTTTAGTTTTGTGCCAGGAAATAGGGACTGGCCTTCAAACAGTGGTTGAATGTAACCCTTGGTTCCCTGAGGAAAGTGATATTGATTTAGAAATTTGGCACCAGGTCAAAAAGAATGCTAAACGAGCCGTCAGAAAGGGAAAAAAAAATTTCCTACACATTTCTGGCCTTTAAGGGCTCCTATTGAAACTATGATTCTGCCACTTCAAGGTCATCCTGGCCCTCCAGATATTCAACAACAGGCAGAACACTTATTACATAAACATAAACTAAATGAGAAAACCTTACAAAAAGCCCAATTGGAACAACATAATATATTTACAAACCCTCCCTGGGTTGTTCCAAGCGTTCCCCATCTGTCAGCAGATGCAAATTTAAAAGCAGCTCCTCTGCTAAAACCTAATGGTTTCTAGCAACGACTCATCTATAGAACACCTTTTGACATTAAAATTAGCACCTTTCTAAATAACAATGATGAGTTTTTACCACATACTTTTAATTGTAAAAATTTGCTACCTGCCCACTCTCCTTCGTGACAGAGGCTTTCTAAATTGGCTGACTACCATCACAGGTCTCTGAAGCCGATGGTTTTTTCTGCTTTTCCAGTTTTAAAAAATCCTAATGCTCAAGGGCACGTAATACCTCAATATGAGGCTATTAACTTGCATCATATGCAACAAATAAAAAAGGCTATAACTATGTACAGCCCACATTCACCTTTTACTAAAGTACTTCTAAATTCTATTACATCCACTCTGGGAAATTTTGTTCCCCATGATTGGCGTACTTTAATAAAAGCTCTCCTTAATCCAGGAGAATATCTTCAATGGACAATGTGGTTTCATGACACAGCCAGAGATCATGCAAACAGAAATGCTCGAGCTGGCACTCCCCAAAATCAAGTTACTTTTGAGATGTTAACTGGTACAGGACCATTTGATGCTTTAGAAGCTCAAGTACAGTGCCCTCCTTTGTTGCATAAACAAGTAAAAACAGTGGCCCTTGAGGCTTGGGAGTGAATAACTCCTCCAGGGGAGCCTACAGGTAGCTACACTAACATATTGCAAGGACCTAATGAAACGTATGCTAATTTTTTAGTTAGATTACAAACTGCTATTTCCTGTACTGTAATTGAAGAAGCTTAAAGACAACTAGAGAAACTACTTGCTTATGAGAATGCAAATCAGGAATGCCAAAAAGCCATAGCTCCTATTCGGGAGGCAGAGACTATTATAGATTATTTGAAGGCTTGTCACAATCTAGGATCAGAAACTCAAAAGATGCAAATGCTAGCTAAAACAATGGTTGCTGCCCTTAAAAAGGGAAATGAAAGATGTTTTACATGTAGAGATCAAAGTCATTTAAAAAGGGATTGCTCTAAGAAGGTTAAACCCCCCAAAATCTGCCCTGGTTACCATAGAGGAATGCATTGGGCCAAAGATTGTAAATCAGGATTTGACATTGAAGGGAAACCTATTCCAGGAAACTCCAAGCAAGAGACCCCCCAGGTCGCCTCCAACAATAACCAGGGACAAATTCCATCTTTTCCCTCAAACCCTCAAACAGTCCCCTCTCCAATACCTACCAGAGTGTTTGAAGCCCTGCCCCTACAAACTTTCAGTCTTTTACTTGGCCACTCTAGTTTGACTTCTAAAGGAATTATTGTTCACCCTGGAGTAATTGATTCAGATTATAGAGGAGGAATTCAAATTGTGATGTCATCCCAGATTTTATGGCAACTTAAAAAGGGAGACAAAAATGGCTCAATTATTTCTTTTTCCTTACATTTCTATTAACTCCTCTAAAGATGTATGGACAGGCAGATTCGGCAGTACGGATCAAAAACAATTCTTGTGGACTTCATTAATATCTGAATTTGCCCAACCAAATATAAATATCAAAATTAATTGTAAAAAATTTTCTGGTCTCCTTGACACTGGATCTAATATTACTGTTATTTCCAGACATGTATGACCCAAATCTTGGCCTATACAAAAAATTTCTGGCCAAATTGCAGAAATTTCTCAAACTCAAGTACAAAAGGTTTATCAAAGTACTCAAATATATCCATGTGAGGGACAAGAAGGCCAACCTACAACATTAAAACTTTATGTGATAGATGCCCCCCTTAATTTAATAGGGAGAAACTTTACTCACATTGTTGTAGCCACGCGTTCTGAGAAACAAACTCTCTCAGAAGGACAATGCAGATAGTAGAGTGCAGTTTATTACACCGGCGGGCCCAAGGCAGTGTTCTCTTAGCCAAAGACCCTGATCAGCATTTGTAAAAATCTTTGATACCCCATGTGCATGTGTCCAAACTCACCACTCCAAATTCCTTGAGACTTACATAAACTAGGAAGGGTAAATGCAATCACAGTAATCCCCTCATCCATGTGTTATGTGTTCAAACAGTCAAACAATTGGCCAATAATCAATAAGCCCGATGTTACACTCCGAGAGGTACAAAAAAATTTATGGCCTGTCTGGAGACAAGGGTGATTAGTGTATGTTTTCTAAAAATTAAAAAAGGGGAAATACACAAGAACAATACTGTCTCCCCTATCTAAAGCAGACTTTACTAGAATACAGCTTTACTTGTTTTAAATTTTTTAAATTTTTAAAGTGTACCACAGAGAGATATTTTAACTAGAGCAGAAAAACATTTTGAGGAATTGAAGGACATTTCTCTTCCTCTGCCCATTTGGTACCAAGACAGGTTAACAAAATGGTGGAAATCTGGGAAACTAATCTTACAGGGAAAGGGGTATTCTTTTATCTCCCCAGAAGGATCCATCGAACTCACAAAGCTTCCTCTTCAGAAAATTAGACTCAAGGGGGCCCCCAACCTTCAAAACAGAGATGAAACAACAAAAACCCCAGGAAGGAGAAATTCCAATACGGGCCATGGCAGCTCTAAAGATCTCCAGGAAGTGCCACCCTAGGCAACATCAACCTTATAACCTCCCCACTTGGGGACAAATAAAAACCCTTACTAATCGAGCTAAAAATTTGTTCTTTCAACAGGGAATGCCGCAGAATCCAAAAAACATTTTCCTAGCCATGCTTAGCTTGGTTCCTTGTGCCACCCCTTCGCCCGAGGCAAATTAATCATTCATACCCAACCCCCTTTCTTATTACAGGTGATATAATGGACAGAGAGAAGATCAATTGTTTCTACTAACGATTCTATACATATGCCTTCTCCCTAGAGCATTAAAGGGCCCTCACACCCTGAAGTAAAAGAAAAAACTAATTAACATTTCTCTAGGTTATGAAGTCCTTCCTTTGTGCATGGGACCAACAGAATTCTGACAAACTTGGGCTTCCGCTCTGCCTCCCAAAAAAGACTTTCGGACTTTGCTTTAATTGTAAACCATGGTTACACTACAAAAACATTAGGGAAAGAATTCACTACCATGACAAAGGACTTCCTGAGTGACTTAACAGAAAAATCTCCCCACCTCGCCTTCAAATCAATAAACAGATTGGGCCTAAACTACCAGACACCTGGAAACCTGCTGTGAGCACCGAAAAACTTGAAACTTGGAATGGACATTTTACAAGGGCATGCTAATAAGACTTTACCTTCTGTAACCTGTATTAATTGCTAACTATATACTTGTTAAAAAATGATTCCCTTTTTATTGTGATTGGGATTCTACTCAATATTGTGTTACTCTTGTTCAATCTAATCGTAGTACCTACAACTGGGTACAAATCAAAATTCATTTATGAAACATACATAATAATGCCTCATTGTATGTACAAAAAGAACTCGTTACCTTTTTTAAAAAACGTCTGCCTTCTTCCACTAATCTAGAGACTTGAGCTGAGCAACTAGCAGTTTAATTATCTGGGCTAAACCCACGAGGTTGATTTCAAAATATTACTCACAGCATCGAGTCTAAAACCATAACTTTGGTGTTTGCCTTGGTGACTTTATTTGTTTACTGTTGCCTTTCTATAAGATTAGTTTATACTAAACAACTCATATGGTCAGGACCTTTTTTACAAATATAATAAAACAGGGGGAGTTGTCAGGATACATTTAACAGGAGGCTGCCTGTGTGCTGTTTTCAGTCTTGCATGAATTCTATGTTCCTTAACAGCACTTGAATACAGGTTCCAGAGAGCTGGCAAGCCGGCTTTCGGGATAATAGAAATTCGTGTATCTCATTCGTATGGAAATTTCATACGGTCATTCGTATGGAAATTCCATACGGTGAACAGCAGCCATTTACAAGTCTCCTCCTTTCTGATATGTAAAGTAACTTTTACAACCCCCTCTCTTGAGAATGATTCTAGCCTCTGGCTTTCTAGATGACTTGTTAGATTTTTGATCCCTGTCTCTGCTAAAAAGGGCTGTCTTGTAAGAGAGTATATATATATGCCCACAATATGTTGAATAACAGCCTTTGCTCCATCAGAGCACTGGTCCCCGTGTGTGTGTGTGTCTCTCTCTCTGCCTCTCTCTCTCTCCCCCCACCTCTCTCCTCTGTCCCCTTCATGCAGCTCAGCCTCTTTTCTTCCTTCTTTCACTTTCTTATCGGTCAACTCTGTACCCCCAAGTTCCGGTCCATTAAAGGACCACAACAGTTTGCTTATACGGCCTCAATATAAATAAGACAGAAAATATTAATGGAAATAATCATCTTAGATAACGCACAATATGATTTGTATTATTGCTGCCTTATGTTGTATAGTTTTTTTTAAATTTCACCATGCTCTGTGACTTCAAACAACTATGGAAGCTTCTGATAACTGAATCTTCATGGCAAAATCCCTTTGCTATTTCTGGGTTAGAGCAATTTGGCTGATGACACTGAATTTTATAGTTGAAATCTGCTAAGAGAGTAGAACTTAAATATTCTCACCAAAAAGGGAAAAGAAAGATAATTGTGTGAGGTGATAGATGTGTTAACTAGATGGGGGAGTAATTCTTTCACAATGTGTGCATGTTCGACTCTGTGAGGCCCCATGGACTGTACCCCACCATGCTCCTCTGTCCATGGGACTGTCCGGGCAAGAATACTGAGTGGGTTCCCATTTCCCAGTCCAGGGATGGAACTCGAGTCTGTAGCCTCTCCTGCACAGGCAGATGGATTCTTTACCACTGAACCACCTGGGAAGCCCTTCACAATGTATCCATGTATCAAATCACCATGATGTACACTTTAAATACCTTACAATTTTATTCGTCAATGATACCTCAATAAAGCTGAAATTAAAAAAAAAGAAAAAGTAATTTGGGCTGCAGCATGGGTACAGGAGGATGGACAGTGTGAGTCAAGGAAGAATTCTATCGTTCTTATATTAAGAACTAGGCTTAACTTAGTCTTATGTACTCAAAGGGAAGAGAAATATTCTGCATTTTGTTGGAATCCATTTCTCCAGCCAGTTGGATACTTATGTAAGTGCTAAAATAAAAGGACATTTTAAGACTGAGGAAGATATTTCATTAACTGTCACTAACCACGTATGGACTAGAGGCAACCCTGCTTCAGAACCCAACTTAACAGAGGGAAAGAGTCTACTCTCTCTTCTCTGCTCAGAGTAGCATGGTCCTGGGAGAGCCTTGTAACAACCTGAGAGTGAACTTGCTCTTGAGCACAGCCCTCTTGCGGTTTCCTAAAATGTCCTGGAAAAGTGGATCAGGCCTAGAAAATGTTACTATTGTCACAGTAACCACATTTCCATAGCTTCCCAGGTGGCTCAGTGGGTAGAGTCTGCCTGTAATGCAGGAGATGCAGGCAATGTGGGTTCGATCCCTGGGTCAGGAAGATCCCCTGGAGGAGAAAATGGCGACCTACTCCAGTATTCTTGCTTGGGAAATCCCATGGACAGAAGAGCCTGGTGGGCTACAGTCAATGGGGTCACAAAGGGTTGGACATGACTGAGTACACCCACACATGAATAAGGCCTGGGAACATGATCTAAGCAATGAAACATTTACAGCAGCCTTAGTTGTCACCCATTTCTCTCCTAGGTCTACTGTGCTCCATTTATCTCTGTTTTGGCTTGGGTTCATGTTGCTCTTTCTGCTCCATTTCATCTCCTGTGGACCATTTTTGGTGAGAATGTATACCTGTATCAAACCACCATATTGTACATTTTTAACACCTTACAATTTTATTTGTCAATCACACCTGAAACAAACCACCATATTGTACATTTTTAACACCTTACAATTTTATTTGTCAATCACACCTGAAACCCTCTGGCAAATCCTATGACGAGAACCAACTCTCAGGTTGTATTATGACATCTGGGATCAGAGACTCATCCAATAGTCCTTTCAGGAATACACAATTCGGGGCTTAATCACACCTACAGTTTTTGTTCCTTTTGAGCTTTTGGTGTCCTGTGGCTCAGTTAGAGAGAACCAGGCAGGTCTCAGTCTTGCAGTTCATTTATCTGCACTAGTACACAGGATTATATTCCATGCTATATACAAATGTGTCATCTCCATGTGCTCTTACCACTGCCCCCCCTTTTTTAAGACTGATTCTTTGTCCTCTATTCTCACATATTCCACCATTACGGGCCTTCAATTAGAGAGTACAGTCCTTCTACTGCAATGTCCCTCCCAGCAGGCTCTGCCACTCAAGGCCCTTGCTGATACTCATGTCCTTGGCATTTACTGTCTAGCTTCCATAGATTCCAATAGTCATCCTCTCTGTCTGGGCCACCGTGGAGAACAAGCCCAGGGGGCCAACATTTTGCAAAGCAATGCCTGTTATTCTCATCTGGGGAAGGTGAACCCAAATCTCAAGGAGATCAGACTTTACTACTCTCTTTATGGTGAGGGGAGACTGGAAAAGGGAAAATCCTACTTGTTTATCCCTGATGAGTCCTTCATGGGAATGACACTCGGGTCATTCCTTGGAAAGCTAATCTGCCCTGTGATGCATGACTGAGTTCACTGACTTTTCACTAAGGCCAAATTTAATCTTTCCTTCTAGTTTAGGAAAATGAGACCAAGAGAGGTGAGACAACTCAATCCAGTTTGCCCATCCAGGAAGGAAGAGGGCTAAGATGAGAAACAAAGACTGAGACTGAGGCACATGTGCTCTGCATTGTTCTACCCCAGTTCTCCCCCAAAAAGAGCCAGCCATATCTCTTAAGTTTTATTTTTTTTCTTCATACAAGTCTACACTTCATTCTGAAGGATTTTTTACAGTTTATGGGTTGGATACATTACCAACTTAAGAAAAAAATAATGTGAGAACTATTAAGAACTGATTCTTAGGAAGAAAGATGTAAAAATGGACTGTATAAGAGCTAAAGCAAAAAAAAAAAAAAAGATAAAAATATTTTTACCACTATGAGTAGGAAACAGATCCATAAGGAGCCATATCCCTGACTTTTTGGATCCGAGACATTGCTGGTCAATTGCTACTGAAAGTCAGATCATTTGTTGACGATACCCTTCAGCCCACAAGAAAGATTACATTGACAATGACTGCTTTTGGGACACGGAGTAAAATTAACTTCTAGGTTATCCCCGTCAAGGACCATTAAGTCCTGAACTATGAGGGACATCGTGAACAAGTCATATTTTAACCTCCCATGAGCACAGAGCCGGCAGATTTCGCCCCCTCTCCTCCCTTCAACAAATCTGACCTTCACTAAAATTTATGGGAAAATGAAAAGAGAAAAGAAAGCTGTGGCCCTGCCAAATTCTGACGATGTTACTCATTTTAATTACTGGTATTT
Source organism: Okapia johnstoni (assembly GCA_024291935.2). Classification (NCBI taxonomy): domain Eukaryota; kingdom Metazoa; phylum Chordata; class Mammalia; order Artiodactyla; family Giraffidae; genus Okapia; species Okapia johnstoni. Next base: position 24,521,327 of record CM044305.1, on the reverse strand, counting down.
GGAAATTAAATGGCCTAGGGCTTGTTCGGCAATTTGTTCCAGGAAAAAAATGATTTAAGCAAGCCACAGAGTCCCAGCATCTTTTTATAGCAGGTGTTGAACAAGGCATTCATTTTTCTTTTTACAGAGTGTCCTTGTAAGCATAATAACAATTAGGAAGTGAGGCCTTCACATGGAAACCTCAGGCTCGCTCTGACATTCTTTCTTCGGCTACTTCATTGCTTATAGTTTCCTTCAGCCAGCTTTGCAAATGCCTGCACTTGAACATTTCCTTTACATAATGTCACACTTAGAGGACTTTTTTTTGGAGAGGTAAAGATTTTAAAGGATAATATAAAGAGTACTTTAAAGTTAATTCAACTGCTTTTTCTGTCCTCGGGTTCTGTTCTCTAGCTCTGGGTTTAGATAAATGCCACTAATACAAATAAACTGAAGCAGTTTAAAATCAAGGAAGGGGGGCTATAAATGAAATCTGATTTGAATACATGTTTCTATCCATCGAAATAGGCCATCGGCTCATATTTTCCTTTGTAATAGGTTGCATGTAGACTTGACTGCAAAAATATTCTTTAAAAAAGCTTGGAAAGTTATATGTGAAATCCTCCCAAAGATCAACTGGTTTTTCAGATCCCTTTTACCTTTTAATCAACTTTTCTCATTCGCTCTAAAAATGTGCTCAATCAAGTGCAAAGTGCTGTGTTTTCTGCTACCCTGTTTTGTTTTAGACCTGCTAATAAACAACTGTGTATTTCTGAAATGAACCATGAACATGAGCTAAAACTGAATCTCATCTTTTAATACCAGCATGTATTTACTTACAAAAATACTTAAGGTAAGATGAAAATAGTTTATTTTGTGCAGATATATGCATGGTACACTAAACTGCTAGGTATTATATAGTAGCTCTCATGAACTTTTATGAAATTATGACACTGCCCAAAAAACCCCAAACAAACTGGTAGAGGCTGATGAGAATCAGCCAAAACCTCAAATCAACAAGGCCCCTGAACGGTAGCACCCTAAATGAAGTTATCTGGGATATAAAGTAATGCTGATCTAAATTCCTTTTGCTAACATATTGGTTTTTTAATAAATGTACCCTGTGCCTTTGGAGCTAATGTGCATAACTGCTCCCTAGTAATAAAACAGCATTGAGAGCCTCCGCACAGAAAGCCCCTATGGGCACAAAACCCTTTCGCAGGAAAAAAAGGCTTGTTAAGGAAATACAGAAAAATATTGCTTTTGTGAAACTGTTACTTAATCTATATTTACTCACTATGCTTTTACTTTTAACGTATTTAGCCTTTATAATGAAAGCATAATAGTTAGGGATTTATATAAATAGAAGTTTAGCTTTAATACAAATAGGGAGACAATTGTTGATTTGATTGAACATTCTTACTTAGAGCTGAATTTCAGCTTGCTGTTCTTTGACTTTATGGAACTACATTCTTTTCTGCTAAGCTCAAGGCATAGAGTAAATTAGCAAAAAACAGGTTTTACCTTAAAACTTCCTGTTGAGGAATTCTTCCCTGATGTGCTCGATACAAAAGTGTTCTAATTGATCAATCTTTATCAATGGAAAGTCACAAGGAGTTAGCAGGCCACCAGGCCAGAAGATGATGTAAACAAAATAAGGCTTTTTGTAACTAAAGATATGCAAACGGCTTCGATGAGGGTCGAAGCTGCTAGCCCATTGAGCTAACTTGATAGGCCCATTAAGATGTACCCACTAAGCTTAGTTGGTATGTGCCTTAAGCTGAATTGGTATGATTCTATGCTTCACATTTGTTTCTATATATACCACTAAAAATATAAAAGCTGCTTGAGAAAACAATAAAGCAGAAGACACTTGGAAAACGCTAAAGACTCGCTGTGCTTATTCATTCGTAATCGCCGACGCCGTCCACATCCTAAGGGGAACCCTGACCAGCCGGAGCAGTCTCCGGCAAATATTACTTTGTATTAACTTTGGGATTACCTTTTTTCAGTTCAGTGTATTCTATGTTTTAAGATGGTTATTGGCACATTTAAAAAGAATCTGATGTACTGGAGAATCTGACGTGTGAGCTGATTTTAATTTGAAATGGTTAATTATTATTAGACTTGTGACCTTGACTTGAAAGGTGCAAGGCAATTTCATGGAGTTTAAAGATTATTTAAATATGTAAGTGCTCCTGCTCTATTAATGTTTCTGCTTTATTTGATTCAGAGGAGTTGCTTAAGTGAACAGGAAGATTTTGTTTCTCCTCTTATCCTGGGAGGCTTTTGAAGAACGTGTGAGAATCAGATATATTAAATTTGTAAATGGAGATTCTTAAGACACTTTAAGTAAAACTGGGGTTAATTGTTTAGCATAATTTAATCTGTTAAGTGTGAGCTAGAGAACACCCATCAAGAACGTAATTACGTACCATGATTACCTAAGAAAATCTGCAAACAGTATAACAAGTTTTTCTTTATAAATTTTAAATGCCTCAGTTTTGAGATGAAATCAAGACCATTGAAGTTTTCCATGTAGGAGTTGTATAAAAAGGGCCACACACAAGATGCTAATAACTCCAAAAGTAACTCTCTCTTCTCACCATTCTGAGATTTTTGAGTAACAAGAAAAAGATAAAATTATGAAAGGATACAGGGACACAGAACAGGAAGAGAGGTGTTGCCTTGGATGGAAAACTGTGGTAAATATTCTCTGAAGTTATTTCTAACTTGGATATATCTTAATGCTAAGGGAGAAGATGGGCCAACAGCACTATGATGTGGATACTGAGGAAACTGAGGCACTAAAAGTTAAGTGACCTGCCCAAAGTCACCCAATCAGTAAAGCATAGCACTGGGACTCAAATCCAGGCAGTCTACTCTAATCCATCTCAATATGTTACTGATAAAGGATTTACTAAATAATTTTGCTGTTGTGTTTAGTTGCTAAGTCCTGTCCAACTCTTTTGCCACCCTATGGACTTAGCCCGCCAGGCTCCTCTGTTCATGGGATTCTCCAGGCAAGAATACTAGAGTGGGTTTTCATTTCCTACTCCAGGGGATCGTCCCAACCCATGGATCGAACCTGTGTCTCCTGCATTGGCAGGTGGAGTCTTTACCACTGAGCCACCAGGGAAGCCCTACTGAATAATTACTATGGAGTAAATGGCAGGTGGCAGTTTTTTGAAGAACAGACTTTTGGACACAGTGAGAAAAGGAGAGGGTGGGATGATTTGAGAGAAAAGCAATGGAAACATATACATTACTGTACATAAAACAGATAGCCAGTGGGAGTTTAATGTATGACACAGGGAATGCAAAGCTGATGCTCTGTGACAACCTGGAGGGATAGGATGGGGAGGGAGATGGGAGGGGAGTACAGGAGGGAGGTGTCACATGTATGCCTATGGCCAATTCATGCTGATGTATGGCAGAGGCCATCACAATATTGTAAAATAATTATCCTCCAACTACATTTTAGAAAAGAAAAGCCAGCTAAAGGGTACAGAGATTGACAGAGTGAAAGGAAACACATTTAGATACACTGGTCCTAAAACATCTCTCTGAGGGCATGAGCAGAGTTCTCAAATAAGAAAAGAAGAATGTGACAATCAGGAATAACAAGATCCAGGTAGGTGGGTTTGCCAGGGCAAGGCCCCCTGAAGGAGCTGGTAGAAGGCAGTTTCAGGGACTACAAGGAAGCCAGTGCAACTAAGAGAAGGGAACAGTTAAAGAGTAGGAAATTGGGACTTCCCTGGTGGTCCAGTGGCTAAGACTGTGCCTCCAATGCAGGGGTACAGGTTCGATCCCTGGTCAGGGAACCAGATCCCACATGCCGCAACTAAGGATCCTGAGTGCCACAACTAAGACCTGCTGCTGCTGCTAGGTCGCTTCAGTCATGTCTGACTCTGTGTGACCCCATCGACGGCAGCCCACCAGGCTCCGCCGTCCCTGGGATTCTCCAGGCAAGAACACTGGAGTGGGTTGCCATTTCCTTCTCCAATGCACGAAAGTGAAAAGTGAAAGTGAAGTCACTCAGTCGTGTCTGACTCTTCGCGACCCCATGGACTGCAGCCTACCAGGCTCCTCCGTCCATGGGATTTTCCAGGCAAGAGTACAGGAGTGGGGTGCCATTGCCTTCTCCCCAACTAAGACCTAGCACAGCCAAATAAGTTTTTTTTTTTTTTAAAAAGAAGTAGGAAATGAAGTCTCAGAGATAGCCAGGGACCAAATCACACTGAACCTATAGGCCATAATAAAGATTCTATTTCAAAACAGTGATGGTATTTGTAGCTATCAGCTCTTGACTGTATTTTATGGAAAGTACATGACATTTATTTGCCAGTCGATAAATATCTGGAGAAGAATTCAACAGGAAACTTCTTGGAGTCAATGCCATGTGAGGACAGGGTGATGTATATTAGTAGCTGTGACAGCAGAGCTGGCATTCTTGGAGGGGGGGGCTTAGTGCAATTTGTCCAGACTGAGAAAATTCAAGTCAGTGATAGGAAATTGTCAATTTGTAAGTCAAATTAATTCACAGAATTCATAAAATTCATTTGTAGAGTAAACTGCATTTTATCATAAATAACAGAAAGTGATTAAAATTTAAAAGTTGGTTTCAACAGAAGCTACTCATCTATAAATGTAATAATCAAATACAACTGAAACTGTTTTCTCCACTATAATTAAAATTATCTTCAAAATTCAATTTATTTGTCATTTCAAAATTATTATTTCTGTGTGTTTCTAGTGTCCACTGTCTGACAAAAACCTAGATCTTATTTCAGCTTTAACATGTAGAATTTTTATTCCGGTGGTTCTCAATAGTGGGTGATTCCTAGTCCTAAAAAAAGCTGTTTGTTACAATGACAGTGGGTAGGATCATTAGATGGCAAGGCAGGCGTGGCTACTAAATATCCTGACATCTGAGAGAGAGGGTTCCTCACAATGAAGTGTTCTTTCCCAAATGACAATACTACCCTAGTTGAAAGCACTGCACATATTTGCGATTCCTTTTATCAAGGAATATGAATTTTTACACCTAATGAATTTCTCATGATGAAGATTTCCTGCCCAACTTTTTACTAATTTTAATCATTTTCCCACTGCCCATTTTAAACTGCCTCACACCAGTAGCTTCTTTTAGTCTTCTATCAAATCCATTAGAAAATGGGGTGGTTTTTCTAGAGCAGATTATGCAGAAAATACTACTGGAAGTATTTATTTGATCGGATTGAACGGACATTTTTATGCATGCATATATTACACAGCTCTATAGAGAATGGTAAATCCATTCCATTTGAAAAGGTCAAGCAAATATTTACAATATAATTTCATCACAGGCAATATATTTTCATCAAAGATGAAGGATCCAGGCACATTGGTAGTTAAATATGTGTGGACATTTGTTTTCTAATGGCTGGAGTTCTGTGCTTTCTGCCTGATTGATTAGTAGTTGGAACAGACTGGCGGGTAAGAAATGGATGATGAGACAAATTCTATATAGGAATTAATCTTCAACATCCTCCAGCATCTAACTATTAACATAATTAGCCAACATGGCTGCCCCAGGTTTTATAACTTATACAGCAATAATGGGGACCATTTTCATTTATTAATATGCATAAGAATAACCCATGAGCATATTTTCTTGACCTTGATTTTTTTTTCCCTTTCACAAATTGCCAATGGCAGACAAAGTAATTCCACACCAAGAGAAGCAGAAAGGCTGAAATGCAGCTACATCTATTCCAGTTTGCTAGTTATCTCAATAGTACTTTTTATTTGGGGTTTTAGATTTCAGAAAGCATTTTCATCCACATTGCCTCCACTGCTTCTTACTAATGCCCTGTAAACAAGGCAAGCCAAGTATCACTGCTTTTCAGTATTGGTTCTGAGAGGTAATGTACAACTAACGTACTACTGTATTTTCTGGAGGTCACTTGGCTGATAAGGGTGAGCTTGAAATAAGATTTTCTTTTTGATTCCCAACCCATTCCTTCTGTGTTTTTTAGATCACTGAAATAAAAAAAAAGAACTGGGATTGGAAACAGTATGAGACAGTATGCACCCAAGACTATAGATTATTGACAATTTACTAGCGTGAGTTAAAAATATAGGTAGACGTTCTCAGTTAGTTGATCATTTAATGCCTTAAGCTTACCTTAAATGAAAACGAAAGCGCATTTGGACTTATTTCAGAAAACACAAAGGACCTTTTAAGTTTTGTGACTTGAAGAGATTTAAGAATTAAAAGCCATGAAAAGAGCGAACGATTTCAGATAGGCTGACAAATTACAAAAAGGCCAGTAATAGTCCACAAAAGGTTTCTCTGGATGAAAAAGGAAGGTCTGCAGAAGAGAGAGTCTCATATTCAGTCCGAGTCAGTCAATCCATTAAACAAGAGGGCAACAAAACAAAGTTATGTTATTTTCCTCAATGGATGGTATCTTTTTTTTTTCTTTTTTTCAGATGGGGTTTGGCATCCCAGTAATCCTAGTAGACCCATCAGATATAAATATATAGTTTGACTAAAGCTACTTGCTACAGATACTCCTTTTCAGAATACCATGCTGAATTCCTGTATTTAAGGGAAGACATAAATGTGTCCCTTGAAAATGAACACGAGTTTCTAGGTGTGGGACTCAATATATAAGAAAACAAAATTTAAGTTTTAAAGAAATATATAAGAAGAGTGTAACAACGTATTTGAGGAATGAAGACACAGCAAAAAGGCAAGGACAGGCATAATTTTAAGAATGAACAGCTTACAATGATGTTTAATTTTTCTGAACATTAAAACATGGGTTTTATTAGTAATAAAGTTTCAGAAGAGGGCATTATCCAGGGAACTTATTGACCATGTGAAGTTAATAGACCTCTCCCTTGCCTTGGGCTATGAAACCTTTTAACTAGTTATCCATCAATCTTAGAAAATGCCTATACCAGGATCATTAATGTGCAAAAAGTCGAGAAAAGAGTGATGTGGAAATTTAAAAAAAGATACAAAAAGGATACAAAGATTATATATAAGTATTTATTGCTAGGAACTTGTACAGAAATGTTATATCAAGTTAGTATGGAGATTCCCTGTGCCTACCTGTTTGTATTTCTCTCTGGCTCTGAGACTCGTACTAAATCAGAAAAATGCAAAGACAATTATTTAGACTATATGAGTCCTAAGAATGTTCAGATATTTGGCAGGGTGGGGAAAAGGAGGTGGTAGGAGAGGGTACAAGGGATAGGAGGAGGAATTAGGAGACAAATGTGGTTCTTGATAAAGGAAGAAGCACCAAGCTGGGGTATACACTGCAGCCAGCACCTTATTAAGACTTGTTTCCTCATCAGTATGTTGTTTAGACAGTGTGACGTGACATTAGGAACTAGAGGGTCTAATCTTACCTTACCTGTTACATTCCTTAGATCTGTGTTTGTTTTTAATAAATAAATATTTACAGAAAAACCTGAACATACCGTTTGGCTAATCCATTTTAATAGACCATTTGGTGATGGGGGGGGGGGCGCTATAAAAGTGCATGACATGGACTTCCCTGGTGGCTCAGTGGTCAAGAATCCACCGGCCGATGCAGGAGACACAGATTCAATCCCTGGTCTGGCAAGATCCCACATGCTGCAGGGCAACTGAGCCCGTGAGCCACAACTACGGAGCCAGCACTCTAGAACCCAGGAGCCACAACTACTGAAGCCTGTATGCTCTAGAGCCTGTGCTGCACAAACAGAGAAGCCACCACAATGAGAAGCCTGTGCAGCACAACTAGAGAGTAGCCCCATTCGCCACAACTAGAGAAAGCCCACACGGAACAACTAAGATCAAGCGCAGCCAAAAATAAATAAATAAATATTTTAAAATGCATGACACCAGCATTTTCAAATTATTTCTTCCCCTCAACCTGAAAATTCCAAATGGCATCTGAAATGTCTTAAAGCAACTTGTTATCGCCCCATGTTTTACTTACTGTTTTATGTTGAATAGGGAAATTAACCTAATAAGAATTACTGTTATTATATTATAAAACTGAAGTGTAGAATGACTGATGGCTAAAATTCAGTTTCAGTCTGTGAATAAATCCTTGGTGGGAAAAGGTCAAAAAAAAGGAAACGCTCATTTAAAGCAAAAATAATGGTTAAATAGCCAGCATTTATTGTCATTTACAATGGGCTTATGACTGTGCTAAGAATTATCGAAGGGATATAAAATATGGTACTCGCACTCAGGTAGCTCACAATATGTTTTGGTAGGAATGATTAACATCCATCAAATAATGACAATATGCTAATACTGGGAACTGTATGACAGAAAAATTGAAAGGAGAGGAAGGGCAGTGAGGACAGAGTGAAAGGGGCCTGTGGGACCCCTGAAGATGAGTGGCATCTGAGTCTCTTCAAGAAGGAGACAGGGGTATTCCAATAAAGGGCTAGGGTGAACAAACGTACCAGCGTGTTGTATTTGTGGAGATACTGTGGATATCAGAATGACTAGCGCCAATTTTATGTGTAGAAATGCAAGACGAAAATGAGGTTAGAAAAGTAAACACAGGCATATGACGCAGCAGAAAGAGCACACGACAGGGCTTACACATGGACAACCTGAAGTCATTCTCTGCCAAATACAGGTTGGCTGTAATGTCTTGCACGTCACTGCCCACTCTGTGTCTCAGTTTTCCCATCTGTAAAACGGTACCTTTGCTGAGGATTAAATACACACATGTGAGCTCGTACACGTCAGCAGAATTCTTCTGATGATGGAAAACTGGCATCAGCCCAGAAGGACTGAGCCTCCGTGTGGTAAGACATTTGTTGAGCAGGAAAGGAGCAAAATTACAGTGGTCCATAAGAAACATTATTCCTGTTAGTGACAAAACAAACTGGCTGGCTGGAGACCAGACTTAGGAAAGCGTGCCGTAAAACTAATGTAGAAGTCCCAGGCTGAGATATCAAATTCTGGATTATGGCAATAGCAAAGGAATAATGAAGAAGGGTTGGCCTCTAAGTTCTGGAGTGTTGGCCATCATTTTGGCTTTCCTCATCATTGATATTTCAATAGCATATGAAATCGACCTTGTACAAAAACTGTATTTAAAAGTAGATGGATAGGCACCCTCTCTGGGGCTATAAGTTGATCTTATTCTAGTCTTAAATTGTAGACAGTAATAATTCCAATTAAATAAATGCACCTTATTGAGCTTGCATATACAAGATATAATGACAGGCACTAACTTGCACAGAGTAAAGGAAGGATATATTTTCTAATCTCAGGGTCAGCAGTAAGCACTTAGTTTATATCAACACACACATACTCACAGTGTGCTAATAGTACTGACAGATCCAAAGTCTAGTAGTTAATATGAAAGATAAAATTCTCAGACAGAAAATATTAACTGGTGTGATATAATACACATTAGAGTTAGCTGTGAATAATTTTCCTTTATTTTGTTGACAAACTGCTGAAATCATTTCACTAATCATCTATGATCAACCAGAACATCAGTTACTGTCCAGTGAAGTACAGAATGCAGTGACCACCTACCTTCATGAAAATATACAGTTGTAAAGAATATTTAGAGCAAACCTGATTTTATACTGAGTAATGAAATCCTTTTAGATGTACAAGAACAACTAACTACATTAGAGAATATTTATGTTCTAATTCCCATTCAGCACTCCCAACTTTGGTCAAGAGTGGAAAAGTGCAATGGATACTTATGGTACACTTGGGGGGGTTGACTCTTTTAAACACCATCAGATTTGGAATCAAAACACCTAGCTCCACTACTTACTGGCTCCGTGACTCTAGTTGAGAGTTTTGTGCTTCCCACAAAGCAAATATATTTAAGAGTTCTAGGTCTTCTGCATAAAGACCACTCATAACGATGGAACTAGTCCTCATTTTTCTTATTCTAAGTATCTAGGTATTTACCCCAATTTTATGACAAAGTAGCTTTCAGGGATGAATGGGGCAGATATATGAACAAAATAACTTCATGGAGGAATAGAAATGTCTTTTAAGAAATTTTGTTTGGCAGAAGGCCACCAGTGACCCACAGTTCTTTTTAGACAAAGCTGCCTATAGCATCTCTGAACAGACATTTCTCTGAAGACATACAAATAGCCAACAAATAAATGAAAAGGTTCTTAACACCACTATTCATCAGTTCAGTTCAGTCATTCAGTCGTGTCCGACTCTTTGCGACCCCATGAATCGCAGCACGCCAGGCCTCCCTGTCCATCACCAACTCCCGGAGATCACCCAAACCCATGTCCATCGAGTCGGTGATGCCATCCAACCATCTCATCCTCTGTTGTCCCCTTCTCCTCCTGCCCTCAATCTTTCCCAGCATCAGGGTCTTTTCCAATGAGTCAGGTCTTCGCATCAGGTGGCCAAAGTATTGGAGTTTCAGCTTCAACATCAGACCCTCCAATGAACACCCAGGACTGAACTCCTTTAGGAAGGACTGGTTGGATCTCCTTGCAGTCCAAGGGACTCTCAAGAGTCTTCTCCAACACCACAGTTCAAAAGCATCAATTCTTTGGCACTCAGCTTTCTTCACCGTCCAACGCTCACATCCATACATGACCACTGGAAAAACCATAGCCTTGACTAGGTGGACCTTTGTTGGCAAAGCAATGTCTCTGCTTTTTAATATGCTATCTAGGTTGGTCATAACTTTCCTTCTAAGGAGTAAGTGTCTTTTAATTTCATGGCTGCAATCACCATCTGAAGTGATTTTGGAGCCCAGAAAAATAAAGTCTGACACTGTTTCCACTGTTTCCCCATCTATTTGCCATGAAGTGATGGGACCAGATGCCATGATCTTAATTTTCTGAATGTTGAGCTTCAAGCCAACTTTTTCACTCTCCTCTTTCACTTTCATCAAGAGGCTTTTTAGTTCCTCTTCACTTTCTGCCATAAGGGTGGTGTCATCTGCATATCTGAGGTGATTGATATTTCTCCTGGCAATCTTGATTCCAGCTTGTGCTTCTTCCAGCCCAGCATTTCTCATGATGTACTCTGCATATAAGTTAAATAAGCAGGGTGACAATATACAGCCTTGACGTACTCCTTTTCCTATTTGGAACCAGTCTGTTGTTCCATGTCCAGTTCTAACTGTTGCTTCCTGACCTGCATACAGGTTTCTGAAGAGACAGGTCAGGTGGTCTGGTATTTCCATCTTTTTCATCAAGGAAATGCAAATTGAAACCACAAGGAGGAATCACCTCACCACTGTCAGGATGACTATCATCAAAAAAGAGACAAAGAAACAAAAATAAAAAGACACAAGTGTTGCCAAAGATATTGAGAAAAGGCAACCCCTGTATACTGTTGATGGGAATGTAAACTGGTGCAGTCGTCTTGGAAAACAGTATGGAGTTTCCTCAAAAAATTAAAAATTTAACTGCTGAATGAGTGATTTTACTTCTGGGTAGAATTATAGGACCAAAGCAATCAGTATTACCAATACTTTGAATACACCTTCAGTCCCCTGCTTACTGAAGCATTACTCATAACAGCCAAGGCATGGAAACAACTTAAGAAGATGGATAAGGAAACTGTGGTATATACATGAGATGGAGTAGTTTTCAGCCCTGAGAAAAAAAGGAAATCTTGCCATTTGTGACAACATGGATGAACCTGGAGGACATTATGCTCAGTGAAATATATGCAGAAAAACCAATACTGTATGATCTCACTAATATGTGGAATCTAAAAACGTCAAACTCACAGAAGCAGAGAGTAGAATAGTGGTAGCTGAGGGCTGGGTGGTGGAAATGGGAAGATACTGGTTGGTGGGTATCAACTCTAAGTTATAAGATGTGTAAGTTGTAAGGATCTAATATAGAGCATGGTGACTATAGTTAGTAACAGTGTATTGTATACTTGAAATTTGCTAACAGAAACTCTGCAAATATGATTTTGTTAATTGTGCATTATTGCCTCATCAGATGTATAGAAGGTGTAATTACACACAACTTACAAAGTAAACTTTGCAAAAATGACTCTTAGTTACAGAAGGCAGATCTTAAAGTGTTCGATGGTAATTATGTGGGGTGATTCATGTGTTAATTAGCTTGACTGCAGTAATAATATATACACATATTGAATCATCTAGTTGTATACCTTGAATATATATAATTGTTGGTAAATTATCTTTCAATAAAGGTTTCTGAGATTTCTAAAAAAGAAATTTATTTATGAATACAAGACATATATGAGGCCTACAGATATTTTAAAGATTAAATCTGAGCGATGCTACCGAGGCAGACCATCTCTTTCCAATCCAACTGAAAGAAAAATAGGTAAAACGAAGCCTTCAATTCCTCTGAGAATTACTAATTATTATACTAAGAAAAAGTTGTAAAATGGAAGTGCATAGAGCATATAAAACTCACATAAGTCATTTACAGTAAAGCTGTCTTCTTTAACAAGAGATCCTAACCTGTTTTGTTTCCTTTTTCAGGTTTTTAAAAAACATTTCCTTTTATTTTTACCAGTTCTTACTTTTCTCAGATTGACTGCAACATCACTTCTCACTGATACAGTTCATAATTCCTATCATTTCCTTTAAATTGCCTTTAAAATATGAATGTCCAGCCTTCTCCAACCTCCAAGTAATTTAGACACCCCCCCCCAAGTCACGCAATAGCTGCCTTTGTCTCACAGCGGTTTGTCCATTTGCCATAAATGAATGCAAACATAGGACTCTGAATAAAACGGTTGTCCTTCTGAGAAAAGCTGGCCTGCTTGTGAGAAAACACCAAAAAAGTCCCATTAGAGTAAGTGCAAGTTCACAATTTCTCTCATTAAAGGGAAGACACTAGGCTGATGCCTTGACTGGATCATTTATAAAGAGTGTGACTGAGTGGGAGAGAGAAAAAGCCTGTCATACTTGCCTTCTATATTATACACTGCCATTCTGTCAAGTCAAATCTAATATAAATGAATCACATTAATCAGAAAATGTGAATTTTTACATGACAAGCTAAAGGGGCATGCCATTTCCAATTAGATTAGTGATCTAAAATTAGCTACTGACACAAGCAAGTATACATGGTCAATTGCCTGCCTGAAACTGAAAATTAAATAAGACATATTGGATAATAGATAGCCCTAGAGGAGACATGCAGCTGTAATTCACTCATGTTGCTCAGCTGATGTCACAAGCCACAAAAGAATAGTCAATCTTGTGCTCATTTTGAGATGGATTTAACTCAAGAAAATACTTGGATCAATTGTCCATTGATTGGGCTCTGTGAATGCTAGGGGGTGAGTACAAGAAAGAACATTCTCTATCGTTTCCATAGCAAAGTAAATTGAGGTGGCCAATCAATAGCTCGTTATTGATACATATCAGTACTTTTGAAATTGAGAAACATGTCTTTATACACACACTTAAGCTTTCTCTTCCTCAATGTTCAATTTTAGATGGTACAGAACATACCCACCTCACCCTTCTCACAGGTTGTCACCAGTCTTGGTGAAAATAATGCACGTAAATGGAGTTTGAAGAATCAAGTGGTTTTTTTTTTTTTTTTCATGCTGTTACTACCATTGTTACTTCAAAATGTAACTAAGTCATTTTTGCAAAGTTTACTTTATAAATTGTGTATCATTATACCTTCTATCTTGAATATTCATTGGAAGGACTGGTGCTGAAGTTCCAATACTTTGGCCACCTGATGCAAAGTGCAGACTCATTAGAAAAGACCCCGATGATGGGAAAGATTGAAGGCAGGAGAAGGGGACGACAGACGATGAAATGGTTGGGTGGCATCACTGACTCAATGGACATGAATCTGAGCAAGCTCCGGGAGACGGTGAAGGACAGGGAAGCCTGGCATGCTGCAGTCCATGGGGTCGCAAAGTGTCAGATATGACTGAGCGACTGAACAACAACACCTTCTGTAAATCTGATGAGGCAAGAATGCAATTAACAAAGTCATATTAGCAGAGCTTCTGTTAGTTGTTCTGATGTGAATAATGACTATCAAATTAAGGTTCTATGTCTTGATATCAGGCTCGAGAAGCAAAATGCAAGGCAGGAAGTTCTGGAAGAATTTGGTTCATCTTTTCAGACTATTTTTAGACCAGTTTTATGTTTACAATGAAACTGGAAGGAAAGTATAGATAGTTCATACATAGCTGCTGTTCCTACACGTGCACGGGCTCCCCTACTATCAACATCACTGACTGCTAACTGGAATGGTACACTATTTTAAAACAAGGTTGAACCAACAATGACACATCATAATCACACATAGTCCATAGTTTATCTTAGGATTCATTCTCGGTGCTATATAGCCTATGACTTTGGATAAAAGTACAATGATATGTATGTCCACCATTATATATCATACAGAAAATCTTGACTGTGCTAAAAACCCACTGTTCTCTATTCATGTCTCCCATACCATCTCCTTACTCTTGGCAACTGCTAATCTGTTTATTGTCTCCATAGTATTTTTTTTTTCCAGAATGTCACATAGTTGGAATCATATAGTATGAAGCCCTTTTTTTATTTGTTTCTTTCACTTAAAAATATGGATATAAGATGTTCCCTTGTTTTCTCATGGTTTGATAGCTCATTTCTTTTTAGTGCTGAGTAAGACTTAATGGACTGTGGTCTGGATGGACCACAGTTTATTTATCCATTCACCTACTAAGGAAGATTTTGGTTGCTTCCAAGTTTTGGCAATTGTGAATAAAGCTGCTATAAATATCCGTGTGCAGGTTTGGGTGTGGAAGTAAGTTTTCAGCTCCTCTGGATAAACACCAAGGAGCATGGCTGCTGTATTGTGATGGTAAGAGTATATTTAGTTTTGTAAGAATCTCCCAAACTGTCTTCCAAAGTAGCCATACCATTTTGTCATCCCACCAGGAATTTATGAGAGTTCCTAATGTTTCACATCCTCACCAGCACTTAATTTTGTCACTGCATATGGCTCATTTTTATAACGGTAGAGCAGGCTTTTAGTTTAAAAGAACAAATGATTATAACTGATAATTCAAGTTCTTTGATCAATTACCTTCTAGTGATACACATACTCTTTCATGTTACCTCACATATATACACACAAATACTTTATTTAAAAAACCTGATGTAATACAGTAAATATGTCATAAAGAAAATGTATGTCAAATTTGTTTTCCAATTGACCGCTATACTTTTGAGGGAAGTCCACTGGATTATAAATGCAATTTAAAAAACATTAAAAATGCAGCAAGTCAGAAAACAGGTAACAGATGTGAATTATTTGTTCAGAAAGGGGGATACCCAAATGGACAATAAGCGTATGTAAAAATTCTCAACATTTTTACTCCTCTGGGAAATGCAAATTAAAGCCTCAATGAGATCCAACTAAACACCTATCGAAAATTAAAGAAACTGACAACACCCAGTATTGACCAAATTATGGAACAACTGGAACTCTCAAACACTGCTTCCAGGAATGCAAATTGGTACAACCACTTTGGAAAAATATTTGTCAATATCTACTATAGCTAGACATAAGATTGACCCTATGACTTAGCAATTGTACATTTAGATTTATTCCCAAGAAAGTGAAGGTGAAAGTCAGGTATGCAACTGTTCTTAGCAGCTTTGTTCATAATAGCATCAAACCACAAACTCAAATACCCATCGACAGTAAAATGAATAAACAAACTATGGTATATTCATTCAGTGGAATACTACTCTGCAACAAAAGAATGAACTACTGCTATACTCAAAACAACATGCATTTGTGTCACAGACATAATGATGAAAACAAAAAGTCAGACACAAAAGAGTAGATTCCATTTGTCTAAGTTTCAATAACGGGCAAACAAAATGCACAGTGATAAAGTGAGAGGAGTGGTTCCCTGTGGGAATATGCTATGAATGACAAGGTCACGGGGGAACCTTTCGAGGTATTGGAAATGTTATCTATCTTGATCTGAGTGGTGGTTATCCTGGTGTATGTGTGTATGTGTAGTGTGTCAGAGCAAAAGTTCATGGAGCTGAAAATTTGAGATTTGTGTGCTTTACTGTAATATTTTATACCTCAGTAAAAATTTGTAAAAGAATGAGCAAAACTTTAAGACCACTTAAAGAAAAAGAAGTTAATTGCTGACAATGTACAAAATATTAACAAAGAATTGAAATTTCCAGCGCTATCTTTGAGCCGTACTAAAAACTGTCAAATCAATACTCAAAATGATAAGGTAGTTTTTAAACCTCTGCCAGTATGACTACTCCATCTTCACACGTACTTTACCACAAAAAGCTTCATCAATTCAAACAGGCTTGCCAACTGTTTCTGATGTCCTTGAAGCATTTCAGTTCCCATTCAACATCATTTAAAAAATATCTTCATGCACGTTTTACTGATGAGTGTACTGGTTTCTCTCCAAACATGTTTATGTATGTATGCTGTATTCAATTATGTAAAACCTGGGTGATTACTTGCAGCATTGTTGAATGGAAAAAGAGAGCTATGAACAGACCTACAAGGCGGAAAATTTCTCTTTGTTCTTGGGAGTCCTGATGCAATTAGGACATAGAGTTCTCTGAAAAACCAGTTAATGCCCAAATGCTCAATAAGGATGATTAATTTGTAAATGGTGCTAATTATATGCCTCCATACATATGGTTATATTAACTGATGTCTGAAAAATAAAAATTATGCATACTGACCTTTCCAAAGTATAGGCTATTCCTTGAGTTCCATAACAAAATAGATTATCACGACATTAACCCTCCAGGGACTTCCCTGTAGGTACAGTGGCTAAGACTTCATGATCCCAATGCAGGGGGCCCAGGTTCCATCCCTGACTGGGGAACTAGATCCCTCATACCACAACCAACTAAATATAAATAAATATTACAAAAAGAGACACTATCCATAATACTGTTCTAGGTATGGCAAATACAATATTGTAAAGTTAAAAATAGATAAATAAACTAATTTAAAAAAATAAAAATAAATAAAACAGGAAAAGAAAAAAAAAAAAGAGAGACACTATCCCTCTGACTCTGATAGCACTGAAGACCAAATGTCACAGCAAAATAAAGCCAAGAGTCCTTCCAAATACTGACTGTTTATGGGCAGAGTGTTTTATTTTACTCCATCTATTCATTCATTATATTTAGAATTCTGTTAAGACATTTCTCCTACAAAAGGCATAAGTTACTTCACGTAACTTACTGTCTTTCATTATAAACATATTAAGGCCCTACTGGCCAGTCTCTGAATGTTTTAAAATTTTATCACACACTCAAAATTTTAGGCCTAGAGCAACACACTTTGAAAGTGGCAGGAGCTCTTCACGTTGTGGATAACGTGTTTGGGAGATCTGGAATGAGGAGGGATTAGACAGGGCCATTGGTGGGTGTGTTCACTTAGGGAAGAGATAGAAAGCAGAGGATCATGTTCTGGTGAGATGTCATGTGGGAGAAGCGCTTTTAATCATAAAAAACTGTAGCTTTTATGCCATTGACCTTTCAAAAGTGCCAAGAAGGAGCTAACACACAATATCACTCCATTATAAGATTAAGAACCTGAGATACAAGGAAAATAAGTGTTCACCCAAAATGAAGATGTAAACCGAGTACCAGAAAATCCTGAGTTCCTGATCTCTAAGCACTGTTCATTCATTACCCTGGGGAGCTTTAACTTTGGTTGCAGGCAGAATTAAGATTTTTAAATGATGTTTTAATACATAGTATATTCCCATGTTTCAAAATTGAAATGATTTAAAGGACCGACAGTAAAATTCTCTCTTCTGTTTCTGTCCCTCAGCCACCTTGCTCACCTTCCCAGAGGCAATTTAGTGTTACCACTTTCTTGGGGATCCTTCCAGAGATATTTAGGAGAGCAAATACACAAATGCACATACAAAGATTTTCAATTTTGGCACAAATTGCAGCATACCATACACGAGACTCTGTACCCTGTTGGTTTGATTTCTTTTTTTTTTTAAATAAATTTATTTATTTTAGTTGGGGGCTAATTACTTTACAATATTGTAGTGGTTTTTGCCATACACTGACATGAATCAGCCATGGGTTTACATGTGTTCCCCATCCTGGACTCCCCTCCCACCTCCCTCCCCATGCCATCCCTCTGGGTCATCCCATTGCCCCAGCCCTGAGCATTTGTCTCATGCATCCAACCTCATTTAAGTATACCATGGACATCATTCCAGATCATCAGTATAGTTTCTATATGTGCTATTTGTATGACACCAGTATCATCTATTTTTCCCATTTTCAGGAGAATTATGTGGTGAACTAAAATCACATAGAGGGACACCCCTGGCGGTCCAGCGGTTAAGACTTGGCACTTCCAATGCAGGGGGCGTGGGTTCCATCTCTGATTGGGGAACTAAGATCCCACATGCCACGTGGCCAAATAAAAGCACACAGAAACTGGGTTTATACAGATCACGGCTCCATCATTTACCAACTAGCTTTGAGATTGGGCAAGGCACCTAATTCTCTGAACCTCAGATTCTTCACTGAACAATGTTGGTAATGCCTTCCTCACAGGATAGTTGTGGGAATTCTAAGAGCCTGAAACTGGAGTCAGGTGGCCTGGCTAACTGAACATTTAGATTATCTTTGGCAGTTATGTGACCTCTTGCAGCCTCAGTTTTATTTGTTCCATGTGCACTTCCATAGACAACCACAAACAGAAAAGTTCACCGATCTTAAGAGTACTGTCCAAATAATCAAAAAAGAAACAAATTCACATGATCCTGACATAGGTCAAACAATACATGACCAGAAACCTAGAAGCCCAATCTTTGTGCTATTACTATTCCCTCTCCAAAGGTAACAGCATCCTGACTTCTAATATAATCTTACATGTTTTTTAATTTTACATAAATAGAATAGGTATGTAATTTTTGCTGTCTTTTGATCAACATTTGGCTTGATACTCATCCATATGGTTGAAACAGTTATAGTTCTTCAATGTCATTGTTGTAGAGTTGTAAGAATTTGCCAGGAATTATTCATTTTACATAATGAACAAATATTGATTTACAAACACAGACTTATAGATAAATGGAAAAGGACAGAAAGCCCACACACCTATGGTCAATTAATTGATGACAAAGGAGGCAAGAAGATACACTGGAGAAAAGACAGTCTCTTCAATAAGTGTTGCTGGGAAAACTGGACAGCTCCATGTAAAAGAACAAAACTAGAGCATTCTCCAACACCGTACAGAAAAATAAACTAGAAAATGGATTAAAGATCTAAATAGAGGACCTGATATTCTAAAACTCCCAGAGGAAAACATAGGCAGAATACTCTTTGACACAAGTTGCAGCAATCTTTTTTGATCCACTTCCTAGAGTAATGAAAATAAAACAAAAATAAACAAATGGGATCTACTTCAAATTAGAAGCTTTTACACAGCAAAGGAAACCAACAAAAAGACAACCCACAGAATGGGGGAGAATATTTGCAAACAAAATGACAGACAAGAGATTAATTTCCAAAATATACAAACAGCTCATGAAGTTCAATATCAAAAACACAAACAATCCTATCAAAACATGGGAAGATCTAGATAGACATTTCTCCAAATAAGACATACATGTGGCCAAAAGGACATGAAAAGATTCTAAACATCGCCAATCATTAAAGAAATGGAAATAAAAACTACAATGAGGTTATCACCTTACACCAGTCAGAATGGCCATCATCAAAAAATCTACAACCAATAAATGCTGGAGAGGGTATAGAGGAAAGAGAAGCCTCTTACACTATTGGTGAGAATGTTAATTGGTATAGTCACTATGGACAATACTATGGAGGATCCTGAAAAACTAAAAATAGAGTTACCATATGATCTAGCAATCCCACTCCTAGGCATATATCTGGAAAAAAGCATACTTTGAAAAGATACGTGCAACCCGATGTTCATAGCAGAACTATTTACGATAGTCAAGATATGGAAGCAACCTAAATGTACATCAACAGAGGAATAATAAAGAATATGTGGTACATATATATAATGTAATATTACTCAGGCATAAAGAAGATCACTAGTCTTTCCCATTCTATTGTTTTCCTCTATTTCTTTGTATTGTTCATTTAAGAAGGCCTTCTCATCTCTCTGATAGTCTCTGAAACCCTGCATTCAGTTGGGTATATCTTTCCCATTCTCCCTTGCCTTTTACTTCTCTTCTTTCCTCAGCTATTTGTAAAGCCTCCTCAGACAACCACTTTGCCTTCTTGTATTTCTTTTTCTTTGGGATGGTTTTGGTCACTGCCTCCTACACAATGTTTCGAACTTCCATCCATAGTTCTTCATCTGTCTTGGGTGGCCTTGAACAGCATGGCTCATAGCTTCATTGAGTTACCCAAGAAAGGATGGGCATGATATAGGACAAAAACGGTAAGGACCTAACAGAAGCAGAAGAAATTAAGAAGAGGTAGCAAGAATACACTGAAGAACTATACAAAAAAGGTCTTAATGACCTGGATAACCATGATGGTGTGGTCACTCACCTAGAGTCAGACATACTGGAGTGTGAAGTCAAATGGGCCTTAAGGAAGCATTACTATGAACAAAGTAGTGGAGGTGATAGAATTCCAACTGAGATATTTAAAATTCCAAAATATGATGCTGTTAAAGTGCTGCACTCAATATGCCAGCAAATTTGGAAAATCCTGCAGTGGCCATAGGATTGGGAAAGGTCAGTTTTCATTCCAATCCCCCAAAAAAAGGCAATGCCAAAGAATATTCAAACTACTCTGCAATTGCACTCATTTCACATGCTAGCAAGTTTATGCTCAAAATTCTTCAAGCTAGGCTCAGCAGTACACGAACTGAGAATTTCCAGATGTATAAGCTGGGTTTTGAAGAGGCAGAGGAATCAGAGATCAAACTGCCAACATATGTGGAGATAATGGAGAAAGCAAGGGAATTCAAGAAAAACATCTACTTCTGCTTCATTGACTATGCTAAAGCTTTTGACTGTGTGGATCACAACAAATTGTGGAAAATTCTTAAAGAGATGGGATGACCAGACCATCTTATCTGTCTCCTGAGAAACCTGTACGCAGGTCAAGAAGCAACAGTTAGAACTTGACACAGAACAACTGACTGGTTCAAAATTGAGAAAGGAGTATGACAAGGCTGTATACTGTCACCATGTTTATTTAACTTCTATGCAGAACACATCATGTGAAATGCCAGGCTGGATGAAGCACAAGCTGGAATCAAGACTGCTGGGAGAAATATCAACAATCTCAGATATGCAGATGATATCACTCTAACGTCAGAAAGTGAAGGTACTAAAGAGCCTCTTGATGAGGGTGAAAGAGGAGAGTGAAAAAGCTGGCTTGAAACTCAACATTCAAAAAACTAAGATCATGGCATTGGGTCCTGTCATTTCACGACAAACAGAAGGGGAAAAGTGGAAGCAGTGACAGATTTTCTTTTCTTGGGCTTCACAATCACTGTAGACAGTGACTGCAGCCATGACATTAAAAGACACTTGCTCCTTGAAAGAAAAGCTATGACAAACCTAGGCATCATATTCAAAAGTAGAGACATCTCTTTGCCAACAAAGGTCTGTATAATCAAAGCTGTGGTTTTTCCAGAAGTCATGTGCAGACAAGAGAGCTGGATCAGGAAGAAGGCTGAGTGCCAAAGAATTGATGCTTTTGAACTGTGGTGTTGGAGAAGACTCTTGTGAGTCTCTTGGACTGCAAGGAGATCAAACCAGTCAATCCTAAAGGAAATCAGTCCTGAATATTCACTGGAAGGACTGATGTTGAAGTTTTAATACTTTGGGCAGCTGATGAGAAGAACTGACTCACTGGAAAAGACCCTGATGCTGACAAAGATTGAAGGCAAAAGGAGGTGGCAGCAGCAGAGGATGAGATGATTAGATAGTATCATCGACTCGATGGACATGAATTTGAGCAAATTCAAGGAGATAGTGGAGGACAGAGGAGCCTGGCATGCTCCATTTCATGGATTCACAAAGAGTTAGATATGACTTAGCGACTGAAAAACATTAAAAAGAAAGAAATACATTTGCAGCAACATGGATGGACCTACACATTACCATGCTCAGTGATGTAACTCAGCCAGAGAAAGACAAATATCATGTGATATCACTTATATGTGGAATCTAAAAAGATGATACAAATGAACTCATTTACCAAACAGAAACAGACTCACAGACTTTGAAAACAAATTTGTGGTTATCAGAGGGAAAAGGTCGGGGGGATGGATAAATCAGGAGTCTGGAATTAACATATACACACTACATACACACTGCTATATATAAAATAATCAACAAGGACCTATTGTGTAGCATAGGGCAGTCTACTAAATACTCTGTAATAATCTATATGGGAAAAGAATCTGAAAAAACAGAGATTATGTATAACAGAATCACTTTGCTATACACCTGAAACACAAGATTGTAAATCAGCTATACCTCTGTATAAAATACAAAAATTTAAATGTTGATGTTTTTGCATTGCTTTCACTTTTTATCTTTTATTATAATGACACTATAAACATTCCAGTACAATAAATGTATGCATTTCTGTTCAACTTATACCTAGGAGTGGAATTGCTGGGTGACAGGGTAAGCTTGCATTCAGAATACTCAGAATTGGTGGTAGGAATTTAAGCTTCAACCAGAGTTTACAGTTCAAAGTACCAGAAGCCAATACTGGCAGATTTAAGAAGGAAGGAATTTATTGAAAGACCATTTAGCCATAAAGCAACAGTTAGAACTGGACATGGAACAACAGACTGGTTCCAAATAGGAAAAGGAGTACGTCAAGGCTGTATATTGTCACCCTGCTTATTTAACTTCTATGCAGAGTACATCATGAGAAACGCTGGGCTGGAAGAAACACAAGCTGGAATCAAAATTGCCGGGAGAAATGTCAATAACCTCAGATATGCAGATGACACCACCCTTATGGCAAAAAGTGAAGAAGAACTAAAGAGCCTCTTGATGAAAGTGAAAGAGAGTGAAAAAGTTGGCTTAAAGCTCAACATTCAGAAAACTAAGATCATGGCATCTGGTCCCATCACTTCATGGGAAATAGATGGGGAAACAGTGTCAGACTTTATTTTTCTGGGCTCCAAAATCACTTCAGATGGTGATTGCAGCCATGAAATTAAAAGACACTTACTCCTTAGAAGGAAAGTTATGACCAAGCTAGATAGCATATTAAAAAGCAGAGACATTACTTTGCCAACAAAGGTCCGTCTAGTCAAGGCTATGGTTTTTCCAGTGGTCATGTATGGATGTGAGAGTTGGACGGTGAAGAAAGCTGAGCGCCAAAGAATTAATGCTTTTGAACTTTGGTGTTGGGGAAGACTCTTGAGAGTCCCTTGGACTGCAAGGAGATCCAACCAGTCCATCCTAAAGGAGATCAGTCCTGGGTGTTCATCGGAAGGACTGATGTTGAAGCTGAAACTTCAATACTTTGGCCACCTCATGCGAAGAGTTGACTCATTGGAAAAGACCCTAATGCTGGGAAGGATTGGGGGCAGGAGGAGAAGGGGACGACAGAGGATGAGATGGCTGGATGGCATCACCAACTCAATGGGCATGGGTTTGGGTAGACTCCAGGAGTTGGTGATGGACAGGGAGGCCTGGCATGCTGCGATTCATGGGGTCGCAAAGAGTCGGACACGACTGAGCGACTGAACTGAACTGAAAATCACTGGGAGGATTTGAGTAATAGGCTCAGGAAAAGGCAAGGAGAATGGAGGGCCACATGGGTTGAAATGCAGCCAACATCCCACTATGGAACTAGTACCAGGAGAACACTGTTTGAGTCATGCTGTATAGCAGACCCCATAGTTTGCACAGTCAACACTGAACTCTTGCCAACAGACTCATAATGCTGCATTCCCCTATTACTGCCAGAGAGAAATGCCTTAGTCTCAACTTCTTCACATCTCGAGCTAGTGATTTGAAGTCTGGTGTGTACACAGCTCATAGGCCAGGCCCAGGTCACATGTCCAGGTCACAGTTGCAAGGGAGCCTGGAAATGTGAGGCAGGCACTTTCCAAACAGAAGAATAGAATAGGGTATAGCTATTGGGCATAAAAACCTGTTTATAAGATGGACTATTTCTTCCTAAGTTAAATATCTTAGGAAAAACAAACAGGTATTGATTTCATTCCATTAGGAAATAAAACCACCACATAAATTCAGCTCTTCAAAAATCATGAGTATTTTCCTTGACTACATATTTAACAAATATGACCTCAGTATTAGTCCTGAGCATACATTTGAGGTTTCTAAAATAAATATAAAATGATTCTGTAGCTTGTAGTAAGCAGAAATCTAGTATTAGACTACACCAGAATTCTTTTTGGGTTTCCCAGGTGGCTCAGTGGTAAAGAACCCACCTGCCATGCAGAAGACACGGGTGTGATTCCTGGGTTGAAGATCCCCTGAAGGAAGAAATGGTAACCCACTCCTGTTTTCTTGCCTGGAAAATTCCATGGACATAGGAGCCTGGTGGGCTACAGTCCATGGGGTTGCAAAGAGTCGGATGCAACTGAGCATGAACACACACATAAAGCCTTTTTTAAAATGAAGAGAAACACTTTCTTCCCCCCATGTTTATCATAGTTTTTTAATATATGCATATGTGGTTTTACTTGCCATCTCACTGAGGCAGATATCACCTGGGAGTCACCTAGTTCTGGCCCCCAAACAACTTGGTACAAATTCAGAGCATCTAAGGCCAGTTCTTTGCCCCTATATACTCCTTGGTTAACTTCTGAACCATAAGCCTCTTTTGTTCTCTCTTATATCTTTACCTTCTTGCCATTGCCTGTTTTCTTTTCCTGATTCCTGTAACTACTGACCCCATTCAACCGTGGGTCCTTTTGAAAACTTCATTCTATCGTTATCAAACTCCTATCCATCTTAAATTTGGGGGAAACAAGCTCTCTCTCTTTTTGCCTTAACTATATCTAGCCCCTTCCCAAGCACCTTACTTTCCCCCATTTAGTTCATTTTACTAGAGGCTGCCAGGTCTCTCACCCCATGAGTGGTGAATCCCAGAGGTGAACTGGCATTTCAACAGATTGTCAATGTTGCTTCTGAACATGATTTTCCCATTGTAAAATCGCATTCTATGTTTTTTTTTTTAAACTTTACTGGAGTATAATGCTTTACAATGTTTTGTTAGTTTCTGCTGTGCAGCTATACATATATCCCTCCTTCTTGGACCTTTGTCCACACTCCCCCCATCCACTGCAATCCTATCCATCTAGGTCATCAGAGAGCACTGAGCTGAGCTCCCTGAAAATTGCATTCTCTTTAGAGATTCACTACGATTTGTATTCCATCCTCGAGCCATTCTAATTTGTGGCCAATCCACTTGCCAACCGGTTATCCATTTGCTCACCAAAGGTCCAACTCACAGTCTTCCTCTCCTCACATAATTCTAGGAGATTTTAACATTCATGGACGTAGATCATCCAACTTAAAGGCCTTGCAATGCCTTTAGCTCCTTATTCAAAAACCCACACCCTCAATCTTGTCAGAGCTTAGTAATTGCTCCACTTGAACACAACTTCCTGATTTCTATCTTCCTCATCAACTTATTCCCATCTGGTAGCTTCCCTCTGTTCAATTTTTAAATTTTCACACATGATGGCTCCACACACATTTACTGTCTGCAAAGAGGGTGGCTTCCCAGGGTACTTCCAGTCTCTTTACTCAGTCTTGGTCAGCTCTCTTTTCGATTCCCATCAGCAAACGTCCCCAAACTTACCCTAAGTCCTTCCTCCAAACAACTGCTGATTTCATTCCCAGCAGGTGACCTTGCCTTTACATCAGTGGAAAAATTGAGGTCATCAGGGAGGTCTCACTCAATTTCTCTGTAAACATATCTATATTCATTGCTTTTTACTTTCTTTCCTTCACTCGAGATGCCGGCAATGTCCCTTACTGGTTCAAGGCCAACCCATGCCAGTGGCCCACCTCAATCTCCCTCTGTATCCGCCCTGTCCTTGCCCTGTCAGTCATCTCTTCCTCGGCCTCTTTACTGGATCCTCCCCTCAGCCTATAAACACCTGAAGACCTTTTCATTTTAAAAGGCCCTCACACCTGAGTCCTAGTCAACTCTCATCAAACTTCTGTTCCTCCATTTTCAGCTCTTTTGAAATCACAGAAAAACTGGTTTTAAAAAAAGCTTTTCACCTCAGTTTTACCCCTTGAGCTCTGAAATCCACCTTCCACATTCCTCTACTGAAACTTTTCCCTAAGATGCATAATGACCTAATTGCCAAATCTAACACATATCTTCCAGTTTTATGTAACCAGACTTCACTCTCTCTTTGACTCTGCTAATTGCTTTCTCCTTTCAAAGTGTAATTTTGCGTGGTTTTTTTCCCTGATAAATAAAGGCAGTGCTTGTTCATTACTATTATATTCTACTCAGGGCTATAACAAAATACCACAGTCTGGGTCACCTCTGAACAACAGAAATTCGTTACTCACTGTGCTGGAGGCTGAAAGTCTGAGATCAAGGTGCCCAGTGGTCAGGTGAAGACCCTCTTCCAGGTTGCAGACTTGTCACTCACTGGATCCTCCCCTGGTGGAAGTGGCAGGGAGAGCTCTGAAACTTCTTTTATTACATAAAGCATTGATCCCATTCTCAACGGCTCCACCCTTGGGACTTGACCACCTCCCAAATGGCCCCAACTTCTAACACCATCACTTTGGGGGTTAGAATTTCAACATATGAATTTTGGAGGGACACATCATTCATACCATAGCCATTATAGAATATGTGGAAAATCTAGGAAAGTACAAAGAATAAAAATAACATCATCTGCAATGGCACTAATTGGTGATAACCACTGTTAATATTTTGAAGTATATAAATATACAAAGATACAGATATAAATACATAGATATAGATATATACAGGCACAATTCTGTATAGGAGCTTTTACCTGCTTTCTATATAACCCATATCCTTAAATATTTTTGAAAATGATTATAAACCACTGAATAATATTCTATAAAGTGGATGAATTGCCATATATTAGCCATTTCTCTACTACTAGATATTTCACCCATATTTTAAATCTTTTCTATTGTAACTAAAATTACTATATACCTCCTAGTACATAAGTCTTTGACCATTTCTTTTGGATTATCTCATTAGAATTATTGAAAAAGAATTACTGTGTGCAAGCATATAAATATTCTCTAGGCTTGGCTGCACAATGCTGAGTTGACTCCCAGCAAAGTTGGAGTGACTCATGTCTCACTTGCAGTGAGTATAAGGGCTTGTTTTCAAACTTTCTGCTCTATTTCCATTATAATGTTCTTTGTTTATAATCTTCTTTGAAGCTGTGCTTGCCCAGCTTCCAGAGCAAAGAAAGGGCCCAAAGTCAGCGACAGAGACATCACTGGCTTATGGATGGGGGAGCTTACCTGTCTGAAGCAAGGTCCTGGAGTGACACCCCAGCGAGCCCAGGAGACAGGACCGCCAGGCAGAACATGGCGGCAGCGTTTGCTCTGAGGGGTGGGGGAGAGGAGATTACCAGTTATAAGGGAATTGACCTCAGATGGGCTCATTAGTTACCAGGGAAACCAGTAGAGGGCACGCCCCTCACCGCCCCTTTGATGAGAACAATCTCCAGCTGGGGCCTGGGGCAAATATGTAAGAAGGTCAGAACTTTGCAGTTAGACAGGTGAAGCAGGCACTAGTCGGGCAGGGGGCGGTGGTGGACAGAGAGCAAGACAATACTCATCTTGAGGGGCCTGACCACACAAATATCCTCTGTTCTATTTCCTGATAATATCCTCTTCTAGTTTTCCTTGTATTTATCTGCTTTGTGTGTGTTTTTTAATCTCACATTTAGGACTTTATTTTCCTATAACTACCCCTTAAAGTTGACCTTCCCTACACTTACATCCTAAATTCATTACCTTTCTCTCTCATTCCCTAGGATTTTTCTTATTCTACTCCTAGTTTGAACTACTTCCACTAGGCAAGAGATTCCCAAATAGAAGACACCAGACCTGACCTCTCTCCTGAATTTTAGATTCATGCGTTGAACCATCAGGCTTCTCTGGTGACTCAGACAGTAAAGAATCTACCTGTAATGCAGGAAACCCGGGTTCGATCCCTGGGTCGGGAAGATTCCCTGGAGGAGGGCATGGAAACCCACTCCAGTTTTCTTGCCTGGAGAATCCCATGGATAGGGCAGCCTGGTGGGCTACAGTCCATAGGGTCACAAAGAGTCAGACACAACTGAAGCGACTTAGCATGCAAACATAGAATCATCTGTACTGCATCTCTTTTTTGTTACCTGAAAAAAACCCAAAATTCAACCTGTCAAAATGATAAGTTTGGGTCTTCCATGGTGGCTCAGTGGTAAAGAATCCGCCTACCAATGCAGGAGACATGGGTTCAATCCCTGGGTCGGGAAGACCCCACATGCCTCAGGGTAACTAAGCCCATGCACTGCAACTACTGCTCTAGAGTCCATGGGCTGCAACTACTGAAACCCGCAGGCCTAGAGCCCGTGCTCTGCAATGAGAAGCCTGTGCACTGCAACTAGAGTAGCCCCCACTCACCACAACTAGAAACAAACCCTTGCAGCAGCAAAGACCCAGAACAGACAAAAATAAATAAAATTTAGAAAAAATGATAAGTTGGTAGTACAACCAGCCAAGGAGTCACACAAACTTGAAACATAGACGACAAATTTGCCTTTTCTCTCTTGGCCAACCTCCCCACCACAGGCCCCATCACAAGAAGAGAAGATTCTCAATTTAATTGCCATGTACCTGAGGAGAGAACATACTAAAGATAGAAACATTCTCAAATTTCTTATTCTTTTTCTTGTTTGAGAGACAAACCTTTGGAGGATTTTGTTATTGGTAGAAGTGATTTAAGGCCAAAAGTAGGGCTAAAGCTTTTATTTCTGACTTTCAATCCAGAATAGTACTCTTTTCTTTGGAAGTTGTGTGTCTTAACCTATGTGTGTAAGCTTTTAAAAAATCAGCAAACCATATGAGGATAGAAAAAATATAAAATCATATTCCTTCTAAGCTGGAAGGCATAGCTGACACATCCAGTTGAATGCCATCACTTTGTCTCTTAACAGTCTAGGAGGAACGTCCCTGGTGGGCAGTGGCTAAGATTTCATGAAACCAAAGAAAGGAACCCAGGTTTGATCCCTGGTCGAGGAACTAGATCCCACATACTGCAGCTAAGACCCAGTGCAGATGGACAGACAGATAGATAGATAGGTAGATAAGTAGGTAGATAGGTAGATATTAAAAAAACAGTCTGGGACCCAGAGATGTTCCATGGCTCACTCAAAGAAGCACGGTTACTTAGTAGCAGATATCACTAAAATTAATTCTTATAACTCTTGTTCCAGTGTTCATTTCAGTACATAAATATTTCTACGTGTTCTTAACCCTTGTCCTCTGAGAAACTCTATAAATAGATACTCATGCACGAGTAACTGCTGGAAAATCCTGCACATCACATCTTTTAGAGAATCTTAACCAGGGCTACAGTATGATATTTGTGGACTCTAGACACTTTTGCCTTTGTGGGCTACATTCTCCATAGAAAATTACTAAAATATTGCTTATAACTGTGGACTTCCCTTGTGGCTCAGCTGGTAAAGAATCTGCGTGCAATGTGGGAGACCTGGGTTCGATCCCTGGCTTGGGAAGATCCCCTGGAGAAGGGAAAGGCTACCCACTCCAGTATTCTGGCCTGGAGAATTCCATGGACTATATAGTCCATGAGGTCACAAAGAGTTGGACACAACTGAGCGACTTTCACTTCACTTTACTTCACTTCACCGTAAAGTAATCCAGGCTGGATTCATTATTATGTTTTCATTTTGCTTCTTATTTGAAAAGGCATAAAAAGATTTTTGTGTGCTCCTAAAAGTATTGTGGATCTTAGGCACTGGACCTATATAGTGCCTGGTGGATAAAACTTCAGTCATGTCCAATTCTTTGCGACCTCATGGACTGTAGCCACCCCAGCTCCTCTGTTCAGGGATTCTCCAGACAAAAATACTGGAGTGGGTTGCCACTGCCTTCTCCAGGGGATCTTCCCGACCCATGAATCGAACCCTGGTTTTCTGCATTGCAGGCAGATTCTTTACTGTCTCAGCCACCAGGGAAGCAGTGCATAAATCAGCCCTGTACATAATACATGGTAAAGACTCGCAGAAGTCTTGCAAAGAGAAAACCTATTTACCTAGCATTTCCAAAATTTTTGTTCACAGGGTCCTATTAACATCTCAAAGATCAGTAGTGTCCTATAAAACACAGTTTAGAAAAAAATGTTCTCTGCTCTCAAACTGCAATGATACTTTGCAGAAAGGAAGATGGTGATGCAAAAATCAAGTTACTTTTCTTGGCCGTGGTTGAGATCTCTGAATTAGCTGTAAAATATCCATAAAGGCCTGTTTAAGATGTTTTATAGAGCAGACAAGCACATCAGATTTTCACATATGGTTCATATTAATGTATGGAATACTTGACAATTATATTTCATTAACACATCTTTCTAGTACATGGGAATGGTAATACACCATTAACTCGTGCTTTTGGTTCTTATACTAATCAAATAAAATTAGGATGCCTATAAAACTTGATTTCCAACTCATTTTCAGAAGATGGATAATAGAAATTTCCTGAATTAGCAATCAGACAGTATTTATTTCATATGGTGACTGCTTTAAAATGTGACTGCATTCTCTATACTTTTATGAATCTTTTGACACATTGCTCTGGAGCAGTCAACCAGGATCGCTTGTCTTTAACAACTGCTAATATTCCTTTTAAGAACGAGGGTATCTTATGAATATCACCAGGGAAACTTGGGACTTTATCTGAGGTCTGGAATGAGAACTGCCCCTGAGAATCCAGAGAAGTATCTCTTTTCTCAAGGGTATGAGTTGGAGATTGGGACTGACATATATACCTTACCATGAGTAAGACAGATCGCTAGTGGGAAGCTTCTGTGTAGAACAGGGAGCTGAGGTCAGTGCTGTGTGATAACCTAGAGGGGTGGGATAAGAAGAGGGAAAGGATATGTGTATACTTACGGCTGATCACTTCGATGCACAGCAGAAACTAACATAATATTGTAAAACAACTATATCTCAATTAAAAAAATTTAACCATGCAATCTAGGGCATGAGTTAGAAACAGATGCCATTTGGGGAGCTGCAAACATCCTTTTCACATGTGATTCAAGTAGTTAGGTTCAGTTCAACAATATTCATTGAGTGCCTTCAGTGTGAGAGCTAAAAGGCACAAATGAGAAATGAGTTATGCATACCTCTCACCATGGGGTATTAAAACTTGCTGTGTATGTATTAGATTTGAGCCTTAAGTCACAGAGGCTGTGTAAAGGAGAAAAGGAAAGATATACCCATCTGAATGCAGAGTTCCAAAGAATAGCAAGGAGAGATAAGAAAGCCTTCCTCAATGATCAATGCAAATAAACAGAGGGAAGAAATAGAATAGGAAAGACTAGAGATCTCTTCAAGAAAATTAGAGATACCAAGGGAACATTTCATGCAAAGATGGGCTCAATAAAGGACAGAAATGGTATGGACCTAACAGAAGCAGAAGATATTACAAACAGGTGGCAAGAATACAAAGAACTATACAAAAAGATCTTAATGACCCACATAACCTCAATGGTGTGATCACTCACCTTGAGCCAGACATCCTGGAGTGTGAAGTCAAGTGGGCCTTAGGAAGTATCACTATGAACAAAGCTAGTGGAGGTGATGGAATTCTAGCTGAGCTATTTCGAATCCTAAAAGATGATGCTGTGAAAGTGCTGCACTCAAAATGCCAGCAAATTGGGAAATCTCAGCAGTGGCCACAGGACTGGAAAAGGTCAGTTTTCATTCCAATCCCTCCAAAAGAGCAATGCCAAAGAATGTTCAAACTACTGCACAATGCACTCATCTCACATGCTAGCAAAGCAATGCTCAAAATTCTCCAAGGCAGGCTTCAACAGTATGTGAACCAAGAACTTCCAGATGTTCAAGCTGGATTTAGAAAAGGCAGAGGAACCAGAGATCAAATTGCCAACATCCGTTGGATCCTAGAAAAAGCAAGAGAGTTCCAGAAAAGCATCTACTTCTGCTTTATTGACTATGCCAAAGCCTTTGACTGTGTGGATCACAATAAACTGTGGAAAATTCTTCAAGAGATGGGAATACCAGACCACCTCACCTGCCTCTTGAGAAATCTGTATGCAGGTCAAAAAGTGACAGTTAGAACTGGACATGGAATAACAGACTGGTTCCAAATCAGGAAAGGAGTACGTCAAGGCTGTATATTGTCACCCTGCTTATTTAACTTACATGCAGAGTACATCAGGTGAAATGCCGGGCTGGATGAAGCACAAGCTGGAATCAAGATTGCTGGGAGAAATATCAATAACCTCAGATATTCAGATGACACCATCCTTATGGCAGAAGGCGAAGAAGAACTAAAGAGCCCCTTGATGAAAGTGAAAGAGGAGAGTGAAAAAGTTGGCTTAAAACTTAACACTCAGAAAACAAAGATCATGACATCTAGTCCCATCACTTCATGGTAAATAGATGGGGAAACAATGGAAACAGTGATCGAGTTTATTTTCTTGGGCTCCAAAATCACTGCAGAGGGTGCCTTCAACCATGAAATTAAAAAAATGCTTGCTCCTTGGAAGAAAAGTTATGACCAGCCTAGACAGCATATTAAAAAGCAGAGACATGACTTTGCTTACAAAGATCTGTCTAGGCAAAGCTATGGTTTTTCCAGTAGTCTTGTATGGATGTGAGAGTTGGACTATAATGAAAGCTGAGCTCCGAAAAATTGATGCTTTTGAACTGTGGTGTTGGAGAAGACTCTTGAGAGCCCCTTGGACTGCAAGGAGATCAAACCAGTCCATCCTAAAGGAAACCGATCCTGAATATTCATTGGAAGGACTGATGCTGAAGCTGAAACTCCAATACTTTGGCCACCTGATGTGAAGAACTGACTCACTGGAAAAGTCCCTGATGCTGGGAAAGATTGAAGGCAGGAGGAGAAGGGGACAACAGAGGATGAGATGGTTGGATGGCCTCACTGACTCGATGGACATGAATTTGAGTAAGCCCCAAGGGTTGGTGAAGGACAAGGACGCCTGGCATGCTGCAGTCCATGGGGTCACAAACAGTTGGACATGACTGAGCGATTGAACTGAACTTATATGGGGGCAGCAAAGGAAGATGTTTTACAGTCCAGTCAGTACAAAATGGAAAGTAAGAAAGATGAGGAGATGAATGGGCTTACTGATGGGTGGAGGAGGAGAAAATGTCAGGAAAGAACTCCAAAAGAAAGTAGTGTCTGAAAAATGCGATGCACTCTGTTTCTATTTCCTAATATACATAAAGTAGAAATTATTTGGAATATGCATGCAGCCAAGTTTCCTTTTCTATTTAGAGAATAATTTGAAATTGCAGACTTGAGAGAGATGATGAGTTGTTACATGAGAGTTATTTGTTTCTATAGCAAGGAAGGCACTTCAATATGGGGTAAGAAGTCTGAAAATCAGAGTTAGAAACTTGCAGTAATCAAATCTCTTCCAGTTCGATACTTTTATAGAGACTCTATGATATTCCTGGCAGGTGATGAGTCAGGATTGGATAAGCTGAGGCCATGATAACAAACAAATAAAGATAAATCTCAGTGGCTTAACACAAAATTTATTTTCATTCACAAAATCTGATGAGGATCCAGAGACTCTCCATGGTAAACAATGCCATGAGATGAGCAGAGATGCAGGCTCTTTTGATCTTCCACCTCCATCAATTCAACAAGAGACCTTCTCTACAACTGCTGTGGCGAGGAAGAAAATCCTAGAAAGTCAAACACTGGCTGTGAGATACTTTGGTCCGAAAGTGACACCTAATATGCCTGCTCACAATTCATTGGCCAAAACCCAAGGCGAAATGTTCCCCTATATTTCAAGGAGAGGAAATTTAGATATGGAAGATCAGAGATGTCTCTACCACAAGAACTGCATGCTCCAAGACTTAACTCTCTGAAAATAATAGTGGATATTTTTTCAAAAGATTAAAAAAATAATAGAGTCAGAATATTTAAGTTTTCTTTGTGGATTTTCAAGCAGCTTCTTAACTGGTTCTGTACAGTTTGAAGCTTAAAGATGTATGACAGCTTTTAGGAAGTAACCACGGAATCATCAGAAAGCTAAGGTCAATAGCTTCTATGAATATTTAAGCTTTCTAGAGTAACAAAATGTTTAGTATTTTTTATGCTGATTTAGCTTTCTCAACATGGAGCATGCTCATTAATTGCAGCACTCGCTAAGAATGAAGATTTCTAGCTTCCCCTACAGAATGAAACTCTCTGGAGGTAAGCAAGTCCAAGCTTTCCTGGTGATTATTATGTACACTAAGGCCTGAGAACCTTCTATACAGAGGAAGCAGATGGCCCATGCTGGGGAAAGGAAAGACTAGGCTTTCTTGAAATCCAATTGTGAAGCAGAGCTTACATTGAGGCTTCCCTGGTTGAAGGCAAGAAGGAGTTCTGATTTAAGTCATCTTGATGCTGGTGAAATGAAATCTCAACAAGCAGGACCCTCCTCCTGGGAGCAGCCCAGCTATCAATTTGGCAGGAAAGGGCTCCCATGCTCCTAGTCACTGGACCTAGTTTGAGCACAGAGCTGATTGAAGACTTGTGCTTTTCACTCTGATGCTTTTATTTTCACCTCTTGCCTTTTCTGTGTACCTTCATCTAGTCTTATTGCTTTATCTTCTGTATGCTGCTGCTGCTGCTGCTAAGTCACTTCAGTCATGTCCGACTCTGTGCGACCCCATAGACAGCAGCCTACTAGGCTCCCCCGTCCCTGGGATTCTCCAGGCAGGAACACTGGAGTGGGTTGCCATTTCCTTCTCCAATGCATGAAAGTGAAAAGTGAAAGTGAAGTCGCTCAGTCGTATCCAACTCTTAGCGACCCCATGGACTGCAGCCTACCAGGCTCCTCCGTCCATGGGATTTTCCAGGCAAGAGTACTGGAGTGGGGTGCCATTGCCTTCTCCTTCTGTATGCTAACTCCTTGCAAATATACATTCCTAGAGCGAGCTTCTTTTCCAGAAGTTCAGACTTCTGGAGTCCAGAATTCCAGAAGTCCTGGAGTCCAGAAGTCCAGAATTTCAGACTACTGCTGTTCAGCATTTCCATTCAGATGGCTAGTAGGCTTTTCAGAGTTAATATGTCTAAAATGGAGCCCCTAAATGATCTTCCCCTAAACATGTTCCTTCCATGGACTGACTAATTCCATCTCAGTTTATGGAACTTTGTTGGTTCAGGCCAGGTTCTTGGAGTCATACTTGACTTCCCTTTCTCCAATGTATACCATCCAATTCCAATTTTCTAATGAATGTTAACTTTGCTTTCAAAATAAACCCAAGATCTCAGCACTTCTTCACTCCCACTGTTACTGCTCCAGTCTGAGTCCCCAGCATCTCTTACCTGGCTTAAATGGTCTGTCTTCTTCTTTCAAGTCCCTGTTAGTCTATTCTCAACATGGCAGTCAACACAACCCTGTTAAAATATTATGATAGATCATATCCACTTTTGTGTTCAATATCCTCCAAAGGGCTCCCCATATCACTCAGAGGGAAAAACAGGTAGAAGTTCTGACAATGTTCTGCAAGGGCTTGAAGGATCTGGCCCTTCTTTCCAACCTTATCTCTTTCTCCACTTTCCCCTCTTCACTCATTTCAGATACACTAAACTTTTTTATGTCCTTTAACACACCAGTCCTAGTCTCTCCTTTGTACCTGCACTTTCACATGCCTGGGTAGTCTTCCTGGGATATTTGCAGGTCATCCTTCAGGTCTTTGTTCAAAGGGCATCTTCTCAATGAGAATAGAGTGATATGTGCTCAGGAGAAAAAAGGAAGGGATATAATTTTCTGTATTGGAAGAAGGGTGGTCCAGGGTAGCTAAAATGTCACCCTCCTCCCAACCTAGCACATTAGATCCCCTTTCTTTCATCCTAACACTTACCATGTCTTGTTACTATCTTCATTCTATTTGGGTTGGCCAAAAAGTTCGTTCGGCTTTTTACCAGAAGCTGGTACAGAAAACCCCAAATGAACTTGTTGGCCAACTTAATACATCAGTTTATAAAGGTTCTTGAAAGCAAGCTTTTCTGTTTGTTTGTTTGCTTCCTACACCGATCTGTCTTAACATCTAGAACAGTGTCTAGCACACAGTCATTCAAAAAATTTTTCTTGAAAGAATGAAATAATATTTGCCTTTTAATGACAACGAGCTCTTGGTACACAGTTTTCTGATATTCATATTTTATTGAAGTTTTGTGACTGGGGTATTTTTCCCAACTTCCTATATATCTTTAACACTTTTCCCTCAAAATTTCTAAGTTGGAAAGAATAAACTCAAGAGACAAGTGACACAAAGTGAACATGATGACCAGTGCTTTGGCCTGCAAGAGGAGAAAATTCCAGGAAAACAAGAAAGAGTAAAAGGAAAGGGACAAAAATGTATACAAACATGGAGGTATGGAGCTGTGGTAGGCAGCTGCTAAAATGGTTTCCAGTGATCCTTGCCTCCTCGGATTCAAGAGAAATCTCCTTCCCCTCGATCGGGGCTGGACCTAGTGACTCACTTTTAACAAATAGAATAGAGCAAAAGGGATGGCATGTCATTTCCAAGATTTGGCTACCAGATGCTCTACTGTCTATGTTGCTCAACTCAACCTGTCTTCTCTCTCATCTTCTCACTCTGCTGAAGCAAAATGCCACATGATGAGCTGTTGCATGGAAAGGCCCAGATGACAAGGAACTAAGCCTCCACCAATAGGCAGTCCATCTGGAATCGAGACAAATGGTGCTGAGGAACCTATCTGCAGGGCTGGAAGTCGAGACACAGATGTAGAAAGTGGATTTATGGACACAGTTGAGGGGGAAGGAGAGAGTGGGATGAATTGAGAAAGTAGCATTGATATATACACACTACAATGAATAAACTAGACAGCTAGTGGGAAGCTGCTGTAGAGAACAGGGAGCTCAGCCCAGTGCTCTGTGATGACCTAGAGGGGTGGGATGGGGGAGGGAAGGAGGCTCAAGAGGGAAGGGACACATGTATGTGTATGTATATATATATATATATATATATATATATATATATATATAGCATAAACATATGGGATATATATATATATATATACACACCCACCTATGATTCACTTTGTTGCACAGCAGAAACTAACACATTATAAAGCAACTATACTCCAATAAATAAATAAGTACTAGTAAATAGGCAGTCTGATACAGCTTTCAGTCTGACTGCCTATGAGAAGGTGAATCCTTCCAATAGCCAGAGGAAGCCTGGAAGCACACACTTAACATTTTGGAGGAGCCTTGAGAAGGTGGCTGCCCTGGCCAATACCTTGGTTGGTTGTAGCCTGAGAGACCCTGAGCCAGAGGACCTAGCTAAGCCATGCCTAGTTTTCTGATCCACAGAAACCGAGATAACTATTAAAATGCTATTTTAAACCACAAGTTTTGAGGGCACTCTGTTACTAATCCATAAATAATAAATACAATGCACATATAGTAAAAGGTATGATTGCATATATGACTACTTTTTTAAGGAAATGTGAAGCATTGATAACAAATTAGTGATTATTTTGAGTGAGGACCTATATCCAGAGTGAAGAAAAGAAGTGAAGTGAAAGTTGCTCAGTCGTGTCCAACTCTTTGCGACACCATGGACTATACAGTCCATGGAATTCTACAGGCCAGAATACTGGAGTGAGTAGCCATTCCCTTCTCCAGGGGATCTTCCCAACCCAGGGATCGAACCCAGGTCTCCCACATTGCAAGCGGAATAGCATTTATCAAATTAGTTGTATTTATTCATTCATACCAGAACTATTTTATTTAGAAGCAACTCAGCGACAGGGAGCATTCAAGATGAAAAAAATACCTACTTTAATAGAGTTTATAATCTAGCATTGGGTGAGAGTAATGAGGACAAACATCAAGTCCAGAAACACACGATTAATAATTTCAGGCAAAATAAAATTGAGCTACAATCTACAGACACTCTGGCCATGGGAGTGAAGCATCTCTTTTGAAAGCCTCTTGCAATCTGTAACCACTGAGTTGAATTCACACTGATGAGAATGCACGCTGATTTGGCCATGGGAAATTCTGTGGGCCGAGCACTGTAGACAGAAAGAATGGCCAGTGCTAATCAGCCAAAGATGGAGAAGCTCTATACAGTCAGCAAAAACAAGACCGGGAGCTGACTGTGGCTCAGATCATGAACTGCTTATTGCCAAATTCAGACTTAAATTGAAGAAAGTAGGGAAAACCACTAGTCCATTCAGGTATGACCTGGATAAAATCCCTTATGAGTATACAGTAGAAGTGACAAATAGATTTAAGGGACTAGATCTGATAGACAGAGTGCCTGATGAACTATGGACAGAGGTTCCTGACATTGTACAGGAGACAGGGATCAAGACAATCCCCATGGAAAAGAAATGCAAAAAAGCAAAATGGCTGTCTGAGGAGGCCTTACAGATAGCTGGGAAGAGAAGAGAAGCAAAAAGCAAAGGAGAAAAGGAAACATATTCCCATCTGAATGCAGAGTTCCAAAGGAGAGATAAGAAAGCCTTCCTCAGCGATCAGTGCAAAGAAATAGAGGAAAACAACAGATTGGGAAAGACTAGAGATCTCTTCAAGAAAATTAGATATACCAAAGGAACATTTCATGCAAAGATAGGCTCGATAAAGGACAGAAATGGTATGGACCTAACAGAAGCAGAAGATATTAAGAAGAGGTGGCAAGAATACACAGAAGAACTGTACAAAAAAGATCTTCACGACCCAGATAATCACGATGGTGTGATCACTCACCTAGAGTCAGACATCCTGGAATGTGAAGTCAAGTGGGCCTTAGAAAGCATCACTATGAACAAAGCTAGTGGAGGTGATGGAATTCCAGTTGAGTTATTTCAAATCCTGATAGATGATGCTGTGAAAGTGCTGCACTCGATATGCCAGCAAATCTGGAAAACTCAGCAGTGGCCACAGGACTGGAAAAGGTCAGTTTTCATTCCAATCCTCCCAAAAGGGTAATGCCGAAGAATGTTCAAACTACTGCACAATTGCACTCAACTCACACACTAGCAAAGCAATGGAGAAGGCACTGGCACCTCACTGCGGTACTCTTGCCTGGAAAATCCCATGGATGGAGGAGCCTGGTAGGCTGCAGTCCATGGGGTCGCTAAGAGTCGGACACGACTGAGCGACTTCACTTTCACTTTTCATTTTTACGCATTGGAGAAGGAAATGGCAACCCACTCCAGTGTTCTTGCCTGGAGAATCCCAGGGATGCGGGAGCCTAGTGGGCTCCCGTCTATGGGGTCGCACAGAGTCGGCCACGACTGAAGCGACTTAGCAGCAGCAGCAGCAGCAGCAAAAAAATGCTCAAAATTCTCCAAGGCAGGTTTCAACAGTATGTGAACCAAGAACTTCCAGATGTATAAGCTGGATTTAGAAAAGGCAGAGGAACCAGAGATCAAATTGCCAACATCTGTTGGATCCTAGAAAAAGCAAGAGAGTTCCAGAAAAATATCTATTTCTGCTTTATTGACTATGCATTAATATATGATATTTGTTTGTCTCTTTCTGACTTACTTCACTCTGTGAATAGGCTCTAGGTTCCTCCACTAGGTTTTTCAATTTTAGTCAAGCTAATAGGAAACTGAAAAAAATTATTACATGTTTTGAAGCAACTGATGAACTGTAATAAACGAGACTAGAGTTTACCTTGCTCCTAGGAACATTTCTCTTTAAAGGATCCAAGACTGATAGCATTCAGTCCATGGAAAAGTAAATACTAGTTGATGGAAGAGTTAACATTTTCATCACCATGATAAAGTTTTTGCTATCTACCTTTTACAATCTTTACATGAAGCACGAAATACTTAAATAGGACTACAAATTGGAATGAAAGCTTTAGCAGCCTTGACAATGTAAAATAAAGGAAGAGATGATGATAGGTGAGAAGTGGAAGGAGGAAAACATAAAAAAGGGGGGGATATATTCATCCCACAATGTATAAAGTAGAAAGATGACAGTTAAAACTTGATAGGGCATGACATAGAGTTTAAGGTGCATTATTTAAAGCTGCAAAAGCAAACAATAAAAACAATAATAATAACATGGGCTATATGGATAAGTGGAGTTTTATGTATATTATTGAAGTTATAATAGCAATCAATAGGAAATCATACAGTTTGCATAATTAATAAAAAACAGAAATAAGAGATGGGGAATTAGGGTTAACAGTATTGAATAAAATCTACATTTTTCATAGAAAGTTGTAAATAGACACAATTTAAAGTTGATAAAGAATAGATGCATATTATTTAGACTTACTAAGATAAACACCCAAAGAACTAAAAAAGGTTAAAGAGGTTGCACCTGGAAAATGCCCCTGAAGGTGTGACAAGCAAGGCCTAGAGATGGTTGCTTTTCATTGTAAATTTTTCTGTACTATTTAATTGTTCACTACCATCTGTGTGTATTGGGTTGGCCAAAAAGTTCATTCAGGTTTCCATAAGCTGTTCCCCAATGAACTTTTTGGCCAACCCAATATTACTTAGCTATAAAAGAATGGTTTCAAAAGTAAGATTTATTTGGGGAGATGATCAAGTATGATCCTCTTGCTGTGAGTGATTTCAGCTTTTACTTTGGAGAGAGAAGAAATAAAAGATGATCTTAAGTGAGAATGAATATGCATTATGGGATCCAGAAATTGGGAGGCCAGAAAAGAAAACTGAGGAAGATAAGGGGAAAAAAAGGATCACTACCAGGTTGAAAATAAATGGTAAACAAAGATTCTTATTTTACTTAGAATGTTTCCTTCAAAATTCCATCTGATTTGAAATAATTCATGGTTTGAAAACACATCCAGAAATGCTTGTATTAATAGAATGGGCTGACTTTCCAATCTCTCAACTTCCTAGGTCAATTCATGGTTTACACTATTTCCAAATAAATTCTAATGTCAATCTGATCTTATCATGTCCTCCTCAAAGTCTCCAGTGGCTCCTCAATACCTATTCAATTAACTATTACATCCTCACCTTGATATTCTGGGCCCTGAATAATACGGATTCAACATCTAAGTTGCCTACGGTTACACTACTGGTAAGCGTTAACGTGGAAATTTAAACAGAGGCGGCACGGCCTTGGAAGCCTGCGCTCTTTCTTCCAATATATACAGCCTCTCATGTGAAACTCACATATGCACATATAAATTCATGTGAGAATGGTCATGGCAGGCCGGCCGAGGGGGGTTGGGGTGGGCCAGAAGCGCCTGGGGGTGGCAGAGCCCATGTTGGCCTTGAGGCGCTCGGGCTATGGCCCCAGTGACTGCCAGTCTTACAGCTGCACCCGCCTCCACCCATCTAGCCCCCTCCCCCCCCAACCCCGCACCCGGAGCCTCCCCCCCACCCCCGCGCCCGTGCCCCGAGCCTCCCCAGCCTCGCATTTCCTGGTTGGGGCGTGGGGGTGGCCCAGCGGAGACCACCTGGCCGGGGGAAGGAGGAGGCGGCAATGGCTACTACGCGTCTGGAGGTGCCTGGTCAGACCTGGGTAGTACTGGTGGAGGGCACCAGGAGCAGCCACCATATCCTAGTTATAATCCTAACTATTGGAATTCTGCTCCCCGACCTCGGGCTCCTTACCCAAGTACATACCCTGCAAGACTGGAAATGCAAAGCCAGAGTTTGA
Source organism: Okapia johnstoni (assembly GCA_024291935.2). Lineage (NCBI taxonomy): Eukaryota > Metazoa > Chordata > Mammalia > Artiodactyla > Giraffidae > Okapia > Okapia johnstoni. The sequence goes on along the minus strand of CM044305.1, from coordinate 24,479,487 downwards.
ATTCTTATACAAATGCAGGGATATGGCCCACCATACCCCACTGGCCCAGGGATAAATACTGCCTATTACACACCTGGGTATGCTCAGACCAATTACACCACAGAGGTTCCAAGCACTTACCGTTCACCTGGCAACAGCCCAACCCCAGTCTCCCGTTGGATGTACCCCCAGCAGGACTGCTAGACTGAAGCACCCCCTCTTAGGGGGCAGGTTCCAGGATATCCTGCTTCACAGAACCCTGGAATGAGCATACCCCATTACCCTTATGGGGATGGTAATCGTAGTGTTCCACAACCAGGACCAACCATACGACCCCAGGAGGACTCGTGGGCTCTTCCAGGTGCTTATGGAATGGGAACCCGGTACCCCTGGCCTTCAGCTACGCCCTCAGCTCCACTAGGGAGTCTCTACATGAACGAAAGCACTTCATCTTGGCCTAGCAGTGGCTCTCCTCAGCCACCTCCTTCACCACCACCCCCACAACCTAAGGACTCCTCCTATGCCTACAGCCAACCATATCAAGGCATGAGCTGGCACAACTTTCCTTGCAGTGTCCATCAGTATGAGTCCCGGGGATCAATGAACGATGCCAGTTCAGAGCTTTTGGATTCCCAGGTCTAGTATAGTGCTGAGCCTCATCTGTACAGTAACGCCACTCATGAACATCCCAGCACTCAAGACCAGGGTAATCATCTTGCTGAAGAGTGTTTATCTTCAGATGAAGGGACTCCCCCAAGCATTAAAAAAATCATACATGTGCTGGAGAAGGTCCAGTATCTTGAGCAAGAAGTAGAAGAGTTTGTAGGAAAAAAGACAGACAAAGCATACTGGCTTCTGGAAGAGATGCTAACCAAGGAACTTCTGGAACTGGATTCAGTTGAAACTGGGGGCCAGGACTCCGTCCGGCAGGCCAGGAAAGAGGCGGTTTGTAAAATCCAGGCCACACTGGAAAAATTGGAAAAAAATGGATTATGAAGGGATTTAGAACAAAGGGGAAGCCTGTTACTAACTCGACCAAAGAACTCTTGATTTTGGTTAATTACCTCTTTTTGAAATGCCTGTTGACGACAAGAAGCAATACATTCCAACTTTCCTTTGACAGAAAGCTTGAAAAACTCATAAAGGACTTGGAAGAACAGTTGTGTTATGAGTTGTTTTCAGACCAGTGGATGTAATAGGGAGCTCTCGGGTTATCAGTATTGCCAAGTAGACTCGCCCGGTAAGAAATATATGGGTATTGGCAAGCTGCTTAACAGCAAGAGGGGAATTCACCTTGTGGAACAGGCTCCTCAGAAACCTGCAGGATGTTCTTTGGACAGGCTCTGTTTTTTTTAAACATCTGGATTACTTGTCATATTTTTGTACATTGTAACTGCTTTCACCATACACTTTGTGTGTAAATTACAGCTTGGACTTTAGCCTCCTTGGACCCCTGTTTTGTTTTGTTATTTGCAGTTCACAAATATAGTATGATTCTCTAAAAAAAAAAAGAATGGTCATGGCAGCAGCATTGCCCAAAAAACTGGAAGCAATCTAGATGTGCATTAATAGAGAAAGGGATCAGCAAGTTAGGTAAGGTCACATAGTACAAGGATCAGAAACACTTAAAATAAATGAACCAGATGTATACATTTCCATATGAATAAACCATTAAAGAAAAAGGTAGATTGAGAATAGCAACTTGTTGAAGTAAGTACAATATCATTCTGCTCAGGTAATGTTTAATAATATACCTACCTTATAAAGAAGAAACAAAAAGAGTATCAGCAAAAATACAGATAAAAATCAGATGGTGATTATCTTTATGGAGTGAGGGTAAAGAACTGAGAAGGGTCAAAAGAGCCATCAACCAGAAAACAATGGAACAAATAATTAACATGGGTATACAGGTAATTATAGTATTCTATGTCTTCTCTGAATGTTTATAAAACAATTATATAGGTAGAAAAATAATTGGAAAGATATTTAACATTATTCTAACTTTTTAATCTCACAGTGATGAGATTATGGGTGATTTTACTCTTCTCATTGTTTCTTTAATTTTCAAAAATAAACACTTCTGACTTCTGGTTTCTAGTCCAACGTATAAAGAGCTTGGAAGACATCACTTCCATCTTTACAACACGAAAAATGCTCATAAACAAACTAAAACACTACAACTCTTTTTAGATCCATCAGAGAATTGGTAAACTGCTGCCCCCAGAAACTAGACACACACAGGATACACAGAATCACAGTTTACCAGGAACAGGAGCTGCTACAAGAGTATTGTAAGCTTAAAGTGTTCCTACTGAAAGGATAACTATATAATTGCTAGAAACTCTGTGTGAGCTCAGTCACTCAGTTGTGTTCAACTCTTTGCGACCCTATGGATGGTAGCCTGTCAGGCTCCTCTGTCCATGGGATTCTCCAGGAAGTAATAATGCCTGAGAATTTTCCAAAATTAATGACAGGCACTAAGTCATAGATCCAGGAAGCTCCATGACCATGAAGAAGGAAAAATATAAAAAAATCTACACCTACACATATGTGTTAAGTTTCCAAGGGCTGCATTAGCAAAGGGCTTCCCTGGTGGCTCAGATGGTAAAGAATCCACCTGCAATACGGGAGATCTGGGTTCGATCCCTGGGTTGGGAAGATCCCCTAGAGGAGGGCATGGCAACCCACTCCAGTATTCTTGCCTGGAGAGTCCCCATGGACAGAGGAGCCTGGCAGGCTACAGTCCATGGGGTCATAGAGAGTCGGACATGACTGAGCGACTAAGCACAGCACAGTACAGCCATGACAAAACCACCATAAATTGAGTGACTTAAAACAACAGAAATTTATTGTCTCACAGTTCTAGGGGCTAAAAGTCTGAAATGAAGGTGTCAGCAGGGCTATGCTCTCTCTGAAACCTATAGAGAAAACTTCCCTTACCTCTTCCTCGTTTCTGGTGGTTTCTTGGCAATCTTTGGCATTCTGTGGCCTACAACTGGATAACTCCAACATTCACCTTTATTATCACATGGCATGGTACCTGTGCATCTCTGCGTCTTCACATAATTAGCTTCTTATATGAACACCAGTTATACTGGATTAGGGCCTCACCCCGCTCCAATATGATCTCATCATAACTTAACTAATGTAATAACTAATTATATCTGCAATGATCTTATTTCCAAACAAGATCACATTCTGAGGTGCTGGGAATCAGGACTTCAATATATCTTTACTGAGGGGTGGGAGGAATGACATAATTCAATTCATAATAGCGTATTATATCCAAACTGCAAAAAAGCAAAGACAAAGAAAAATTTGAAGGAAGCCAGATGGGACGAGGACCAACTTATACAAAGAGAATCAAGAATAAGAATTTTATCAAACTTTCCTTTAAAACCATGCAAGCAAGAAAGTGAGATGAAATATTTAGAGTTTTGAAGGAAAAAAACAATCAGCCAAACTAAAAATCTGCACTTTGCAAAATTATGATTTTCTCAATCAAGTAAAAATTGAGGGAATTTGTCACCAGTAGACATATCTTGCAAGAACTGTTACAAGAAATTATTCACAAAAAAGAAAATTATATAGGCCAGGAACAAAGAAAGTAATTTGTTGTTATTTAGACACTAAGTCATGTCTGACTGGACCACATGGACTGGTGCCTGCCAGGCTCCTCTGTCCATGGGATTATCCCAGGAAGAATATTGGAGTGAGCTGCCATTTCCTCCTCCAGGGGATCTTCCCACCCCAGGGACTGAATTCACGTTTCCTGCATTGGCAGCTGGATTCTTTATCACTGAGCCACCACAGAAGCCCCAAAAGAAAGGAATATATGAAGGCAAAATAAAATCTTTTAGTTCTCTTAATCTTAATTAATCTAACATACAATAGTGTGTTCAAAATACTAATAGCAACAATGTATATGGTGACTATAGCTTATGGATAAGTGAAATGAACAACAGCAGTATAGAAAGGGACAGGGTGGAGAAACTGAGCATACTGTGTTATAAGGTATCTGCACTACCCATGAAGTAATATAGTGTTATTTGAAAGTGTACTCTATTAGTTATAAATGTATACAGCAAACTCTATAGCAACCACTAAAAAGAAATTTTTTAAGGAAGTACAATTGATACACCATGACAAGAGATAAATGGAATCATATAAATGCTTAATTAAAACCCAAGAGTGCAGGAAATAAAAGTGGAACACATACTCACGCAAAGAAACAGACAATTAAAATAGTTAAAATATGATCATTATTAATCTATATTGATAATCACTTTAAATGCCAGTGAACTAAATACATCAACTGAAAGAGAATGTTAGAATGGAGCAAGAAAAAATAAGGCCAAACTAGATTTTGTCTATATGAAACCCACTTTAAGTATAAAGACATAGATTAAAAGTGAAGGGAAGAGAAGATACACAATTGGAACACTAATCAAAAGAAAGCTGGAGTAGCTACATTCAGTTTAGTTCAGTTTAGTCGCTCAGTTGTGTCCAACTCTTTGCGACCCCATGGACTGCAACATGCCAGGCCTCCCCGTCCATCACCAGCTCCCGACCTTGCTCAAACCCATGTCCATAGAGTCGGTGATGCCATCCAACCATCTCATCCTCTGTCGCCCCCTTCTCCTGCCTTCAATCTTTCCCAGCATCAGGGTCTTTTCCAGTGAGTCACGTCTTCACATCAGGTGGCCAAAGTATCGGAGTTTCAGCTTCAACATCAGTCCTTCCAATGAATATTCAGGACCGATTTCCTTTAGGATTGACTAGTTTGATCTCCTTGCACTCCAAGGGACTCTCAAGAGTCTTCTCCAACACCACAGTTTAAAAGCATCAATTCTTTGGCATTTAGCTTTCTTTATAGTCCAACTCTCACATCCATACATGACTACTGGAAAAACCATAGCTTTGACTAGATGGACCTTTGAAGGCAAAGTAATGTCTTTGCTTTTTAATATGCTATCTTGGTTGGTCATAGCTTTTCATCCAAGGAGCAAGTGTCTTTTAATTTCATGGCTGCAGTCATCATCTGCAGTGATTTTGGAGCCCAAGAAAATAAAATCTGTCACTGTTTCCATTGTAGCTACATTAGTGTCACACAAAGCAGACCTCAGAGCAAGGAAATTTATCAACGATAAAGAGGGACATTGTGTGTGTGTGTGTGTGTGTGTGTGTGTGTGTGTGTGTGTGTGTGTGTGCATGGGCGCTTAGTCATGTCCAGCTCTTTGCAAACTCCTGGACTGTAGCCTGTCAGGCTTCTCTGTCCATGGACTTTCCCAGGCAAAAATACTGGAGTGGATTGCCATTTCCTTTTCCAGGGCTAACCCAGGGATTGAACCTGTATCTTTGGGATTTTCTGTGTTGGCAAGCAGATTCTTTACCACTGCAGCACCTGGGAAGCCCCAAAAGAGGGGCATTACTTAACTGTAAAGGGGTCAATTCTCCAAAAAGACATAACAATCATTAATATGTATGTACCTAACAACAGAGCATCAAAATACATGAGGCAAAAACTGACTAGAGTGATTAAGAGAAATCCACAAACCCATAATTATAGTTGGAGATTTCAATACTGCTCCATCAGTAACTGACAGATGAATCAGCTAGAAAATCTGTAAGGATACAATTGAACTTAACAGCACTGTCAATCAACTGGATTTAATTGACATTTATAGAATACCTGACCCAAAGACAGCAGAATACACATCCTTCTCAAGCTCATATGGAACATTCATCAAGGCAGACCACATTCTGGGTCATAAAACACAACTTGACAAATTAAAAAAATAGAAATCATACAAAGTATGCTTTCACATCACAATGGAATTAAACTAACAATCAATAACAGAAACATAGAAACCCCCCAATATTTAGAGATTCAACAACACACTCCTAAAAATAAACATTCTCATTTTGTAACAAGAAAATAAATACTATGCCCATTTAAGTATATAAACTCATACATCAATTTTTTTAGGAATAAAACACACTTTCTTCTAACAATTAAGAAATATTTCCCCCCATTTCCAGAAGAAATTAAAACCCATAATTTAAGTTTCTCCAGGGTTCTAGTATAAAACACTATTTTCAGTTTCCCATAATTTTATGGAAATTTCTTCTTTGAGGCTTAGCTACATCCACTTGACCTTGAACCAAAGGTAATACACAGTTTAGAAGGGCTCACATTATCAGGGCAACACTAATTTTTAAACTTATATGTAAATTGGTAAGCTGCCCTAGTGAATCTATATTTTAAATACTTTCCTATGTGCCTCTGGATGAAAGGTAAGACACTATCTTTAATAATATGTAGTGGTTCTTTAATCTTTTCTTTCTCTGCTCACCTATAAATGTATTAGCAGTATAGGGACATGAATCCTGGAGCTAAGTTTCAGTCCATGTTAATACATGCCCCAAATCTAACTATTTCAAAATCTGACTGTATGGTCACATCAGTTGTTAACATGAATTATTGTTTAGTTCCTTAATTTAGAAGGAAACCAAACCATGTAGAATAATTACTGGCTGGTTAACTGCAGAATGAAGGGGAGTATATTATTTAGCATAGGTCCAAGTGCTATGGTGGTTTAGTCAGTAAGTCATGTCTGACTCTTGCGACCCCATGGACTGTAGCCTGCCAGGCTCCTCTGCCCATGAGATTCTCCAGGCAAGAACACTGGAGTGGGTTGCCATTTCCTTCTCCAGGGGATCTTCCCAACCCAGGAATCAAACCCGGGTCTCCTGCATTGCAGGCAGATTCTTTCCCAACTGAGCTATAACGTAAGCCCTCCAAGTGCTATAAGAATCAACTGTAAACCTTAAAGACAGTAAGTTCAGTTCTTGTCGATACAAGCTTCAGAGTAGCTATTTCTGACTATGCAGTTACTCTGGGCAACTTTTCTCTAAGTAGTGACTTTATGACCAAGGCATCTTCTTCCATAGACCATCTTTGGAATCTTCTACTGAATACTCTTTATCCACGTAGGAGGCAAGAGAAGAGAGTTTAGAAGATCTCATTGAAGATTTAAGGGCCCTTGTCTCCAATGAGGATACATAACCTTGCTTACAACCCATTGTACAGAACTGGTCATATGTCTTCATCTACATACAAATGTGATAAGAAAATATAGTCTTTCTGTGTGCCCAGGAAAAAATGAAGTAGCCTGATAAACACATAGGATTGTTTCTGCCATAGTTGGCAAATATTATAGAGCTGAAATAATGACTTATTGTCTATGTTTCTACTGTGGTGAATTGGTTGCAGAATCCCAAATTATAGTCAGCCATGTTTTCCTTCTTCTGAGTTAAAAGTAGCATGTCAGACACCTATAAGGTCTCTAGAGAGAAAGTCAAGGAAGATCAAGCAATGGTCTCTTTCACTGACAGCAAGGTGATGACAATCTAATGAAGGTCATTTTCTAAAATATTCATTCTGTATTTATTACAGTTAAAGAATCAGAAGTCAGAGGCACTATAGGACAAAATTCCATTGAAGTAGAGTACCAGCCTTCTAGTCTCCTAGCCCAATAACTGACTTTTCACTGACCTAAGTGGACAAAGGTCAATAAACATCTGTGCAAGTTGGGAAGAGAGATGCTGCTTTCCAGTGTATTTCCGAGAAAACCTAAATTTAAGTCACTCCTGTATGACTATACCACCAATGCTAAAATTGACTGTAATTCCTGAAGCAAGGACTCCACAGAAACAAACTAAACTTTAGGATCAAATAATTAAAAAGAGAGTGTTTAAATCTTGTCCTGGAAAAATCCATAAGTATACCTGGCAATTTTACTGTCATAATTTAAGCTTCTATCCATTACGTAGTAAATGAAATTTAAATAAAAGATGGCGTCACTGACTTAATGGACATAAGTTTGAGCAAACTCCAGGAGATAGTGAAGGACAGGGAAGCCTGAAGTGCTGCAGTTCATGGAGTAACAGAGTCAGACACGACTTAGCCATTGAACAATGACAACAAAATAAAAGAAGCCAAAGTAAATAATTCCTTAAAAAACCCTGAATGGTTATGTTTATCACATTTCTGAGGAGTACATGAGAAATTTCCCATCTTCCTCTTATAATTTAATAATCACATTGGGTTATTTAGGTTGCTTTTTTTTCCCCTCACAGTCTTCAGAGTTTTTCCAATTTTCAAAGAATAAAACTCTTTTGCTAATTAAATATGATACTATTAAAGGACATATTTGTATTTACTGGTCTCATTTTTAAAATCATGTAGGATGTCATTATTGGTGAAGTTAGCTCTTCTAGTAGCACAGACCTAAAATCTTTTTAAAGATAGGTTAATATTGGAACAAAATAGAAATTGGAAGCATTTGCTATGGAATGGTAGAACTGATAAGGACAATTAAAGTTCTCTTACTCCAGCCTCTCAACTTACACACTTACACATACATTCATTCGACAAAACTTTTAATGCTTCCCATGTACAGGGCACTGCTCTAGATCCTCAAGAGAGGACGGAACACAATAAACACAACCCCTGCTCTCATGGGGTTTATTAAAGAGGAGAGAAAATATATACTAAACAAACAAGTAAGGTAAATAGCATGGCAGGCGGTGATAAGTAATCTAGAGAACCAGAGAAGAAAAGATTTGCAGATTTAAACAGGTGTTCTGGGAAGTCCTCATTGAAAAGTCTTCAATAAAGCTTTGAAGGATAAGTGAGCCATGCAGCTTGAGGAAAAAAGCATCCCAGGGAGAAAGAACTCAATATTAAAGAGATTAAGGAACTCTTTTAAGGTCAAGGAGTAGTGAGGCCGGAACCCAGATATCCTAAAGCCTGGATTCACCTTTAAAATAATAGACTATGATATTGATGCCAAATTACTTATTATCTACCAATCACTTCTTTAACTACTGAACTCATATTTATGTATCACCATCTGTGTGCAGAGCATGGTTCTAGATGCTTCGGCAGGGGGAGGAGAACATTCCTCTTTTTGTGAGTTTTGATGTATAGTTCAGATTCTCATTTAATCTCTACAGTGGCCCTTTGAGGTAGCTATTATTGGGTTGGCCAAAAGATCACTTGGAGTTTTCTGTAACACCTTGCTGAAAAACCCAAATGAACCTTTTTTTATTATCATTTATTGAACTTATTTGCATTATCACTTACAGACAAGAAAATGGGCTCAATTAGGATAACTAACCTGCCCCCCAAGCCAATAGCTATTAGGTGATACAACTAGGATCTGAACTCAGTTGATTCATTCCAAAACCCATGCACTTTCCACCATATCATGCTGCTTAAACTGAACTTTAACTTCCCCATGTACATATGTGTTTTATATTTATTTTTGTTGTTGCTGTTTTACATGGAAATATAGAAGATAACTTCAAGTAATTTCGTATTTACAACACTGACAAAATAAAATTGAACTTATCAATTATTTGCTGATTGCTATATACAGATGGAATTAAATGAGACTCAGAATTAGTCTTTTTGGCCTGGAAAATTAGATGCAGAATTCAAAAATGCAGTTCAGCCTGTTTCAGCAGGGTTCTCTCCTCCTTCCTAGCTTCTTGTTTTTCTTGCTTATTAAAATGAAATGATATTATTATTTTTGCATTGGTGATACATTCACATTGTTCAAAATTCAAAAGTTCCAAAGGGCATATGATTAACTATCTCCCCAGCACTTTGTTCTCTAGCCATGCAGTTCTCCCCAAAGGAATTTTTTGGGGGGGCCCAATTCCTCATTTTCCTTCTAGTGGTATATTATGCAAATACATCCAGCTTCTAGAGTGTAAGTGAAATTTCAAAGATCAAATCAGAGTGAGGCCAAGAAAAACAGGGTGTGACTGATACTGCTGCCAGCCCACTAGACGAAAGTTCCCCAAAGAGAAAATAATTTACACTGATTTACTTTGGGACTTCTCTGTTCTAGATTTTACACACCTCCCTCTGGATCAATCTTACTCAAGTGCATCTCCAATCATGTCAGCCACCACTCAGCCTTCCAATGATCTCCTACTTATCTAGTCCAACAATCCAAATGTCCAGTTTGGAATTCGTTGCCTTGTGTTTCTGATTTATCTGTAGTTTTTCATTTTTTACTCTACCCTCCAGCAGCTATAGTAAAGTTTTATTGGCAGTCAACTATAATGCCTAAAAGGATTCCAGATTTGAATGCAATCCATTGCCTCTTTTACTTTGGAGACCATCTGGGGCATAAAAATCCCCACTCCTGGGGAACCATTTAGTGGTTTAAACTCTAGGAACTAGAGTTTCCCAGTGGTACTGGTTTGCCTAGGACTGGGGTCTTCCAAGATGTGGGACCTTTGTTGCTGTTGCTAAAACCAGGAGACTCCCAAGCAAACCAGAACAAGTTGGCCACCCAACCTGGGACACTGGCAAAAATGCTGCTTCCAGGATTTTCCAAGACACTGAGAGAACATAATGAACTCTTTTGCTCTCACTCTTACTCAATGAGGACAGAGACACACCAAGGGTAGGGTGGAGAGTTATGGTGCTTGAGGAGATGACATCACCATTCTTTCTCCACAAAAGAATATGGCGGGTTTGCTGCCCTAAGAGCAAAACCCCCTTGTTCTTACTCCTGATCTGGCCACCAAGAACTACCAACTCTTCCAAAGCATGCTTTCTCTTTGGTACTAAGTGATACAAATCTTGTGTTATCCTCTACCACTCTCCCTGGAGTCACTGTTATGCACAGAGTATAGGTGTGAACACCTGGGCTCCTCTCATATTTCTTTCACTGGGTAGCTGCACCCAGATTCTCTGAGGGTGAGCCCACCACTGCCCCCTTTTCAAGAGAACTGCCTGCATTGCTGTTTGTCTAAAGAGTGCTGTCACATCCAGGAAGTTCCACATCCTCCATGCCCCAGTGGTCAATGACTGATTGACACAAGGTTACAGAAACTGACGCCCTTATCTCAAGATGGGAAGAACCAATCCGTGCCTCAGAGTTCCCCATGGACTGGGCTAAAACAATTCTCCAGCTGAGCTTACTTCCTTGCTTAGCTTACTTCCCTTACCCCATCCTGTTTCCCTCACTTTCTCTGTCCTGAAAATTCCAGCGATATGCCACTTGAGAGTGCGGTCAAATCACTGTGATTTGCCCAAGTTTCCCAGTCTGGGGACTGAAAGCTCCACATTCTGGGTAATACCTCAGTCCTGGACAACCAACAATGCTCAGTCACTCTACACTTAAACAAGAAGCTCTGTTTCAGCCTCTGCCTCTAAGGAATCTGATCTAAGGCGTCCCCTTGCATCCTGTATAACCCAGGGTTGTGAGGGCACTGTAACCCTATTAGCAGAATTGGTGGTCTGGTGTAAAGAACATGTGCATGATGTGGCAAGAGAAGCACAGGCTTGATTTCTGGGCTTGGTGCCCTTGGGCAACGCTGAATGTATGAATGGTGTGTGTATGGCCACACACACCAGCCCTGGAGTAAAGCAGCTGCTGCCTGGCCCATGTTCCATCTCCTCTACATCTTCCCTCTCCCTGCCACGTAATTGGTATCAGATTCACATGTGCAAGCATAGCGAACTTGGCTCTGCTCTACAGAAGAGGTAACATGGAGAGGTAAGCAAGTCATTAAGTCCAGAGAAAACCAGTCTAGGAACATCAAGGTAACCACCTGCTTTCTATACATCAGAGCATGAATTCTGTTCCAGAGTTTTCCAGGGAAGCTCAAAACTTACAAACTCTCTTTGTTCCAACTTCTGTAAAGGAGCTGAGTTAGAACCACTTCTTTGACACGATTACTCGGAGTCAAATTACCACCGTTACTTGGAAGGGACTTTTTGAAAACTACAATCTACTTTAACATCGTTGCCATTAAATAGACACACAGACCTACTAGCATTCTCAGACAATGTCTGGCTAGCAAGGAGAAATAAGAGATGTTTTTTAAACTCTAGTTTTCAAGTCTCAAATAACCCTAACGTGATGAGGTCTATAGGTCACTCCTGGAGTGGAATCAGTTTGAGAACCATCTCACTGCAACATACCAACTTGTTTCATGAAATCTTCCCCTTTTCTATGGATTCCAGCATCAGACTCTTAAGTTATAGAGAAAAGTGCTTTTCTTCTTTTCTACTTTTTTGCGATGCTGCCTATAGGAATAGAACCACATCAGCCACAACAAAAGATATCCTTTAAAGTATCAAAATGTTTAATGATCCGGGAGTGAACAAGGCCATGGGAGAAGTGACTGCTGCTTTATTTCCAGTTGAGCTCTATCTACAGAAAGAGTTGGTCTTTGCCAAATGTCTTTCAAATACTTAGTGTTAAAACCATATCCGGTAATACTGTAACTGGATCATTACCCACACATTGCCAGGCTCGTGTTTCAAAGAAGGCTGATACAATCTCATGGTCAGTTAAAGTCAGAACTCCTCCCCTGACATCTCCAAAATCCATACTGGCTGACAGGCATTATTTAAATTGTGGAGGTAGATGGAAGAGAATTGACTGAAAGAATCACTGTCCAGTATATCAGGAAAGAATGGCAGGATTAGACCTGTTGGAGAAATCTACAGGAAGTACAAAGGGAGAGAGTTCTTGGCTCCTGAACTTGGTAAACAGGGCACAGGAAATCAGAGAGAGTGCAGCTACTGCTTATGCAATATCCAGGTGAATACTGGACACACCATGTCCCCCTCTCTCTGGATAATACAATATTCCAAAAATTTTGCCAAGAAAATAAACTACATGGAAAAACTAAACATGAAGCAGAGCTGCAAGCATTGTAGCTTCTTATATTGCTTTCTTACCCCCAAGGATGCTTACTCTGCCTCACACTGTCTCCTTTTCTAGTACAGAACACTGTCCCTTTCAGACAGACTTCCCAATTGGTGAATGTTTTCCAGTGTGATTTTGCTTGAGATCATTTCCTAGACAAGAACTTACAAACTGAGGCAGACTGTCATCTACAATTACACTCAATCCAGGAGTAGAGAGCAGTCACTCACTCACCCAGCTGCTTGCCTCATGAGTGGAGTCCCTCTTCCCAGTCAGCCAGTCATACAGCGGTTCATTTCAGACAACCAGATCTATCCCGTCCCAGCCCCATCAATTAGCCCAGATCACCATCAAATGCAAAGACAAATACCGACAACCCTCAGTCTCTCTGTAGTTCCACTGATTATAAATCTGCTCCTGGGGTCTTGTATAACAGGGTCCAAAACAAGAGACACAGTTCTGCTGATTTTTTAATAACATTAAAATTTTTTTTTGGCCATGCCACACAGCATGTGGGATCTTAGTTCCCTGGCCAGGGATCAAACCCCTGCTCCCTGCAGCGGAAGCATGGAGTCCAGGGAAGTCCCTGGAGATTTTTAATAGGCTACTACTGTTTTTTTTTTTTTTTAATTCTGAGGTTCTTTCACAGAGAAAGGTCTACAGTTATAATGTCTTGGGGCCTCTCCAGTCAAAACATCTGGATACAAATCCTGACTGTCACGTTGGCGAATTCTTCAGTTTCCCTGTGTTCCAGCTTCTTCAAATGTCATATGGGGTAGGGAACAGGAAGTGCTTACCACTACGCCTGACTTACAGCAAGTGCTTCAGGTATATTTTCCAAGAAGATTTAAAAAAAAAATTGGGGGCTGCACTATGTGGCATGTGGGAGTCTTAGTTCACTGATCAGGGATCAAACTCATGCCCCTTGAATTGGAAGCACAGAGTCTTAACCACTCGACCAACAAGGAAGTCCCTTCCAGGGAGATCTCAATCACCACCTTCTATTGGCCAATTTTTACCAATCCTTGCTAAAGATTGGAGAAGGAAATGGCAACCCACTCCAGTGTTCTTGCCTGGAGAATCCCAGGGACGGGGGAGCCTGGTAGGCTGCCGTCTGTGGGGTCGCACAGAGTCAGACATGACTGAAGCGACTTAGCAGCTAAAGAAGCTCAGGTATGTTCTCAGAGAAGGCATCCCAGTGCCCCTAATGTGGTTAGTGATCTCTCTGATACGTCTGTATTGCATCATGTGTTGAATTATTGAGTATCTTACGTCAGACCCTGTATCAGGCAGGAGGAATATAGCAGTGAACTCAATAGACTTTCTCCCTGTTCTTACAGAATGTAAGGCCAAACAGGGGAGGTCATAGTTAAATAGCTAATTATAATTATATATTTAATTGCAATTATAAGTCACTGTGTGAGAAGAGGGAAAGGAACCTGATAATATAGAGGAGGGCAGGGGAGGCTTCCTTTGGGTATGATGTTTCTGCTGAGACAAAACTGGGAGAGCCACTTCCAGGGCGTGAACGGCCCTGATATTGCAAGGAGCATGGAACACATTCAAGAAACAGGCCAGCGTGATGAAGCCATGGAGAGAGACTAGTGTGACACGGGAGTGGTGAGGTAGACAGGGGCCAGAAAATTCAAGGGTTCTGGAATTGTTAAGGATTTTACTTTCACCAATTTAAAATGGGATGTCATTGAAAGGTATTCAATTAAGAGGATACATAGTCGTATTTCTGCTTTTTAAATGTCATTCTGAATGTAATTTAGGTAACAGATAAAAGATATATTGCAAATATACATGGGGCAGCTAGTTTAGTGGCATCTGTTACCACCCGGGCTTAGATAAGAATGAAGGCCAAGATGGAGAAGAATAGAAGGATTAGGGAAATAGAAGGTAACATTGACAGGACTCTGTGGTTGAGAGGAGATAAAAAAACTGAGGGAAAGGAAGGTGCCAAGAATGATTTGCAAACTTGCTCCCTTTCCTGCACAACTGTGTAGGGGGAATGGTGGTGCCATTTTTTTGTGTTGAGAACCAGGTTTGGGGAGGGTCCATTATGAGTTCCAGTTTTTATGTACTGACTTCAAGATGTTTGTGAGGCATCCAACTGAGATGGCAGGTAAGCAGCTGAATCTCAGAGGAAGTGTTTGTGGTGGAGGGAGGTGCACTGAAAGCTGTCAGCATACAGATGATGACGCCACCGGAAGACGGTCGGGAGGGGGTACAGGGAAGAGGAAAGATAAAGGATCGCATGAGCACGAGCCATGAGGTATAAGTTTCTACCTACTCTCCTCTTCTCGCCACCAGAATGCAAGCTCCCTGAGGGCAGGAATTTTGCCTTTTCTCTTTTTATCCTTTGGGAGCTGGCCTAACTGACATATGTGGAGGCAAATGATTTTCAGAGTTCCATGCTGTCTCTCCCAAGTGGCTCCTCTGAGCGCACTTTACGCAACTGTCGGAAAAATCTTTTGTGTTTTCCAACTACCCAATGACTTCCTAAAAGGCTCTTCAAATAGGAAAGACAAAGATACAAACTGAGAACCCCTTGATGACAAGAGTGCTCCTTCATTCTTTTATTTGTTTCTCTCCACTAGTTAAGATGAATAAACCTAGCTTCTGCAACCTATGAACCAGAAAATTCTGCTTAACACAATAAAACATGATCTGTCTCCCATTTTGCATGCCAATGAGGGTTGACCAGAAGGACAGGTGGCTATGTTCCATTCAGGGACTAAAGCTCTTCCCATCGTATAGGCCTCCTTTCCTTGAGGTCACTGGAGTCCTCTGGATTCAATTTATGGATTGGGGAGGAGACAGTGGAAGGTTTCCATGGGCCAGTCCTGGAAGAATTACTTATCCAGTCTGCTTACACTCCATTGGCCATTACTCAGACACATATTCAAGGGAGGCTGGAAAAATGAGTCTAGCTGTGTGTCCAGGAAGAATGCAGACACGGTGAGCTTTACCTCTCTCTCCGTCAGCCAGTGTATACCGAATATTCTCTTCAGTTCAGTTCAGAAGTTCACCCATGTCCGACTCTTTGCAGCCCCATGGACTGCAGCACGCCAGGCTTCCCTGTCCATCACCAACTCATTAGGTACTTGTGATTGTATATTACACAGAGTAGATGTTCTTCCTGCAGTCACTGTGTCTAGTAGGAAATAAGACAAACTATCAGAAAATTAAAATATCTTCCCTGGTGGCTCAGATGGTAGAAGAATCTGACTGCAATGCAGGAGACCTGCGTTGGATCCCTGGGTAGGGAAGATCCCCTGGAGAAGGGAATGGCAAGCCACTCCAGTATTCTTGCCTGGGAAATCCTATAGACAGAGGAGCCTGGAGGGCTACAGTCCATGGGGTCTCAAAGAGTCAGACATGACTGAGAAACTGACACTTTGAGGAAAGTCTGATGCTTTGGGGGAGTAGATAAGAGGGGCAATTAACCTAGAACTGGCAGATCTTGGTGCTCAGCACATTACCTGATATACAGTGGGTGCTCAGCACATGTGTGGTGAACAGATGAGAGAAAAAATATTTCCTAAGATTACCTATATATTTCTCCTCTCAGATTGTATAGTTTCCCCATGTTAGTCACTTGACCTCAGTGCCATATATTGAAATGCTGTCTGCAAGAAAAGGCACAATTTATCTATTTTTTTGATTTTTGATATCATGAACATCTTTTTCATTAACAATCACAGTGAAAAATAAAGGAGTGATCAACATTGCATCAAAGTTCTAAGGTTTATCAAATAGGAAAGACAGTGTGAATTTCTAAAGCATCAGGGAAGGAAAGGAAAGGAAAATAATTTTCAATTCTCACTTTTTATACTGTTTTTCAGCCCTTTTATGTTTTATTTCTTCAAATGAATGGGAAGCTCCCCAAAGGTCCTCTCTAGTATAATCCTATATCTGCACAGGAGGCATGACCAGCTAATAAATGACTTGGACGATAATGATTTTTGTAGCTTACCAGTAACTGGACACAGGAGGGGCTTCCCAGGTGGCACAGTGGTAAAGAATCCTCCTGCCAATGTAGGAGCCGTGGGTTTGATCCCTGGGTTGGGAAGATCCACTGGAGGAGGAAATAGCAACCCATTCCAGTATTCTTGCCTAGAAAATCCCATGGACAGAGGAGCTTGGCAGGCTACAGTTCATGGGTTTGCAGAGTCAGATGTGACTTACTGACTCAACAACAACAGGCACTGGAAGCTGTGAAATCAGTGCCCAAACACCTAGATTTTGGGATCAATGGCCTGACTCTGACCCTGACCCTCTGCTAGCTAGACTTCTCATCCTAAAAGGATGAAATGAAAGAACACAAGTATTCATGTACATTTACTACTGGCATGCAGTGAGTGTATGCTAATATTAGATACCATCATTATTATTAGCTTCATGAATCGTGAAGAAACACAAATGGGACTCCTTTGACCACTAGGTGATTCCATCTATAACACTAGGGTCAAATCTTTCATATAACTGTGATTTCTGGGTGTGTTAGGCTCCTTCAAGAAGCCACGGACTGTACAGTAATAAAATAACAGGCACTGTATACAGCAAGCCCAGATAATTCATACTCTCAACAATCACTACTTTCCACTTGTCTTTTAATTTTTACTTCCAGCTAAGTGCTGTTTTCTTTCCTGGCTCATATCCGAATAAACACTTAAATTAAAATAAATGAGAAAGAAATCCCCTGGGCATGATTAATGCGGTCTTGGGTTCACCCTTTAACATAGGTGAAGACATCTCGGAAAGCCAGGATTGATGGCAGCAAGGAGCAGAAGCTGCACTTCAACGGTACACACTTCCCGAATGATCAGTGCAGCATGACCTTCAGATAAAACCCAAAGGTGTTTACTGGCCTTGTGCACGAGCATATTGCGAGCGAGAACAGCCGCCTTTCCTCACGGTACAAGTGAAAGGTTTTAGATTAGGAAGCAGATGAGGTTAAATTACTTCATTATTTACTCATTGGGGGAAAAATCAATTTCTGGAATATAATGCTATTGACCTGACTGGCACCAACCAGGCACAACCCTAAAATAAACATCCGTTCATACCTTGAAAAGGCACCTACACTAACCGTTCTCCTTTAGGCATTAAGGGTATCAAATAACCATGCAAACCAGACTCAAGGTTAATGGGCCTCTTTTTTGAATATGTCACTAAAATGGGATGGTGAAAATTCTGCTTATTTTGTTCTGACCTTGTGAAATTTACACATTACATGATCAAGGCAGTGTATTTCCTATCTCCAGTTAATACCAAGATTATTCTGTTGCCAGACACTAGTGAAACAAGCAAACGTCACCGAGACAAAAAAGTAATCAAATTATATCAAAGAACAGTGTGTTCACATCCAATCAGCAACAAATTATGATACCGTATAATATGCGTAAAAAAAATTTTAACCCTAAATCCCAAAGAGGGACTAACACAGACCCGATCATATTTTCTTTTTCATAGAAATTTGAAGATACTTTTCCTTCCAGGTTTGTCCTTTAGCAAGGATGTCCTAAGCTTCCATCATGTTGAATTTAGCCTTGCAAGGATTTTTAATTAACAGCGATGATCCACAAGCCATGATTTATATGCAAGAAAGATGCCCTATTTTATCTTCTTTCCCCAGGCTATGATATATGGATGCTTCTAATAAGCCAAAGATAAAAGTGGTTTGGACCAAAAAGCACCTATTTTCTCAAAGATGCACATTAAGACTGAAGCTGTCAGCAAGGGAATAAAGTAGTGCCCAGGCGACAGAAAATATAAAGGAAGTGGAAAATGATCAAGGTTTAATTTATGTATTTATGATGAGATCCTAATTCTTTTTCTAGAAACACTTAATTGTTACTCCAAGTAAAGCACTATATTTAAAAACTGTAGTTTGGTGAGGGGGGTTATCTGAAATCCTTCTAATGTACTCATTCAAGTTCATGCTGTTCATTAGGAAATACCCTTATTTCAATGATGAGGCTGTAGCTGAAAATACATGAGCATCTCTTTTCTGGTATAACTCTGAGAGACAGTGGTGTAGGGCTTCCCTGGTGGCTCAGATGGTAAAGCGTTCGTCTGCAATGCAAGAGACCTGGGTTTGATCCCTGGATCAGGAAGATTCCTTGAAGAAGGGAATGGCTACTCACTCCAGTAGTCTTGCCTGGAGAATCCCATGCACAGAGAAGCCTGGTGGGCTATACTCCATAGAGGTGCAAAGAGTCGGACATGACTGAGAGATTAAGAGTGTTGAAAAACCATGTTTCATAGTTGGATTGAGACTTCCTAGTCCTCTAGCTCTGCTGTAAATTAGTTGCTTGACCTTGTACTTTCACTTAATCTCTCTGGGTCATGGTTTACTTATATGCATACAGGCATGATTGTGCTACATTACTGTCAATGGCCTTTCCAACTATAAAATTACCCAATTTAGTAACTTGATATTTGGAAACAGCCAGAAATCAGTGTTGAAACTGGAGAGCTATCATTTTATGTATTTAGAAAGAGATATGCTCATGAAGTCATTTATCCATTCAACAAATATTTTTTGAGTAATTCCTGTGTGCCAGGCATTCTCCTTAGCATTAGAGATACAATTAGCAAAATAAGGAGCTCTGTCTTTGTGGCACTTGAATTCTAGACAGATGAGGCAGATAACGGACAATGAAGGTAAGAAATCAATCAATTATACAGCACTACACTATACTATAGGGTAAGTGCAATGAGAAAAATACAAGTAGAGTGAGGTATGGAATCTGGGGCATGCAGTGGTTAGGGGGCTGGGAAGGGGTGGGCAGGTGGCAGTATTAAATAGAGTAGTTGGAGACCATCTCATTTAAAAGGTGAGAATTATACAAAAACCTAAAAGAGAAGATGAAGGAGTCAACTAAACAATGTCTTGTGTGAGAACGGGTTAGACACACAGCCCAGCTAAAGCAGAGGCCCCGAGGAAGGATCATACACGTTTTGTTTGACAAAGAGCAGAGACGCCAGTATGGCTGGTGCTGCTGAGCCTAGAAAGTGGTAGGAGAGGAGGTGAGAGAGGGAACAGGGTACTACTTCAGTACTTCAGTACTTATTCCAAGTGAGATGGCAGCCATTGTGAAACTGTGAATGGAGGAGTGCTGTGTTCCTACATTTACAGAGGATCACCTATGTTAAGAATATTTATAGGGGAACAAAGGTAGAAGCAGTGAGACCATGCCCTTTTTCCTTATGTATTTTGTAAAATGCCTATGAAGCTAATACCAAAAGGATTGCAACAGTGTTTTGCAGGCAGTGTGTGGGAAGAAGTGAATAATTTCAAATATTATCTAGGTTCATGAATTCTGAGCTTGTAAACAAAATCAGTTGCCAAAGATCATCATTTTCTATATTTCCAAGATATTTTGCTGAGGGTGATAATAAAACTTTCATAAGTGAAGATAATGATCACTGTTCAAAACTATTATTAGGTATATAGTCAAATCTTCAAGCTCATAGCATTTCAAGGGGCAGGAGGCCACTTATTCATAACTGAAAAATAATTGTTCATTGCATTCTCATATCTCTGAATAACTATAAAGCATCCTCCCCAACTCTTTAAAGTGTTTCCTACTGTCCCACCTTCATCTTTTTATTACTATACACTGCCTTTCTCCAGCCTGGTTCAATCAAGCATTAAGCCCACTACCACTCCTTCTGTTCTGGGAAGAAATTAGTAAGACCTCTGCATTGTCTATTAAAGCTATTGTTCTGGCTTTAACAATGTGATATTGGTGCCGTAATGGTGGCTGTGATACTACAACCGTGAACTCACAATTTCTCAGAGACTATCACAAGTAGCTTGTCTGTAAAAACAAATATCATATATTAACACATATATGTGGAATCTAGAAAAATGTTACAGTTGATCTTATTTGCAAAGCAGAAATAGAGACATGGACATAGAGAACAAACGTATGGAGGCCAAGAAGGGAAGATGAATTGGGAGATTGGGACTGACATAGATGCACTATTGATATGATGTGTAAAATAGATAACTGATGAGAACCTACTGTATAGCTCAGGGACCTCTACTCAGTGCTCTGTGGTGACCTAAATGGGAAGGAAATTCAAAAAAGAGGGGATATATGTATACATATAACATTCACTTTGCTGTACAGTAGAAACTAACACAACACTGTAAAAAAGGTTATACTTCAGTGAAAAATTATTAAAAAGAAAAACGAGTAGCTTGTCTGAAAAATATTGGGTACATTCTTTTTTATAAGCCTAAACCAGCACTGTCCAATAGAACTTTCTACAAAGATGGAAATATTTTTTATCTGCATTGTCCAACACCGTGGGACCAGCCACAAATGGCCACTGAGGACGTGAAAGGGGGTTAGTGTGACTGAGGAATGAAGTTATTAACTGTATTTAATGTTAATTAATTTAAATTGAAATCTAAGTAGCCTCATGTAGCTAGTGGCTACTGTATTCAACAGCTCAGCACTAAAGCCTTATTCTACATGATGTCAGACTGACCATGCGACACCCCTGGGCATACTGTCTTACTATCTCCTAGAAATGCTTCTCTTGAATGTTCTTTGATATTACACTAGTCATTCATTAAGGAAATCTTCAAAAAGCAGTCCTATGAAATACACTGCTTTATCACTGAAAGGCAGTTGTTGAGGGTGCTGATAATTGTGTAACATAATAGCTTTTTTGTCTGGTCTTAGTACTAGGAAAAGGTGTGGTTGTTCTAAAAAATTTCTCCGGATGATGATGTAATTTACTCTGTTAACATTTTTACATTTGCTTCAGGGGAAGCACGGAATCAAATAGGTGGTCCATCTCTTGCAAGCACATACAATATAGAGCCTCTTGGGCTGTGTCCTGTGTGCTTATTTTACTTTTAATCTCTTTATCTTATTTTTTCTGTTCTTATACCCTCTTTGCTGATTTTCTTGCTTATTTTAAACACTAACTGTTGGTACTATAATCTTGCTTCTTTCTACAAGCAAGCAGAACAAAAATTAATTAAAACCCTGTCTTCTTTTTTATGAAAAACACATTCACTCTGTTCAGACTGTTGACTTCCCAAGACCACATTCTTATCATTATTTTTGCCTTTCTCTAATTTCCAAATTCTATATATTTCATATCAATTGTTGATCTCTTATGGATCCTATGACACTCGAGGATAACACAGGGAACTCTACTTGATGCTCTGTGGTGTCCAAAATGGAAAGGAAATTTTAAAAAGAGTGGATATATGTACACATTTAGCTGATTCACTTTGCTGTACAGCAGAAACTAACACAACATTGTAATCATACCCCAATAAAAATTAAAAAAAAACCTAGAGATGAACATGAGAATATAAAGAGGATATTAAACATAATTTGTCAGATTTTAATTTATTCATTTCAATATTATACTTGCTATGTTACTAAGAAATTTTGATATTATAAAACTTTCATATAAATGTATGCTTATAAAGACCTTGAGTTTTACCAAGAAATTATGTCCTGCAGGGGTGAGATTGTGGGTGTTTGTTTTAGAAAAGGAACCGCCTAGGAAAATGTACAAGAGTGGTTTAAAATATGAATATTCACAACATCTGTGAGTCTGTGACATGGTGATCATAAATTAACAATTGTTCACCTGTCCTGGGTTGAGTTTTAAAGATTCTTCTTTTTTTTTTTTTTTTTTGATGTGGACCATTTTAAAAGTCTTAACCACTAGATCTCCAGAGAAGTGCGAGTTTGTTTGCTTTTTAATGATTCTTTTTTTTTAAAAAACAACACATCTCTACTTAGCTTTGTCTTCAGAGCCAAACTGTAAACAACTTTATAGAGTTTGTTACGTGGTTTCTGTCATCAGTGTTCCTGATGGTTTGCAAAAGTTTGAATCAGTTCCTTTATTCCTGGGTTCTGGCAAAACTCTGTTTCTCACTGTGAATAACATCTATCACTCATTATGCTAATTTATGAGTCAGAGTCAGTGTTGGGCAGAGAGAAAGAGGAGGCTTGTGGTTCTAGTGGGACTCTTGCTCTAGACCCAATTTGGCAGTGTGGGCAATGCTTTCATCATAACCTGCCAGTGAATTAAGAGGTGTATAATCTTGAGTAGAAGAGGAAAGTAATCAGGCTTTTAAAAATGGAAATCATAACACCTAAAATCATACAGGAGATTTACCATATTTGGACAGGCAACACAGCCTTGCTGTTCACCCCCATAAAACCACTTTTTATTTACTGAGGGAAAGTGAAAAAAGAAACATCTCTATCTTCAAAACTGCCTACGCATCTATGAGATGTAAATTACTACTCAAATAAATAACTTGGGAGTCAATTTGTCTAACGTCAAAAAGAAATGGGAATAAATGGTAATCAAATGCTAATATAAATTCCTCACACTGAAAAACCATTGTTTTTAAAAACAAGTTCAGTATCCTATAATTTATTTTACATTTACTTGCAACAGAGCCTTTTGTTACATGAAATCTGTAATTTTGGCTAAAAAATGTACAACAAATTATAGTCCTTTTCTTCACATTGCAAGGACAAGATTCGACTGAGCAGCTAACTCTTCAATAATTAAAGAGGAAAGTAGGTCAATGCCATGTATTAAATGACTAGCTCCGAAGATAGCTTTATCAGCTATGGTGATTTTAGAGATGCCTCTCAAAGATGTAAAGTTATTAAGCTATCTTCAGAGTAAGTCTTTTGCTTCATTTAAATGTATCGATTTGACCTCAAAGATTATCCTCATATTGAATTAAATATTAACTTGGTTCTGCTCCATCATTAAATATACGACACTTATATTTTAAGATAGAAAATAACTTTCATTGATTTTAAAAAACTCTAATTACAACAGAGCTCCCTAACAATGTGTCCTTGAAACATGGTAATTACCCAGACACTCTTATCAACCGTGAACTAGATTACATTTGGACCCACTTAAAAATCATCCACTTGAAGTCATGCCCCTCTTACTCCACTCCTTGAAAAAGAGAACTAGCATGCAAGAGATAGTCTCCATATTCTTACCTCCCACTCTCAGACTTTTATTCCCTCTACTCTGAAAAGGTTCTTATCAAGGTCACCAATAACCAACCTACTTAACACCAAACCCCACGATCGGTTTTCTGTCCCCACCTTCCTTGACCTCTCAGCAACACTTTACACAAGTTGGTGATACTCTCCTCCTTGAAATCTTCCCTTCACTTGGGTTTCCAGATTTCCCTCCTACCTCGTCAGCTTGCTCCTTCTCAATTTCATCTGCTAATGCACCCTTCCTTTCCCAATGTCTCAATAATAGTGACCTAGGGTACAGTCTTTGTCCCTCTTTTTTTGTGTACAATCTATCCCTACGTGATCTCATCCAGTCCTGTGACTTTTACATAATACCCAGGCGGTGATAACTCCAAAATTTACATCTCCTGCTCTGATTTTGTTCCCAAACACCAGATTCATACATGGAACCATTTGCCATTGCTTGCCATTTTCACTTGGATTAAGAAGCATGATTTTCAGTTCCCTCCCAAAGCTATCGCTTCCTTGGTATTTCCTATCTTATTATATAAGTAACTCATTCTAGCCATTTTCTCAGTTTTAAAAACTTAGGAGTCAACTTTCATTCTTCCCTTTTCCTTCCACCCTTCCTCCAGTCAATTATCACGCCCTGTGTGTCTTTCCTCAGAAATACATCCTCCATCTGACCACTTCTCATTGATTCCACTGCACTGAGATAAAACTTCTACAGTGCTTACCCCAGAACCTGAATAACATCTCTCTCTCTTAGACACCCATCTGGCAGTATATCCTGAATCTCACTGCTTGCCATGAACTCCCTGTTACCACTCTAGCTAAAGTAATCCTCATTTCTACCCTGGAATACAGCTACAATCTCC
The DNA here is from genome assembly GCA_024291935.2 of Okapia johnstoni. NCBI lineage: Eukaryota > Metazoa > Chordata > Mammalia > Artiodactyla > Giraffidae > Okapia > Okapia johnstoni. The sequence goes on along the minus strand of CM044305.1, from coordinate 24,454,869 downwards.
TGACTGATCCTCCTCTATTCCACTTTCATGCTTGCTCCCCTAGAGTGCAGAGTAATATTTCAAAAACATAAATCAGATGAATCACTTCCTTATTTAGAACTCTTCATTGGTTTTCCAATCTATTGGGTTGGCCAAAAGGTTTGTTCAGGTTTTACTGACCTCTGTTACAGAGAAACTCGAATGACCTTTTTGGCCAACCCAATACCTACATTAAAATCCAGTCTCCACTATGACTTGCAAAACTCTACATGATTTGGGCAATGTCTACTTCTCTGAGTGTTTATCCTACTATTGCCCCTTTCACTCTCTCTACCCGAGTCACAATGACCTTCTTACTACTAGTTGAACACATGGATCTGATCTCGTTTCAAATGTTGCACTTGATGTTTCCTATACTTGTAATGGACATTACCATTGAAATTTACATGGTTCACTTCCTCCTTTCATTCAGGCCTGAAATATTAACTCCCCAGAAAGGTCCTCTCTGCCCACCCTATCTTGGAACTTGTTGATAACTTTCAGCAAAAAGGATATGACCTGATATAATCAGACCGACTGCATAGAGGCAGTTCACCTGGTGAACAGCCATCTGATGAAGGCTGTGTAACCTTATACATAAAGCTCAAGCTTTGCATTCAGAACTCATAGGTTCAGCACTTAGCACAACCACCAACAACTAAATAACTATGGGCCTCAGTTTTCTCATCTGTAAATGAGGAATAAAATTAGGGGTAGATATTACTGCTGTGAAAGAGTCGATAAGTAGGTTGACCAAATAATTTATCGTCCAAGATGGGATGACTTAAGAGAGAATGGGGACTTCCTTGGTGGTCCAGTGGTTAAGACTCTGTCCTTCCAATGCAGGGGGCATGAGCTTAATCCCTGGTCGGGGAACTAGGATTCCATTAAGAGAGGAAGGGTACACTATTAATTTTCTCTGCAATTTTTAAAATTGCCACAAAGTAAAATTGACTTTTTTTCTAAAAATTTTAACATGTGAATAGTTCTCTGAACTTAAATATACACATAAATTTGTGTTAACAGCATTGCAAGCAGTATAGAGAACACCTTAATAAACTCCCTGTGCTATGCCTTTATAGTTACATTGGCCCCCAAAACCCCTTGTCAATAACTGATCTGTTCTCCATCACTATAGTTGGAATGTCATATAAATGGAATCATGAAGTATGTAACCTTGATACTGACTTTTTATATTCAGCGTAATTCCCTTGAGATCCATCCAACTTGTGTTTATCGATAGTTATTTTATTTCTGAGTAGTAAGCCACTGAACGACTACAATACAGTTTGCTTACCCATTCACATACTGAAAGACATTTAGGTTCTTTGAATGTTTGGCAATTATGAATAAAGCTGCATTAAACAGTAGTGTACAGGCTTTTGTGCGAACATAAGTTTTCATTTCTTTAGGGTAGGGGTCAGCAAACTACATAGAACATTCATATCACATCTGTTCTACCACCTGTTTTCGTTAGATTTCACTGGAACACATTTGTACTCATTTTTAAAAAACATAATGGACAGCAAGGAGATCAAACCAGTCAACACTAAAGGAAATCAGTCCTGAATATTCATTGGAAGGACTGATGCTGAAGCTGAAGCTCCAATACTCTGGCACCCTGATGAAAAGAGCTGGCTCATTGGAAAAGACCCTGATGCTGGGAAAGATTGAAGGCAGGCAGAGAAGGGAACGACAGAGGATGAGATGGTTCGGTGGCATCACCGACTCAATGGGCACGAGTTTGAGGAAGCTCTGGGAAACAGTGAAGGACAGGGAAGCCTGGCGTGCTGCAGTCCATGGGGTCGCAAAGAGTCAGACACGATGAGGAAGTGAACAACAACACACTTTTAAAAAAGTATCAAGTCACCTTTTCAGAGCAGCTATACCTTTTTGTATTCCCATCAGAATTATGTGAGAATTCTCATTACTTTGCATCCTCATCAGCACTTGATGACGTCACTATTCTTTATGTTGGCCACTCTAAGGGTTGTGGTGAGACACCATGAGTGGTATCTCATGGTGGTTGTAACTTATACTTCCCTAATGACATTGACCATCTTACTATATACTTATAACCTATTATATACTTATTAGCCATCCTTACATCCTCCTTGGTCAATTGTCTGCTCGAGTTCTCTCCCACTTTTAATAAAATTTTCCATTTTCTTATCGCTGAGTTTTGCAAGTTCTTCATGTGTTCTAGATACATATCCTTGTATACATATATCCTAGATACATGAGTTGAAAATGTGTTCTCACAGTCGGTAACTTTCTTTCCCTCTTAAAAGTATCTTTCACAGAGCATAAAATTTTAATTCTGATAAACGTTGATTTATCGATTTTTTGTAATAGATTGTATCTTTGGTATCATATCTAAGAACTATTCACCTAAATTCACGTCATGAAGATGTTCTATGTTTCCTTTTAAAAGTTTTATAATTTTATGTATATATTTAAATCTATGATCCATTTTGAAGTAAGCCTTGCATAGAGTGTGAGGAAGGTTAAAAGTTGTTTGTGTTGGTCTGTTTTTGCATTTGAATGATCAGTTATTCTAAAAACATTTGCTGAGAAGACTATCCTTTCTCCACTGGATTCTTTTACACCTTTACAAAAACTAAATAGCTACATTTGTCTTTTTCTGGACTCTATATTCTATTGTTCTATGTGTGTGTCTCTCCTTTTCTGATTATCCTGGTTATACAGTAAGTTTTTATATCTATTAAAATGATTACTCCCATTTTATTCTTCTTTTTCAAAATATTTTATCTATTCTAGTTTATTTTCACTCCCATAGAAACTTTAGAATCAGTTTGCCTATATTTACCAAAAATACTGATGGAATTTTTATTAGTATTGTTTTTAAAATATTGAACAGTTTAGAGAGAATTAACATCCTTAATATAATTGAGCCTTTCATTCCATGAACACAGTCTGTCTTCCATACTATCTTCCTCTCTGCTACTGCACTAGTACCCCTAGTACCTTCTGATTCCTTGAAGCTCCAGAAAGAAGGCAGTTTTAATAATTATGCCAGAAGAACAGGCATAACTGGGACTAATCCATCAAACTGAGTCATGTGGTCACTACATTAAAAAGAACATGGGAGTGGGAAGCAACAGATCTACTTTATGGCTAACAGGGAAAAAGGACTTCCAGGTGTAAACCAGCTAAAATTTGCATTGCCTAAATAATGTGGGATCAAGAGCTACAGCAAGACATTTCTGGGACATAACTGAAGCATACAGACCAGCACAACATTAAGAAAGGGAAGGGTACTCTTACACTGTGGGTGGAAATGTAAGCTGGTGCAGCCACTATGGTAAATAGTATGTTCAGTTCAGTTGTTCAGTCGTGTCCGACTCTTTGCGACCCCATGAACCACAGCACGCCAGGCCTCCTTGTCCATCACCAACTCCCAGAGTCCACCCAAACCCATGTCCAATGAGTCGGTGATGCCATCCAACCATCTCATCCTCTGTCGTCTCCTTCATCTCCTTCCCTCAATCTTTCCCAGCATCAGGGTCTTTTCCAGTGAGTCAGCTCTTTGCATCAGGTGGCAAAAGTACTGGAGTTTCAGCTTCAACATCAGTCCTTCCAATGAACACCGAGGACTGATGTACTTTAGGAAGGACTGGTTGGATCTCCTTGCAGTCCAAGGGACTCTCAAGAGTCTTCTCCAATACCACAGTTCAAAAGCATCAATTCTTCGGCGCTCAGCTTTCTTCACCATCCAACGCTCACATCCATACATGATCACTGGAAAAACCATAGCCTTGACTAGACGGACTTTTGTTGGCAAAGTAATGTCTCTGTTTTTTAATATGCTATCTAGGTTGGTCATAACTTTCCTTCCAAGGAGTAAGCGTCTTTTAATTTCATGGCTGCTATCACCATCGGCAGTGATTCTGGAGCCCCAAAAAATAAAGTCAGCCATTGTTTCCACTGTTTCCCCATCTATTTCCCATGAAGTGATGGGACCAGATGCCAAGATCTTAGTTTTCTGAATGTTGAGCTTTAAGCCAACTTTCTCACTCTCCTCTTTCACTTTCATCAAGAGGCTGTTTAGTTCTTCTTCACTTTCTGCCATAAGGGTGGTGTCATCCGCATATCTGAGGTTATTGATATTTCTCCCAGCAAACTTGATTCCAGCTTGTGCTTCCTCCAGCCCAGCGTTTCTCATGATATACTCCACATATAAATTAAATAAGCAGGGTGACAATATACAGCCTTGACATACTCCTTTTCCTATTTGGAACCAGTCTGTTGTTCCATGTCCAGTTCTAACTCTTGCTTCCTGACCTGCATACAGGCTTCTCAAGAGGTAAGTCAGGTGGTCTGGTATTCCCATCTCTTTCAGAATTTTCCACAGTTTATTGTGATCCACACAGTCAAAGGCTTTGGCATAGTCAATAAAGGAGAAATAGATGTTTTTCTGGAACTCTATTGCTTTTTCAGTGATCCAGCAGATGTTGGCAATTTGACCTTTGGTTCCTCTGCCTTTTCTAAAACCAGCTTGAATGTCTGGAACTTCACGGTTCACATATTGCTGAAGCCTGGCTTGGAGAATTTTAAGCATTACTTTACTAGCATGTGAGATGAGTGCAATTGTGCAGTAGTTTAAACATTCTTTCGTATTGCCCTTTTGGGAGGATTGGAATGAAAACTGACCCTTTCCAGTCCTGTGGCCAATGCTGAGTTTTCCAAATTGCTGGCATATTGAGTGCAGCACTTTCACAGCATCATCTTTCAGGATTTGAAATAGCTCAACTGGAATTCCATCATCTCCACGAGCTTTGTTCGTAGTGATGCTTCCTAAGGCCCACTTGATTTCATATTCCAGGATGTCTGGGTCTAGGTGAGTGATCACACCATCGTGATTATCTGGGTCGTGAAGATCTTTTTTGAACAGTTCTTCTGTGTATTCTTGCCACCTCTTCTTAATATCTTCTGCTTCTGTTAGGTCCATACCATTTCTGTCCTTTATTGAGCCCATCTTTGCATGAAATGTTCCCTTGGTATCTCTAATTTTCTTGAAGAGATCTCTATTCTTTCCCATTCTGTTGTTTTCCTCTATTTCTTTGCATTGATCTCTGAGGAAGGCTTTCTTATCTCTCCTTGCTATTCTTTGGATCTCTGCATTAAAATGGGCATATCTTTCCTTTTCTCCTTTGCTTTTCGCTTCTCTTCTTTTCACAGCTATTTGTAAGGCCTCCTCAGACAGCCATTTTGCCTTTTTGCATTTCTTTTTCTTGGGGATGGTCTTGATTCTTGTCTCTGGTACAATGTCATGAACCTCCGTCCATAGTGCCTGAAAGGCACTCTATCAGATCTAGTGCCTTAAATCTATTTCTCACTTCCACTCTATAATCATAAGGGATTTAATTTAGGTCATACCTGAATGGTCTAGTGGTTTTCTCCACTTTCTTCAATTTCAGTCTGAATTTGGCAATAAGGAGTTCATGATCTCAGCCACAGTCACCTCCCGGTCTTGTTTTTGCTGACTGTATAGAGCTTTTCCATCTTTGGCTACAAAGAATATAATCAATCTGATTTTGGTGTAGACCATCTGGTAATGTCCATGTGTAGAGTCTTCTCTTGTGTTGTTGGAAGAGGGTGTTTGCTATGACCAGTGCATTCTCTTGGCAAAACTCTATTAGCCTTTGCCCTGCTTCATTCTGTACTCCAAGGCCAAATTTGCCTGTTACTCCAGGTGTTTCTTGACTTCCTACTTTTGCATTCCAGTCCCCTATAATGAAAAGGACATCTTTTTGGGTGTTAGTTCTAAAAGGTCTTGTAGGTCTTCATAGAATCATTCAAGTTCAGCTTCTTCAGCATTACTGGTCAGGGCATAGACTTGCATTATCATGATATTGAATGGTTTTCCTTGGAAACGAACAGAGATCATTCTGTAATTTTTGAGATTGCATCCAAGTACTGCATTTTGGACTCTTTCGTTGACCATGATGGCTACTCCATTTCTTCCAAGGGGTTCCTGCCCACAGTAGTAGATATAGTGGTCATCTGAGTTAAATTCACCCATCCCGGTCCATCTTAGTTCACTGATTCCTAGAATGTCGATGTTCACTCTTGTCATCTCCTGTTGGACCACTTCCAATTTGCCTTGATTCATGGACCTAACATTCTAGGTTCCTATGCAATATCGCTCTTTACAGCATCACCCCTTGCTTCTATCACCAGTCACATCCACAACTGGTTGTTGTTTTTGTTTTGGCTCCATCCCTTCATTCTTTCTGGAGTTATTTCTCCACTGATCTCCAGTAGCATACTGGGCACCCACCTACATGGGGAGTTCATCTTTCAGTGTCCTATCTTTTCGCCTTTTCATACTGTTCATAGGATTCTCAAGGCAATAATACTGAAGTGGTTTGCCATTCCCTTCTCCAGTGGACCACATTCTGTCAGACCTCTCCACCATGACCCTTCCATCTTGGGTGGCCCACATGGCATGGCTTAGTTTCATTGAGTTAGACAAGGCTGTGGGCCATGTAATCAGATTGGCTAGTTGTCTGTGATTGTGGTTTCAGTGTGTCTGCCCTCTGATGCCCTCTCTCAGTGCCTACTGTCTTACTTGGTTTTCTCTTACCTTGGATGTGGGGTATCTCTTCACAGCTGCTCCAGCAAAGCACAGCTTTGTATGAAGGTTCCTTAAAATATAAAAATGGAACTACCGTTGTTGTTTAGTCACTAAGTCACCTTCAATTCTTTTGTGACCCTGTGGGCTGTAGCCCACCAGGTTCCTCTGTGCATGGGATTTCCCAGGCAAGAATACTGGAGAGGGTTGCCATTTCCTTCTCCAGGGAATCTTCCTAATCCAGATCAAAACTGTGCCTTCTGCATTGTAGGTAGATTCTTTACAGCTAAGCCACCAGAGAAGCCCACAGAACTACCATATGATCCAGCAATCCCACTCCTGAGCATATATACCTGGAGAAAACTCTAATTCAAAAAGATACAAGCACCCCAATATTCACTGCAGCACTATTTATAATAGCCAAGACATGGAAACAACCTAAATGCCCATCAACAGATGAATAGATAAAGAAAATGTGGTACATATACACAATGGAATATTATGCAGTCTTAAAAAAAGAACAAAATAATGCCATTTGCAACAACATGGATAAACATAGAGATTATCATATTAATACTAAGTGGAATAAGTCAGACAGAGAAAGACAAATATCACATGATATAACTCATGTGGAATCTAAAAAAGTGATACAAATGAGCTTATTTACAAAATAGAAACAGATTCAGAGACATAGAGATCAGGCATTTTTGACATTCTTGTGTGACATGTTTGGTCATGTATCAGCATTTGTTGGTAACTTAATTTTCCACTTATTTCTGAGAATTTTAAAACTCTGGTGGGAAAAAATTAGCCATTACAGGTGTTTACAGCAGGAAAATGATACAATTAGAAGGGTTTTTCAAGAGTGTTCAAGTAATGAGTGTAGGATGGTTTGGTAGAAGAACGAGTTTGAAGACAGGGATAAAAGTTAATAATTTAGTCTAACTTATATGGCAAGAGACAGTGAGGGTCTGTGGCAGACAGAATAAATTCCTGAACCTGAATAACATGTATCCTTTGCAGCCTTAAGGCACTTAGAATTTTTTTTTTCCTTTTCAAGAAATCTCATTATCACAATACTATAGGATAGATGAACACGTTTGTTAAACAGTAAGAATTATCCTCATAAAAAGGGTTGAAATGATACTAGTGTTTAGAAATCATATGAGTTAAGATTCTGTTGCTAAGATTAAATTCTATAGATTGTTTCCTCTAGAAATGACTTGCTACTGAATGATGAGTCACAAAGTAGTGCAGTTACTTTTCAACAATTTGACTGCTTTGTCAGCCCCCAGGAAGAGTACAGAAAAAGAAACCATGAGAAATGTGGTTTAACTGCTTTGAGTGAAGTCCTAGGGAATTTGGAATTCACCTCCAAGATCAACTGCCTCAGTGGTAGAGGTAATGAGCAGTTGTCAGGGCTGCACCCCTATTTCAACCAGAGTGACATGCCTTCTACTAGTCTTATATATTGGGTTCTCTTATAAGATTTTATTTGAACAAGGGGATTAATGGATAAATAAACTTGAAAATTATGAATATAAAGAAATTCTTAATAATTTATCCATTTGTAGTTAAGTATGAATAGTTTTCACTTATCTAAAATCTATTTTTACACAAATGGAAACAATCTACAGTTATTTAATTTGGATATAGTACCTACTTTAAACAAAAAAATCAGAAGGATGGGTCTTTTCTAGGATGTTCTTGATAAAACATATTCTGTCATGCTGTTTTGGTCTCTGTTCTAGTACAGAAATGAAAATATTCATTGTGGAAATTTGTATTTATTTTATATCATGATGTTTACATAATTGATAAATGCTATTAAAATAAGTGCACACGATGAAGAAATGAACAAAAATATGGTAACATAAAATGTGAAAACTGTAAAAGAAAAAATATATGGCTATTATGTTGGTAGCACTTTATTTTCTGTTTCCTAAGAAGAAGAATTTCTTTGACATAAAAAGGACTATAGGTATTAATGGTTATAGTTTACAATTTTCTCTAAATTATCTCCACTGAGTCATTGAGCCTTTGAGGAGGAATTCACATGATCACAACACAACACAACTCATTATACCTATGCATTTGGCTCTATTTCTATACTGTTAATCCAACAGAATTATAATCATTTTTACTCATTAATTTACTGATTCATTTAACCAGTCTTTATCATTTCCCACATACCATGTATTGTTCTGGGTGCCAGGGATAACAGTGCAGAACATGAGAGACAGAGACTCTACTGTTTGGAATTCATAGATATTCTGGGCAAAGGTCATTTAGAAATCTATCAGATGTTAGAAAATCACAACTGTGTCTCACTTCCTCACATGCACAATGAACTGAACGACCTCTCAGCCTGCCCCCCTCACATCTCCCTCCACACTCCTTTCTCAACCAACCTGTGCTGTGCTGACTTAGTTGCTCAATCGTGTCCAAATCTTTGCGACCCCATGGAGTGCAGACCACCAGGCTCAATCAATCTAGAGAGGTGGAATCTGAAATAATTCATTTGAGGCTGACCCACCCATTCAGGATAAGTGTGATGGAGCCATTCACAACTAACATGAGACAGCAGGAGACAGGAGATGTGGATCCTATTATATAAATCAAGTTCTAGAAGGATCAAATGCTAGTAAGTACTATTTTATCACTATTATTTTTCTGTTAGGAACAGAGTCATGATAAAATGCTTTAGGAATAAAAGGAAGAAAATGCTTTCCTTTTAAGACACTTGCCTTGTCTTCAGAGGGCAAAAACGTTAGCACTTCTTTAGTGAGATATGTTTTCTTCCAAGGTAAGTGGCCAGGTGACACAGTGGTAAAGGATCTGCCTGCAATGCAGGAGACACGGGCTGGATTCCTGGGTCGGGAAGATCCCTTGAAGAAGGAAACGGGAACCCACTCCAGTATTCTTGCTGGGAAATTTCATGGACAGAGGATCCTTTTGGGCTACACTCCATGGGGTTGCAAAAGAGTTGGACATGACAGAATGGCTGAGCACGCACACGCAGTGAGGTTCTCACTGGTAGGGATGTTGAACCGAGGAGACACCTGCTCTTGTCACTCACCTCATGTAAACAGAAACACATCTCTTCTCTAAAGTATGAGCTACCGGAGAAGATAAAAGACAAGAAAGGTCTGAAGCATATAATGTTTTCCTTATATAAAAAAGTTTCCTTTAAGTTTCCTGGAGGTTTTAGAAGGATAATAGGGGCATTTGTAGAAATAGAGGTGAAGTTAAAAAAAAAATATTCATCAGGCCACTTCCTAGTGAGGGAATGCAAGAATTCACAATAAGTGAATTGTTTTGTTTTTTCTCTTACCTAAGTGCTCCTGCCACTCAAATCTTCCCTGCAATCTGAAGCAGGGCACAACTCCACTTCCAACAATGGCAGTGGGTTGACTCGTAATTGGCATCAGATAACATAGGGCAAGAGACATCAAGAGACATTTCCCTGGGGTCTCCATGGTGTAAGTCACAAAAGCAGATGTTTACAACATGGACTGTGGCAGTCCCAGAACTCCTGAGTGCTCTGTCTCTAGTGAAACAGGCATACATGTGTTCTTCAATTGTGTGTGTGTGTGTGTGTATGTGTGCCTGTGTGTTGTACATCATGCTTGCTCAGTTGTGTCTGACTCTTTTGCGACCCCATGGACTGTAGCCTGCCAGGCTCCTCTGTCCATGGGATTTCCCAGGCAAGAATACTGGAGTGGGTTACCATTTCCTTCTCCAGGGGATCTTCCTAGATCAGGGATTGAACCCATGTCTCCTGCGTCGGCAGGCAGATTCTTTACCACTGAGCCACCTGGGAAGTCCTTGTGTTAAACATGGCTCAAGGCAAGTACCCTCTGCTGCCTGGGATAAAGGCAGTACTGCCCTCAAGCCATCTGTCAAGATGAAGCTAGTTAGTTTATTAGGAAGCTATGCCCAATCATGTAGCAAGTTCTTTATACTGAGTTGGCCAAAAAGTTTGTTCTAGAACAGCTTATAGAAAAGCCTGAATGAACTTTTGGGCCAACTCAATATTTGCTTTCACTTTCTGCCTCAGCACCCCTTTCTCTCACTCTTGATTCTTGAAAGTGCATGCCTCTATAAAGTATTCGCAATAAATATTTGATTTGTTTGTGCTCACTTCAGCAAGATTGATTTTCTGTGGAACCCAGGCTAAACTAAGTTGCTCTCCAAAGATTATTAAAAAGTGTTCCATGATCACATTGAGAGATCTTGTTTTTCACCTCCCTGTAGAGAATTTATTATTTGGACTCAGTGACTAGAAAGAATTTCAGTATCTACTCTCACTTCTCAATGTTTGAGAATCAAGCCAACTCTCATATCATTATGGCCCTGTCCTCACAGCCAATGTCTATGTTTTGGGGTTTTTTTGTTTGTTTGTCTATGTATGTATTTGGCTGTGCCAGTCTCAGTTGCAGCATGTGGGATCTAGTTCCCTGACCAGGGATATAACTCAAGCCCCCTGCATTGGGGGTGTGAAGTCTTAACCACTGGGCCACCAGGCAAGCCCCTGTCTATGTGTTTTAGATAACAATTACTGAAAGCTTAATCTATGTTAGCCACCATGTGTTAAGCACCTTGCTTGCATTATCTAATTTAATCCAGATAACAACCTTACTAGATAGATACTATTATCTCTGTTTTACAGATGATGATACTTAGACTTGGCTAGGTAAAAAAATTTGCCCAAGGTCACTTACTGAGGGTCATATAGCTGGTAAAAGATAGAAGTTTGATTTAAACCTCAGTTCTGAATCCACAGTCTGCACTTCTAATCACTGAGCCATACTACCTCTCAGGGATAGAAACTTCTCTCACTTTCTTTGGCACTTGGATCACAGTGTTCTTCCCTATCCCCTATTGCCCCTGTTTCCTACCACTTCGTATCACAGACCTTTGTCCTACTTCGTCTCCTCACAGCTTTAATTGACTCTGGAATAGTCACAGATTGAGGCTTATCATTACTCAGAACTATCCAAACCCAAGATTGGAAACTCTGAAGTTTCCCTTCTGATCACAGCCTGCTATCTTACGACCTATCCCACACATGTTTCTAGAAGATGTATATTTTTCTCTATCATTGAAATCCAGTCCATCTTCTTTAAAAAGATCCCTTTTGGTTCTACTTTGTCACCTGCCATTGGGCCTACCTTGCAAATGATCAACCAGTGCCTTTACCCACCACCCTATTTTTCTCCTCTTGCTACTGAACTTCTGAAGGCTAATATAGATTGAAAAGTACAAACATCTTATTAGCTGGGCACTGAGGGCTTTTGAGTCATTCCTTTGTTTTCAAAATTTTGTTTGTTTGTATTAAAATGATCAGGTAGTGTGTTAGATGTTAGCAATTCAGAGATGAAAAGAATGAGTTCTGTCTTCAAGTAACTCACAAATAAACAGTAAATGATAATCTATTTCATTCTTGTCTTTAGTCTTCTTTAAATAGCTGTGAGTTAGTATGATTCAGAAAAACTTGAAGATTGGAGACAGTGACTTAAAGTCATGACATTTGATTCAAAAAATGTTCTCACTTGTACTGAACCTAAACAGAGAACTTTGCATCTCTTCATCATGGGCCATGCTAGCATCATTCTCTTACCACTTCCTTAATTAATCTCTTGGAACTTAACTTTCTTTCCATTCAGTTCAGTCACACAGTCATGTCTGACTCTTTGTGGCCTCATGGACTGCAGTATGCCAGGTTTCCCTGTCCTTCACCATCGTCCAGAGCTTGCCCAAACTCATGTCCACTGAGTCAGTGATGCCATCCAACCATCTTGTTCTTTCCATTACACATGGTCTTTCTCCATCATACCAGGCATGAGGATGCTACTTAACTATTAACTATACCACGTCAGAATCTGGAGTAATACCAAGATCTGCGAAGCAAGTTGGAAACAGAGAAGTGTGTAAAAAAGAGTGAAGAGGGACTTACCTGGGGTCCAGTGGCTAAGACTCCATGTTCCCAATGTGGGGGGCCCGGGTTCGATCCCTGCTCAGGGAACTAGATCCTACATGATGCAACTAAGAGTTTGCACGCTGCAACTAAAGATCCCATGTGCTGCAATGAAGATGGAAGATCCCACGTGGCACAGCTAAGACCCAGAGCAGCAAATAAATAAAATAAATATTTTTTTAAAAAAAAGAGAGAGAGAGAAGAAACATTTAGAGAGAAGTATATGACACAGGAGACTACAGAACTCTGGAAGTCAAAATGATGTTTTAAGGAGAGAATATCAATTGGACTTTTCAACTAGGAGAGCATTAGAGATCTTTTCCCAAGCATGTTCAACAGAGTGGTAGATGTAGTAGCCAGGGGCAATAGCTTGAGAACTAACATGATGAATTTGAGGTGTTCATGGTACACGCAACAGGAGGTTGAAAACACAGATCTGGAATTTGGATGAGATATTTGTGTGGGATATAAAGACCCTGGAATTGGCAATATGCAAGAATTGTGGTTCAGTTGTCCAGTTGTGTCCAACTCTTTGCAATCCCATGGACTGCAGCACACCAGGCCTCCCTATCCCCCACCATCTCCCGGAATTTGCCCAAGTTCATGTTCATTGCATCGGTGATGCCATCCAGCCATCTCATTCTCTGACACCCTCTTCTCCTTCTGCCTTCAATCTTTACCAGCATCAGGGACTTTTCCAATGAGTTTGCTGTTTACATCAGATGACCAAAATACTGGAGTTTCAGCTTCGGCATCAGTCCTTCCAATGAGTATTCAAGGTTGATTTCCCTTAAGATTGACTGGTTTGATCTCCTTGAAGTCCAAGGGACTTTCAGGAGTCTTCTCCAGCACCACAGTTCGAAGTCATCAATTCTTTGGCACTCTGCCTTGTTTACAAGAACATTAACATGAGTTAATGCAAGAATTAACTCATGTAAAATATATAAAGTCTAGAAGAGTATCAAGATTGGGATTGTAGTAAAAAATCATGTTTAAGGCCAGAGTACAGCTAAGCCTGTAAAAGAGGCTGATATAGAGTGGCTAGAGAGGCAGAAAATGATGTTAATCCACATGGTGGAGTAGGTTTCAAAGGGAGAGAAAGTGAAACTATTAGCTTTGGTCAGGAGGACATCAGATAGAGAAAAATTTAGTTTCAGCAACTGGGAGGTCACTGGGAACCTCTGCAAAGCAGTTTCAGTAAAGAAGAGCTGTCATAGGTCAAACCATAAAGTGGTGAGAAAGTAAATGTATCTAGTGTAGACTACTTTTTAAACTATTTTTGTCAGCGGAACTAAATGCATTGAGTGTAGACTACTTTTTAAACTATTTTTGTCAGTGGAACTAAATGCATTGAGTGTAGACTACTTTTTAAACTATTTTTGGCAGTGAAGGGAAGGAGAAAGGCTAAGATTGACAAGAGGAAAACTTAGGAGCCAAAAGAGATGACTTGTTTGATTGCTTTCCATTTGTTTGTTGTTTTAAAGATGGAAGACAAAAATAGTCTTTCAGAGATCTAAGTAACTGGAGGAAGAAGGGAATTAAATAAAGTAAGATCACTAAGGAAGAAGGAAAATATAAAATCCATAGCACAAGGGTTTGGATCAGATTGGAGAAAGACAGAAACATCTCATAAACAGACGCTAGAGGGAACAGGTAGGGTTGATACAGATACAAGATAAGTGGATATATGTGTTGAATAATGACATTGTGGGAGGCCAAGACATTGGGGTTCAATACCTTCTGATATTGAACAGGCCAGGAGCAGGCTGGAAAAGGTGGTTGGCCTGGTCAACTGGCTTCAATTTCTTGGTAGCAAGTGTACTATACATTTAAATTTTACATTCCCCAAAATCTAAAGTTTCACTCAGCCCTTACAGAAAAGGAAAACATTATGGATTCTTATAACACGACAGAAAAAAAAAATACATGATTTTAAAAATCAGGAGAAACAAAGTTTATCTGTGAACTTTGGAGGAATGTTACCTGTATTAGAGATTGGGATAGTACATGGGACTGTGATGAACACATTCAAGCTGGCAGGCTGTCTATTTGGCATTAGGAAAGCCTGCCAACAAAGCTTCACCCTTAGGACTAAAGTTCAGATATTCTTCAAGGCTGGAGAAGCTTGGCCAAAAAAAAAAAACCACACAAATAGAGGATTTGGATGCTGGGAATGTCATTAAGGTAGCATGGTACAGTTACCACAGTGGTTGAATAAGAAATTTAAGTCTTTCCAAAAAAAAACCAGTAACCAATTTATAAGAGAAAATCAGAATTGGAACTGATGACTTGATGTTGAGGATTAAAATAGAATTTATTAAATACTTGATGACAATAACCCAGTGGTTCTCCCTTGTGGAGTAATCTGGGGAGCTGTAAAAACCACTAAAGCCTGAGTGTCACTCCTGGAGTCTAACTGGCCTGGGAAGAGGCCTGGACATGATTTTTACAAGCTTTGTTAGATAATTCTAGTGGATAGTGAAGCTGAGAGCTATGACTCAAACGAGAACCTGTCCCACAGGTGGAAATGAGACTGGAAGGAATCAGAGATTTCTTAATGTTCCTAAGATTCTGAATTGACTGGATAAAAATTAATTTTGCCATTTCTCTGCATTCCCTCCCCACCCCTAGTGCACATTCTTTGACTTTCTATGAATCTCCAAATGATTTAGGCTCAAAAAAGTTATCTACTCCCACAGAAAGTTTCTAAGTTTGTATTCCTTCTCAGCTTTCTCTCTTATGACCCCAGGAATGATCATTTGCCATCTTTTCTTCAAACTTTACCCAGAATATTTCTTTTTTTTTTTGACTTTCACTTCACTATATTTTTATTTATTTTTTAAATTATTTTTTTATTGAATGACAATTGCTTTACAGAATTTTGTTGTTTTCTTTCAAACCTCAACATGAATCAGCTACCCAGAATACTTCTTCTCTTCATTCCCACTGACTCATTCTCATTCCAGCTATACCATGTGTAATTCAAAGCCTGATTAACTATTACTGCATAAATCATATCCCATATCTGGTTGCTTTGCCCTGCAGTGTTTATCCTCCAAGCAATTCACTATGTGTCTTCCTGATACACTTGTCTTCCTATTTCTCAGCTAATCTCAAGAGTTCCATCATCTGTTGAAAAAGCCTCACCCTGGGACTTCCCCAGCAATCCAGGGGTTAAGATGTTGCACTTTCAATGCAAAGGGCACAGCTTCAATCCCTGGTCGGGGAACTTCGATTCCACATGTCACACGGTGTGGTCAAAAAAAGAAAAGAAAGCCTCACCTTGGCATTCAAGGTCTTTGAAGTAGACTCTGTTGATGCCCTTTCCCGTACCCTCTCAGCTATCATGAGTACACCTAAAGCTATAGATGGACACAATTCCCAACCTGTTGTCAAATTTTCATCTCAAGCTCCTGTGTTGATTCTCTCTCTGAGGCATTTCCCCAACAACTGGGGAGTTCGGCTTGCTGTCTACAGTAGCAACCCAGACAAGGGTCGGTGTAGTTATCTCACTCCTCAATCCCCAACCAATGCAGAATGAGACTTCAAAGATAAATGACCCAACTTCCCCCTCTTCCAGTGGAATAATGGGTCCCACATGGTTTACTAGGGGGTTCCCTAAAGGGACTGGGTCCCAGGTGCCCACAGAGGTAACTCGCTCATCAATGAACCCTGTATTGGTGCTTTTCTCCCTTCACTGTCTCACTTCCTCATTTATACTTCTTGAAAGTAATTCCCAAATAAACAACTTGCAGGTACCCAAATCTTTGTCTCAGAGTCAAGTTTGAAGGGAATCCAAATCAAAATTGCCTGACCCAAATTAACCTTAAAAAACAATCTGCACCAAACTGGAAAACTTGAAATTTTCGGAGGGTTTTCTCAACTGCATCCAATACTCATATTAGCCCCTTCCTTAGAAAAGCCTTGCTGTCCATTAAAAGAACATCCTCTTCCTCAATATCCAGCTCAAATTCAGCCTCTCTGAAATTATGCCCAGGGTTCCCAAGATCAAGAGATGTCTAGATCATCTTAACTCTATAGCTCTTCGTATATTCTCCTCTTATTGAATACACACAGATACACATACATTATAAATGAAATCATAATATAAATGCACTGTTCAAACTGTGAATATAGGCTCAATTTGAAACAAAGCAAGCTTTTTTCCACCTTTTCAAACAAGCACGTTTGAAGAAAAATGGATTTTTCAAAAAATGAAATAAAACAAACTATTATCTAATGTTCTTCAGAACACAGATATGGACTGTTAAGAGAAAAAATTACAAAGGTTGCCATTATTACCAACAGACTTCATTGTGTTCAGGGAGAATTTTGTTTCTAAAATAAACACTAAGTTACAGGTTGCATGTAGTTTATGTAATTATAATGGTTAATATGCTAATTAGTAAAAATGAATATCGTTACTATTAATTCTACGTTTCGGTAGATATTAAATGCATTTTAGATAGATTGGTAGAAAAATAAAACACGACGAAGATGATTTGAAGGCATTCAGTAAAGGATAGGACTCTGATTCACTAAATCGATGTGGAAACTCACTTTCCTTTTGGAAAAAAGAACATGGTTTTGTCTCTTGAGATTGATTATCCTTAGCCTTCGGGAAAGCATTAAAATGACATACACACTTCCAGGTACAGTTAAGATCAACATTTCTTTCTCGTCTTATAATATACTCAATCTTTTATGTCATGCTCTCTAAGTTCTTTTTCAAATAGGATTCAACCCAGCAAGTATTTATTGAGAGTCACATATACAAAGCCCTGTGTTAAGCTGTGAGGGGGTACAAATGTGAATATAACAAGATCTTGGCCCTCAAGGAGTTTTCAGATACTCTGAGCCAATTTATTTATGACTGAGCTTTGTATGAAACTAGCTCTTTTAGTAGTATGAAAGATTTAAAAAACTATGGCATAGCTGCTGGAGGCAATACTTGATTAACCCTCCTGTTTTATATCCCCTAAGAGTCAATGATCAAGACGGAGAGAAGGAGGTCCTAAAGACATACTTCCTAGTCAATTTTTAAAAGAGAACTGAAATTTAACCAAAGGAATAGAAATTACTTTATCATGATGCTTTTGTAGCAAAGAGTACCTCTAAAGACTTAATGTCATTTACAATTAAACAAGCTCTTAATTATACATGACATTCAGCAGATGACTAGAATATAGACACTAAAATAATGAAAATCTGTCTGATAATGAAAAAAAAACTGCCTCAGATTAAAACAGAAAAAAAGTAACTCTGTTGTTAATCATGCTGGGAGGATAGAAACAGACAAGTTGCAAAATTAACAGGAAATGCTGGTTCACTCAAGGCGATGCAATCACTCTCCCTACTCCTTGTCCTGATTTGTATTTTTACTACTTAACCAATAATGCTTCCCTGATAGTTCAGTTGGTAAAGAATCCGCTTGCAATGCAGGAGACCCCGGTTCTATTCCTGGGATGGGAAGATCCCCTGGAGAAAGTAGAGGCTACCCACTCCAGCATTCTTGGGCCTCCCTTGTGGCTCAGACGGTAAAGAATCCGCCTGCAATGCGGGAGACCTGGGTTCTATCCCTGGGTTGGGAAGATCCCCTGGAGAAGGGAAAGGCTACCCACTCCAGTATTCTGGCCTGGAGAATTCCATGCACTGTATAGTCTATGGGGTCCCAAAGAGTTGGAGACGACTGAGTAACTTTCACTTTCACTTTACCAATAATGCTCCCAGGTACATTCTGCTATTTCTGTCACTGAGGATACCCAACTGTTAAACTGCCCTTGAGTCATGACAACACCAACCTTTAGTTAATCCCTGCTTTCCCTGATCCCACCTCAGTAACACCAACCAGTTCAGAACTGATCCCCACTTAACTGACTTCACTGAATCTTTCAACAGGAAGCCAAACCTTACAAAAGATGCCTCCATCTTTCTTCTCATTGAGAGCAGCAATTCACAGTCTCTCCGGGGTGCACTTCTATCACTTCACTGAGGCAGTATATAAGATTATGTCAGACTAGGCTTGTCTCTGGTGATCTTTGGCTCATTAGGCTTTAATAGCATGTACACAGAGAGAGAGAGAGAGTAACAAATATTTAAGTAAACCACCAATAACAAACCTCAACATATTTTTCATAGTTGACCTGGGAGGTCAAACATTTTATTTAAATTATTTAAAAACTTGGTGTGATTTATCCCTTGGAATTGACTTTAGGGATGAGAGTTCATTTACTCCCTTCCTCCTTTCCTCTTTTTCCTTTCCTCCTCTTTCCTCCCTCCCAGCAGTCTTTGATGGTAAACACACTGATTATGAGACTTCCCCAATGGCTCAATGGTAAAGAACCCACCTGCCAATACAGGAGACTTGGGTTCGATCCCTGGGTTGGGACGATCCCATGGAGAAGGGAATGGCAACCCAGTCCACTATTCTTGCCAGGAGAATTTCCTGGACAGAGGAGCCTGGCAGACTACAGTTCATAGCATCACAAAGAGTCGCACATGACAGAGTGACAAACACTTTCAACACTTTTTCACAGTGATTATGTGTCTGTGTTCTGAAACTAATCAGATATCACCTGGATATACGTTGCTTTGCACCCCCCTTCCATCCTTGTAAGATACCTGTTTAAAACGCAAATCAGTGACCTAAGTCTGTACCTTGGGAATCAGAAAAAGAGCAAACTAAACACAAAACTAGTAGAAAAAGGAAATAGCAGAGATTAGAGTGGAGATAAATAAAATAGAGACTAGAAAAAAATAATAAAAAGAATCACTGAAACCAAAACTCGGTTCCTTCAAAAGATGAACAATATTGACAAGCATTAGCTAGACTGACCAAGGACAAAAGAAACTAGACTCAAATTACTAAGATCGGGAATAATAGTAGGGACTTCACTGGAATCTTGCAGAAATAAAAAGGATTGTAAGAACACTATGAACAACTATATACCAACAAATTAGATAACCTAAAGTAGATGGACAAATTCTTAAACACACAAACTACCAAATCTGACTCAGTAAGAAATAGAAAATCTGAATAGATCTATAACAAGCAAAGGGATTGAATCAGTAAGCAAACAACTTCCAACAAAGAAAAATCTTGGACCAAATGACCTCACTAATAAATTCAACCAAATGTTTAAAGACCAATTTACACTGATCCTTCTTAAACTCTTCCAAAAAACAGAAGAGGAGGAACTACTTCTAATCTCATTTTATGAGTATTATCCTGATACCAAAGCTATACAAAGACATTACAAGAAAAGAAAACTATAGACCAATATCCCTTAGGAATACAGATGCAAAAATCTTCAACAAAGCATTAGCAAAGGTAATGCAGCAGCATGTTAAAAGGATTATATACCATGCCCAGTGGGACACATCCCAGAAACATAAGGGTGGTTCAACATATAAAAATCAATTGATGTAATACATATTAATAGGAATGAAGGAAAAAGACATGATCACCTGAATTGATGAGAGAAAACATTTACAAGAGATTAATATCTAGAATATAAAAAGAACTCTTACTGCTATTATAAACAACTAAGTTAAAAAGTGGGCAGATTCAAACAGACAGTTCTCCACAGAAGATATGCAAATAACTGGTCAATAAACACACAAAAGATTACCAGTATCATTAGGAAAATGTAAATAAAAACCACAATGAAATACCACTTCACTGTCACTAAGATGCTATAATTAAAACAGAAACAAACAGAAAATAAGCAATGTTGATGAGGATGTGGAGAAGTTTTAATCCTCATAAATTGCTGGTACTATGAAAAACAGTTTGACAGTTCCTCAGAAAGTTAAATATAGCATTATCACATAACCAAGCAATTTATTTTGGTATATACCCAAAAGAAATCAAAACATATGTCCAAACAAACATTTGTACATGAATGTTGATAGCAGCATTATTCATAATAGCCCAAAGCAGAAAAAACTCAGTTTCTGTATAACACAGGAAACTCTACTCAATATTCTGTAATAAACTATATGGGAAAATAATCTGAAAAAGAATGAACATATGTATATCTATAACTGAATCACTTTGCTGTACACCTGAAACTAACACACTGTAAATCAACTATACTTTAATATATCAGTAAGACAAAAATTAAACATCCAGCATCCATTAACTAGTAAGTGGATAGACAATATGTGGTGCATTCACACAATGAGACAAATTTGGCCATAAAAAGGAAAGAAGTATTGATATATACTACAACATGGATGAGTCTTGCAAACACAACACTAAGTGAAACAAGCTATACACAAAAGGTCACATATTGTGAGCCCATTTACATCACCTTTTTAGATTCCACATATGAATGATATCACATGATATTTGTCTTTTTCTGTCTGGCTTACTTCACTTAGTAAGATAATCTCTAGGTCCATCCATGTTGCTACAAATGGCAGCACTTTATTCTTTTTTATGGCTGAGTAATATTCCATTGTGTATATGAATCACATCTTCTTTATCCATTCATCTGTCAATGGACACAGGTTGCTTCCATGTCTCAGCTATTGTAGATAGTGCTGCTATGAACATTGTGGTGCACGTATCTTTTCAAATTAGAGTTTTCATCTTTTCCAGAGAGGGATATATAACGCAGTGAGGAGGATTGCGATCATATGGTGAGCATTATATTTACTTTTTTAAAGGAACTCCATAGTGTTTTCCATAGTGGCCTTGCACCCTTGGATTTACTCAATCCCAACCAACAGTGGTAGGACGCCTCCCTCCCCGCGCCTCTATTCTCTATTCTCCGAAAAGGCCAAGTGAAGTTTCTTTTTAAATAAACTACAAATTGACACTCATACGTTGGGATACAGAAAAATTTACATTGGCTCAACATTCTCCATACATGGTGAGCAGTTCCTGTGTCAATTTACCCGACTTGCAAAATTGGCCTGTACGTGAGGAGGCCTTGACAGATAGCTGGGAAGCAGAAGCGAAGCAGAAAGAGCAAGGAGAGAAAAGGAAAGATTATTTACCATCTGAATGCACGAATTCCTAAAGATAGCGAAGGGAGAGATAAGAAGAAGCCTCCTAGCAATCAGTGACAAAGGAAGAATAGAGGAAAAGAACAACAGATTGGGAAAGACTAGAGATTGATTCAAGAGAAATTAGAGATTTAACCGAGGAATCATTTCAGGCAACGATAGCTCGATAAAAGGAAAGAATGGTGTGGAGCTAACGGAAGCAGAAGATATTAAGAAGAGGGTGGCAAGAAGTAACAGAAGAAACTGCATAAACTGTCAAAGAGTTTTCTGACGACCCACGTCTAATCACGATGGTGTGATCCAATCCACCTAGAGCCAGACATCCCTGGAAGTGTGAGTCATAGTAGGGCCTTAGAACAGCAATTACTCCACTACGAGAAAAAAAAAAAAAAAGAATAGCAATCTCTTATAGAAACAAAGCTATCGGATAGTGCGATGGTATGAATTTGTTAGTTGAGCTATTGCAAATCTGAAGAGATGTATGTTTTGAAAGTGATGCATTCGCACATATGCATGCAAAGCTGGAAAAACTCAGCAGTGGCCACAGGACTGGAACATGGGCAGTTTTCTTTCCAATCCAAAGAAAGGCATTGCCAAAAGAAATGTTTCAAACTTACACATCAATTGCTCATTCATTCTGCACATGTCTTGGAAAAAAAAAGTGATGTTCAAAATTCTCAAAGCCAGGCTTCTAGCAATACGTGACACTGTGTACTTACCAGACATTCAAGCTGGTTTTAGAAAAGGCCAGAGGAAACCAGAGAGCAAGATATTGCGCGCAACGCTGCCGGTCAATTGGAAAAGCAAGTGAGTTCAGATATAAAACATGTTAACTTCTGCTTTATTTGACTATGTCCAAAGCCTTTGACTATGTGGATCACAATTAAACTGGAAAAATTCTGAAAGAGATGGAAATACCGAGAACCACCTGACTGCCTCTTGAGAAGCCTGTATGCAGGTCAGGAAGCAACAGTTAGAACTGGCATGGAACAACAGACTGGTTCCAACACAGGAAAAGCTGTATGTCAAGGCTGTATATTGTCACCCTGCTTATTTAACTTATATGCAGAGTACATCATGAGAAATGCTGGGCTGGAGGAAGCACAAGCTGGAATCAAGATTGCTGGGAGAAATATCAATAATCTCAGATATGCAGATGACACCACCCTTATGGCAGAAAGTGAAGAGGAACTAAAGAGCCTCTTGATGAAAGTGAAAGAGGAGAGTGAAAAAGTTGGCTTAAAGCTCAACATTCAGAAAACTAAGATGCATGGATCTGGGTCCCATCACTTTAATGCGGAAATAGATGGGGAAAAGTGCAAACAGTGATGACTTATGTTTTTTGGGGTCTCCAAAATCACTGCTGATGGTTATTGCAGCCATGAAATTAAAGAGTACGAGCTTACTCCTTGAAGGGAGGTTATGGACCAACCTAGATGGCATATTAAACAAAAAGCATGAGCGAATTACTTTGCCTCAATCAAAAGGTCATCTAGTCAAGGGATTACGGTTTGCCAGGTATTCATGTATGGATGGGCGTGGTTTGGACTATAAGAGAACAGCTAGAGTTGCCTATGATGAGATTGATACTTTGTGAACTGTTGGGTAGATTGGAGAAGACGCTCTTGGAGGAGTCCCTGGACTGCAAGGGGGTAGATCATCCAGTCCATCCTAAAGGAGAGTGCAGTCTCCTGGGTGTTGCTGGAAGGACTGATGTTGTAGAAGCTGAAATACTCACTAACTTTGGGCCACCTCATGGTGAGAGACTGACTCATTGGTAAAATAGTTCCTCTGATGCTAGGGAAGGATTGGGGAGAGGAGGAATGAAGGGGACGACAGAGGAATGGAGGGATGGCTGGATGGCACATCATGACTTGTATGGACATGGGTTTGGGTAAACTCTAGGAGTGGGTGATGGACACGGGAGGAGGGCCCGGCGGTGGCTGCGTTCATGGGGTTGTCAAAGAGTTGGAGAGCACAACTGAGCAACTGTCTGAACTGAACAGAGAAGCATGATGTTTTGAGGATGTGTAGATGCTGGTGTGTGGGCATCTATATACATGGGGAAAGTTGACGAAGTATGAATCCACAAAAGGTGAAATATTATGAAGATCTTCTTATCCAGCATGCTAGACGGGGAAGGATCCGGGCACATGAGGAAAAGTTCTTAATTTTCACTCTCGCCATTAAATATTCTTCCATGAAAAAGGCCATTAGTTGTCCTTAATGTGCTGTACAATGGGATTGTCAATAACACCCGTACTGACAGAGCTGTGGTTCCCAAGAACAAATGCAGTATCTAATGCTCTGAATAAGATCGTTTAGAAGTTTCTCTCCTATGACCCACTATGAGATGGAGGTGTGTTGAGTTGTTTGTCATGTAAAGGGGGGTGTTGTTTGGAAGATTTTTAAGTCTGTATGGATTGATGGGAGTCTGCAAATCTTACTATAGAAAGCTCAGTGTCTGAAAGAATGAAGATAGTGAGGTGTGTGATGCTAGCTTCGGTGAAGGGAGAAGACCCAGATTTAGGAGTAGATCAAGTGAAATGAATAAAGATGAATGTGAGGACCTCAAGTGGAAGGGCGAATGAATAAAGTACCTGTCGTTTGCCCCTTCTTGCTTACGATCAAAGATTGGTATTTATGCATGGGCATTATATCAATGCTCTCGGCAGGACATGGGAAGACCAAGAGAATCACTTGTTGTTTCTTGGCAGTGCCCAGTTTGTCCATAAGAGAGGAAATGACGGTGACCCGCTTTGCTAGCGCCCTATAGTCTAGGTACTAGGAAACGCGCCTCCTATTGAAGGACATGTCATTTAGGGACTGATGACCTTGTTCAAGGGTCTAGGTTATAGAGTATGACCTCACGGCGCCGTTTCAAGTCCTACCCTTGGCGCACTACCTCCTCTTTTCGGTCTATCCCCTTAGACAAGTCTTGCTAATTGATGAAAACTGATCGCTCGAGATATGAATGTGGATAATGGGACAAAACTTTTCGATTTGATATTACAGTCTCACCTGGTTGGCTGATTCATCTGGGCTTGCTGTTAAGATGTCTTTATTGTCCATACTACTTTAGTCGATCATTTATTTGAGTAACAATAGATGGGACATATTGATGGTTGGGTTTCATTTTTTTAAGATTGATTCTCTATCTACTAAGGCTGCATCATCCATTAGCAAGTTTACCATGGGGAGTTTATTCAAACTCTGTCTATGCCTAGGTTAACCTAGCACCATAGTTAGTACCTGGTATTGCCACTGCTATACTCTAATTAAATCAGCAATCTCTGGGAAGTGGGATCCAGTCACGTAAAGTAGAGTGTAATTTTCTCATATAAACTTTCCGTGAGTGGATATCATAAGAGCAGACACCATTTGACAAGCAGAGATTTATGGGAGTGAACTAGTTCTGATCCCTGGGATCGGGAAGATCGCCTTGGAGTGAGAGGAATGGAGAAACAACTATAGTATTGCTTGACCTGCAGAGTTTCCTTACAGACAGAGGAGCCTGGCAGGCTACAGTCCACAAGGTGCAAAGAGCTTGCGACATCAAGCTGGAAGCAACGTAGACATTTGCAAGCGTTTTTTAAGGCACACAAATCTAATGGGGGTCTGCTCAACTGCAGATTTCTAGATTCAACAGATCCTCAGGGCCACACGCGCTGAAGCTTTTGACTTTCACAACAAGCTCCCCGGTGATGCTGTTGCGCTCTGGTCTGAAGACATACCTTTCACATAGTCAGGTCTTAGTTAACATTAATACTTTATGTTGAAACCATTTTAGGATATTTTTGTAGGCACACATTATTATTTGTGATTATCAGAGGAACAATTTTTTCCTTCCCTTTCATCTCCCTAGTGCTAGTATTTGGAATTTCTAACTAAGTATGTGCACGCTCTCTGCTGTTTAGTCATCCCTTTTATGAAGTATTGATGTAGAGGTAGTGATCAAAAGCCAATGTGCTGTTAATTTAACGAAATTCAGCGGAGATTTGCACATGAGTGGAAACCAAGCACTCTACAGTGAAGCACTTTTTAAGTAGGACTTGGCTTAAGGTCAATGACCCGCTTAATCGAAAGTAGACACACTCGAATAACGGACCAAGTCAAAACAAAAGAAAGAAGATTTGACCAACTAAACTAATGTGTATTGTAGATTATCGTTTATCGGTGTCTTGAAGTAGGATGAGTACTTATTATGAAGTGTTAAGTTTACCTGCTCGTGTTAAAAGGATGTCCATAACAACAAAAAGTGTACTTCACTCACCTTTTGCACAGCAAAGGAAACCAACAAAACAAATGAAAAGATCAATCCTTATGTAATGGGAGAGACATTCTGCAGATTGTATAACCCATCTAGATGGTGAATTTCCAAAAGATGATTGATGAACCAGCCTCGATATGCACTTAACAATCAAGGAACAACTGTACAACACCATGATGTTTTTATAATCGGGAGAGAAAATTACTGAATGAGACTTTTTGGTTCCAAAGAGGGACATACAGAAGTGCTGAAGATGGTACATGAAATACACTCCTCAAATCATAACATTAGTAGAGAATTGTGTAATCAAAATACAAGTGATGTTTCACCTCTGTATCAAAGAGAGAGATGTCATGTTCACTAGCTTCGCTGAAGTCGTGTCTGACTGTAGAGCTTGTGAACTGTATGCCCACAGGCTCCTGGGGACCCTTTACGATTTGCCAGGGGCAAGAGAACGCAGTTAGTGAATGGGTTGCGCATTTCGCGCCTCTCCAGGGGATCTTGTCCTGGATCATGGATTGAACCCATGGGTCTGTGCTGCAGTTGGTAGGGCAAATTCTTAACCATAAGCGTACTAGGGGAACCCACCTGTCAGAATGGATTAACATCGTAAAGTCGTACAATGATTAATGTTTGCTGGGAGCAGACTAAATTGGAATGCTTCGAGCGACTGTTGGTGGGAGTGTAAATTGGTGATGTCAGTGCAGAAAATAGTATACCAGTGCCTCAACAAGAAGTAAAAACAGATACCTACCATATTCTCCAGCAATTCCATTCCTGGGTAGATATTCGAAAAAAGTGGAACTAACACTAAACTTGAAAAGATAGCACGTACCCCAATGACTCACAGATGGCATCATTTATACAATAGGCCAAGATATGGAAGCAACCCAAGTGTCCATCAACACAGATGGTGAGGGTGTTAGGCTCAGTGAAATAAGTTAGGCAGAGAAAAACAAATACTGTATGTTATCATTATATGTGGAATCTAAAAAAATAAAACAAATGAATGCATATAACAAAAGAGAAACGGACTCATAGATATAAAGAACAAACTAGTGGTTACCAGTGGGGAAAGAGAGGGGCAAGGGGCAAGAGAGGGGTGAGGGATTAAGAGACACAAGCTATTAGGTATAAAACCATAACAGCATGAGTATATTATACAACACAGGGAAATATGGTCATTATTTTGTAATAACATGAAATAGAGTATAATCTATAAAAATATTGAATCACTGTACTGTATATCTGAAACTAATATTAAAAATCAACTATACTCCAAAAATACATACAAAATTTTTCAAAAGTTACTTCACTCACACATAGAGTTCTAGATATGAGAGAAATGTCAAATCATATTTTATTTATACATTCTATATTTCCTGGTGGCTCAGACGGTAAAGAATACACCTGCAATGCAGGAGACTTGAATTTGATCCTTGGGTTGGGAAGGTCCCCTAGAGGAGGGCATGGCAAGCCACTCCAGTATTTTTGCCTGAAGAATCCTCATAGACCGAGGAGCCTGGTGGGCTATAGTCCACGAGGTTGCAAAGAGTCAGACACGACTGACCGACTAAGCACAGCACAACACTTCCAGTACTGGTGTATGTTGGCAGAATTTTTATGAAAAGTTTAACTTCTTATTTGTGTATCCTTTCTTATATGTGGAAAGCCCACTTCAAATGCTGCTGAACGGTTATTGACATAATCTTCAGGGTCTGGTCCCTAGTGGCACCTTTTAATTCATCCATGAGACTCCAGCTGAAAGAAGGTTATAGAAATGACACTGGATGGTTTTCCTTTACCAGCCTATAAACCAAATTCCACCAACCTAAATCTTATTGGCTCCAGACCATTTCTGGCGAAGACCCTAGAATACTCCCTTCACATTATACAATTTCTAAATAAACACACACACAGTTCTAACAGTTTCATGCTTAAAAAGCCATTAACCAGGAGCTCATGGCTCAAAGTATCTGGTGGAATACATTCATGTACCTCTCCTCACAGAATCCCACTGAAATGATAGAGTAAATGGTACAAATAAGATTAATCCATTATAGACTGGAGAAGGAAACAATCTTTGGGACACAGATTTTTGGAAGACGAAAGGGAGATGTAGTCACACTCATAGATCAACCAACCGGGTCAGAGGAAGACACGACCCAGAGTACATACAGACAGAAGCTACTGAGAAGGCTGGCATTTTCCACCTGGTAGAGCCCTGAGAGGCTTCCAGGGCAGAGAAAGCAGGCATGGGGAGCAGGAGTGGGTTGCCATTCAACTGTTCAGGTGAACAGTTAAGGGACTGTCCATGGAGTAGCTTGCTCAGTCAACAGGAAAATAACAACAACAACAAAAAATCCAGACAGGCAGTCAGGAACAGTAGACCTGAAGAATAACCAGGCCATTATCCATCACTTTCCATGTTCCAGGCACTGCTTTTGGCACTAGGGACATAGCAGTGAATGTCTCAATCTCCACTCTCATAGAATGTATATTCTGTGGACACCAAAGGGGTAAGGGGTGGTGGTGGGATGAATTGGGAGATTGGAACTGATATATATATACACACACACCGCTATGTATAAAACAGTTAACTAATGAGAACCTACTGTATAGCATAGGGAACTCTTATCTACTCCGTGCTCTGTGGTGACCTAAATGCGAAGGAAATCTAAAAAAGAGGGGATATATGTGTATGTATAGCTAGTTCACTTTGCAGCAGAAACTAACACAAACATTGTAAAGCAACTATACTCCAATAGACATTTTTTTAAAAAGAATGTGTAATTCTCATGGAAGAAGCAAGCAATAAACAGAGAGATTAGGTAGATAGACAGAGCCCAAAAAGAAAAGCAAAGAAAGCAACAAGGATAAAGCATGACAGACGTTCTATTTTAGACACAGCGGTCAGGCAGGGCGGGTCTCTCTGAGGACATGACATTTGAGCAAAGTCTAATGGAAGTTAAAAGAATGAACCATGTGATTATCTGCAGGAAGAGGTGTAAAGGATGAGGGAAGCTGCAGGCTTGAGGAACCTCAAGGGAGCCGTGTAGCTAGAGCATACAAGTGACAGGTAGGAGCTGGAAAGAGCCGGGGCCAGCTCCTGCAAGATTTTAAAAACAAGATCCTGAACCACTAGGCTTTTCTAAGTGTGACAGAAAGTTATGCACTCTCACTTTTATTTTTATGGGTTTGAGGGGCTTTTTTTTTTTTTTTTGCTTGTTTGTTTGTTTTGGATGGGCCATGCAGCATGTGGGATCTTAGTTCCCCAACCAGGGATCAAATCCATGCCCCTTGTATTGGGAAGTGCAGAGTTTTAACCTCTGCCATGCCAGGGAAGTCCCAATTTCACTTATATTTAAGCATAACTCTTGGAGAACTAGCTGTAGGCAGAGAATGAGCAGAAACAGGAGATCAGTTAGGAAGTTACTACAGGAATTGAGATCAGAAAAGATGGGAGGCGTGAGCCAGGTATAGTGATGACAGTCGAGGGAAAGTGCTGGATCTGAGATACCTTTTGAAGGGAGAGTTGAGAAAACTGACTACTGGGTTGGATGTAGGCTCTGAATCAAGGATAACTCACACTGGAATGAGAGGTCAGAAGCTTCAGAAACATGTCCAAGCAATGTAGTTTGAGGACCTGGATCCAGCCACACCTCAAGAAGAAGTCTGTGCAAATGTTCAGGTTTTGTTTAAACTTCTTGGAATAGACTGAAAAAATCTTAAGAACCTGTGAATAATGTCAAAGTATTTAAAAAATAACCAAAAAATACATGCAAGTCTACGACCCCTACTTTTGCAGAAAGTTGTGGCTATCTGGTGAAATTGTGCTATCTTATTGGTAAATAGTATAGGTGTTTTTTTTTTTTCCCTCCTAATCTATCTATGAAGATGGCTGATAATACTGTTGAATAAAGGCCCAATCAGGACCAACGCTTATTCAATTGCTAGTTGAATGTTCTTGCCTACTTCTCCCACTCAAGCCTTACTTATCTAAAAGAAATGGACATCTTGGGACATAACGGTAACATGGTCTTCAAAGATGAACAAGCTCAGCAGAAGAGTGAGGAGGTAGTCATTCTTTCACCTCAACTCATTCCCATATCAAGTGAGACTGACATCAGGCCAGTAAATTTAGGATGCTGAGCTATGAACTTCTTTCTCAGAGGTCTCTTATCCCCTGCCCTGTATCCTCTTGCCTGCACCTCTGATTCAAGCACAGGTGGGTGGATGGTTAGTTCCATATGGCCTTTGGCCTTTTTTCATATTAACTGTGTTCTGCAACACTATGGATACTGGTGGAATCTTGGGGCAATATTCAACCTTGGAAAATGGAACCTAACAAATAATGACTGCTGGCTCCTTCCCGGGTGGACAATTCTGGGAAGCAGTCCGTATCTCTCCCTGGAGGCCCTGGTAAAGTCACTCCTGGTGCCCAGAGCAGTGACCTCAGTCATGGACCTTGATGTTGGATTCCCCTCTTTCCCAGCTTCACTTTTCCTGCATTCTCATCACTGCTTTCTGGGGTCATCTCCCCAGGACACATGGGCAGTACTCATAGAGGGGTCTGCTCCAGAGAATTCAAGCTAACACAGCTTCTTTTTAATAACACAGATGCACCCATCATGGCAAAAGCATCAGTTTGGAAATGAAAATCTTGGTTTTCTCTGTCACCAGCATTTGGCTTGGCTGCAAAGAAATTCACCTACATCTGTTCACCTATTTTTTGTTCTTCATGTTTGTCATTCCAGCCTCAGAGAAAGCAATTAGGTTTTACAGCACTACTAATGTTAGATGCATTTAACTCCAAACTTGAATGACTTATTATCAACTGTAGAATCTATTTCAAATGCATTTTAGACATATATGTACAGAGAATTCCAAATTCACATATTTGATTTAGTTGGGCAATATATCACTTCACAAAGACTGATGCTTCTGATTTAAAGAAATTGCAATCTAACTGTAATAACTCACATTTATGATGCATTTGTTAATCATTTCATACACTTAACAATGTTGTAAAGCAAACACAGATAATATATTTACTATCATTTTTGAGCTTATCAAGTTAGAAATCAGAGTAGTTAAAACAGGTAGCTATTTACCAATGGCATTTTTCACAGAACTAGAACAAAACATTTTTTAATCTGTATGAAAACACAAAAGACCCCTAAAAGCCAAAGCAATCCTGAGAAAGAAAAACAGAGCTAGAGGAATCAGGCTCCCTGACTTCAGACTATTCTTAAAAGCTACAGTGGCCAAAACAGTATGGTGCTGGCACAATGACAGAAATATAGATCAACGGAACAGGATAGAAAACCCAGATACAGGGTGCTTGGGGTTGGTGCACTGGGATGACCCAGAGGGATGGGATGGGGAGGGAGGTGGGAGGGGGGTTATGGAAGGGGAACACATGTACACCCATGGTGGATTCATGTCAATGTATGGCAAAACAAATACAATATTGTAAAGTTAAAAAATAGATAAATAAACTAATTTAAAATGAAAAAAAAAGAAAACCCAGAAATAAACCCATGCATTTACGGTCAATTAATCTATGACAAAGGAGGCAAGAATACACGATGGAGGAAACAATTTTCAATAAGAAGTGCTTGGAAAACTGGACAACGACATGTAAAAGGATAAAATCAGAACATTTTCTAATACCATACACACACAAAAAACTCTAAACATATCAAAGACCTAAATGTAAGGCTAGATACTATAAACTCTTAGAGGAAAACATAGGCAGAAGACTCTCTAACATAAATCGTTTTTGATCCACCTCCTAGAGTAATAAAAATAAAAACAAACAAAAAAAACATATGGGACCAAACTAAATTTAAAAGCATTTGCATAGGAAAGGAAACCAGAAACAAAATGAAAAGACAACCCACAGAATGGGAGAAAATATTTGCAACTGAAGCAACTGACCAGGGATTAACCTTCAAAATATACGAACAGCTCATGCAGCTCTATACTAAGAAAAACAACCCAATCAAAAAATGGGCAGAAGATCTAAATAGTCATTTCTCCAAAGAAGACACAAAGATGGCCAAGAGGCACATGAAAAGATGCTCAACACTGCTAATTATTAAAGAAATGCAAATCAAATCTACATTGAGGTATCACTTCACACCAGTCAGAATGATCATCATCAAAATGTCTATGAACTATAAATGTTGGAGAGGGTATGGAAAAAGGGAACCCTCCTACACTGCTGGTGGGAATATAAGTGGTACAGCCATTATGGAGAACAGTACAGAGGTTCCTTAAAAAACTAAAACTAGTACTACTATATGACCCAGCAATCCCATACCTGGGCATATATCTGGAGAAAACTATAATTCAAAAAGATAATGCACCCAAATATTCAGTGCAGCACTATTTACAATAGCCAAGACATGAATATAACCTAGATGTCCATCAACAGAGGAATGATTAAAGAACATGTGGAACATAAACACAATGGAATACTACTCAGTCATAAAAAAGAATGAAATAATGCCATTTGCGGCAACACAGATGGACCTAGAAATTGTCATACTAAGTGAAGTAAGTCAGACAAAGACAAAATATCATATGATATCACTCACATGTGGAATCTAGTTTTTTTTTTATTTAATGAGACAAATGAACTTATTTTCAAAACAGAAACAGACTCACAGATTTGGAAATAAACTGATGGTTACTGAAGGGGAAATGTGATTTGGGGGGAGGGATAAGAGCTAAGGATTAACATACATACACTGCTATATATAAAATAATCAACAAGGACCTACTTAATAGCACAGGGAACTCTACTCAATATTCTGTAATAACTTAGATCGGAAAACAATCTGAAAAAAAATGAATATATGTGTAACTGAATTACTATGCTGTGCCCCTGAAATTAACACAACATTGTAAATCAACTATACTCCCACAAAATTTAAAAAATAAAACAGGTAGCTAGTATTTGACAAAAGGGACCAGGGTCTTTCCACTAGGGCTGGCAAGGTTGTTGAAACCTATACAGAGATGGGAAGGAAGAAAAGGTTGGGCAATCTAATGAAGTTAAAAGATGTGCAATTGTGAAGAAACTTTACTCTGTTTCATTAAGTGGGTGTTTGTTGAGTGCTTTTAATATGCCAGGGAATGTACAAGGCACTCTACATATAAGGGTTGTGGGAAGAAGTTGTTATGAAAAGTTGCAGGAGAAAACAAAGCTATTTCTAGGGAGAAAGGTATTACTCCAGTTCCAGACCCAAGTATAGGGGGAGGCTATTACTAAAACTACCATCACCATTGGGGACATAGCTGTGTGGACCAACAGAGTAATGGTTTTCCAACCTGCCAGTAAAATCGATTTTAATAGCTTGCTAACCAACAGGGCAATCATTTTGAAAGCTGCCGGTCAACTGAATTTATTAATTAGATCACTTGATCAACATCCCCTATTGGCATGTCTTCAAAATTGGCAGATGCAGTAAAATAAATTGATTTGAGGAATGTTTTTTTCCTTGCACAGAATGGCTGTTTGACTGATTTAGAAAACTGATTTTAGAACATTCCAGAATTACCGTGAGCAGATGAGTCATTATTCTAGCTCAGCAACTATGTGACCTCTTAGGCAACAGATTACCTTCTTTGTAGCTCATCTGAAGGAAATAAATAATGATGACTTGATCTTCTTTAGGGGTTTCATGAGTCAGCAGCTAGAGCCTATTAATTCTTCCACCAAGAGAGCTTTCAACATTCTGGGTCCTGGAAAAGAAGAGGAGAGAGGTTATCTCTTGGATTTTATCAGCCACTATTTTCCTATATAGTGTTTATCCCATATTTACGTTGAAAAGTAAGGAAAACACTAC
This sequence comes from Okapia johnstoni, assembly GCA_024291935.2. NCBI lineage: Eukaryota > Metazoa > Chordata > Mammalia > Artiodactyla > Giraffidae > Okapia > Okapia johnstoni. Next base: position 24,421,129 of record CM044305.1, on the reverse strand, counting down.
TGTTACTCCCTGGCACCCATTTACTGAAGGAACTGAGCTCCGCGGCATTTCAGCTCTTTTCAGCCTGTATTGAAAATCCCTATCATGTTTCAGATCACCATGCCTTCCCAGGTCAAGAGCTGCTCACTGTGCAAAGGTCAGTTTACAATTTTACCCAGCTTTATCCCCACCTGTACTTCCCTCCTCCATCCTTTGGTGAACACTGCATTACTTTGAAGTTGAAGGTTGCACTGGGGCAGGCAGAGGAGCCTTACTCCCACCCTGAGTTGAAATAGATAAAGGATTCTACAGAGCAGGTGTTCAATGGACCAAGGTCATCGAACAATGACTCAGTGTAAATACCCAAACTGCTGATGCTGCTGCTAAGTCGCTTCAGTCGTGTCCGACTCTGTGCGACCCCATAGACGGCAGCCCACCACGCTCCGCCGTCCATGGGATTTTCCAGGCAAGAGTACTGGAGTGGGGTGCCATTGCCTTCTCTCACCCAAACTGCAGTTGCGGACAAACTCAGTACATGACAGTTGCAGCTGATGAGTGTCCTTTTGTCTAGCTGTCACCGTGGCCTGAGGACACAGAACAAATCAAATGAAGACGCCTGTGCCTGCCTTGGAAGGTTATGTCTTCACTCACCCTGTAGCAAGCAGCCGACTGGCATAACTTGATGGGGATCTCTGCACTTGTTTGGATGATTTTGTTTCTTAGAAACTATTTGTTCAGGGGAAAAAATGGAAAGTGGAGAGATGAAGTCAGTTTTCTTCTGACATTTCCAAGGATGAATACATATGGAGAACAAGCAGGCAATCTCTCCTTTTTGCAATCAATCCCAAGAACCAAGAAAGTCCTTCAGAGTTGGTGAACAAGTGAGAAAGTCAGAAGACTGATCCCAGGAAAGAAGAGGAATTATCACCAATAGATTACAAGTTCATGGTTCTCAGCACTGCGCTGGAGTTTCAATGTGAGACAATGCCTCAAAGTCAAAGGCATCAAATACCGGCAAGGTGCAGATGATTAAAGTCACAAAAAATGGGTTTAAGTTACTAGGATTTAAAAAATATATAGTTAATCAGATGAAAAAGTTTTAGAAAAACTCTTGAATTTTATGTGGCTAGGATACATATATAAAAGAGTTTATAGCATTTTTTCTGGTTTCATAGCTGAAAAGGCTAACAAAATGTTAAATGCTTTCCTCAATGTGAAATAATTAGAAAATGAATAAGTGTAAAGTTCTCATAACTCTGAACGTAATGAGGGTTAAGTTATTTTATATTTTCAATGTAGTGAAAAGGTCAGCAAACATTTCCGTAAAGGGCTATATTGAGAGAGAAGTAAGAAGAACCCTTGAAGGATTTACACCAGCTGAACACATTAATAGTGGTTTACAGAACTGATCCCCATTTCACAATGGTGAAGGCTGAAATTAAATGACTTGTTCAATGTTATATCTTTAGGGTGGAAGGGCCCAAATAAAACCATGTCTTTCAGCTGTTAACTCAGTTCTGTTTTAACTTTACCACAACATGTGTAGCACTCTGTGTACCAAAATCAGAAGAGGGGTCCAAATAGGAACGTGAAAAGATGCTCAACATCATTAATTATTAGAGAAATGCAAACCACAGCTACTCTGATAAATCTCACATAAGTCAGAATGGACATCATCAAAAAGTCTGCAAATAACAAATGCCAGAGAGGATATGGAGAAAAGGGAACCCTCCTACACTGTGGTGGGATTTTAAAGTTGGTGCAGCCACTGTGGAAAACAGTATGGAGGTTTTTCAAAAAATCTAAAAACAGAATTACTGTATGATCCAGCAATCCCACTCTTGGGAACATATCCAGACATAACTATAATTCAAACAGATACATGCAACCCTATGTTTCATAATCAGCACTATTTATAACAGCCAAGACATGGAAGCAACCTAAATGTCTATCAGCAGAGGAATGGATAAAGATGTGGTACACATATACAGTGGAACAGTACTCAACCAATAAAAAGAGCAAAGTCACGGCATTTGCAGCAATGTGGAGGGACCTAGAGATTGTCACACTGAGGGAGTTCAGACAAAGACAAATACCATATGATATCACTTGTAGGTAGAACCTCAAATATGACACAAATGGACATATCTCTGAAACAGAATCACAAACATAGAGAATAGACTGGTGGCTGCCAAGTGGGAGGGGAAAGGGGGGGGAAGGATTGGGAGTTTGTGATTAGCATATGCAAACCATTAAATATTGAATGGGTAAACAACAAGGTCCCACTGTATAGCACAGGGAACTGTATTCAGTATCTTCTGAAAAACTATAATGGAAGAGAATATGAAAAAGAAATGTGTGTATACATATACATATGTATACACACATACACATACATATATATGTATAATTGAGTCATTTTGCTGTACAGCAGTAATTAACACATTGGAAATCAACTATACTTGAATAAAGCTTTTATTTTTTACGATTTTAAGAAGGCCTCCAGAAAGCTCCGAGTCCAGTGGGGCTCCTCCTAACCTTTCCTCCCTCCAGGGTGAGTGCAGCCACAGTTGTGTGGGAGTGCTTGCCCTCCGTGTTGAGAGTAGGAGCTACAGCCTTCTCCTTGTTCTCTCAAGATACAGTTGGCCAGCACATATAATTTCAACCACCTACTCTCTGCCAGAAGTTCTAGTTGCTGGGATACAGTGTGGCTGATTCCTTTCCCTCAAGGGAGGTTCATACTAGTTGAGGGAAGCAATCAACAAGCATCAAATAACTAAATCAATCAATCACATCCAGTTTTGATCACTGTTAGGAAGAAAATAAAGTAGAACACCATAAAAAGTAACTAGCACTGGTAATGTAAGGAGGGGACGGAAGCAGGCTGGGTTATTCAGAGAGGCTGGTTGGCATATTCGTCAGGCAGGAAGATGGCTGAAGCAGCGGTAACAATACCCCCAAGCAGTAGCTTGAATATTGGAAACATGTGATGAGGTAATATTTCCAATATATGTTATTGTGGCGGACCAGGTGACCCACCCAGTGTTTTGAATCTGGGCCAAGAAATGTGGACAGGCAGAAAAGAAGGAGACAATCTCAGGGTTCGGGGTGAGGGTGGGCTAACCTAGGACAGAGAGAATAAGGATGGCACTGGGGTGGTATTACCTCTTAACCCTGAAGAAGTGAAGTGAAAGTCAGTCGTGTCCGACTCGTTGCTACCCCATGGACTACACAGTCCATGGAATTCTCCAGGCCAGAATACTGGAGTGGGTAGCCTTTCCTTTCTCCAGGGGATCTTCCTGACCCAGGAATCGAACTGGGGTCTCCTGCATTGCAGGCGGATTCTTTACAACTGAGCTATCAGGGAAACCATAAATGTCTCTCATATTATCTTAAAAAGGGAGAGGCAATGGTTGATACATCCAACATTTAGGTACCAAGCAAATATTTTACATGAATTAACTCACATAGGAGGATTACCTGACAGACACTACTGTCCACGTTTTACAAATAAGGAAATTGAGGCAGAGGTGGCTTGAGTAACTGTCCTGTGAATGACTAAATAATGCCTCCAATGATGTTCATGTCCTAAGCCTCAGCACCTGTGAAGATGTTATCTAACATGATAAAAGGATGTTCTTCAAATATGATTTAATTATGAACTTTGCCATGGAGAGATTATTTGGGATTTTCTGGATTTGCCCAATGTAATTATAAGGTTCCTTGTAAGAGTCAGAAAGGAAATGGAAGTCAGAGGTAGGAGTGATGTGGCCAGGAGCCAGGGAATGTAAGGAGTTTCTAGAAGCTGGAAAAGGCAAGAAAACAGATTCTCCCCTCTGGCCTCCACAAGGAATTTCACCTTGATTTTAGTTCAATGAAACTGATTTCAGACTTCCGGCCTCCAGAACTGTATGTATGTGTGTGTGTGTGTGAAAGTCACTCAGTTGTGTCCGACTCTTTGCGACCCCATGGACTGTAGCCTGCCATGCTCTTCTGTCCATGGAATTCTCCAGGCCAGAATACAGGAGTGGGTAGCCATTTCCTTCTCTAGGGGATCTTCCCAACCCAGGGATCAAACCCAGGTGTCCTGCATTGCAGGTGGATTCTTTACTATCTGAGCCACCAGGAAAATTGCCTTAAGTCAACTAAATTGGTGGTAATTTGTTTCAGCAGCAGTAGGAAACTAATACATCGCCCAAGGCCACCAGAGCTTCCAAGTGTCAGGGCCAGAGTTAAAATCAAGGCTATCTGGTGCCAGTGTGAAGATTTAAGCACTGTGTTATATGGCTGCTCACAGGCAGAATAAAATTTCAGGTTGAATGCAAAATAAGTGTCCCCGAGCTTTCCCTCTTATGCTCAGAATTCCACATGTCAGAGAAACTAAAACCAACCAACCAAACACAGAGAGAGAGAGAGAAAGAGAGAAACATGGGATCCAATATTCACTTGTCCCCTTGCTCCATGTTTTCAGTCATGGACCCAAGAGATCACTAAACAAACTTCCCACTTCAGCGATAAGGAATTTGAGGACTAAGAGATTGTGATTTCAAGTTAACCAGATGGCTGGTGAAGCAATCAGTGGGCAGGTGGTGATGTGGGGCTGCCCACCTCATTGCCTCTAAGGACATGGAGCAGAGGCCAGTGGCAAGTGAGGACCAAAGGATCCAGGCTTCCTATGTTTCTCATTATTTGCTTAGAAAAGGTGAGAGGAGAAATGTGCATTGCACATTTACCCAATATAATATTTCTAGAAGAACTCAAAGTTCTCTCTGTAGCAACTTTTTAGCCCTTTTTGATTCTTATGTTCCCAAATATTAGCCACTTTTATACCCTGGTCTTCCCCAGCTAAGACAACAACTATGACTGAGTGGGTGCTCATGAATACTACTTGAATTGAAAAAGAAGCTTATGATAGCATCCTTAGCTAGTGCTTTTTCAGAATTTAACAGGCACACAGATCCTTTGAGAACCTTGTTAAAATGCACATTCAGAGTCAGAAGGTCTGGTCTGAGATTGGGCATTTCTACCAAGTTCCCCTATGACGCTGATACTGCTGGTCCATGGTCTGTATTTTTCCAAGTCCCTGAAAATGAGACCTCCTTAACCATAAACAAAATGTAAGTCCTGCAAAGTTTGGTCATTTAATGTAAGTGTGCAAAGAAGGCATGGAAATAGATTTTTCCCCTTTTTGGTAACCCTGCCCTCCCAGTAAAGGGAGTCAATGAGACGCCAGGGTTCAGTGGCAAGAGTTGGAACCGTGCCCCCAGTACCTGCTCCCTGCACTCAGCTGTCTTCCAGAGGCGGGGAAGGGTGTAATGAGACGAAGGGGGTAAGTGTCCGGGAGCGCCCACGCCTCCTCTCCTCTTCCATTTTCAGCCTGTGAGGTGCATCTGCCCGCTCTGAACCGCGGGAGGTCACAGGCGAACACACCCAGCGCCACGCCCCGCTCCGCGCCTTTGCCCGGGCGGAGACGGCCGACGCGCGTGCGTGCGCGCTCGGTATAAATAGATCGCAGGCGGCGGCCACTAGACAGAGCCAGGCTGCGGGCACCGCGGGCCATGGCGGGCGAGGACCACCAGTGGCAGGGCAGCATCCTATACAACATGCTCATGAGCGCCAAGCAAGTGCAAGCGACCCCTGAGCCGCCCAAGGCACGGGCGGGGGCCGCGTGCTGGGGCTGCTCCTGTGGCTCTGAGCCCCCGGTGGGCAGAGAGGGACTGACCGGTGCGCCGGCTGCGGTGCTCTTGTACCGCTGCTGCTTTTGCGGGGAAGACCATCCGCGGCAGGGCAGCATCCTCTACAACCTGCTTATGAACGCCAAGCAAGCGCAGGAGACTCCGGAGGCACCCGAGGAAGGACTGGGGGACGCGTGCTGGGGGCTGCTCCTGTGGCTCGGAGACCCCGGCGGGCGGAGAGGGGCTGACCGGTGTGCGGACCACGGTGCTCCTGTACCGCTGCTGCTTTTGCGGGGAAGACCACCCGCGGCAGGGCAGCATTCTGTACAGCTTGCTCACCAGCGCCAAGCAGACGCACGTGGCGCCGGAAGCTCCCGAGGCGCGGCCGGGGGACGCGTGGTGGGGACCGCTCTTACAGCGCGCGGAGGCTAGGGGGCCGAGAGGAACTGCGGGGCGGGAGGGCGGGTGCGCTCCCGTGCCGCTGCTGCTTTTGCGGCGAAGACCACCCGCGGCTGGGCAGCCTCCCCTGCCACATGCCCCCGGGTGCCAAGCCGACGTACTTGGCTCGAGAGGCACCGCCGGGGACCCCCTGGTGGGACCCCGCGCATGGCGTGCGGCGGCGGGTGACCCTCAAGAGCCCACAGGTGGTCTGCGAGGCCGCCTCGGCGGGCCTGTTGAAGACGCTGCGTTTCGTCAAGTACTTGCCCTGCTTCCAGGTGCTCCCCCTGGACCAGCAGCTAGTGCTGCTGCGCAGCTGCTGGGCGCCGCTGCTCATGCTGGAGCTGGCCCAGGACCGCTTGAACTTTGAGACGGGGGAGACCTCTGAGCCCAGCCTGCAGCAGGGCATCCTCGCCACCAGGCGGCGGGAGACCGCGGGCGACGAGCCACCGCCCCAACCCCCACTGCCGCCGCACTCGGTCCTGCCGCTGGAGGCCGAGTATTTGCCATCGGCCGCCGAGGTCCAAACCATCAAGGGCTTCCTTGCCAAGTGCCGGAGCCTGGATATAACTACCAAGGAGTACGCCTACCTCAAGGGGACCGTGCTCTTCAACCCGGGTAAGGGCGCTGGCCTCGGCTCTGGCTTTTCTCCGCAGTACGTACCCCGGGGCACAGACACTCGAAGAGTTTTCAGTTAGGGGAGTTTGGGGGTGCACAAGTGAGGAATCATGACCAACTCAGCAGAGATAGGGGAGTTCCGGAAACCCACTCCTCGTGAGGGGCAGGGAATGGTGGCTTCACAAACCCCGCCGAGGGGGGGGCTGTTTGCTAAGGTTTGTACTTGATCTCTCGACACCTTTTTGTTACCACAGAAAAGTTTGTGGATTGGGGGACTTGGCTATATTCCTTGTCAAATCTTTTTAAATCCAGTAGCATACCTTTAAAAAAGAAAATAAAGTTTGTGTTCGCTGCAAATTCTGCAACGTCTCTTTGTAAAACTCAGCTCTGAAATTTACCAGGGGCTATTTTGTCGGAGGAAGTCTGTTAAGGCTGGCAAGAAAAGAAACATTTGTTAAGGATCCATAGAGAAACCATCCCCTGGGGGGTACTGGCAGGAAGGACACTGGACTCAGTGTTTCGTGGGTCTGCCTCTGAGTGGTCATTTTAATGGTCCTAAAGTAGTTGAACTATATCATCATCTAAATGTGACAGGTTAGCAAAGGGATAGGAAAGACATGTTCGGGACTGCAAGCAGGAGTGCTGTTTTAGAGCCTTTAGATACCCTGTGGCTGTTCAGTCGCTAAGTCATTTGGACTCTTGCGACCTGCCAGGCTCCTCTGTCCATGGGATATCCCAGGCCAGAATACTGGAGGGGGTTGCCATCTCTTTCTCTTTGATACCCTAGAGACCTCCTTGTCAACCCCCTGGGCCTCTGCCTCTTCCTCCATCCCTTTGGCAGATTAGCTGGTCTAGTTGAAAGCGACCTTACTCCAAAGTAAATGGCCACTGAGTTGTGGCACATGAGTCTCCTGGGCCCAGGGGGATGCCCACTGCCCCACACTCTCAGGGTGCCTGTTTGGTGCTGAACACTGCCCTGCTAAGCACAACCAAATCATCCGAGAACATATCCCTGGACAGCCCAGCACTTTGTCTCGAGTCATCTTCAACCAGCATCCTTCCAAGAGGGTCGTGGGTGGGCAGGAAATTTCCAGACAGTTTGAGACGGGATAGTTTTCACCATGCTCCCATTACATCCTTTATCCTGACACCATTCGTCTTGGTGTCCTGTCCTTGGGGTTATGTCCTTGCCTCCTACCTAGCATGTCTGAAGTGGTCAAGAGCAGTATTTAATGGGATGATAATTCAGACCTCACATTTCAGGACTTAGAGACCTCAGCTTATCCCAGTGATCATTATAGGTTACCTTTTGCTTATATCATTGTTTTCCAAACTTGCCTGTGCTCTTGGGGGTGGGGGTCGTTCAAAATCTTTCCAGGTTCCTCTTCTGGAAGTTCTGATTCAGTAGCTCTGGTCCAGGGTTTGCAAATGTGCATCCATAGTAATGGATTCTCAGGTGGTTCTTAAGATCGTTGGGAAGATTGTTTTCTTGCTGCTTCAGGCATGTTGTTAGACGTCTACCATGTGCTTTGTTCTGCTGGAATAAAAAGGTAAGACAAGCCCTAAGCTTTCAGAAGTTTACATTCCACTGGCTTACCTTTTCCTTCACCCTGTTTTGCATCCCTTATTCTTCCCCTGGTTTTCTGAATTCTCTCTCAAAGGAGTCTAACCCACCCAAGCTGGGTATGCTTTAAACACAAATATACTTTATCTGGGGAAAAGTACTGCCTGCTAAGGGTGTGGCCTTTCTTTGGTGTTTATCATTTTGTATCCCCTGATCTTTATGTTTAAAAATGTCCCTCCCCCCTCCCATGGAGTCCATCAATCTGCCTTTCTCTTTCCTCAAATTACTTTGAAGGCAGGTCTTGGTGGGGGGGCAGGGGGGGCAGGGGCGGGGGGGGGGCGGGGGGAGCACTTTTAGAGGAGGATGGAGAAAGAGGAGTGTGGTATGAAAGCAGAGAAGAGTAGAGTTCACTAGATGAGGTTTTAATAAACCATGAATTTAGACCTGCTGGAGCTTCTCATTTTTGGTGGTTTCATGCAAGCTTCTTCTGAAGCTAGAGGAGCCCAGCGGGCTACAGTCCATGGGGTCACAAGAGTGTCGGACATGACTTAGCAACTAAACAACAAAACAACATGAATGGAATCCCAGCGCAGTAAAATTGAGTCTCAAGCCTGGATAATGAACTGTAGGTAGTAGGGGATGGTAATGCATGGACTGGGGTTATCAGAATTAGAATATGGGTTAGAGATCTTGCTGTATTTTTGTTCTCATTGACCAGATTTGATACTTGCCTATAATAGAAATAACTTGCCTACTGCCAGCATTTTTTTTTAAAAGAGCACTGGCTGGTTCTGTTACTCTGACAATGAGCATGATGCTTTTAAAATACTTCTCTGTTGGATTCATAGAAAATAGGAAGGAAAATGGTTACAATAATCAACACCATTTAAACTGAATGGTAAACTGGTACTTACTTAAATACAAGTTAAAGATTTTACAGTAATATTACCATTGTAGGATTAAAGACTTTTAAAAGCAGCCTCCTCTTTGGAGGGGAAAAACATGTACACCCATGGTGGATTCATGTCAATGTATGGCAAAACAAATACAATATTATAAAGTTAAAAAATAGAAAATAAACTAATAAAAAAAAGCAGCCTCCTCTTACCACCCTCTTTATAAAACTTACAGGCATTTAATCTTCCCTGCATTGTATTTCATTCTATTTTACTTGGGTCTCAGGCTGTACTGCAAGAAGGTCATGCAGTCTCTATTTGAAAAGTTACTTTTGCACCATGTTGCAATCAATGATGTTTTCATGCTTACTCTTCAACCCTTTAGTGGCTGTAAGACAATGCTTTCAAAGACTGCTTACTTTAAAATGTTTTTTTAAAGAGCCTTCTGGAATGCTTGTTAGATCCATTTTTAAAAGATGTTTTTGATATGGACCATTTTTAAAGTCTTTATTGAATTTGTTACAATACTGTTTCTGTTTTGGTTTTTTGGCCAGAGGCATGTGGGATCTTAGCTCCACAACCAGGGATCAAGCCTGCACACCCCTGCACTGAAAGGCAAAGTCTTAATCACTGGACCACCAGGGAAGTCCCTGGAATCACTTTTTTAAAAACCTTCCCCAATACAGAAATCATGGTACAATGAACTAAGTGGCCAGTATTAACTCTTAAATTATTATGGGACTCCAGACTAAAATCAGCCTGCAGGCAAATTAAAATGAGACTGACAGTCACAGTTGGCAGCTGTGAAGCCCACCACCATGGGCTGTAATCATTACAATGGTGGGAAATTCAAGGGAGGATGGTGAAATATTAGCTGGCAAAACTTCTCACCTTTATACTAAGGCCCATTTCCTACAGGTAAAAGGTAAGGTGCACACTTCTTGAAATAATTTTAATGTCTTTGTATGTGTACAGAGAGTGAACTGGAGCAGTGCTATTCATTAAACTATATTCAACTGTCCTACTGAATTAAATATGCATTTGGGTCAGGACCAGCAGTTTTTGAATATGAGCATACAAACATAGTGACTATTAAAATAAGTCACATGATGTTTCCTTCTTGGAGGCTTTGCTCCTGAAACCTTAGAACTGGTTTGGCACTTTATCTTTGTTGAAAAGAACTTGTAACCAGGAAGCTTGAGCACTTTTTTAATTGGTGTGTGTATGTGCTCAGTTGCTCAGTTGTGTCCAACTCTTTGCAACCCCATGACTGTAGCCCGCCAGGCTCCTCTGTCCATGGGATTTCCCAGGCAAGAACACTGGAGTGGGTTGTCATGTCCTTCTCCAGGGGATCTTCCCAACCCGTGGATCTTCCCAACCCAGGGATCAAAGTCGAGTCTCCTGCACTGGCAGGCGGATTCTTTACCACTGACCACCTGGGAACCCCCCCACTCCCATCCCTAAATATCATTTGTTGTTCAGTCGCTTAGTCGTGTCCAACTCTTTGTGACCCCATGGACTGCAGCACGCCAGGCTCCTCTGTCCATGGGATTTCCCAGGCAAGAATGCTAGAGTGGGTTGTCATTTCCTCAAGGAGGCAAAAGGATCTATTGAAAAAGCTAGTCAAGGGTTCTGAGTGAGTGTTTCTAAACAAGAGATTTTCCGCCCTTTCTCTCCTGCAGACCTGCCAGGCCTGCAGTGCGTGAAGTACATCCAGGGACTTCAGTGGGGAACTCAACAGATACTGAGCGAACACGTCAGGATGACACACGGGGTGTACCAGGCCAGGTTCGCCGAACTGAACAGTGCCCTCTTCCTTCTGAGATTCATCAGTGCCAACACCCTGGCCGAACTGTTCTTCAGGCCCATCATTGGCACAGTCAGTATGGATGATATGTTGCTGGAGATGCTCTGTGCAAAGTTGTGAAGGCACACAGGCCACACATGTGCTGTTCACCATGAAGCACAATGGAGCAGCTCTGGGCAGAAGTGTAAAATAAAGTTTCTTATTATTTTTACACACAGTATTTTTGTAATACGTTAAAGAAAAACTCTAGTTACAGACGACTAGAAAACCCTCTGTTCCATGCTGCGTCACTGCAAAGGAAAGGGTTTCCCAACAGGGAACGCATCTCTGTACATTTTTTAAAGACAGAGCAGGTGGTTTGCACTCATACACTATTTTTATCACAGTCTCTCCAATGAACCTGCTGAAATCAAATTTGGAACATTAAGTTATAATGTTAAGGTGTTAACCACTCATTTGGTTGCGAAAAGGTTCATCAGGGTTTAAGGACAGCTTCAAAAAATATTAAACACCTAGGCAATGTAAACAAAAATTACTTTTGTAGGTTTGCTCTGTCTCTTTGCCACTCCCATTAGCTGTGGGGAAGACTGTCTTTGTACAAAGTCGAGTGGAAATCTCTGATTAGAGAAGTACCTGAAAGTGAAATAGGAGGTTTTTCAGAGTTTTAGTGTGGGATTTTTCTGTACACAGTAAATAAAGTTCAAGAAACTTACATTCTATAAGGAGGCTCTATGGTTCCCAGAAAATCAACATCATTCTAAATCCCCAATTTTATCTCACCTTTTAGATGCATTACATATATAACTGTCACATTGAATGAGCATGGTATGAAATATAAAGTGGCTCTATCATTGGCTCCTGCTGCCCCTTTAAATGCAATCAATGAAACTAGTACTTCCTTGTCCCTGGATAAAATTTAGGGAACTAAATGTTTATTCACATAGGTAATAAATTGCTCATCAGTGATTAATATATCTAGTCCAGGTTAATAACCCATTGCAAGGGCTCTTGAAATTTCTTTTGTGCAAACTTCTTTGGCAGTGTGATACATCTATGGACATCTTAGAATAAGGCTCTTGATAATGCAGCAAATAAAATACTTAGGATTCCAAAGAAAATGAGTTGTATCAAAAGATAGTATTAAGAAAGTTAAACTTTCTGCTGTACAGCAGAGTGACTCAAGTATACACAGATACATTCCTTTTTATACTCTTCTCCATTATGGTTTATCCCAGGACATTAAATACAGCTCCCTTTGCTATTTAATAGAAACTTGTTGTCCATCCATCCTATAAACCAACTACACTTCAATAAAAACATTAGATTTTTAAAAAATATTTTGAAATGTATGAAACATATGTTCCTTTACACATTAAAAAACTATCTAGTGGCAGGTCTCATATCTAAATTTTAGGGCAGTGATCAATACAATTGAAATTTCAAAATAATCTCCATCTATAATGTGATAAGAAAATATTTGAGATATCCTTTGGTGACTGTGTTGGGAGGCCCCAAGATCACCATCCCACTCAGGGATCTGCTAGGTCTCGTGAGCCTCTGCCTATAGTTGTCTTTAGGGCTAAGACTTATACAGAGATGTGGTAAGGATATACAGGCAGATTGTAAGGGGAAAAGACACAGGCAGAGCCTGGGGGAATCCACATGTAGGGTTCCTTTTGCTCTCCCCCTCCCTTGGGGGATCACAAGCACGCTTCTCCTAGCAATAAAAATTCAGCAATGTGTGTGTGGTATCTCTGCCCACAGAAGCCCTTTGAGACTCAGAATTTAGGGTTTCTCTTGAGGGCTAGTCACATGGTCACCCTTGACCTAAGAGGCACCAAAATCCCAAATACACAGAAAAGAAGCAGGGGCTCAGCAGAAACCCCACTGTTGGCATCAACTGTCTAGGCCCAGAGAGCCACTCCTACGAGTTAGGGAAAGGAGGGAAGAGAACACTCCCTAAACCAAAGTTCCCAGATGTCAGCCAAGGGCCAAACCTGCAAGCAGGTCCTTCTAGATAGCAGTCTCACTCTTGCTCTGTGAACTTGTCTTCACAATCCACTCCTTTGGCCCTTGGCTGAGGAGTCTTTACAGAATTATGATCAGTAGAACCCAACACATCAGGGAGAGGCCAACCTGTAGAAGTGATCTCCACAAAGCCAGTTAAAGCACATCCCATTACTCAAAAAGGTCTATCTTAGAAAGCCAAGGGCCTTCCTCTATAACTTTCTGTCTGAATCTTTTTTAAAAGCTGGCCAGAGACATCAATTCAGGGCCCAGCATAGCTCTGGCCAGGAAGGAGACGCTAACCCCGAAGCCCTGCAGTGTCACAATCGTCAGGGCACACATCCAAGACATTCAATCCCTGACTGCACATGTGTCCCCTGGAAACAGAATTTCTGATGTTCCGGCACACCACAGAGGACATGCATGGGGCAGGCAGGACAAGCTCACAGTGTCCCCAGAGTGGCTTCCTACTATGGTTCCTCTTGTCCTCTGGTTCTCAAACTGTATGATTCAGAAGTCATTCAGTTCAGTCCTTGCTCTCAGAGGGACTGCCTGAGGCAGTCTATTCCAAAGTTTTGCTGGTGACGCTGGTTCATCACCTGCCAAAGGGTGAACTGCATTTGGAAGTGAGTGGGGATCGCAAAAGAGGTGGGCCCTCTCACAGTCACAGTCATAAGCCATCTGGGCATGGCCGCCCATCTGAATCCGGCTCATTCCCACAGCAGCTTGCTAGGTAGCCCGAAGGAATAGTTTTTCTTCAGAAAGAGCATAAAGCTCCCAGAAGCAGTTCTGAAAACCAAAGATCCTGAATGCCTCACCCCTGCCCTGCGCCTACTTAGGTGTTGAAGTTTTTTTGTTGTTCTACATCTCCACTGTTACAAGATCTGTGAGCCCAATCACCAATCCTAACTTTACACTTTTTCCTAGCTAGTTCTTTTTGGTCCAGACCTTTCACTTGCAAGAGGGACACAAGCATTTTCACAGAACATTTTTACAACTGAAACAAAAAGACACATCATATTCAGGAACTGATCAGGGTGAAATTGAAACCAAGTCCGACTAAAACCAAGTGCCCTTACCAAGTTTATGATTACTCTCTCCATCCAAAACTTTATTTCCTTTCTTGTCCCCTCTGACCTCAATCCTGTGCTAACTGAACACTAATCAACCAGTTAGGTGACTAAAATTGCTGTTGTTAATAACATCATTAATGTAATAAAACTTCTATTATAAATATTATCATTAATGTACAAATTCAGCTTATTTCTCCAGGGCAAAATGAGCTCACAGACCCCTGAGCCATGGTCCACCTGGCCAGTGATTCATAAACCAGAGACATCCTGACTCCCAAAACCATGGTTCAGAAATGGTCATAAGACAATGATTAATCCCAGCCTTTGTTTCTCCCCTTTAAAACATCCCTAAAGATGTGGTACATATATGCAATGGAACTCTACTAATTCATAAAAAAAATGAAATAATGCCATTTGCAGCAATATGGATGGAACTAGAGATTATCATACTAAGTGAAGTAAGTCAGACAAAGACAAATACCATATGATATCACTTATATGTGGAATCTAAAATATGACACAAAAAAGATCTTATCTAAGAAATAGAAAGACTCACAGCAGAGAGAGACTTGTGGTTGCCAAGGTGGGTGGGGATGGATTGGGAGTTTGGGATTAACAGATACAAACTATTATATATAGAATGGATAAACAACAAGGTCCTACTGTGTAGCACAGGAAACTATATTCAATATCCTGTGATAAACTATAATGGAAAAGAATATGAAAAAGAATACGTGTGTGTGTGTGTATATATATATATATATATATATATATATATATATATACACTCTGGTGGCTCAGACAATAAAGAAGCAATGCAGGAGACCTGGGTTTGATTCCTGAGTTGAGAAGATCCCCTGGAGGAGGGCATGGTAACCCACTTCAGTATTCTTGCCTGGAGAAACCCCATGGACAGAGGAGTCTTGTGGGCTACAGTCCATGGGGTCACAAAGAGTTGGATGTGACTGAGCACAGCACAATGGATAGCTGAATCACTTTTCTATACAGCAGAAATTAACGCAACTTTGTAAATCAACTACACTTTAATAAAATAAATTTAAAAATAAAAAATAAAACATCCTTAACTCAAAGACCAAGTTAGACAGGATCTGAGGCTTGTCTCCTACTTCCTTGTTTGTGTGTCTGTATGTGTGTGTGTGTGTGTGTGTGTGTGTGTGTGTGTGTGTGTGTGTTAGTCACTCACTCATGTCCAAGTCTTTGCAACCCCATGGACTATAGCCCACCAGGCTCCTCTGTCTAGACAAGAATACTGGAGTGGGCTGCCATTCCCTTCTCCAGGGGATCTTCCTAACCCAGGGATCAAACCTCAGTCTCCTACATTGCAGGTAGCTTCTTTACCATCTGAGCCACCAGGGAAGGCCACTCCCTTGATTGGCATCCTACAAATAAACTCTTACTTTCCTGCAAACACTCACTATCAAGAGTTTGGGTTTCTGTGCCATGGGCACATGAGCCTTTGCTTGATAACAAAAGTCTGATTTATTAACATTTGAAAAAATCGATTCATATACCTCCCCATTCCCCCATGCCTCTTGCCCTGATCATTTATCTGGTGAGCAGCCTAGAAAAGATCAAACCCTTTGTGAAGACTGCTGCACTGAATGGTCCAAGGGCCTTCTTAAAGCCTGGGCAGCAGGAGAAAGGTGAAGGAAGTGCAGTCAGGTTGTCAGTCCACCGCTGCAAATTGCAGCTAATTTGGGAAAGCAGAACACAAGTCAATAGCAGTGAGGCCTCTCTCCTTACCATCCTGCCCTGCACAGGGGTTCCAGAGTTGGATCTACCAGTTGGGCAGAGGGGTCCCCATGAGTGCCCTTGCACAATCTGTAGCTTTCAGCAGGAAGCACAAGTGAGGAATGCCATCAAGCTCTGCATCTGAACTACAGAGCACCTGTAGCTCTATTTCAAATGGGCCCCTTGAAGAATCACCCTCACTCTGGGGAATCTGTAAGTGACCCAGCTGGTCCAGCCAGCATCCAGATGTTTTCAGAGCTAGGACTCCACAGAGTGATGTCCTACTGTTAGGACCCCACAGAGTAGAGTCCTACTGTTTTGATGACTATAGCTTTGTAGAGTAGTCTGAAGTCAGGGCACTTGATTCTTCCAGCCCTGATTTTCTTTGTCAAAATTGCTTTGGCTATTTGGGGTCTTTTGTATCTCCATACAAAGTTTCAGTTTTTTTGTTTTAGTACTGTGGAAAATGCCATTGGTAATTTGATAGGGATTGCAATGAATCTGTAGATTGCCTTGGGTAGTATAGTCATTTTGACAATATTGATTCTTCCAACCCAGGAACATGGTATATCTTTCCATTTGTTTGTGTCATCTTTGATTTATTTCATTAGTGTCTTATAGTTTTTGGAGTACCGGTCTTTTTTCTCCTTAAGTAGGTTTATTCCTAGGTATTTTATTCTTGTTGATGTGGGTAAATGGAATTGTTTCTTGAATTTCTTTTCCTGATCTTTCATTGTTAGTGTATAGAAATGCAACAGATTTCTCTGTGTTAATTTTATAGCCTACAACTTTACCAAATTCATTGATGAGCTCTAGTAGTTTTCTAGGAGTGTCCTAAAATAAATGTCTAGCAGTTCCAGAGTCTGAGTCCCATTCATTGAGCCTGTATCTGCTTTCAGCTGAACACAACTCAGTACTGACCATGAAACAGCCCATAGCAGGCAGTATCAGGTTTCAGCTTGGAGTCAGGTCCAGGCAGTTAGGACCTGTGAATTCAGCATATCAAAAATGCCAGCGGGTTTTTCTCAGCAGTAGCAAAGCAGAGACGCTGTAGGGCCAGACACCTGTGTCCCAAGTTCAAGGGGCAAGCCAGGCTTTCCCAAGCACTTTTCACCCTGTCAGTCTTAGAGTTCAAGTTGACCCACGCAAAAATAAACACATCAGGGCAGAAAATTATCAGCCTCTAAGGGGTCAGAAACCTGATTTTACAAGAGCTCCATTAGCAAAATAAAAACTGCTGTCTAAAATTCAAAGTATGTATCTTCATCTGAAAACTTCCCTTTCCCTAAAGACTCCCATTGGCAAAATCACAGCAAAAAAAAACCCATCAGTTAGAGACTTGATTCCAATACTGAGAGTTCCAATTCCAACCTGCCCATGGGTGGCAGATAGCAGGGAGCAGTGTCCCACTAACACTTTTTTTTCCTTTGCTGTTTTCCCTGGTGGAGATGACCCCTCTAGCATTTATGAAATTAAACACATACAACAGTTTCCATCAGTTTTTATCATACATCTAGATGCCATAGCCACAAAATGCAAAGCTGTGATTTAAAATTCCTTTTCTTTCTCATGCCAAGTTTACTCGAAGCCCTAGCAGTAAATTTACCATTTACACTCTTCACATCACAGCTGCTAGGAGAAGCCAGCTGGTGTGCAAGGGGAGGGAAGGGGAGAGCTGCAGTAGCAGCTACAAGCTGAAGAAAAGACTAGAGTGGCTCTTTATCTTTCTTTTTTTCCTCTGGTTTATCTAAAGCCTTGTTCCAACTCTGGGAGCTTATTTAGGCATTCCCCTCTCCCCTACCCCCTACTTAGAGCCATGAACAAGTACAAACTCACTTCTGTGCTTGGGCCCCGTCTCCCCCTGCCCAGAGGAGGGACAGAGAAAACCAAGCAAGTCATCACCGGGACTGCAGCTATTTTTTCCCTCATTGTAGTCTGCATGACCCAAAGCAGCCTGGGGGATGCAGTGAGCAAAGTCTAAGGATGGATCTATAATGTCGACACTTCATAGGGAGCTGTTACCTCTAACCACGAACAGCCACTTAGCTGCTGCTTCATACCATAGGTAACTTTATAGCCACCCAGGTACCAGACTTTTGCCATTCCTTGTCCTACTCTTTTTATTTCTCCCCAAATAACACTATAGCTGAATTTTAGTGAATTTGAGTCATTCTAGCAAATTCCACCCTTGTGTAGGAGGTCCCCTAGACCACTGCAGTTGTTTCCTTAAAGTCAGTGTATTGACTCACGTTGAAAGGGGCAGTACCTCTGACACTCCACCTTTGCGTTGCCCTCAGCATGCAAATGGTACCCCTAAACATTCCTTTCTCCTTTCCAACTTCCATACTTTTATACACACTTGATATGTGTGAGGAACTAAGAATCAGGTGAACTTTACAGTTCTTGCATGGTGATTTTAAACCTCATTCAGTACCTTGTTTTCATTTGAATGCAGAGTTCCAAAGAATAGCAAGTCAAGTGGGCCTTAGGGAAGCATCACTACAAACAAAGCTAGTGGAGGTGATAGAATTCCAGTTGAGTTCTTTCAAATCCTGAAAGATGATGCTGTGAAAGTGCTGCACTCAATATGCCAGCAAATCTGGAAAACTCAGCAGTGGCCACAGGACTGGAAAAGGTCAGTTTTCATTCCAATCCCAAAGAAAGGCAATGCCAAAGAATGCTCAAACTATCACACAATTGCACTCATCTCACACACTAGCAAAATAATGCTCAAAATTCTCCAAGCCAGGCGTCAACAGTACCTGAACCGTGAACTTCCAGATGTTCAAGCTGGATTTAGAAAAGGCAGAGGAACCAGAAGTCAAATTGCCAACATCTGTTTGATCACTGAAAAAGCAAGAGAGTTCCAGAAAAACATCTACTTATGCTTTATTGACTATGCCAATACTTCTGCTTTATTTGACTGTGTGGATCACAACAAACTGTGGAAAATTCTGAAAGAGATGGGAATACCAGACCACCTGACCTGCCTCCTGAGAAACCTGTATGCAGGTCAAGAAGCAACAGTTAGAACGGGACATGAGACAATAGACTGGTTCCAAATCAGGAAAGGAGTACGCCAAGGCTGTATATTGTCACCCCGCTTATTTAACTTATATGCAGAGTACATCATGCAAAATGCTGGGCTGGATGAAGCACAAACTGGAATCAAGATTGCTGGGAGAAATATCAATAACCTCAGATATGGAGATGACACCACACTTATGGAAGAAAATGAAGAACTAAAGAACCTCTTGATGAAAGTGAAACAGGGGAGTGAAAATGTTGGCTTAAAACTCAACATTCAGAAAAAAGATCATGGCATTTAGTCCCATCACTTCATGGCGAATAGATGGGGAAACAATGGAAACAGTGTCAGACTTTATTTTTCTGGGCTCCAAAATCACTGTAGATGGTGATTGCAGCCATGAAATTAAAAGATGCTTACTCCTTGGAAGGAAAGTTATGACCAACCTCGACAGCATATTAAAAAACAGAGACATTACTTTGACAGCAAAGGTCCATCTAGTCAAGGCTATGGTTTTTCCAGTGGTCATGTATGAATGTGAGAGTTGGACTATAAAGAAAGCTGAGCACCGAAGAATTGATGCTTTTGAACTGTGGTGTTGGAGAAGACTCTTGAGAGTCCCTTGGACTGCAAGGAGATCCAACCAGTCCATCCTAAAGGAGATCAGTCCTGGGTGTTCATTGGAAGGACTGATGTTGAAGCTGAAACTCCAGTACTTTGGCCACCTCATGCAAAGAGCTGACTCATTGGAAAATACCCTAATGCTGGGAAGGATTCGGGGCAGGAGAAGGGGACGACAGAGGATGAGATGGTTGGATGGCATCACCGACTCGATGGACATGGGTTTGGGTGGACTCCGGGAGTTGGTGATGGACAGGGAGGCCTGGCGTGCTCTGGTTCATGGGGTCGCAAAGTGTTGGACACGACTGAGCGACTGAACTGAACTGAAGACTACTTTTGTTTTTTGGCTGTGGCTAAATCTGCTGGTTCCTATGTTGTCATTGTACAGTTACTAACGGACCCATTTTTACAAACCAGAATTTGGGACCAGAGGTATGATAGAGAGTTGTCAGTTTGTACACGTTTATATGAAAAATCTTATGAAGATATAAAATGTAAAGTAAAAAATTTAATTCTGTGTTTGACAAGTCACCTTAGTTGAAAAGAAAGATAAAATTAAATGAAATATGGTCCATTTGGAAAGTACCAAACATATGGTTCTGTAACACATACTTTTTTCCTTTATAGCCAAATATTTTTGATGCTCTCAGGACCAGACTTTACCTTTCCTAATTTAGTCACAATCCTTGTTTAGCTAAGGACTTTGAAGCTATTTCATGCTTCAGTGCAGAAAGGTAATTAATATTAGGATTTTGACATTTAAAAACACACATAGAGGTTTTAATAACATTGATGTAATTATAGTGCTTTAAGTGGTTATTGCTTTCTTACCTCCATGATGCAATTGTAATAGAGTCTGATGCTACTATTATCATTGCTTTTTAAATTATAAACAAGGGAATTGTCACTGTGGAAAATGAATCCTAATTCAAATTAGGCATAATGTGGAGAATATGAAATACAAGGAAACTTGCTTCCTTGGCTTCCTTTCTTCCTGATACAAAATAAAAATGATTACTTTTAATTAGTCCCCAAACCACTCATACCTATATCTGGTTAAATACTAGAAATTATTTATTTGGGCATCATAGAGGAGACATTTAAACAGTAGATGAATGATAGATAAATCCTTCTAATCAATTGGATGACTGATTGAATCTGTGGTTTCATAATTAGAGAATGGCATTTTTCACTGTTCATACCCAAAACACGAAAGTGAAAAGTGAAAGTGTTAGTTGCTCAGTTGTGTCTGACTCTTTGCGATGCTATGGGCTGTGGCCCATCAGGTTTCTCTGTTCATGGAATTCTCCAGGCAAGAATACTGGAATGGGTTGTCATTCCCTTCTCCAGGGGATCTTCCCAACCCAGGGATTGAACCTGGGTCTCCCATATTGCAGGTCAATTCTTTACAGTCTCAGCCACCAAGGAAGCCCACCAAAAAATAACAAAGTGAAACTAAATCCACTGGTTTGTAGACAGTTTAACTACTTTTATAAATATTAACACAGTATTATGGGGTCTGTATGCAGGCTACAAATACTTATATTTATATGAATTGGATCACTTTTAGGAGGTAAGGCATATGCTCTTTGCTTTACCATGATTCATGTAACTACTTATTATCTTATTAGTTAGTGTTAGTGTTAGTTGCTCAGTCGTGTCTGACTCTTTGTGACCCCAAGGACTGTAGCCCACCAGGCTCCTCTGTCCATGGGATTCTCCAGGCAAGAACACTGGAGTGAGTTGCCATTTCCTTCTCCAGGGGATCTTCCTTACCCAGGGATCGAACCCAGGTCTCCTGCATTGAAGGCAGATTGTTTACCATCTGAGCTACCAGGGAAGCCTATTGTCTTAAAGTATTCCTATTTTATTCATGTTGGTTATTTCTGGGCGTCTAAGATTTTGGAAGTATTACTCTTGAGTGAGAGGATGACAGAAAACATATGCATGTTATATTGGCCATTATATTAAAAATAAACGGTTGGACACCTAAATTAGATTCCTCATATATGTGAGTGTGCCAGTTAATCACTTCTTGACACAACCCCAACTTCCCTGCCTTGGTTTGTGATATGAGGCACACCCTCTAAATATTTCTTTTTGGCCAGGGACACAATGTTTATTTCAACAGTAGAAAAAGCTTAAGGGACACTGTGAAGCAACAACAGGTGGAAGGCACTTTCCTTCCAGATCTGGCACTTTATTATTGATCACTGGAGCCTAGGGACTCTCACAGATCAGCTCCAGTCAGCTTCACTCTCAAGCCACACTCTCCCCACTCAGTGGCCCACTAGCTGTGCTGTGTGCCCTCTGGCAAGTTTCTTTGACCATGGAGGATGTCTGTTCCTGCCTTCTTCCAGGAGATCTGGACCTCAGCCTTGGGAGGGCCCTCTGCTAAATTACTGTTTTTATATTCTCAACTCTTCTCACTCTAGATATTGTAATCATTGGTTTCAAAACTTGCTATCCCAAGACCCCTTTGTGTCTTCTTTTACCCCATTTAGGCTTTAACTCCTTTGTAGTCATGATTAATTTGTTATGCTAATCTTCCCTATTCAAATTATTGGTGCTGTTTCTGCTTCCTCCCTAGAACCACACATATATAATGAGCAACAAAGGTCTAGAAAATTTGATTCCCTAAGATGCACCAAAAATTGTTATAGGCAAGTTAACAGAGTGTTCTAGAAAATATAAATTGAAGCATGATCTATTGTGTGCCAAGTTTCAATTCTGTGTGCATGAATTGAGGCTTGTTTCTATATATTATTTAATATCAATAGACTTTAATGAATCCTAAAGGCTGACTTTATCATAAGGAGAAAGCTGAAAACCAGAACCATGGGTTTTCAGCCTAAGATATCTGAAGTTATGCTGAGCAATGACTTGAAGAAAAGTCAGTCTCCATGGATGCACACAAAATACATAGAAAACCATGTAGGCAGGACCTTTCCCTCAGTCATCATTTAGCCAACACAACGCCAGGAAGTTACAACTGGGTGGGCTTGGTGTCCTTTGTTCTCAAAACACTTTTTTTTTCTCTTTGTATATATGTAAGGATTTGCAGATCAATAAGCATTTTGATTTCAGCATGCAATTACATTCTCTTTGCTTGAATTCCTCTGAGTTATGCACAAGGCTTCCTGCTCTGATGCCACTGTGTATTTGTTTTTCTGCTCTGATTTCAATGCATGCTGATGGCAAGTTAAATTACAAAAAACCTTAGTCTTTAATTCCATCAATATGTGGATGTCAAAGAAAGGTAAAGATACAAATTAAGATGGTGCTAGGAAACTTGAGCCTCCCTCTACAGGAGAGTCCTCTTATAATTTTGGGGGAGGATTGGGGTCTGGATATAAGTTGAGTGTATGATACACGGATGCATTAAGACAGTACCGTAAACTCATCTGCTGACAGTGCATATGAAGACTTGACTAGAAAACTTCCATTAATAGGATCACCGATATAAACAAATTTTAACAAATGGTAAAACTGCTTTCCATATTAAGGTGGCCATGTAAACCAGGTATTTCCAACTTCAAAATGGTAGGGGTTTTGTGAGCTCAGGCAAGGGCTTTAAGGTCAGCAAGTAATGAAAGCAAGTAACATCAGAGTTCAACTCAATCCAAATAATATATACTGATTTTCTATAATGTGCAATGTACTGTGCCCTCAAGAAGATTAATATTTGGGACATCTACAGTGGTCCAGTGGTTAAACATCTGCCTGCCAATACAGGAGACGTGGGTTCAATCCCTAATTTTGGAAGATCCCACATGCCACAGGGCAACTAAGCCCGTGTGCCACACTATTGAGCCTGTGTTCTACAGCCCCGGAGCCACAACTACTGAGCCCATACACCTAGAGCCCTTTTTCCACAAGAGAAGCCATCACAATGAGAAGCCCATGCAGTGCAATTAGAGAAAAGCCTGAGCAGCAACGAAGACCCAGCACAGCCAAAATTACATAAATAAAATCTTTTTTTTTTTAAAGAAGATTAGTATTTGATGGGCAGACAAATAGTTCATCCTGAAGTATTTCACTATTGACGCTTTACACCTACACAATAATCCACAACTACTGCATTTTGAGTGATCAGGCTAGAAATAAATCATTTTCCCTTAGACTTGCCTTATTTTTCCTTTTGCTGCGCACCTCCAATTTTTATCAATGATTTTACTCTAGCCAAGGGCAAAGTAGAGCAGGAAGTTGAATAATTCTGAAAAACTATATTTCAAAGCTTGTTCATTTGCAAATATTCAGATGTTTTTCTTACTCCCATTTTTGTTTCACCAGTTAATGCTGTTTGTCAACAGTGAACTGGTAATCAGTGAAAGACGTAAGCCCAAGCACTAGGCCATTTAGATTGAATAATTTTGACCATACTGTGTTGATGGCATTTTTACAACCATCAGCTCCTTCTGAAAATTCTTTTACTCTAGAAATATATTTTGGCCATGCTGTGGAGCATGTGGAATCTTAGTTTTCCAACCAGGGATTGAACCCAGGCCCCTGACACTGGGAGCAAAGAGTCTTAACCACTGGACCACCAGGGAAGTTCCATCAGCTCCATCTTAATAGAGGACAATTATTTACCTAACAAACACTTACTTAGCATTTATATGCCATACAGCAGTATTCTCAAGGCTAGATTATTTGCCCAAATCTTAGGAGCCAAAATCCTACGAGAGGCCTTTCACTGATTAATACCTCTTTCCTTCAAGATACAGATGTGTGAAAGGTTAAGTGAAATTCTTTCCTGGAGGCACCTTGCACTGCCTCCACATTATTCCAGAGGTATTAATTTCATTTAACAAATTAAACTATAAATTAGAGGACTTAAAGTAGTTTTTAAAGACTTTAGGAATGGCTAGGCTTTAAGGTCTCTTCTGTTACCCTGGAAAAGTACAAGTCACCAATTCAGATCATCAGATATAATTTGGCCTCATTTTGGGGCTTCCCTGGTGGCTCAGCTGGTAAAGAATCTGCCTGCAATGCAGGAGACCTGGGTTTGATCCCTGGGTTGGGAAGATCCCCTGGAGAAGGGAAAGGCTACCCACTCCAGTATCCTGGCCTAGAGAACTCCATGGGGTCGCAAAGAGTCAGACATGACTGAGAGACTTTCACTTCACTTCACTTCACTTCACTTTTGGGATATCTAAACCCACTTATAAAAAAACAAGAGTCTCATGCTTTATCTACAGAGCTAGCCAGGCAACTGTCCATTAACAGATGAATGGATGAAGAAATGCATACAACTGAATATTATTCAGCTTCAAAAAAGAAGGTAATCCTGCCATCTGTGACAATGTGAATGAACCTGAAGGACAGAATGGTAAGTGAAATTAGCCAGTCACAAAAGGGCAAATACTGCAGGATTCCACTTGTATGAGGTATCGAGTATAATTAAACTCATAAGAATAGAGTAGAACAGTGGTTACCAGGAGCCGGTAGGGAGGAGGTAATAGGTACTTGTCATTTAATTGGTGTAAAGTTTCAGTTAGGCAAGGTGAAATTAGCTCTGGAGGGCTTCTCTACAGAACCGTGCCTATAGTCAATACTAGATTTTGCACGTAGACATATGCTGAGGATAGTTGTTGTTGTTCAGTTGCTAAGTCATATCCAACTCTTTGAGACCCCATGGACTGTAGCATGCCAGGCTCCTCTGTCCTCCACTATCTCCCGGAGTCTGCTCAAGTTCATATCCATTGAGTCAGTGATGTTATCTAACCATCTCATCCTCTGCTGCCCCCTTCTCCTCTTGCCTTCAATCTTTCCCAGCATCAGGGTCTTTTCCAATGAGTTGGCTCTTCCCATCAGGTGGTCAAATTATTGGAGCTTCAGCTTCAGCAACAGTCCTTCCAATGAATATTCAGGGTTGATTTCCTTTATGACTGACTGGTTGGATCTCATTTCTGTCCAAGGGACTCTCAAGAGTCTTCTCCAGCACCACAGTTTGAAAAGCATCAATTCTTCAATGCTCAGCCTTCTTTCTGGTCCAACTCTCATATCTGTACATGACTACCAGAAAAACCACAGCTTTGATTATATGGACCTTTGTCGGCAAAGTGATATCTCTGCTTTTTAACACATTGTCTAGGTTTGTCATAGCTTTCCTTTCAAGGAGCAAGTATCTTTTAATTTCATGGCTGCAGTCACCATCTGCAGTGATTTTGGAGCCCAAGAAAATAAAATCCGTTACTGTTTCCACTTTTCCCCCTTCTATTTGCCAAGAAGTGATGGGATCAGATGTCATGGTGTTAGTTTTTTGAATGTTGAGCTTCAAGCCAACTTGAACCCACTCTCCTCTTTCACCTTCATCAAGAGGTTCTTTAGTTTCTCTTCACTTTCTGCCATTAGAGTGATATCATCTGAATATCTGGAGAAGGACATGGTAACCCACTCCAGTAGTCTTGCCTGGAAAATCCCATGGACGGAGGAGCCTGGTAGGCTACAGTCCACAGAGTTGCGAAGAGTCGGACATGACTGAGCGATTTCACTTTCACTTTTCACTTTCATGCATTGGAGCAGGAAATGGCAACCCACTCCAGTGTGCTTGCCTGGAGAATCCCAGGGACAGAGGAGCCTGGTGGGCTGCCATCTATGGGGTCACACAGAGTTGGACATGACTGAAGCGACTTAGCAGCAGCAGCATCTGCATATCTGAGGTTGTTGATATTTCCCCCAGAAATCTCAATTCCAGCTTGTGATTCACTCAGCCCAGCATTTCACATGATGTACTCTGCATATAGGGCTTTCCAGGTGGCTCAGTGGTAAAGAATCCTCCTGCCAATGCAGGAGACATGGGTTCAATCCCTAGTTTGAGAAGATCCCCTGGAGTAGGGCATGGAAACCCTCTCCAGTATTCGCGCCTGGAAAATTCCACGGACAGAAGAGCTTGGCAGGCTACAGTCCATAGCATTGCAAAGAGTATTGGATTTGGTAGGCCAGAATCAATTCCCTCTCCCTAAAAGCATCCAATAGTTATTTTGAGGAATTACTTCTTTATTGAATATAGTCTGGTGGGCTATGAACAATGGCTCTGTCCTCCCCCAGCTAAGTGGTGGGCACACGACTCACTCCAAACCAGTGTAAATCTTGAGCAGAGAAATAAAGATCAACAGTGGTTGTGGTGACTTCCTTGGCAGTCCAGTGGTTAAGGCTCCATGCTTTCAATGACAGGCTGTGGGTTCGATCCCCGGTCAGGGAACTAAGATCCAACATGCTATGAAGCGTGGACAAAAACAAACAAACAAAAAGCAGTGTGCTTTTGTAATTTCATTCCAGGATTTGAAAATATTTTGTTCACCAAAGACTTTATCATGTAGAAGTTGGAATGACAGTGTGCTTTTCTATACATGGCCCAAGTGTTTTATGACTGAAGTTTCTTTGCTCTTTCAAGAAAATGAAGGGCCTAAATGAGCAGGATACATAAGTAAATAAACGAACCATATTAAGAGTATGGTAACATCACAACATGAGCCCATAGAATGAAAACCAACTCTAGCAAATGTTCCTCTTGAAGATTTCTGAGGGACGACACCTCTTTGGAGATCATCACGGTCTTGCTGTCACTACAGGGAGTCAGTCCAACACTAGTCTGTCCTGTAGTATTGGACTACATTGCTCTTTCTTAGGTGAGATCCAAAGTAAACAGTTTTCCCTTGCTTCAGGTCCATGTTTCCAAAAAAGGAAGCTTTTATCAAATACTAGATCCACACCCAATGTGGCAAGAAGCTCCCAACTGTTAAAGCTATGGGGAATAGAGACCAAGAAAGAAGATTCAACTCTCCCATCTCAGCCCAGACTGAAGATAGCTTGAATTTTCTACATGCTGACATTTTGGTGAGCTGACTGCTCAGAAGTCACACATGTGGTTGATGGGACTCCACTAGTGAATCATCCTTATGGCACATCTGAAGTTGCAGCCTGCTTCAGTTGTACTTGACTTTGGTTTATAATCCCATCTTGTGGTTTACCTTCTTAGCTGGTAATGAGCTGGTAATTTGCCATCCAAAATTAGTTGATTAAATAATAGCTACCCATATAACTCATGTGCAGGGTTCTCAACAAACTATCAGATTTAATCCTGAAAGATGAGTATTATTATCTCCATTGTATAGACTTTTTTTAAAAGGAAGGTTTAAACAATAACAGCAAAAATAAATGAACAAACCAAACCCAACAAAAACAAACACGTAGATTCAGAGGTCAGAGTAGTAATGGTTACCAGAGGGGAATGGGTGGGAGTGGGAGGTGCCAAATGGGTAGAGGAGCTCAACTGTGTGGTGATGGATGGAAACTAAATTCTTGGTGGTAAGCACTCAGTAGTGTATACATTAGTAAAAATGTAATGCTGTACCCATGGAACTTATGTTATAAACCAACGTTACCTCAATCAAAACAACAACAAAAAAGGAAGGCTCAGAAGAACTACTGTAAGGTAACACAGACAGCAAGAAACTGAGAATTCTTTTTATTTATAACAAATAAATGTGTATTTATAAATTATAAATTTAAATTCTTTTATTTATAAATAAATTTAAATGCATTCTTTTATTTATAAATAAATTTAAATACATTCTTTTATTTATAAATAAATTTAAATAAATTATTTTATTATTTATAAATTTAAATAAATTCTTTTATTTATTTATAAATTTAAACAAATTCGTTTATTTATAAATAAATTTAAATAAATTCTTTTATTTATTTATAAATAAAATCTTTTTGTTTATAAATTCTTTTTATTTATAAATAAAATCTTTTAAAATTTATTTATAAATTCTTTTAAAGAAATTTAAATAAATTCTTTTTATTTATCTTTAAATAAATTCTTTTTATTTATTTAATGAATTTATCTATAAATAAATTCTTTTTATTTATTTAATGAATTTATCTATAAATAAATTCTTTTTATTTATTTAATGAATTTATTTGGCTATGCCAGGCTATGCCAGGTTGCAACAAATGGGATTTTAGTTCCCTGATCAGGGGTCGAACCCAGGCCCCCTACGTTGGGAGCATGGAGTCTTAGCCACTGGACCACCAGCGAAGTCCTTGAATATTTCTTCTCACCTTACAGTTAAATATGGATACAGCTGGAGTTCTAGCCAATGAGATGTGAATAGAAGTGATATATGCCACTTCCAGGCTGATGCATACAAATGGTATCTTGAGGTCCTTCAAGCCTTTCCTCCTCTGCCAGCTTGATGCAGGTGAGCACAGTTGTCTTGGAAGCCACTTTTGGATGGTGGAGATTATAGTCAGTCCAGGATGAAGTTATGTGCAACATGAGGGTTCTTAGCAGTTTCAGATGGGTCTCCTTGTGTAGTAGGTAGGAACTGATTCAACTCAGATGTGTAAGAAATATTCATTTGCTATATTATTTAAATAAAATTAAACCTGAATCCAAGCTCCATCCCACCAGGCTGTTAGAAAATGCAATTTTAACTTTTATTAAGGCTTCTACACAGTCTTGTCAGGCCTGGCAGTTCTGCTGCTTCCAGTCCTGTTTGTGACTCACTTGGTGAGTCTGAGAGACCCTGTGCAGGAGGTCCAGACTCCCTGAACCCATTACAAGCCATCCCTCAAAGGGCTGTCATCTCTCTGCTCTCACAGGACCCTCAACATCTTGTCTTTGTCCAACGTCAGTCCCAATCTCAACCTTTCTCTTTCTTCTTCTCCCCCCTTCCAAATTTATTTCTTTCTCTCAAGTGCATTGTGGGAGGACAGACAAAATTATCATTTAACAAAGGAAAGGCAGGCAAGGGGGCAGGGAGGGGACTTCCCTGGTGGTCCAGTGGCTAAGACTCCATGCTCCCAATGCAGGGGGCCCGGATTCGATCCCTGGTCAGGGAACTAGATCCCACATGCCACAAATAAAGATCCTGTATGCCACAACGAAGACTTGGTGCAGCCAAATAAATAAATATTTTTTAAACCCCCAAACACAAAGGGAAGGCGGAACCAATGATTTTAACCAAATGATCTCTATGCGTTCTGTAAACATCTATCAAGAAATTATAAAACCTGACCAATTGTTTGAAATGAAGGAAGAAAAAAATGTGCAGAAAAGATTATTATCTCACAAGAACCCGTGGTTGATTCATGTCAATGTAAAGCAAAAATCACAATGTTGTAAAGTAATTATCCTCTAATTAAAATAAATAAACTAATTTAAAAAAAGAACCATCTTGGTACCCTTATATAAAACACTAGAGTCTCCCCCCAGGTGCAGCTAGGGTTAGTTTTCATGGGCACCCTCAAGCTAATCATATAATGATCACATAAAACAATGACCTTTATAAATCAGATGTGGCTATTATTCATATGGATTGAGTATAATTTTGTATATTAACTTAATCAAACAATTTATATAAGTTCTTGGATATCTATTTACTCAAAGGTTGACAAGCTTCAAGAAACATGACAATGATTGAACTTGGCGTAAGGATTCTGTGAAGCCTAAGAACAAATTTTGAAAGACATATGAAAAGAAAAATCCAATAAACCATGAGCTGAAAATAAACTCTGTGAAAACAGAGATGGGCAAAAAGCACTAAGGAAAAAAAAAGATCACAAAGAATTAGATAAGAGTCCAACAAATATCAATAATTAATAGACCATCATCAATAGAGATCAAGCTTCCCAGGTGGCTCAGTGGTAAAGAATCTGCCTGTCAATGCAGGAAATGCCAGAGATGGGGGTTTGATCCCTGGATCAGGAACATCCCCTGGAGGAGGAAATGGTAACCCACTCCAGTATTCTTACCTGGAAAATCCCATGGACAGAGGAGCCTGGTGGGTGACCGTCCATAGGATTGCAAAGAGTCGGACACGACTGGAATGACTTAGCACGCACACATGGTGAATATATGACAACTGTGAGCACTGCGATGCAGAATCCTGGGGACCAGAGTTACCCACGAAGATTAAATACACAGAATTCTGTACTGAAGGAAAATGTTTCACTTCATTCACTCTGAGATACCTGCTCTGTAATGAGAGCTGCTGCCTAGGAGACATGAGAAGCAAAACTACACCAAGAAGATGAATGATTGCATAATTCAGTGCTGGCACTTGTCTCATTGGATCTCTAGATCAAATCTCTGCCTGGAAATGGCTCCCAGTTGAAGAATGCTCAGTCAGAGAGAAAATGTGTTTCTGTTATATTAACAATTCTTAAAAAATGCTGAAATGATGTATGCTGACGTAGAATATCTAGGTTTTTCTTTCTTTTTAAAATTTATTTATTTTAGTCGGGGGCTAATTACTTTACAATATTGTAGTGGTTTTTGCCATACATTGACATGAATCAGCCATGGTTTACATGTGTTCCCCATCCTGAACCCCCCTCCCACCTCCCTCCCCATCCCATCCCTCTGGGTCATCCCCATTCCCCCCCCCCCACCCCCCCCAGCCCTGAGCATTTGTCTCATGCATCAAACCTGGAATGGTGTTCTGTTTCACATATGATTATATACATGTTTCAATGCTATTCTCTCAGGACGTCCCACCCTCACCTTCTCCCTCAGAGTCCATAAGACTGTTCTATGCATCTGTGTCTCTTATACTTTAATTCTCAGGATGATCCATGAATCTTACCCACTCCACCTTCATGCACTGATGACATATATGAAACAATGAGAGAATAACACAATACACATTATATAGTTTAGTGAGGGCACAGGATGCTATACATTTATTTTAATTTTATTTACTTACTTTTGGTTGCACTGGGTCTACATTGTTGTGTGTGGGCTTTTTCTAGTTGTTGTGAGCAGGGGCTACTCTCTAATTGCAGTGTGCAGGCTTCTCACTGCAGTAGCTTCTCTTGTTTTGGAACACAGGCTCTAAGGCACGTGGGCTTCAGTAGTTTTTGCTCTCAGGCTCTAGACCACATGCTCAATAGTTACGGCACACGGGCTTAGTTGCTCTGCAGCATGTGGGATCTTCCCAGATCAGGGATCATACCCAGGCTCCTGCACTGGCAGGCGGATTTTTTACCACTGAGCTACCAGGGAAGCACTAAGGTGTTATTTATTAATGACTTGTATTTAGTTATGATTAAATAATTATTTAATAATTGCTAACTGTTTGAAAACTATCGGAACAGTTGATTTTAGAGTACGATCTTCATGTATGAGATCTCAGCCCATCAGGGATGGCATTAGAGAAAATGTAGACCTTGGTGAGGGACTTGAAGATGCTGCAGAATATATAAATATGGGAAGGAAAGGAGAACATACTAGCATTCCACTAATCATTCTGAGTGCGATTTGCATTTGGAATTCTATACACACCATTCATAAACTTGTAAATTTTGACTAGTACTGAAAAGGAGGAGAGTTTTCTGGAGCATGTTGAAGGCATTTTTTAATCCTCACATAATGTAATCATTATATCTCAGGCACTACAACTAATTATTACATTTCCCTGGAACTTATTTGACACATCTGCTTTTGGATTAAAAACAAAGATTAGCTAAAGTTGGATATTATATTTATCTAGATTTTGCTATAAAACTTGGCTAAGCACAAACAATAAAATATACTTTATCTTATGGTCTTTGAGGTAATGCATCAAGTATGTAAATACTCAAAAGTGAAAGTGGCAGGAAAAAAAAATAAAAGCAGTATAAGGGCAAAAGAAATAGTTATACTAATTTGACAGAAATTTATAAAATGACAACAGCCCAGGGACTTCCTTGGTGGCCCAGTGGTTAAGGCTTCATGCTCCCAATGCAGGGGACCCAGGTCAATTCCTGGTCAGGGATCTAGATCCTACATGCTGCAACTAAGAGCCGATGCAGCAAAATAAATAAATAAATAAAATAATAAATAAATATTTTGAAAAATGCTATAGCCCATAGAGATCACATCTACCATTTTGATGCACTAGTATAAACTGAGTATGAGGCAATTCAAAGTATTAGGTTAGTACAAAAGTAACTGGTTTTTACATTATTGAAATTTGCTGTTTGACATTGGAATGCTGCTGCTGCTAAGTTGCTTCAGTCATGTCTGTGCGACCCCATAGACAGCAGCCCACCAGGCTCCACCGTCCCTGGGATTCTCCAGGCAGGAACACTGGAGTGGGTTGCCATTTCCTTCTCCAACGCATGAAAGTGAAAAGTGAAAGTGAAGTTGCTCGGTCGTGTCCAACTCTTCGTGATCCCATGGACTTCAGCCTACCAGGCTCTTCCGTCCATGGGATTTTCCAGGCAAGAGTACTGGAGTGGGTTGCCTTCTCCATTGATATTGGAATATATTCTAAATAAATGTGGTTATGCTATATATCATTTTAATGTACATTTCTTGCTTTATATTTTTTTGCTAATGACTTATTACTTGCTATTTATCTTATATTTATTTTAGACTATGGAAATGATGTTAGACAAAAAAGCAAATTTGAGCAATTTTCTTATTTGAGTTCAAAATGGGTTGTAAAACAGCAGAGACAACTCACAATATCAACAACACATTTGGCCCAGGAACTGCTAATGAACATACAGTGCGGTGGTGGTTCAAGAAGTTTTGCAAAGGAGATGAGAGCCATGAAGATGGGGAGCACAGTGGCCGGCCGTTGGACGTTGACAATGACCAACTGAGATCAATCCCCGAAGCTGATCCTCCTACAACTACACGAGAAGTTGCTGAAGAACTCAACATCAAACATTCTATGATCATTTGGCATTTGAAGCAAATTGGAAAGGTGAAAAAGCTCAATAAGTGGGTGCCTCATGAGCTGACCACAAATCAAAAAAAATGTTGTTTTGAAGTGTTATCTTCTCTAATTCTACGCATCAATGAATCATTTCTTGATTGGTTTGTGACGTGTGCTGAAAAGTGGATTTTATACAATAGCCGGTGATGATCAGCTCAGTGGTTGGACCAAGAAGAAACGCCAAAGCACTTCCTAAAGCCAAATTTGCAGCAAAAAAAGGTCATGGTCACTGTTTGGTAGTTTGCTGCTGGTCTGATCCACTACAGCTTTCTGAATCCTGGTGAGAGCATTACCTCTGAGAAGTATACTCAGCAAATCAATGAGATGAACCAAAAACTGCAACGCCTGCCGCCAACATTTGTCAACAGACAGGCCCAATTCTTCTCCATGACAATACCCAACCACATGTTGCACAACCAACACTTCAAAAGTTGAATGAATTGGGCTGTGAAGTTTTGCTTCATTCGCCATATTCACCTGACCTCTCATCAACCAAGTACCACTTCTTCAAGCATCTCAACAACTTTTTGCCGGGAAAATGCTTCCACAACCAGCAGGAGGCAGAAAGTGCTTTCCAAGAGTTCACTGAATCCAAAAGCATGGATTTTCATGCTACAGGAATAAACAAACTTATTTCTTGTTGGCAAAAATGTGTTGATTGTAATGGTTCCTACTTTGATGAATAAAAATATGTTTGAGCCTGCTGCTGCTGCTGAAGCTAAGTCACTTCAGTCATGTTCGACTCTGTGTGACCCCATAGATGGCAGCCCACCAGGCTCCCCTGTCCCTGGGATTCTCCAGTGTTTGAGCCTAGTTGCAATGATTTAAAATTCACAGTCTGAAACCATAATTATGTTTGCACCAACCTAATACTTCAAGACACATATACTACCACTGTTGTGGAGATGTACTTCTCTAATAATCATGAGAAATGAGGAAAATGTGTAGGTTTCTATGACAGTCTATGATTTAAATTTTTAGAAATTATATAATGGAAACTTACAAATACAATGATATATTTATATAATATATGTGACCTGCAATAATGACAACCAAACAACCCAACAGACAAACTTACTGATATTTAAAAGTATTACTAGAACCCATATAAAATAGCTTTGGCATCTTAGAAACAGCAGAGGTGAAACATTAGTGGATTAGTCCTTAATCCTAACCAATGTAAAAATTGTCTTTACAGTATAGTTCACAAATGGCCAGACACTTTCTGCTTGGACAGGTGTAGTATCTCACTGTTTTTCCCTTAGAAGTCTATTTTGTACAGCTGTAATTCATGGGAAGCTTTGCCTTCTGCTTAACTAAAATTTACCTCCCTGTGACTTTTGTTTTTAATCCAAGTTTTATTCTCTGAAGCTTCAAAGGCACAGTTTAATGCAAATCAGTTCAATTAATAAATATCATAGGATAGCTCTGCCAGGAACTGAGGTAGGTGTTGGCATACAACAGTGAATAAGATACAATTTTTTTACCTCTCTCTTCTGACTTGACAGCTATTCAAATTCCAGAAGATAAATTTTATTCTCCTTTGATTCTGCTCTATAAATCAAAGATCTCCAGGTCCCTGAACCATATTAAGATCCTTTACAACACCCATCACTTAATTTCTGCTGCTGCTGCTGCTGCTCAGTCGCTTCAGTCGTGTCTGACTCTTCGTGACCCCATGGACTGCAGCCTACCAGGCGCCTCCATCCATGGGATTCTCCAGGCAAGAGTACTGGAGTGGGTTGCCATTGCCTTCTCCGACTTAATTTCTGAATTTGCACAATTAAATTGCTAGTCTAATTAAAAATTTAATGTAAAACTGTTAAATGGATGGAGAGTTTCCTGCTGTAATACTTTGCATGTGAGAGCATACTATCTATATTAGACTTGCAACAGAAGTGGGAGCAAAAAATGGTTTGCATGGTCCTATAGCTGATAGTTCACCTCAAGGATGTCTGAGAAGTGGGAGGGACAAGAGGGAAAAATGATTAGTGGTGATTTCTTTGGAGAGGGTTGATAGGGTACTAGGCATTTCTCTACTGCCACTGGCATTTCTGCTATTTTCATCTCCACAACTGAAGCCAGGGAAGGGGGAGGGTTGTTAGAGACCACACAGAGAAGGTTGAAATGTTTTCCTCGGGGTCAGAACAAAAACTTTTATCTAAGAAAGTACACAAAATAAGAGACTGAACGTATCTGTTTCTGACTGGGGAGAGAGGACTCCAGGGAGTAAAACTGTATTTCCACTAATGGTGACGCAAAAAGGCAAAGTGTCCCATGGACCAGAAGAGATGCACAACACTGAGCTGAACTTGACATATTCTGAAAGGTGTGTGCCTCAGGGGTCTGGCTGCTATGGCTAAGTTCAAGATACTACTAGAAGCAAAAGTTGAGGAGACAGTGGTAAACTGCCAGCTGGAAGGGATGTCTCCCATACTAAGAAATATGGCAGTGGATTTGGGAGAGTCTTCTGCAAAGAAGAAGCAAAAGCAATTGTAGTAGACTGATTGCAATCATGTCCCCAATTCCTTATCCTCCAAGTATCCAAGCCATTTGCAAATAGTATTGCTGCAATAGAGAAGCATTGACTTTCTCAACCCTTGAATACAGCTGGCCTAATTATTCGCCAAGAGAATGCAGTGTAAGTGACAGCTTGTCAGTTTCAAGCCTAGGCATCAAGACCCCTGACATGCTGCTACTGGTGGTTCTGATACTGTTACTTTGCCTCCCTCCCCCTCCTCACTCCCCCTTCCTTCCCCTCTATCTCCCCCCACTTCTCTTTTCAGCCCAACCTGGAGAACAGAAGAACCTATAAACCGAGAGGCTCAGGTTTTTATTTTAGATTGGAACAGACTTGTAATGCCTGAACTTGAGACTGTTCATAACTAAGAGTAACTGAAAAAAAAAAAACTTTCAGATGTGCTCAAGTGGGAAAACCCCTGAAATTCAAGCAAGAATGATACAATACAGGGTATGAGAAAGACTCATACATGGGAAAAACAAAGTTATTTCATAATTTCACGCCATTAAATCCGACTCATTCAAGAAACTACCTGATTTTTTTTTTTTAGTTGTAAACATCGGTCTTAATAAATAGAGTATTTTCTCAACATGTTCTAGCTAATCCATTTCTTATTAGCAATATAATATTATTTCAAAGAATATCAGTTTTTGTAGGACTAAAATTTGATATTTATCACATTATTTTTATTAATAATTTTTCATGATAATCAGTCTATTCAACCACATTCCACATTAAATAACTAAATAGGTATCTTCAATCAAAAACCACAGTACCATACTTCCACATCTTCTATTTTTTTCCTTGAAATCACACAAGACAATAACAGAAACATTTGTGGTAAAACCAGGAAACAAATGGAATTTGTCAACTCCAAAATTAAAGGCTCACAAAAGTGGTTGAGATTAGGCAGAAGTTATGGGGGAAGAGCCATGAGGGGGGATGAAGGGGCCATGTGACAGGAGACCTCAGAAAGGGGGAGCAGAATATTCTGAAGGTGCGAGGCTCATGTCAAAAGGCAAAAGCTAAATTTCTGTGTATAGCAATCCAAGCAGAAGCCAGGGTGAAACTGGCTAGAAGTCATGAGAGGTGATGAACAGAGATGAACCTGTTGACGGGGCATAGGGACCATAAATCTCACAGAAATTCCAAAGAATGTATGCCCTAAAGTTCAAGGATGAGACACTAGATTTTTGTAGTTTTTACCTAACCTACTTTAGTGACAGAAGCTGGATTTTTAAAGCTAACATTTTTAAGAGAAATTTAAACTTCTAAATAAAAAGCCAGAGCCTGACCTCAAAAATAAAGTACATTTTTAATTGTAACCATCTTCAGCATAAATGGCTAAAGTTAATTCCATCTCTTCAATATTTCTTTGTGAACTAAATGTAACTGACAGAAAGGAATTAAGCTACTGAAGCACATTATTTCATTGCCACAGTGGATTCGATAATACTGCTTATCATAAGGGCATAGATTTATTTTTTTGCAAATTGCTCCAATGTGTAGTTATTTTTCCCCTCTTTTAGTATCAGATATTCTTAAAGGTAGAATAGAATGACTTCAAACCATCAATTACCTTACATTATCATCTCTCTGGAGAAGGCAATGGCACCCGACTCCAGTACTCTTGCCTCGAAAAATCCATGGCGGACGGATGAGCCTGGTAGGCTGCAGTCCATGAGGGTCTCGAAGAGTCAGACACGACTTGAGCGGCGATCACTTTCACGTTTTATCACTTTCATGCATTGGAGAAGGAAATGGCAACCCACTCCAAGTGTTCTTGCCTGGAGAATCCCAGGGACAGGGGAGCCTGGTGGGCTGCCATCTGTGGAGTAGCACAAAGTCAGACATGACTGAAGTGACTTAGCAGCAGCAGCAGCAGCAGCAGCAGCAGCATCTCTCCACGAGTGGTTAGTAGAGAGAAAAATTTTAAAAATGTATATTAATATGTCATTAATAATTAATTAATATGTCATAATCCAAAAAGATTATGACATATAAAGTATGGCCTACTTTTAAATATCTAACTTCTTTAAGCTAATGTCACTATAGGGAAAAAGAATTTAAGCCTCATTATGATTATCACATTTATTTGAAACTTCTTCATATATTACTCTACCATTGCGAAATTAAACAGCATCCTTTTATAAAAGTTTTTTCTCTCTTTGAAATGGAATCAAAGTCCCTTTTCCAGGAAGACAAATGTTTGAATTAATATTTGAACTGAATTACATTCCTTTTTTTCTCTGTCATGTTTTATAACTTTATCATAGCCCCTAAATATGGCCATCTTCCTGATTCTGTGGGTTATCACTAACCCTCAGGAGAAGACACACTGGTATTTTGATCAATTATTTCCTGGACAAAGATAGAGAATCATAAAATTATACCCTAAATATTCTATAATTTTTTAAATACCAGGAAAATCATTAAGCAAGCATAATAGAAAAATGCAGATTGAGAGAATAAATGTGGGCATTTACATAGAAATAAGGGCATTTCCTGAAATGAACAAGAGTTCATATCCTATCCCTGCTTCATACTATCTGTATAAGCTTTAGCAGTTCCCTTAAACTCTATAATCCTTATCTTTTTCATCAGACAGTTAGGTGTCGTTTTACACAAACACATGTGTTGACTTGCAAGGTAAATTCTAAACTTCTTGAGGATACAACAGTGTTCTTTTTCTTTTTCCCATTTCTACTTCTCGCGTCACCCAGTATAATGCCTTGCAATTCCTAAGGAATACATTTTATTATTATTGCTATTGCTTTTGATTTTTTTCTACTTGGTAATTCCTCAAGGGGAAGTTGAACGAAATTCTGCTTATGTCTCAAAGCCTAGAAATTTGCTTTCTGTCTCTATGTTTCTTCTTTTGCCAAACGTTTCAGCCATTCATTTGGTATAGCATCCTCATGCTGCCCTATAAGGACTACACCATCTACGGGGGCTTCCCTGGTGCTTCAGTGGCTATGACTTCACACTCCCAATGAAGGAGGCCTGGGTTCGATTCTTGGTCATGCCACAACTGAGATCAGGTGCAGCCAAATAAACGGATAAAAATTTTTTAAAGTCTCCTTAAAAAAAAAAAAGGACTATACCATCTACCCTTAGTTCTGTGGATGCAGTCCCTCTTGGGAAAATTACAATGGTAGGGACAGAGATCTATTTGAATCAGAGAAGGATAAGAAGCCATCTGGCTGCTTCCTGAATCTTGCCACATAGGTAGACACCGACTTCTCTCATGCCTAAGGCTAACTCTTCTTGTCACAGTTCATAAGCAGTGGATGCTGTTTGCACTTATTTACCTCTGAGCACTTCACCCAGACAAAAATGTGCTCATATCATTCACGAAGCTGATGATCTGCCCAATAATGTGGGCATGGAATTTCCCACTCTCCCCAAGCAAAACTAGAGAGAGGATTTTGGAGCTGTAGCTTGGGTATAGATACCTGGCTACTCCCAGAGCATCACTAATGAAAGAATTCTTGTCTTTCCATCTGTGGGTAACTACATTCCAATCTCACATTTCACATTTTGGAGCTTCAAGTTCATCACCTGTGAAAAAGTGAGAGGGAGAACTATTCTTCCTGCTTGAGATAGGATTTATTTTTTACGAGGGTCAGATAAGATGATGTGTGATGAAGCCCTACAGTAACACAGAGCACCTCCTCCACCTCTGATGATGGATATCAGATTGAACCTGGAAAGAGTTTCCTAAAATACTCCCCTCTCTAATGCTGCCTTTCGATCTTTAGTCCACGGGGGGCATGAAACGGAATCAGATAGGAAAGATACAATATATTTCCAGTTGTAAAGATCTCTTGTCCACAAGATACAGCATCTGTCTAGATTATGGGTTTCTCTACAATCCCAGGAGAAGTCTTCCACATTGTAGTCGGGTCCACTTCACTACCCAGTTATTTTGTACCTTCCCATGCTGTTAGTCAAATCACACTGCTGCCTAGCAAGTTTCTGATTAATCTGGATTTCATTAATTGCCCTGCAGTCACGTGGAATGGACTGAAATGTTTAAAGTATCTTGTGCTGCAGTTTTCGCAGAATCTCTTGCAATGACACTACAATTGCTTCCCTGAAAATGAGCCTTTCCATAGGAAGAACAGCCAGGAACTATATTTTAATTCTTCCTCCTACAATCTTTCTTTCAGATAAATATTTTTCATCGAGGCTATCAGAGGTGTTAAACAAAATAAAGCTATTTGAAAAAATTAAGGAATCAGGCTCGTGTTGCTGCTCCAGTGACATGACTGGGAAGGAATAAGGAGCCAGTAGATCGGATTCAAAAGAATAAGAAAATAAACGCTAAGGCTCAAGTCCTAAACCTACAAGCCTACAAACTTCTGATGACTATCTTCCAAGAAGCAACACTGCCACCTGGCTGTGTAAGACCGAGAAACGATGCTGGTCTTTTCCTTTTCTACCCAAATCCTCCAGACATTGAATCTAATTCAGGATTCTCTAAGTAGGACTGTGGAAGATTCCTACACTAACCCCAAGAATCCAAAGTGCTAGAGCAAAAATAAGAATGGAATCATTGGAAAATATCTCAAGGACTATGTAATTTTCAGTTTTTCAGTTCAGTCGCTCAGTCGTGTCAGACTTTGCAACCCCATGGGCTGTAGCACACCAGGTTTCCCTGTCCATCACCAACTCCTGGAACTTGCTCAAATTCATGTCCATCGAGTTGGTGATGCCATCCAACCATCTCATCCTCTGTCCCATTTAAAATTCATGAAATCAAAACTCAAAATTGAATCAAAATGTTAGTGCTGTAATACAAGCCTCAAAAGTTGAGAAAGGGGCTTCCCTGGTGTTCTAGTGGTTGAGAATCCGCCTGACAATGTAGAGGACCGGGGTTCAATCCCTGGTCTGGGAGGATCCCATATGCCGCAGGACAACTAAGCCTGTGTGCCACTACTGACTTGCACTCTAGAAACCACGTACCACAACTTTCAAGCTGCACACCTAGAACCTGTGCTCTGCAACAAGAGAAGCCACTGCAATGAGAAGCTTGCACACTGCAACAAAGAGTAGCCCTTGTTCACCACAACTAGAGAAAAGGCCATGCTCAGCAGTGAAGACTCAGTGTAGTCATAAATAAATAAATACATAAATCTTAAAAAAAAATGAGGAGGAAAAGATTGGAAAGGGTGCATAAAAGCAAATACAGGGAAACCATTAACCACAATACAAATGAAGAAATCAAAGAGAGATGATGGTGAGGACAGTTTAATGAAATTTAAGAGAACTGGGAAGATTTTAAATAATATTTAACAATAAAATCAACAGATCTTGATTCTTGGTTATGGTTTGGGGAATAATGAGGAAGAGGGATGATGCCTAGGTTAGTGACATTAGCAACAGGGTAGACAGTAGGGCCACTTACTGAAATGAGCCTGAAGGACACTCTGGTTTGGGGGGGAGCCCATAAGTTGTTTTGATATATTGGGTATCAAGAACATGCAGTGATTTGAGGAGACTGTTCTTTGAAAGTCTGTCTAAAAGATCTTAAAAATAATCAGTTTAAAATTAGTTAAGGTCAGTTTTCAGCATTGGGTAGAAGTGAATTATTTTCCTGTAGCTCATTGAAAGGACAATGCATCATCTTCTGACCCAAGGCTAAGGGTGGCCACTGGAACAGATTGAGAAGGATGGACAGACATCTAGGAACTGTCTGGGAAGTGCCAAAGAAATAGTTTGTCAGTAACCGATTAGGAGATTATGAGAAAAAGAAACTAGTATTTATTAAGCTGTTGCTATCACCAACTCTATGGACATGAGTTTGAGTAAGCTCCGGGAGTTGGTGACGGACAAGGATTCCTGGCATGCTGCAATCCACGGGGTCACAGTCGGACACGACTGAGTGACTGAACTGACTGACTTTCTGTATCCGTCAGGTTAGTATTTGTTACAGTGTTGTAACAAACATTCCCCAAATAGTAGAGGCTTTAAACTGACTTTTTCCCCTCACACTATATGTATTCAAAGCAGAGTAGCAAGAAGGTCCTGCTCATGGGAATTACTGATGGATTCCTGCTGACAGCAGTTCCAATACTGTTGCTTTCTCAATCAATATATATTTCTAGGATTGCTACACTGGGGGAAGTTATGGCTTGAGACTTGAGCACTGACAACTAAATGCCTCTCCATGTAGGTGACACATATCCATATTTCATCTGAACAAAGCAAGTCACAGGGCAAAATCTAACTTTAAAAGGAGAAGGAAAGTGAACTTTTTCTATTTGCATCAGGTAGAGAAAATGAACAGGAAACATAAGAGATGCCAGTTCGATCCTGGTTGGGAAGATCCCCTGGAGGAGGGCATGGCAACCCACTCCAGTATTCTTGCCTTGAGAATCCCCATGGACAGAGGAGCCTGGTGGGCTACAGTCCATGGGATCGCAAGGAGTCAGGCATGACTGAAGCAACTGAGCACACAGCACAGAGAAAATGAATACTGGCAACTCTACCATATTCAATTTTCCCATTGGATTATAAGAGTATGTATGTTTTGTTCACTTTGGTATCCACTAGTATACTGACTGGCATGTAGGAGGTACCTCCAAACTATTTATTAGATGAATGAAAGTGCCAAAGCTGGTACACAGATTCCAGACTGTCTCCAGAGATGATGTGCTTTCCATTCTACCATGCAGAGCCAGAGATAAACACTGTAGTGTTTTATTTCCATAAATTCCCTAATGGATGGTTGGCTCCCAATGCTACTTTGGGGCTTTTAAACCCTTACTCCCTCAAAGTATGTATGTTCATTACTATGTGATGATAGAAACATCCATTTTCATTCCCTTTGAATTTGTTCTAATTTAACAGGTCATCTGAGATGAGATTTTCAGGATAATAAGCTGAATATAAATGATGCAAGATATTAGAATTAAGATAACTAGAGAAGAGATATGACATACAGACAGCAAAGGCCACAAAAGAAAAAATGCTATTTTGTCAGGGTTTCAGAAAGAGCTCAGAGGCCAAGTTGGTCAGTTTGTTACTTAATTAATTAGGCTAACAAAGTCTAGTAAGTGAGAAAATGACCTTGTCAGGACGTTGTCTTTTACAATTATTATTTTATCAAACATTTATTTGTAGCATCAATTTTATGTCAGACATTTTGGGCCACTGGCAGTATAATCTTCCAAGTGCAGAATTCTCTCTCAAATTTGTTTATTGAATGGTAAGTAGTTCATTATAACCAGATGGTGTGTGGGTTCAGAGTTGTGGAAAGGAGCCTAGCCTAGGGTCAGGAGAACAGCGGTCTTAATATGACATGCAAAGAACATATACATTGTTCTGATTCACAGTGATTATAAGCATTAGAGTCACAATCTAACTTGTGCTGTATAAAGATGATTCTAACGTGTGTCTGAAATATGCATTGAATGGAGACAAAGATGGAATCATAGATAATAGTTGAAGGTATTCACTAATGTGGGGGAGAAATTAAGAGATAAAAATTAAGGTATTAGCAGTGGAATGTGGAGGATGGGATGAATTTGGCCAATATTATCAGGTTGTGGTAGGTTGAATAATTGATCTCAATTCTTTTGTTGTTGTTTAGTCACTAAGTTGTGTCCGACTCTTTGGCGACCCCATGGACTGTAGCCTGCCAGGCCCTCTGTCCATGGAATTCTCCAGGCAAGAATACTGGTGTAGGTTACTATTTCTATCTCCAGGGAATCTTCCCAACCCAGGGATCAAACTTGCGTCTTCTGCTTGGCAGGCATATTGTTTACCACTGAGCCACCTGGGAAGCCCTTAATTTTCTACTTCCCCCAAATAACTACATATATACATCCATCCTATGGCTTCATGTTGGGCACTGTGTACTTAGGTGCTACTTTGACATTAGGCTTGGCATGTGACTTACTTTGGTCAATATAATATTAGTGGATATTATCTGAGCAGAGCCTTGATATAGATTGGATTGGCCAAAAAGTTTGTTCAGATTTTTCTGTAAGATGTTATGAAAAACCCAAATGAACTTTTTTTGCCAATGCAATGTTTGCTGTTTTTCGCTTGACCCTCCCGGGCTCCAGTGATCTGCCATGAGAAAAACTACCTGTGGTGTGTTGCTGTCCCTTCATCCTGGACCTCAGAATGAACACACTGGGAAAGACCTCAATCAAATCTGCAGACCCCAGCCTGAAGCAGAGCTGTCCCCAAACCCCACAGACCTGTGCTTCCAAGAATATGTTCATTGTTGGATGCCAGTACATTTTGGGGTGGCTTACTGTGCAGCATTAGTTTGGTAGTAGATTACTAAGACATCTATATTAATAGATATGTTGGATCTCAGTGAAAGAATAAAAGTCTGAAGGAGATGGAGTGGATTACTGGTGATTGCCAGTTTTCTGGAATGGGTAACATAGTGTGGGATTCTCATAGGTACAAGAAAAGAGAAGAGGAGGAACTGGTTGGTTAAGATAAGATTTTGAGTCTAGACTTGGGGACAGATTTCATTTTAAGTATCTGACAGACATCTAAGTCAGTATGTCTTATAGGCTTCTACCTAGAACAACTCAGTCGAGGAGGTAATTATGCAAGGCATTTAAGCAACCAAGTTCCCAGTATTACAGGACTAGTTGAAAGGACATGAAGTCTAGAAAGTCTGGAAATTTTGAGTTAAGAGATATTAGCATCCAGACAGTGCTTGAAGCCATAGGAAAGAATGAGATCTTCCAGGAGTGTTTCTATGATGAAAACAGAGG
The DNA here is from genome assembly GCA_024291935.2 of Okapia johnstoni. NCBI lineage: Eukaryota > Metazoa > Chordata > Mammalia > Artiodactyla > Giraffidae > Okapia > Okapia johnstoni. The sequence goes on along the minus strand of CM044305.1, from coordinate 24,376,679 downwards.
AGAGATAAAGACATTAAGGCTTAAGGATGAGACTCCAAAATGGAAGACCACAAGAAGAATGAGAAGAAAGCTCCAAAAAGATGAGAATAAAACGGATGATGAATAGAATTCCAAAAGCAGCCTGGAAGACTATTTCAGGCACAGACGAGTAGTCAACCATGTCAAATGCTCTAAAGTAGGATAAATCTCAAAATGTGCTTGGAGTTAAAAAAGTCTTTTAAATAGCCTAAAGAAGCTATTTTTTAAGTACGTAGGATTAACTTAAACCCAGTTTAAATCCAACTGAATTTTCACTTGGAATTTGACAAAGCAAATTAAAAAACACCAATACAGTATACTAATGCATATATACGGAATTTGAAAGATGGTAATGATAACCCTATATGCGAGACAGAATAAGAGACGCAGATGCATAGAACAGTCTTAAGGACTCTGAGGGAGAAGGTGAGGGTGGGACGTTCTGGGACAATAGCATTGAAACATGTATATTATCATATGTGAAACAGAACACCATTCCAGGTTCAATGCATGAGACAAATGCTCAGGGCTGGGGCAATGGGATGACCCAGAGGGATGGATGGGGAGGGAGGTGGGAGGGGGGTTCAGGATGGGGAACTGCCGGGAGCCAGCTCATGAGATCCCCAAAAGAATAAACAAAATAATAAGACAATTGTTGATTTAACTGATGATTCTTACTTAGAGCTGACCTTCAGCTTGCTGTTCTATGACTTTATGGAACCCAACATTCTTTTCTGTTAAGCTCAAGGCGTAGAGTAAATTACCGAAAACAGGTTTTACCTTGAAACTTTCTATTGATGAATTCTTTCCTGCTGTGCCTGATACAAAAGTGTTCTGACTGATCAACCCCTTATCAATGGAGAGTCAAACAAGGTGTTAGCAGGTGCCCTCAGGCCGGAAGATGATGTAAACAAAATGAGGCTTTTGGTAACAAAAAACATGCAAATGGTTTCGATGATGGTCAAGAAACCTGCTGGCCTATTAAGCTGAATTGATAGGCCCATTAAGCTGAATTCATATGCCCATTAAGCTAAATTGGTATGCCCACTAAGCTGAATTGGCATGACTCTATACTTTACATTTGTTTCTATGTACCACTAAAAATATAAAAGCTGTCTTAAAAACAATAAAATCGGAAGACACTTGGAAACACCAAGACTCGCTGTGTCTTCTCATTCGTATCGCCGACGCCGTCCATCCTGCGGGAACTCTGGACCCGCTGGAGCTGGACTCTGGCAGGGAACACATGTAAACCCATGGCTGATTCATGTCAATGTATGGCAAAAACTACTACAATATTGTAAAGTAATTAGCCCCCAACTAAAATAAATAAATTTATTTAAAAAAAATTAAAAAATAAATAAAAGCCACCTGAAAGAATAAATTTAGCAAATAGCTGAAAAACATTGAAAAGAAGGGCATTTAGAAGGAACTTTACCTACTGTATTTTGAAATGTATTTTAAATATTTAATCATTAAAATGGTACTATATTAGTGTCATAATAGACATATAAATAAAAAGGTTCTCATATATGTAAAAATTTTGATTAAGGTAGAGAAATAGCTGCACTCATAAAGTTATATATAAAATGCACAATTCAATGTACAGAGTATTCATTGATATGGCCACCGATTTAAGGTAACTCAGCTAGCCGGTCAAAGACAAACTTTAAAAATTTGGTGGTGTGATCAAGAGCAAACATAACAGCATCCCAAACATTCCAGCTGGAATGTCTCAGTAGAGCAGGTAATTAGGCATGGCCTTTGAGCAGCCAGTGACCCTGTATTGAAACAAATGCACTCAACTCACAGGACAACCATTCAGGTCATTCACAAGAAAACTCTTGATTTTAACTCAGTATGCTTCTTTAAAAAACTAGATATCTAAAAAATATTTGCTGATCACTTAGAAGCAGTACACAGGAAGGAATGGATATAACTGTGAGAAACATAAAGCTAAACAATAAATGAGGGGACAAAGAAACTATGACTACCAGGAAAAGAATGAATAATTTCAAGATGCTGTTGCTGGTTAATATCAGAGTTGTTAGCTCAGTTAATTAGGATGGAAAGGGCCAGAGCTCCAAATAAGAGCTTTGGCAATAGGGATGGACAGGATGAAGAAGTATTTAGGAAGCATATTTGGTGGGACTTTTCCATTTGTGTATGGTGGTACATTGGAAAAGACCCTGATGCTGGGAATGACTGAAGGAGGGAGGAGAAGGGGATGACAGAGGATGAGATGGTTGGGTGGCATCACTGACGTGATGGACATGAGTTTGAGTAAGCTCCGGGAGTTGGTGATGGACAGGGAAGCCTGGAGTGCTGCAGTCCAAGGGATCGCAAAGAGTCGGACATGATTGAGTGACTGAACTGAACTGATGGTGGTACATTAGTTAGGATTCTCCAAAGAAATAGACCAATAGACTATACACAAACACGCACACAAACACACACACACGTGTGTGTGTGTATAGTCAATTATACATATATACACAATTATATATAAACACAATTATACATATATATATATATATATACACACAGACATATATGTGTGTGTGTGTATATATATATGTATAATTTTTATAAATTCCTTCAGGAAACTCAGTTCTTGTTTTTGGACCCCTCAACTGATTGCATGGGGCCCAGTCACTATGGATGATAATCTCCCTACAGATTTAACTATTAATCAATCACATCTATGAAAGATCTTCACAGTGCATATCTAGACTGATACTTGACTAAACAACTGAGCACCTTAGCCTAGATGAATGGCATACAAAATTAAGAGGTGGGAATGATAGGGAGGAATCTAGACTTGGAAATATGATGCTGCCACTAACTGGGACAAAGGAAACAGGAAGAGGAATGAGGTTTGGAAAACAATCATGTGTTTATACTTTTTGAGTTGGAAATACCCTTGAGTCAATCAGAGCTGGATTTCTGTTTCAGGCTTTGTGGGTAGGTCAGCGCTTGGGATAATATATCTGGAAGTTAGCAGCAGATAGTTCACAGTTAGAACTGGAGCAATGGAAGAAGTTACCTGGGGATAGCTGCAGGGAGAAAAAAAATAGTGGACTAGATATGGTAACTTAGGGAACACTAGTTTCCCAAGAGGTGACATGGAAAAGGATAAGTCCATTGAGAAGTTGGAGAAAACAATAGATTGAGAAGTAGAAGAACCAGGATAGGTCAGTGTCTTAAAAACTGTAGCAGAGACAGTGCTATGCTCACCAAACCCAATCCTATACTCTTTCTTCTTAGGCACATGGAAAGCCACAATTTTCAGACCCCTTGAAGCTAACCAAGGATATATGATTAGCTTTAGCCAATGAAATGGGAGAAGAAGTGATGGGTTTTGCTAAGTCAGAGAAAAGCCCTTTAAAGACTCCCTGGCCACTCTCCTCTGCCTCAATGAACAGGTAAGTCCCGGAGAAAATCTCCAAATGCCCCTCCCTACCCCATGCCCACTGAACATGTAGCATTGTTGGGAGAGAAAGCTTTGTTGTGGTACAACACTGAGATTTCAGGACTAGTTTGACACTCCAACATAACCTTTTAATACCATCCATGAGGTTCTTGAGGCAAGAATACTGAAGTGGTTTGCCTTTCGCTTCTCCAATAAAAGCTGAAGCTCCAATACTTTGGACAACTGATGCAAAGAGCCGACTCATTGGAAAAGACCGTGATTCTGGGAAAGACTGAGAGAAGGAGGAGAAGCAGGTGACAGATGATAAAATGATTAGACAAGCATCACTGACTCAATGGACACGAGTTTGAGCAAACTCCAGGAGACAGTGAAGGACAGGGAAGCCTGGCATGCTGCAGTCCATGGGGTTACAAAGAGTCAGACATGACTTAATGACTGAACAACAACATAACCTAGCTTATCTTGACTAATTCAGAAGCCAAGGCTGTAGAATATTTTAAAGGAGAGAATAGTCACAACAGTTTCATATGCACAGTATTCTAAAAAGAGAAGCCTGGCATGCAGCAGTCAATTTTGATTGAGTGAATGTTCGGAATTCGTGTCCAATTCTGTGCTGCTGCCCCGCATAGATCGGTCCAATTCTGTGCAACCCCATAGATGGCAGCCCACCAGGCTCCCCCGTCCTGTCCCTGGGATTCTTCAGGCAAGAACACTGGAGTGGGTTGCCATTTCCTTCTCCACTGCATGAAAGTGAAAAGTGAACTTCGATACCAAGGGCTTCCCTGATAGCTCAGTTGGTAAAGAATCTGCCTGCAATGCAGGAGACCCTAGTTCGATTCCTGGGTTGGGAAGATCTGCTGGAGAGGGGATAGGCTACCCACTCCAGTGTTCTTGGGTTTCCTTTGTGGCTCAGCTGGTAAAGAATTCACCTGCAATGCGGGAGAACTGGGTTCAATCCCTGGGTTGGGAAGATCCACTGGAGAAGGGAAAGGCTACCCACTCCAGTATTCTGGCCTAGAGAATTCCATGGACTGTATAGTCCATGGGGTCACAGTCGGACACAACTGAGTGACTTTCACTTTTTGATACCAAACAATCCTTAAATTTCAGTTAGTCCAAGATGTAGTCAAAGCTGAATTCCTCAGTCCATCACAGCTTAGTTATTTACTAATGATACAAAATAAAATCTCTCTGTTTAATTACCTCATTTATCCTATACAAGGTGCTTCTCAGGTGGCACTAGTGGTAAAGAATCCACCTGTCGGTGCAGGAGACATAAGAGACATGGGTTTGATCCCTGGGTCAGGAAGATCTCCTGGAGGAGGAAACAGCACTCCATCCCAGTATTCTTGCCTGGGGAATCCCATAGGCAGAGGAGCCTGGAGGGCTACAGTTCATGGCGTTGCAAAGAGTTCGACATGACTGAGCATTTGAGCACATCCTATACAAATGGGGAATGAAGTGCTAAGGCTAATAAAGTTTTCTGATAACCATGGCTAATATTTAAACATTAACACTTTTTATTGACTTAATATTAATGGAAATCATCCTATAGTGCTTTAAGGACTACCAATGTGACATATTCCCTCTCAGAAGGTTATTATTTCTACATTTTAAATGTTAAGGTTATCTATAGGGCCCACATTCTTGCTGTATTAAATGTCAATTAATTCTTCAACATGCAAAATGAAATCTCAACAGAATGCTTTGATAATAAAATAATAGTTAACACATACATAAAATGTTTATGAATTCATGGGCACTACACTGAATACCTTGCATGCAATTTTCAAAATATCTTATGCTGCTGCTGCTGCTGCTGCTGCTGCTAAGTCGCTTCAGTCATGTCCGACTCTGTGCGACCCCATAGACGGCAGCCCACCAGGCTCCCCCGTCCCTGGAATTCTCCAGGCAAGAACACTGGAGTGGGTTGCCATTTCCTTCTCCAATGCATGAAAGTGAAAAGTGAAAGTGAAGTCACTCAGTTGTGTCCAACTCTTCAAGACCCCATGGACTGCAGCCTACCAGGCTCCTCTGTCCATGGGATTTTCCAGGCAAGAGTACTGGAGTGAGGTGCCATTGCCTTCTCCACAAAATATCTTATAGTTAGGTATTATTCACGGAAATTTTACAGGTAAGAAAAGAGGCACAAAGGGGTTAAGGAGGTTACCCAGGATCACACCACTAATAAATGTTAGTGTTAATCGCTCACTTGTGTCTGACTCTTTGAGACCCCATGGACTGGATCATGCCAGGCTCCTCTGTTCATGGAATTCTCCAGACAAGAATACTGGAGTGGGTTGCCATCCCCTTCTCCAGGGAATCTTCCCAACCCAGGGATCGAACCAGGGTCTACTGGACACCTGTGCTGGGACCCAGGCAGTCAGCTCTCCAGGATCCCTGGGGTGAGAGGGAGGATCCCAGGGAAACAAGCCCCCAGACAACCCCTAAATGGGGTTTCATTCTCATTTTCACCTTTAGGCTGCTTTTAGTCCTCTGGCTACAAGTTCCTCTTTCCTATTGCTGAGACACACCATGGAGCAGTGTGAAGAGAAATGAATAGACAAAAGGTAAGCCTCAGACTGGGAGGACTGAAACAGTATGGACTCTAGAGCAATGCAGACCAGACTCTACACTCAGTTCTGTCACTTTATCAGCCTGGAGAATACTGCAAGTTTTTGTGTCCTAAGTGAGTTTGATAAGCCTTGTCTTACAGAAGTATCAGAACATATGTAACATACAAAGCACCTGGCACTGCGGCTGGCAATGTTTAGGTCTTTCATGCCTCGTAGTTATGATGATGATTATTTTCATTGCATAAGAAACTACCCTCCTCTATGGAAATTTTTCTTTATCCAGGAGAAACCAGAGACTATGCGGTCTTTTAAACAAAGAAAGCTGAGTCAATCAAACTGCTGCTTAGCAAGAAACCCTAGGACTTCCCCGGTGGCTCAGTGGTAAAGAATCCAGCTGCTAAGCAGGAGATGTGGGTTCAGTCCCTGGATTGTGAAGATCCCCTGGAGAAGGAAATGGCAACCTACTCTAGGATTCTTGCCTGGAGAGTTCCATGGACAGAGGAGCCTGGTGGACTACAAACCATGGGGTGACAAAGAGTCAGACATAACTTAGCAACTAAACAAGTAACCCTAAGTAAATTTTCTCTCTCAGAGAATATGTTATTGAATTTAGAGGCAAGTATTTTACCAGGATGCAACTCAAAACCTTATAGAATTTGTGTCAAGGACCAGTAATTTCCCTGCTTCCCAAAGCCCTCCAGACAATATAACCCAATTTTCACATATTTCACCACCACGAAAATCCAGCCCCTCAGGAGGTCTACTAGATCACACTCGATACACCCTCTTGTTTGGAGTGTGCTGGGGCTGCTTGCGTTCAGGGCCCAAAGGGCCAGCACAGTGACTTCTCAAAATCCCATCACAAAGGAGACAATAATATGCATCAAACACCTGGTTTGCGGACTGTGTTCACCTGCCCTGGGGCAGGAGCACTGGACACCTTCTGTTCTTTCTCCAGGTGGAGATTCCCTCTGGCTAACTCACAATCTCAGGATAACTGTTCAGGGCAGCTTCTCATTTCAGTCTCAGTCTCCCAAATCTGAAGCCCACCATCTGGGGATTTGGCCCCAGCTCATCATTATCACAGGCTAATCCAGCCCACCACGCAGCCAACTTAAAATGACCTCCCAAGAAGGAATAGGAACGCAACGATGTATATCATGATTAGCTTTCCAGCCCCACCTTAGCCTCTCACAACTTAAAAGGTTGGGAGTATTGGTTAAATGCAGAGGGAAACAGTTGCCTCAGACCTCACTAGGAGCCGGAGGGACTGCTAGACGTGACCTTGGAGCACACACTGGCCTTGGCAGGACTACAAACCCTGACTGCAGCTCGGGCTCTCTCGTCGTCATCTCTCAGACTCTTCATAATGGGGTGGGAAGGCACTGGGGATGTTACCATTGACCTTGGCCAAAATACCAAACCTCAAAGGTTTGGTTTGAAAGAATAAAGGCTGAGAGAATTTATACCTCACTGCTCTCATCCCACCTCCCTCCCCAGTATCCTCCCTGCTTTTTCTCACTTGTCTTAAGATCATCACACCACCTTCCTTATGGAATCACGGCTCATACACTCAAGACATCTACAGGCAGGTGCAGGGTCTCCTTTATCTTCACATCATCCCCACCAGCACAGAACCTTCTGAAGAGCAGATGCTCCAAGAAACATAGGAATAAAGGAGACACCAATCAAGGAATGTAGTTTCTTATTGTTTATTTTTATCAGCATTCTTGAATAAGTTAAGAACATATAAGTGGGTATCGTTGAATGTTACAAAGAGAATGACAAAGATGAAAAAGAAAAATCAAAACTTGACCACAGCTTACTTCATTTTCATCTATTTTAAAACCACAGCATTCTTTCCCATGTCCAAGAAATTCCTATTCCTAAGCTATGTTATCTTGTTCTGGATCCCCAAAAGATGCAAGGATTTTCTGAATTGCACTACACAGTACCAAAACTCTTATTCTTAGATCTGACAGACAACAACAAATGTGTGATTCCGTGTCATCGTAACCTTTGAAATTCTGAATATATGTAAACATGTCTAGGAAAAAGAACAACATTTGAAAGGTAATAGTGTAAAACAGGAACACAAGGAAGATACACATTAAGAACCTTTCCAGCCCCACTTTATCCTCTCACATAATTAAAAGGTTGGGCATATCGGTCAACAAAGTGAAGAAGCTGCCTGAAAACTTCACTGGGGGTGGACGAATTCTGGGTGAAACCTGGAGCAGGCAATGTCCCCCCCCCGTTGCAGGAGCACGAACCTAAAAAAAAATAAAAATTCACACAATAAATACAAAACAAAACGGAGAAACAAGTAAAAAGAAACCAAACACCAAAAATAAACAACAAAAGCACCAAACACCCCACTAGAATATTCCACCACCAAATAATAAACAAATCAGCAACAAAGAAAAAAAATATAAAAACCAGCAAACACCTACGAAGCAAAAACCACAACAATAATCATAAAAAAAAAAGAAGACTACCTAAAAAAAAACCGAAGCACCAAAAAATCACCATCAAAAAAACATAGATTAAACACCACAACACCAAAACCACCAAAAAAATAACAATTTTAAACCAACAAACCAACCAACCTAACTCGAGATCTGCCTTGGCTCACTTTCCCTCTTCTCCTCAAAGCTTCCGCATAAATGGGAACGGTAAAGCACTAGGATGGACCATTGATCTTGTCCAAAAACTCCAGCACCTTCATCTTGTTGGTTCCAGCATGGGTTCTTGGGCCCCACAGGAACTCATACCTCAGGATCGCTGCCGGGAATCTGACGATACACGAGGTAGTTCTGCTGTACCAACCTCCGTGATGAGCTTCCTGGGATCCCCAAAGATTACATGCTGCTTTCCATCACAGATGCCCAGAATATCCAGGAACTCCCAGACATCAGCCTCAGAGATGCGGTTGTCATTCAGGTAGATTACACTCAGCAGAGGCATCAAAAGCCCATTCTTTGGCACCCTCAAGTTTTGCATGTTCAGCACCCCATCACTGAATGAGGCCTACCTTGCTGACCAGGGTAATAGGGAGTAACCATTTGGCTTGACTTCCTTCAAGTCAAAAGACCAAAGGCCACTCCATGCACTCAGCTGCTCTCCTGAGGATTCCGGTAGCGTGTCTTGTACCTTTTGTGAAAAAGCTTCAGCATATCTATCCTCCTAATGGGCTGTTTCGTCTGAAACTTCTCTAGCATGAAATGCATCAACACCCCTGCCTTCTTGGTCAGAGGATCTGGTGGAGCGGTCTTAGCAATGTTGAGGCCTCGGAAGAGTTTTGTACGTTTTCTTAACTAGCGCCTGGCACGTACTTTAGATCTTGGGCCTGAAGCCCCTGCACAGGAGAGCTAGTGGCTGCAGCTCCCTGAGGCTTCTGACCCGCACCAGCAGCGGGGGAGCCTGGGGGAGTACTCCCAGAAGTATGGGTGGGGGAGGCAGTGGCCTAGCATCCCTGATATTCTTGTCTCTGCGCATGCCTGGTGGCATTTCTCTCCGCGTCACGGCGCTTGCATTTCCTGCCCTCGAGGCATGACTATCTGCAGGCACAGCAGGCAGGGGACCGGGCAGGCTAGGAGGTGATGCTGGAACCTGGAGAAGGGAAGATGAGTGGATGTGAGCTCCTTCAGCAGGGAGGGAAGAAGGCTGCTCTGCCCGTTTCCTCGAGGGCCCTGCTCCAGGAACTGCTGAGCTCTTCTTCTTGTGTTGGCCTATCTGAGAGCCCGGTGTAAGAAGTGAGAGTGAGCGAGCTTCAGGCCACAGCCTGCCTGTGGCTGCCTGTGGTGACTGCAGGTCCTGGGGGGCGGGGCCCTCTCTGGGTCCCTTCGTTCACACACACAACTGTCACATCAGCTCTTAGTAGAGCCGGGACCCCTACCATGTGCCGCTTGAAAGGTGACGCCTCAAAGCTCCCTGGGACCCATGAGAAGGAACTGCGTCGTGGACACTGGCGGGGTGGGTGGCACTGGCAGTTCTGGGGGCCTGCTCTGTCCTGAACTCGTTGGTTCTGCACCATTCAGGGTCCTCATCTTGTCAACAGCAAGGGTGTGGGCCCCTCCCTCCTGCCCCTGGTGCCCCCCTTCAGGTGAAGAACCTCATCTCCCTTAGAAATGATACAAAGAAATGAGGGGCCTCAGCCTGCTGGTCATGATCTGGACCTTCAGAGGCTGAGCGGAGGATCAGGCAAGACTCTAGTGTTCGTACAATTAGCTGGAAGGGGAGCGTGCTACCTTCAGTCCTCATTCACGAGTCCCCACTTGGACTCCTGGGAGGATCTGCGGGCTCCTTGGTCTCCTGACTTGAGCACCTTTCCTCACAGCAAGGCCAACAGCTCCCTGAGATCGAATGGGGGAAGCCACGGTGCCCTTACCTGGACTTACCGCCCACGGGGTCTTGAGGCCTGAAGAGCTGCAGCAGGAGGTTGAGCCCCTGTAATGTGTGCTACCTTGAGCAAGGTCCCCCAGATTTTACTCAGAGGAGGTCTAAGAACCCTTCTCGCTGATCCTTTAGACCAAGTGCTCACCTTCCTGTTACTGTGAGTGAGGCCTTACACTTCCCCCCCCCCCCCCCCCTGCCCGCCATGGTAAGCCTGGGGATGCCAAGGAGTGACAGTGAGACCGGAATTCTTGGAGTTTCCCACAGTCCTCATCATCTTCTCTGTGAGTCCTGGCAAATGCTAGAAATTCTCCCCCTGCTCACCTGAGCATGCTGAGGTTCCCAAGGTGAAGAAAGTGCGAGCCACCCCCAGTCACCCCTGTCCCTGACCTCCCCGGGACGGCAGCAGCTAGACTCTGTGGACTCTACTGTTCCGCCATCGCTTGGAGCCCCTTTCGTCCTCACTTGGTGTGATCTATGCCTTCCCTGTGTCCTACACTGACTCATCTGGCCCTCAGATGAAGGCCTACAACTCCCCCTGAGTCCCTGGGGCTGGAAGTGAGCGGTGACATCTGGCAACGTCTGCCCGGGGTGCCCCAGGGCTGACAGGGCTGGGACTTTGCGGCCCCCATGCTTTGGGTAGGTGCACATCTAAGTCATCTCTCTGGGTCCTTACCGTGGCTCTGTGACTCCTGGCAGGACCGGGAAATCTCTGTTTTGACTTGAGATCTCTCCTCTCCTACTAAGGCCCCCATCAGCCTGAGACCACTAGAAAACAGCGACATGTTTCCCAGATCTCTCTAGCTACAGCTGTTTTGGACTCCTGATGCTGATAGTCAGTGAATAGATTCTGCACTGCCCTCTGCGTCGTGAGGTCGGAGGGTGGGCCCTCAATTCTTAGTCCTCTCCTGGGCTCCCTGGTACAAGCTGTAAATGCTTCAGTTCCAGACCTGAACCAATGACCCCATCAACGAGGTTCCTCACCTCCCTGCGAGGCTCTGGGCAGAAGCGAATGGGGGTCATCTGCTTCCCACGCCTGAGTCTCCCAGGCTGAGAGATGATGAGACTATGTGGGTCACTTCCTTCTGGTGGGGTTCTGGCAATTACATTCAGTGGTACACTGTCATGCCTATTAGGAACCGGGTTTCCTCCCTAATATTTCATGAGCCTCACCCATCAGAAACCAAACCCTGATGTCCCTGAGATCAGTCCTTGGAGGAAATTAATGAGGGCACCTCAGCTTGAGAGCTCTAACCGGCCGTCCCAGGGCGTATGGCAGAGGTGGCACACTGTGTGGGCTCCTCTTTTTCTGGGGGTTCAGTTGTCCTCGTTCCTCACATAGAATTAAGTGCCTCAACCCCCCATCTGTCATGGCAAACGGACTCCTGGTTTCTGCTGACCTGGTATCCGGACCTGAAACCAAGTCCATAATCTCCCTCAAACCCCACAGTGGAAGTCAGGGCCCAGAAGCTGCCAGCTCTGCCCCAGGATCCCCCGGGGCTGACAGCAAAGGCGGCATCAGATTGGCTCTCTCTACCGTGTATGGATCTTCCCCTCGACTCCGCATCCTTCCTGGGACTCTGCCTTCTGCCGACCTGAGCCCAAGATCCTGTGAAAAGGTCCTCACTTTCCCGGACCCAGCTGACAGAGTAGCCACATCCTGCCAAAAGCTGATTTTGGGGCTGTGCCGCTAACCACAAGGGTGGGAAAACTCCACCCACCCCACCCCCCCGTTCTGGAGTCAGGGGCTCCCCAGACCTCACTTAGAATTCTGGGTAGGGCTTGGGAGCCTTCCCTCTGCTGACCCGAGTCCTACATGCACCGGAGCAAAGCTCTCACCTCCTGAGTGTCTAGAGCGAAGCTGAGGGGCCATATCCACTACCTTGCTTGGGGTTGCCTGGATCTGAGAGCGGCTGCTCCTTAGTGCAGCAATCCAGTTTGGATGCAAGTCGGCTGAGTAGCACTGAAGGTCCCTAGCTTGACTCCTTCTAAGTCTGAGACTCCTCCTATGCCTATCAGGGTTTCCTTATCTATCATCTTCTATTCTTTATTTCTTTTACCTTTTCACAACCATTGCTTTATTATTAACTGGTAGTGTTCTACATCAAACCTTCGTCACCTGTTTCTTCTCCTCCCCCACACCCCCAACCCTAACCCCCATTAAAAAAAAAAAAAAAAAAAATCAACCACCTGGATTTTCTCTCTTGCGTCTACAACTGTTCTGTTTTTCAATTCCTCACAGAAGTGAAAACACACAGTATTTCATTTTCTCTACTCATTTCACTAGCATACATAATGCCTCTACGTCCATATCTTTTATATAAAGGCCTTTCTCTACCTGAATGTCCCTTGTGCCCAACGGCCGCCATCCCCAGCACACCGAGCAAAAATGACAGCTGCTCTCAGCTTCAATTACTCTATGGTAATTTGGACCCCTATGGTAGGCGTCCAGACCTTCCCATTCTAATGCCTAATGACCTTGAGCTGGAGGGATGTAGTTAATACAGAAATAAACTCACAAAGAAATGCACTTGAAGCATCCTGAAACCCCCCCTTAGCTTACCCACCTCTACCCTCATGCCACCCCACCCTCCTTCGTCCACCCCATCGTGCCCCATCCCACACTGCACCCCACCCCAAGCAAAAATTGTCTTCCTGAGAAACCAGTCCCCCGGTGCCAAAAGATTGGGGGCCACTACTCCAGGGCACTGCAGCATTGGTGGCAGAAAGGGCTTCCGTGCAGCCACCACTTTGGAAGGAGACAGTCCTGTGAGCGCTGAAAGCCCCATCTTTTCACCTGTTGAGGACAAGACCACTCCCAAAGCATACAGTCCATCCTCTTTGAACAAAGCCGCCCGACGCGCCACCGACCCTCCACGTAGCAACTACAAGATTGCTCCTTGCCCCGCAACTCAGGACAGGGCGTGTTACACTGCAGATTGCAGGGGTGGGATGCGCTTGGGTCACTTTTCTTACAGAGAGGGGTTGGGAAATTCACTTCAGCTACATTCAGGTCCTCACCTTGGCTCCGGATGAGCCCCTACACTCGATCTCCACTGAACAGACGCTGCAGCTACCAGGCGCGCTCCTCGCCTCCGAACCGGAAAAGGAGGGGCGCTGCAGATGGTCGTACGTGGGGTCTCCCAGGGGAGGGGCAGGGGCAGGTGCGGCATGCTACGGGAACCCGGTAGCTCAATATTCATCCGTCCCTGGGTCCTCCTTGTGCAGTGTATCAGAGCCCAGGATGCCTCCTTCTATGGACAACTGTCCTCCAGCTCCCAGACAAAGCTCTCGCCTTCCCAAGTCCCTAGTGGCGGGAGTCAGGGCGCTGCTCTGAGCATCTCTGCTTGTCAGGAGGGGGCGCCACTCTGTGAGCCTCCCTCGTTGGGGCAGAGACCCTCTCACTAGCACGGATGGTCCTCACCTTAAGTCCGATTATGGTCAAGATGCCCTCCTCTGCCGATCTAGGGTCCGATTCTGCTAGAGGAGGCCCTGCCCTCCCTAAGATCACACAGGTTGAATGAGGAGACCACTCAGAAGTAGCATTTCTGGGTCTCTCCAGGGGTAAGAATTTACAGAATTCTGTTTGGCTCCCTCTCCAGGGGTCCCGTCTAACACTCAGCATCGCATGTGAGATCCTCCTGGGGTTCAGGTCGGTCCCTCTGCGAAACTGAGGCTGATCCTATTAGACAAAGGCCTCCCCTTGCTGAGACTTTCCAGACTGAAATCAACCTGACATCTGTGCCCAGAACTTCCTGGGGACCACAGTGTCAGATATTTTCCAGGGCCTCCTTTTATAGTGTGTGCTACCATGAGTTCACTTTCAGGTCCTCACAATGACTCATGACGAATCCTGTAACTCCACTCTCTGCTTTATGAAGCTGCTTGTCTTATATCAAGGTCCTAGTCTCCTGAGAATTCCAAGTGGGAAGTCAGGGTGATCTTTTTCTTCCCCTTCCCCCCCCCTTCCCCTTTTCACCCCCCCCCCCCCCCCCCCCCCCCCTTTTTTTTTGTTTTTTCCTCATGTGATGTAGACAATCCGGGCCTCTGAGAACAGACAGTGGGGATGCAACTCTAGCCCTTTCAGATTCGTTTTACTCAGCATACTCACTACATCTACCACAACCTGGGTCTTTGCCTTCTACTGATCTAAGATTCCTCTTCTTAGTCTGTGGATGACCACTATATTCAGCGGTGATTGTCTCCTCAGCCCTCCTTCATGGAGGTTCCCATATCAGCTTCTGTCATTTAATTAAAGGCTTCCTGGGAAATGCATATTCCTACAGACATGGAACAGTTAACCTCTAGCAAATGTTGGAGAAAACAGGTCTTGGTCCCAAAAGTGATCTAAGATGAGCAAAATGCACCAGAACTCAAGGAACTCAGGAAAGATGTTATGCTGTCAGAGAAAAAGGGCTGATATAGCCCTTCTCTACAGCCAGATTTAGGGTGTCTGCTTAGTGGCTCAGACATATCTGACACTTTGCAACCCCGTGGACTGTAGCCTGCCAGGCTTCTGTGTCCGTGGGGATTCTCCAGGCAAGGGTACTGAAGTGGGCTGCCCTCCTCCAGGGTATCTTCCAAACCCAGTGATTGAACCCAGGTCTCCCGCGTTACAGGCAGATTCTTTACCATCTGAGCCACCAGATTTAGGGTAGTTTTAAAATCTTCACTTCAGGACCCTCCTGTTGTTGGTCCAGTGGTTAAGACTCTGTGCTCCCAATGCAGGGGGCCCGGGTTCGATCCCTGGTCAGGTAACTGGATCCCACACGTCACAGCTAAGAGTTCATGTGCCACAACTAAAAATCTCACATGCCACAACTAAAGAGCCTGCAGACATGGCAACAAAGATCCTGAGTGTCACAGCTAAGACCAAGCATAGCCAAGAAATAAATTGACAAAAACGTTTTTGTACAAATAATAAAATATTTACGTTCTACATAGAAGGATAGCACCAGATAAACTTGTAAGCCCTTGATCACTTGGGGGTGTCTGGTTTTGCACATGCAGATGATCATATGGTTACTGAGCATTATTATCTACTTGTCTCCTTTATTTATCACGCTTAATTATTTTGGTAATGTCTTATGTGGCAGTATGGATGGGATGGGAGTTTGGGGAAGAGTGGATATGTGTCTATGTATGGCTGAGTCCCTTCACTGTTCACCTGGAACTGTCACAATATTGTTAATTTGCTATTCTTCAACACAAAATAAAAACTGCAACGGGTGTCAGTTCAAACCCTGGTTGGGGAACTAACATCCCATGTGCTCCATAGCAAATCAATTGATCAATAAAAGATCATCAAAGAAAAAGGTGATGGGGATCCATGAAAGAAATAATTGATAAGCTAGATCCCATTCCCGTTAAACTTCTGCTCTGTAAAAATACACCATCAAGAGAACAAGATGAGCCCCCCCAAATAGTCTGGGAGAAAGTATTTGCAAAAGACATATCTGATGAAAGCTCCAATCTAAAATATACAAAGAATTCTTAAAATTCATAAGAAGAAAACTAACATCTAATAAAAAATGGACAAAAGATATGAATAGATACCTCACCAAGGAAGAAACACAGATGTCAAACAAGCATATGAAAAGGTGCTCCACATCATATACCATTAGGAACTGCAAATAAAAAAAACTAGCAGATACCATGACCTGCTTTCAAATGGCCATCATCCAAAGGACCGAAAACACCATTGCTGTTAAAATGTGAATCACAAAAACTCTTATTCCTCGGTGGTGGTGATGCAAAATGGTAGAGCCACTTTGGAAGACAGTTTGCAAGTTTCTTAGTAAACTATACACATTCAACACTGCTGGTAGGAATATAAATTGGTACAGCCAGTATGGAAACAGTATAGGGGTTCCTCAAAAAAATCAAAAAGAACACATAATATTTTCCACAAATCCACTACTATCCAAAGGAATTGAAATCAGGACCTCGAAGAGAGCTCTACATTCCCATGTTCACTGCAGCACTATTCACAGTAGTCATGACAGAAGTTGCCTACCTGTCCAGTGACAGATGAATGGATAAATAAGTAAAATATACATACAATGGAATATCATTCAGCTTTAAAAAGAAGCTAACCTCTCCTGTCATGACAGCGTGGATAAATCTCGAGGACATTATGCTACAGTGAAATTAGCCAGACACAGAAGGACAAATACTGCATGTCCTTTCCATGAGGAATCTAAAATGGTCTAAGTCAAAGAAGCAGAGAGCAGAGTGGTAGTTGCCAGGGCTATGGGAGGGTGAATGAGAAGGAACTGTAGACTTAAAAAATATTCACAAGCTAAAAGCTGACAGTTATGCCCAGCGAGGGCAGAGTGTGCCATTCTAGCGGATTCTGGGCATCATCCCACCTCAGTGGAGTGTCACCCTGATTTCTCAGAAGCTCTGTGGATAGAAGGCAACCTGAATAAAACATCTAATCTGCATGTTTGCTTACCTGCAGCCCGAACAAGAGCTACGTGATACATTTCATGCCAGCTCACGTGATTTCTGTCTGATTTATCCATCACAATCACAAAGCACAGGCAGACCCAGAAATGACTGCAAGTTTTGGTTTCCCAAGCCCTGAAGGACAGTCAATATCACAACTGAGTCCAAAAAATATTATTGCTTTCCCAGTGCCTTCATAACAGTTATGTTTTAAAGTATAGTGTAGGCTATTAAGTGGGCAATACCATTATGCCTCAGAACAATATAGATATCTTAAATAAAAACAGCTCTTTGCTAAAAAGAAATTGCTAACCATTATCTGAGCCTTCGGTGAGTCCATCTTTTTGCTGCTGAGGGTGTGAACATTGCAAATGTTATCAAAATGTGACACACACATGAAGTGAGCAAACGGTGTTGGAAACATGGTGCCAAAAGACTTGCTGGAAGCAAGGTTGACACAAACTTTCAATTTGGTAATGAAAAAGAACAAAGAAAAGAAAAGCAGTACCTGTGAAAAATAATAAAGCAAAGTGTAACAGACTGAAGCGTGCCTATAACTGTGAAGCGCAGTTTCCCATCCCAGGCTTTGTCTTTAAACTACGGGGCCCACTCTGTGAGAACCTGGTCCCTGGTCAGGATTACCACAGCCTCATCCAGCCCACCATGCACTCAACTTATAGTTACTTCCCACTGAAGGACTTATATTTTCCCAAGGCCCACCACTACCTTCAGTCAGTCAGTTCAGTCACTCAGTCGTGTCCAACTCCTTGCGACCCCATGGACTGCAGCACGCCAGACTTCCCTGTCCATCACCACCTCCCAGAGCTTACTCAAACTCATGTCCAGCAAGTCAGTGATGCCATCCAACCATCTCATCCTCTGTCGTCCCCTTCTCCTCCTGCCTTCAACTTTTCCCAGCATCAGGGTCTTTCCAATGAGTCAGTTCTTCACATCAGGCGGCCAAAGTATTGGAGTTTCAGCTTCAGTCCTTCCAATGAATATTCAGGACTGATTTCCTTGAGGATGGACTGGTTGGATCTCCTTGCAGTCCAAGGGACTCTCAAGAGTCTTTACAACACCACAGTTCAAAAGCCTCAATTCTTTGGTGCTCAGCTCTCTTTATAGTCCAACTCTCACATCCATACATGACTACTGGAAAAACCATAGCTTTGACTAGATGGACCTTTGTTGGCAAAGTAATGTCTCTGCTTTTTAATATGATGTCTAGGATGGTCACAACTTTTCTTCCAAGGATCAAGGGTCTTTTAATTTTGTGGCTGCAGTCACCATCTGCAGTGATTTTGGAGTCCCAAAAAATAAGTCTGTCACTGTTTCCCCTGTTTCCCCATCTATTTGCCATGAAGTGATGAATTTATCTTACATATCTAAACAATATAAGCAAACCCAAGTATATAACATTAATTTTTAGAGGAAAAGCACAAGAAGGAATCAGAGAAATCAAAAATTAACAATCTCTTAGTTATTCATACTCTTCCTTTCTTTCAGCCTTCATTGGTTAAATTCCAAGTGCCTACTGTATACTTTGCACTATGTGCAGACTACAACTCGAAATAAGACCAAATATCTGCTCATTTCAAAAAAGAAAAATGCTTTATTGAGATATGATTTTCGTAAACAATCTGTACTAATTAAATGTGTACAACTTGATGTGTTTGGAAATAAAGACACACTTGTGAACCAAAGCTACAATCTGTGCCATCAACATGTCTATTACCTCCAAAAGTTTCCTCCTACCCTCTTTATTTACTCATTTATTTGGGGGGAAGTGGGGAGGAACAAGAGCAATTAATGTAACATCTACCCTTTTAGCAAATCTTTAAGTGTACAGTATGGAATGGTTAACTATAGGCTCTATGCTACACGGTACATTTCTAGACATTATTCACTGTATATAACTGAAAATCTGTGCCCTTTGACAATCACTTCTTCATTACACCTCCTCCCAGCCCCTGGCAATCACCATCCTACTCTGCTTCTGTCAGTTTGCCTATATTAGATTCCTCATTTAAGTGATATCATCTATTTCTCCATCTGAGTCTGGATTATTTCACTTAGCACAATGTCTTCTAGGTCATCTCTGTTATTGCAAATGACAAAGTTTCCTTCCTTTTAAGGCTGAATAATACTCCATTATAGGTTTCACAGGTAGCTCAGAGGTACAGAATCCACCTGCCAATTTAGGACACACAGGAGACTTGGGATCAATCCCTTCATTGGGAAGATCCCCTGGAGGAGGAAATGGCAACCCATTCCACTATTCTTCCCCGGGAAATCCCATGGTCAGAGGAGCTTGGTGGGCTACAGTCCACGGGATAGAAAGAGTCAGACAAAACCGAGTGACTGAGAACACACACACACAACACTCCACGATATGTATATACCATTTATTTAGCCACTCATCCATCAAAGGACATTTAGGCTGCTTCCCTGTCTTGGTTATTGTGAATCATGCTGCAACAAATATGGGAATACTGGTATCTCTTGGAGAGTCTAATTTTAACTCCTTTGGATAGATACCCAGAAGTGGTTTGCTGGAACATATGGTAACTCAATTTTTAATTTTTTGAGGAACCTGAATACTGTTTTCCACAGTGGCTTTACCCATTGACATTCTCACTAACAGTATCACAGAATTCTTTTCTAAATGCTTGTACTTCATCAGCTTACTCTCTACTGGAGAGAGAGCAAGGCAATCAAAATTTCAAATTATTGTTGTGGTAAAAACATTTAACATTAAATCTATTCTTAAAATTTTAGGCACACAGTACAGTACTGTTACAAACAGGCACAATGTTGCACCGCAAATCTCTGGAAGTTATTCATCTTGAATAACTGAAACATTATACCAAGTGAAAAGCAACTGCCCATTTCTCCCTCCTGTGGGACCTCTGTGTTCCTATGTGTTTAAAAAATTTTGATACCTCATGTAAGTGGAACCATGCAGCATTTGTCCTTCTGTGACTGGCTTATCTCATTTAGCATAATGTCCCTGTGGTTTCTCCATGTTGTCCCATATAACAAAATTTCTTTCATTTTTAGGGTGAAATTATATCTCATTGTCTCTGTCTACCACATTTTCTTTATCCATTTATCTGTTGGTAGAGATGTGGGTTGTTACCATATACTGGCTATTGCAAATAATGGTGCAATGAACACAGGAGTGAAGATGTCTCCTCGAGATACTGATTTCACTTCCTTTGGATAAACAATTGACCCTTGCATCACGTGGAGTTTAGAGGCACCAAACCCCCATGCAGTCCAAACCCCTTGTATTCTTTTGACTCTGCCCACATGTAACTACTAATAACCTACTGTTGACTGGAAGCCTTACTGATAAACAGTCAATGCATATTTCATATACTATTAGTATTTTCTTCTGTATACTTATGCTAAAGTAAGCTAGAGACAACGAAATGTTCTTAAGAAAATCATAAGGGAGAATATATCAACAGTACTGTATTTATCAATATTGCAGGATTACAGCATCCATTTACAAGAATTGTCTGTCAGTACCTACAGCTACATTGTCTAACTGACACAAAAGACTATAGACACAAGACACTATATATCAAAACTGAAAACATCATGTGAAAAGAAATTCATATTTTGTTACAGGTATAGTGATTCAACCATTGATCATGAAGAAGAAATATAATTGCTTTATAGTAGCCTAGTGTACTTGATAGGATTGCTTCATGGTAGCTGAGCATATACAGTAATGAATGAATCACTAAAATTTTTATATCATACACTATTATGGTCAGATTTATAATCGAGTCCTGAAAACATTGTTACTTTAAGAGAAAACACCTGTGATGACAGGCTGATATGCAGTTTATCCATTCACAAGAGAGAGGTGGGACAGTGTACAGTAACATAATTCCTTGAAAGGAAAGTCATAAAACAGTAAAAAAATGAAAACATTATTAATCTTATAGTAAATGCCACTCACCTTCTGCATATGTAATGGTAGGCTATGCACTTCAATACAAGTCTTGCACGCTATGTTCTACAGGAAGATCACTTAGCTGGTGGTGATGATGACACAGAAGCATTTCATACAGTCCTTGCCTACAGTTATTAGCTCTTAGCACAAAGACACTCACACACATATTCAGCAGATAAGTTGATTACCCATACGGCATGACAATTATTTACTACTCACTGAGTGGAGGTGGATCATCATGAAGGTCTTCATTCTTGACACCTTCTCGCTGAGTAGGCTGAAGAGGAGGAGGAAGAGGAGGGCCTGACCTTGCTGAGTGGCAGAGATGGAAGAACAGAGGAGGTGGAAAGGGAGGCAGGAGAAGCAGGCACACTCAGTGCACCTTCATGAAAATACATTGTAATTTTTGTCCAAAGATTTTTATTTTTCATTTCTCTAAACATGTTTCTGTGTGTTATCAGTCCTCCTTCTACCATTTGCTTTTGTTTCAGTGCCCGTATCATAGAAGGGTTCATTCCGTACAAGAAGTCAAAAGCAGTCTTGAGGACTCAGAAGGCTTCTGCCAGATTGTCTAAGGTCAGTTTGTTTTCTGGCACTGCTTCTTCTACATCTTGTTTTTCATCATCCAGCTCTGGTTCAGAACCATTCGTCTCCATCAAGTCATATTCTGTTAATTCCTTTGCTGCTCTCCCACCATTTCATGCCATATCCACAGTCTCTTTCATAATTTCCATGACTCTGTCACAAATCTTGTGAAGGCATGTACAGCACCTGGACAGTTTTCTTTAGCAGGAATTTATTGTTTTGGGGTTTCATTTTTTTTTTTTTTGGTCACAACAATAGCATCTTCATTCGTGTAATCCTTCCAGACTTCATGATGTTCTATCAGGGTTCTCTTCCATAGCATTGGCAATCATTTCCATAGAGTACCATGTGTAATGAGGCTGAAAGGTCCTTTTGACCCTCTGATCTATAGGCTGACTTACAGATGTTGTGTTTAGAGGAAAGGAGACCACTTTGATGCCTTTGGTGTTGAACTCACGGGGCTCTTGGTGGTCAAGGGCATTGTCCAACATCAAAAGAATTTTAAAAGGCAGTCCCTTACTGTCAAGGTACATCCTGAATTCAGGGACAAATCACTGACAGAACTAATCCCCCCCAAGGGTTCCTGCTCTCCAGCTTTCTTGTTGTACAACCAAAACACTGGCAGATGATGTTTATTATTTCCTTTTAAGGCTCAGGGTTAGCAGCTGTATAGGTTAGGGCAGTCCTTATCATTTGCACAAAAACCTGACGGCATTTACATAAAATCATAGAATTAGCCTATCTCTTTCTGTCTCAAATCCTGGAGCTCATTTCCCTTCCTTACCAATGAATGTACTTTGTGGCATTTCGTCTAGAATAGGGCCCTTTCATCTGCCTTAAAACCTGTCCAGACAGATCTCCTTTCTCCTCAGTGATTTTCTTTTTTAAATTTTATTGGAGTATATTAGATTTACAATGTTGTGTTTGTTTCAGGTATACTGCAAAGTGATTCAGTTATTCATATGCATATATGCATTCTTTTAGAGAATCTTTTGTCATATAAGTTATCACAGAATATTGAGTGTCCTCCTCTATACAGTAGATCCTTGTTGGTTATCTACCTTATATACAGTTGTGTGTATATGTTCATCCCAAGCTCCTGATTTATCCCTCCCTGCCACGTTTCCTCTCATTTCCTCTTTGGTAACCATAAATTGTCTTTGATATCTGTTCAGTCTGTTTCCATTTTCTAAAGAAGTTCATTCATATTCTTAAAAAAAAAAAAACTATTTCCAGATGAGAACAAGATGGCAGAGGAATAGGTGGACGTGGAGTACATCTCTCTCCACGGATACATCAGGAATACACCTTGAGACACAGAAGTGCATGCAGAACACCAGCTGAGAGTGGACAGGAATACCTGACCAGCAGAAAAGACTATATAGAACCACGGAAAACTTGGTAGGAGGAAGGAACTAGGGGGAAAAACAGGAGTGTTAGTAGGACTGGACTTGCCCTCGGCGGGTGGGGGCACTGAAGCAGGGGTTCGATCCCCACATCGGGGCAACTGTCTGAGTCAGAGGAGAAACATTTAAGGCTGAGAGTAAAACAGCTGGTCTGTGGCAGCCTAAATGGAATGAGAATCAGACAGTCCGTGCCGCAGCCATACATATCCCGGACTGGGACACAGGTCCCCTAGAAGGCACAGTGGCTGGGAACTGGAGTTTAGGGATTGTGGAGCAATCCCATGGCGAGGGCTGCTGTTGACCGTGGAGAGAACAATTGAGGGGACGTGAGAGAGGAGATTGTGGTGGGAAATGCCTGTGGAGGAAAGACAGGCAGCCATGGAAGCAAGGCAATACTACTGAGTCACATGTAGAAGGTGAAGCCATCACCATAGCCTCTCTCCCCCCACACGCCAGCATAGACAGCTAGAGAATAGAAAGGCTGGCCCATCAAACGCCTGATGCACTGAACAA
Organism: Okapia johnstoni; assembly: GCA_024291935.2. Taxonomy (NCBI): domain Eukaryota; kingdom Metazoa; phylum Chordata; class Mammalia; order Artiodactyla; family Giraffidae; genus Okapia; species Okapia johnstoni. The sequence goes on along the minus strand of CM044305.1, from coordinate 24,353,336 downwards.
CAGAATACGATCCCACCCAGGGTGCCCCTTTAAGTGCCTGATATGCTGATCTACACGGTAGAGCCCCAGTCCGGGGGAGGAGGGTGCGGTGGTGGTGCGGGAGCGGAGGGCCCTCTATGTGCTTAACGCGCACAACAGAGAAGAACCACAGGTAAGGGAGCCCTCTAAATGCCTGAACGGGCAGAGCTACGGAGAAAGACTGGCCAAAGAGGCCTTCTGATCACGAGCTACAAGAGGATGGAAAAAAGACTCTGATAGGGCCACAATTCCTGCAGTGGAGGCAGTCCGTGTCCCTGCACACTTGGTGCTGCCAGGGTCCCCACAACCCAAGTAGCTGTGCCACCTTCACAATCAATCCTCACTGGGGCAGAGCTGCCACAGGCAAAAAATTCTGGTGTCTATGCATGTAGGGTTGCTTCGTTCATGTCCAACTCTATGCAACCCTGTGGACTGTGGCCTGCCAGCCTTCTCTGTCAGGGGGGTTCTCCAGGAAAGAATATTGGAGCATATTGGCCAGTACTGGTTGCCATACCCTTCTAGAGCACTACATTTCCTGCTGCCCTAGCCACCAACTCCCCTGAGTACCTGGTGCTGCCGGAACCCCTGCAACCCAAGCAGCTGCACCACCTCCACACCTGGCCCTCATTGGGGGCAGACCTGAGTCCTCCAGGGCAGCCTCAGGAGTAACCCCAGCAGACGAGTTACATGGAGAGGTGGAAATAAAACCACAATTGAAACCCAGGGGCAGTGTGGCTAAGGAAGAAGACCCAAAACCTTCCCACCAGCTGTATAAGCTGCAGATTAAATCCACACAATCAACTAGGCAGACTCTGTGCCTATGGAATACATAAAAGGTCTTTGAGAGCTCCCACAAAAGAAAATGCACTGGTTCTAATAACTCTGGACATTGGAGGCAAGAACACAGAGTAGTAGGACCAGATTAGAATTTGAACTGCCCCCAGAGCATGTCCAGAGACCAGTATAGTGTTGGAGGGTATCCTAGGGAGGTGAGGTGGACTGTCAATCCCAGCAAGGGAAAGGACTCTGACAGCAGTGACTCAAGAAAACACTCATTATTCTTATGTTTTGTCTTGTTCTGTAGATTCTTTTGGATTTTTTTTTTCTTTTCCTTCCCCCCACCCCCATTGTAGTTTTCAACTTTGTTGGCTTTAAGCTTTTTTAATTAAGCTTTCAGGTTTTTTTTCAGTCACACTTTTTAATGTTTTTATAAACCTCTGCCTCTACATTGGGTTTGTGCAGTTCTGTGGAGATTTCCTTTTTTTTTCCTTTCTTCTTTTTTTTCTATTTTAATTTTTAAAGCCATTATTATTTATTCTACATATATTCCTTTGTTTGCTTTTCCTACTATTCTTTGCCCCTTGCAGTTAATCTTTAATGCATATAAATCTTCTTTATCTACCTCTATTTAACTTTGCATATCTATTCTTCCTTTCTTTCCTTTCCTCTCAACACATTTGTTAGTTTTGTTTTCATTGCTTTATTCCCCACTTGCCATCTTGCTTTAGTTTTGTTTTCCAGTTTGTGCTTTAGTAAGCTTTGTTCTTAACTGGTGGATATAATCTTGGGTTTCTTCTGTTCGCTGGGTCAATCTATTATACTTTATTTTCATTGGACTGTTGATTTTGCTTACGAGTTTATATGTATATGTGTATATTCCATTATTTTATTCATTATTTTCCTGATTTTGTAACTGTCATTTGTCTGGGGTCCATCTTTGGTTTCTTGTTTTTGAGTATTTGTTTTAATCTCATTTAATTCCATAACAAATCACTTGTGGAATCCTTCTTCCTGACAGAGATCAAGCCCGGAACTTTTAGAGTGGGAGTACTGACTCCAAGACCCTAGACAAATAGAGAACTAACCCTAGGGAGTATCAAGTAGTGAGAACTCACACAAAAGAAACCACCTAAATACAAGACCCAGCATCACCCAACCACCTGTAGCACCCTGTGCAGGACACCTCATCTAAACAACAAACCAAACAAAAATACACACCTAATCTTCAGCAGACAGGATTACCAACCTCACACAGCCTTGCCCATCAGAGGAAAAACAAACAAAAAAATCTCAGCACAAATCTCACCATATACAAGGTTACACATACCACTGGCCAACCTTAGGAGGGCATGAACCAAAAGGAAGAATTCAACCTTGAAGTCTGGGAAAATGAGACCTCAGACACAATAAGTTTATTTAAAAAAAAGAAAGAAAAGGCAGAGAAATACTACACAAGTGAAGGAACAAAGTAGAAACACAGAAGTCCAAATAAATGAAGAGGAAATAGTCAAACTACCAGGAAAAGAATTCAGAATAATGATATTATAGATGATCAAAACCCTTGAAAACAAAATGGAGAAAATTCAGATATCAACTAACAAAGCCATATAAGAATTAAAGAATAAGCACACTGAAACAAACAACACAATTACTGAAATTAAAAATATTCTCGAAGGAATCAAGAGCAGAATATCTGAAGCAGAAGAATGAATCGGTGAGCTGGAAGATAAAATGGTGGAAATAACTTCTGAAGAGCAGAATAAAGTAAAAGGAATGAAAAGAACTGGGGATAGTCTTAGAGACCTCTGGGACAATATCAAACACACAAACAGTCAGACTATAGGGGTCCCAGAAGAAGAAGAGAAAAAGAAAGCATATGAGAAAAATTTTCAAGAGATTACAGTTGAAAATTTCCCTAACATGGAAAAGGAAATAGCCAATCAAGTCCAAGAGGTGTAAAGAGTCCCATACAGGATAAAGCAAAGGAGAAACATGCCAAGATACATACGAATCAAACTAACAAAGATTAAGCACACAAAAAGAATATTAAAAGCAGCAAGGGAAAAGCAACACGTAACATACAAGGTAAACCCCATACGTTTAAGAGCTGATCTTTCAGCAGAAACTCTGCAGGCCAGAAGGGAAGGGCCGGATATATTTAAAGTACTGAAAGGGAAATGTCTACAACCAAGATTACTGTACCCAGCAAGGATCTCATTCAGAATTGATGGAGAAATAAAAAGATTTTCAGACAAGCAAAAGTTAACAGAATTCAGTACCACCAAACCAGCGTTACATCAAATGTTAATAGGACTTATATATCAAGAAATACAACTGAAGAAAAAGATCTACAAAATCACACCCAAACAATTAAGAAAATGGCAATAGGAACATATATATCAATAATTACTTTACATGTAAATGGATTAAAGGCTCCAACCAAAAGACACAGACTGGCTGAATGGATACAAAAACAAGACCCATATATATGCTGTCTATAAGAAATCCACTTCAGACCTAAAGACACATATAGACTGAAAGTGAGAAAATGGAAAAATATATTCCATGCAAACGGGAAGCAAAATAAAGCTGGAGTAGCAATTCTCATATCAGACAAAATAGACCTTAAAATAAAGAAGGTTACAAGAGATAAGGAGGGACATTACATAACGATCAAAGGATCAATCCAAGAGGAAGACCTACCAATTGTAAATATCTATGCACCCAACATAGGAGCACCTCAATACATAAGACAAACACTAACAGACATAAAAGGAGAAATTGACATTAACACAATAATAGTAGGAGACTTTAACACCCCACTCACACCAATGGACAGATCATCAAAACAGAAAATTAATAAGGAAACACAAGTCTTAAATGATAAATTTGATGAGATGGATCTCATTGATATCTTCAGGACATTCCATCCAAATGCAGAAGAATACACCTTCTTCTCAAGTGCACATGGAACATTCTCCAGGATAGACCACATCTTGGGTCACAGATCAAATCTCAGTAAATTTAAGAAATTGAAATCATATGAGGCATCTTCTCTGACCACAATGCTATGAGACTAGATACCAATTACAAGAAAAAACTTAAAAAACAGAAACACATGGAGAATAAATAATATGTTTCTAAATATCCAACAGGTTACTGAAGAAAGCAAAAGAGAAATCAAAAAATTTCTAGAAACAAATGACAATGAAAACACGACACAACTCAAAACCTATAGGATGCAGCAAAAGTAGTTCTAAGAGGGAAGTTTATAGCAGTACAATCCTACCGCAAAAAACAAGAAAAACATCAAATACACAACTGAAGTTTACACCTAAAGCAACTGGAGAAAGGAGAACAAAAATATCCCAAAATTAGAAGAAGGAAAGAAATCATAAAGATCAGAGCTGAAATAATTGAAAAATAATTGAAAGAAATAATAGTAAAGATGAATAAAATTAAAAGCTGGTTCTTTGAGAAGATAAAACTGACAAACCTTTAGCCGGACTCATCAAGAACAAAAGGGAGAAGAATCAAATCAATAAAATTAGAAATGAAAATGAGAGATTACAACAGACAATGTAGAAATACAAAGGATTATAAGAGGCTATTATGAACAACTGTATGGCAATAGAATGGATAACCTGGAAGAAATGGACACATTCTTAGAAAATTCAATCTTCCAAGACTGAAACAGGAAGAAATAGAAATTATGAACAACCCAATTGCAAGCACTTCAATTGAAGCTGTGATAAAATACCTTCCAAACAACAAAAGCCCAGGACCAGATGGCTTCACAGGAGAATTCCATCAAACATTTAGAGAAGAGCTAATGCCTATACTTCTAAAACTATTTCAAAAAATTGCAGTGGAAAGAACACTTCCCAACTCATCCTACAAGGCCACTATCACCCTGATACCAAAAGCAGCCAAAGACAACACAAAAAAAGAAAATTACAGGCCAATATCAGTGATGAACATAGGTGCAAAAGTCCTCAACATAATTTTAGCAAACAGAATTCAGCAACACATCAAAAAGCTCATACACCATGATCAAGTTGGGTTTATTTCAGGGATGCAAGAATTCTTCATTATACGCAAATCAATCAATGTGATACATCATATTAACAAATTGAAAGATAAAAAACAACGATAATCTCAATAGATGCAGAAAAAGCCTTTGACAAAATTCAGTACCCATTTATGATTAAAACTCCTCAAAATATGGGCATGGAAGGAACCTACCTCAACATAGTAAAGGCCATATATGATAAGCCTACAGCAAACATTTTTGTCAATGGTGAAAAACTGAAAGCATTGTCCCCAAGATCAGGAACACAGCAGGGGTGTCCACTTTCACCACTATTATTCAACATAGTTCTGGAAGTACTAGCTACAGCAATCAGAGAAGAAAAAGAAATAAAAGGAATCCAGATCAGAAAAGAAGAAGTAAAGCTCTCACTCTTTGCAGATGACATGATACTGTACATAGAAAACCCTAAAGATAGTATCAGAAAATTACTAGAGCTAACCAACGAAGTTAGCAAAGTTGCAAGATACAAAATCAATACACAGGAATCACTTGAATTTCTCTATACTAACAATGAAAAATCAGAAAGGGAAATCAAGGAATCAACCCCACTTACCATTGCAACAACAAGCGTTAAATATCTAGGAAAAAACTTACCTAAGGAGACAAATGACTATACACAGAAAATTATAAGACACTGATGAAAGAAATCAAAGATGACATAAACAGATGGAGAGATATTCCATGTTCCTGGGGAGGAAGAATCAATATTGTGAAAATGACTATACTACCAAATGCAATCTACAGATGGCATTTTCCACAGAACTAGAACAAAACATTTCACAATTCATATGGAAACACAAAAGACCCTGAATAGCCAAAGCGGTCTTGAGAAAGAAGAATGGAGCTGGAGGAATCAACCTTCCTGACTTAAGATTATACTACAAAGCTACAGTCATCAAGACAGTATGGCACTGGCACAAAAACAGAAATATAGACAAATGGAACACGATAGAAAGCCCAGAAATAAACCCATGCACCTATGGGTACCGTATTTTTGACAAAGGAGGCAAGAATATACAATTGGGCGAAGACAGCCTCTTCAATAATTGGTGCAATGATTGGTGAAAACTGGACAGCTTTGTGTAAAAGAATAAAATTAGAACACTTCCTAACACCATACACAAAGATAAGCTCAAAATAGATTAAAGAACTAAATGGAAGACTGGAAACTATAAAACTCTTAGAGGAAAACAAAGGCAGAACACTCGATGACATAAATCAAAGCAAAATCCTTTATGTCCCACCTCCTGGAGTAAAGGAAATAAAAACAAAAGGAAACAATTGGGACCTGATTAAACTTAAAAGCTTTTGCACAGCAAAGGAAACTATAAGCAAGGTGAAAGACAACCTTCAGAATGGGAGAAAGCAATAGCAAATGAAACAACTGACAAAGCATTAATTTTCAATATACACAAGCAGCTCATACAACTCAATACCAGAAAAACAAACAACCCAATCAAAAAGTGGAAAAAGACCTAAACAGACATTTCCCCAAAGAAGACATATAGGTGGTTAACAAACACATGGACAGATGCTCAACATCACTCATTATTAGAGAAATGCAGGCCAAAACTACAATGAGATATCACCTCACACCGGTCAGAATGGCCATCATCAAAAAGTCTACAAACGATAAATGCTGGAGAGGGTCTGGAGAAAAGGGAACGCTCTTGCACTGTTGGTGAGAATGTAAACTGATACAGCCACTATGGAAGACGATATAAAGATTCCTTAAAAAACTAGGGAAAAAAACATCATGTGACCCAGCAATCCCACTCCCTGGTATATACCTTGAGGAAACCAAAATTGAAAAAGACACATGTATCCATTGTTCACTGCAGCACTATCTACAATATCTAGAACATGGAAGCCACCTAGATGTCCATCAACAGATGAATGGGTAAAGAAGTTGTGGTACAAATACACAATGGAATATTACTCAGCCATCAAAAGGAACACCTTTGAGTCAGTTCTAATGAGGTGGATGAACCTAGAGCCTATTATTCAGAGTGAAGTAAGTCAAAAAGAGAAAGAGAAATATTGTATTCTAACACATATATATGGAATCTAGAAAAATGGGACTGAAGAATTTATTTACAGGGCAGCAATGGAGAAACAGTCATAGAGAATAGACTTATGGACATGGGGAGAGGGGAGGAGAGGGTGAGATGTATGGAGTGAGTAACATGGAAACTTACATTACTGTGTGCAAAAAATATAGCCAATGGGAATTTGCTGTATGCCTCAGGAAGCTAAAATGGGGCTTTGTATCCATCTAGAGCGGTGGGATGGAGAGGAAGATGGGAGGGAGGTTCAAAAGGGACGGGATATATGTATACCTATGGCTGATTCATGTGGAGGTTTGACAGAAAACAACAAAATTCTGTAAAGAAATTATCCTTCAGTTAAAAAAATTATATTTCCACATGAGTGATGTGATATCTTTTTCTGACTTCACTTAGTATGAAAATCTCAAGGATGTCCATTGTCTCCACTTACGCTCAACATTATTTCAGAAGTACTAGCTGTAGCAGCCAGAGACGAGAAAAAATGAAAGGAATCCAAGTTGGAAAAGAAGTGAAACTGGCACTGTTTGCAGATGACATGATACTAGACATAGAAAAGCCTAAAGATGCTACCAGAAAACTACTAGAGCTCATCAATGAATTGGTAAATTTGCAGGATACAAAATAATACCCAGTGATTTACTTGGCGGCATCTGGGAACGCATCTGTTGCCTGTTGATTTCGCAAAAGCTGCTTCTCTTATTATTTTGATATTTTAAGTCAAACCTCTTACTAAAGTTGTCAGGCTGCCATTAAATTCACCAGCTTTAAATCCTTCACCCCCTTTTGCTTTAGGTTGTCATAATGACTTTGCTTTTTCTTCAATCATACTAGAGTCTATAGATATGCCTTGCTTATAACAATCCTGCACCCACATACAAGCTATATTTTCAATACAAGATAAAAAGGTATTTCACAACAAGCACAAGGTTTTCACACCTGCTGGTGTAGCTGCAGTGATGGCTTCATAAATTTCCTGTTCTTTTTCTTACAGTGGTCCTTATGCTGGATTCATTCATCTTGAAATGGTGGCAACCACGACTGCAGACCTAAACTGTGGTACATAACAAGCAATTCCACTTTTTGACATAATGTCCTGACTTTTCTCTGCTTCTTGAGAGCACTTCCAGCACCACTAGGGGCACTTCATATGAGTCCTATCATGTTATTCAAGGTTTACAGTATCATAGGAAACACAATGAGAACTACCTGAGAACCACTGGTGATCAGTTTTTTGAGATCACGATTTACTACCGAAACTAAATTTAATCTTTTCATATTTGTGTATATTTTATGGTAGTACGTGATAAAATAGACTAGTATCTACATCAATTTTATGCATTCATGACACATTTTACTTAATCTTTTGATATTCCTAGGCTATGTGAGTCACCTGTTTTTTCAAGTCATCTCAAATCTCTGAATAGTTTTCCAATGTGTTTATTGAAAAAAGTTCATCTATATGTGGACCTGCACAGTTCAAATTTGTGTTGTTCAAGGGTCGACCGCATACAAGGTAGTGGCAATGCTGAGTTGTACGATAGTTTACATTTGTGATTTTCTGAGGAACATCCACGCTGTTTTCCATAGTGGCTGTGCCAATTTATATTCCCAGAAACTGTGTACAAAGGTTCCCTTTTCTCAACACTCTTGCCAAAACGTGTTATCACTTGGCTTTTTGATAATAGCTCTCCCAACAGGTATGAGGTGATCTCTTAATGTGGTGTGGATTATGATGTCCCTGATGGTTAGTGATGCTGAGCTCCTTTTCATAAAACTGTTGGCCATTTGTATGTCTTCTTTGGAAAATATTTAGGTTCTTTGCCCATTTTTTAGTTATTTTCAATTAAATAATCTGTTATTGAGTTGTCTGAGTTCCTTTTATAAGATATTAATTTATCAGCTATATGGCTTGCAAACTTTCTCCTATTCCACCTTTTCATTTAGTTGATCGTTTCCATTGCTATACAGAATTTTTTTTAATTTGATGTAGTGACATTTATTTTTGTTTTCCTTGCCTGTGTTTCTGTTGTCAAATTAAAAACAAACAAAAAAAAACCCTAAAATCCCCAGAACATTGCCGAGACAAATGACAAGGAGTTCTCCCCTATGTTTTCTTCTAAAGTATTTTAAGGTTTCTGGTCTCATTTTTAAGTCTTGAATCCATTTTGCATTTTGTGAGTATGATGTAAGATACGACTCCAGTTTAACACTTGTCAGGCAAATATTCAGTTTTCTCAACAGTATCTGTTGACTGAGGATACTATCTTTTTCACTGTGTATTCTTAGTGCCTTTGTCAACGCTTACTTGACTATACGTGCATGGCTGCAATTCTAGGCTCTATTCTGTTCTACTGGTCTGTGTGTCTATGTATATGCTGGTATCACACTGTATTGAACAAAGGCAAGAAGTGCCAGGCTTCCACCTTTGCTCGTCTTTCTCGACATTATTTTGTCCATTCAAGGTCTTTTGTGGTTTCGTAAGAATTTTAGCATTTCTATTTCTCTGGAAAATTCCAACGGAATTATGACACACAGTACATTAAGTCTGTAGGTCACTTTGGGCAGTATGGATATTTTAACAGTGTGAATTCTTCCAGTCCATATACTTGAGACATCTTTTTATTTGTGTCTTTTCCAATTTCTTCCATCAGTGTCGTGTTGCTTTCAGTGTATAGATATTTCACTTCCTTGATTAAATTTATTTCTAAGTAGTTTATTCTTTTTGACGTATTTGAAATAGAACTGTTTCCTTAATTTCTTTTTCAGATAGTTTGTTGTTGGTATTAGAAACACAACTCATTTTTCTGTGTTATTTTGTGTCCTGCGCCTTTCTTGAATACATTTCTTAGTGCTAACAGTTTCCTGGACACCCAAAACATTCACCCCACTGTCACTTTCCCCTACCAAGAAACGTCACAATCTCTCTTGGTACCAAGCTGTACCAGCCCGAGACATGAGTGAAGCCAATAGAGTCAAATCGCTGTGCTTACCCATTTCAAGTGCAGCTGATCGAAGTTTTATGCTTATCTGTGGTACTGCAATTTCTTAATTGGGTTCTAGACCTTCTATAAAGGTATTTTGTTACTTATACAATTTTAAAATCTGGGTTGCTATGGGGAAACGGGGACTGGGAATTCCTGTACCACTGTATTGTAGATGCCTCACAGTCAAGACCCTTTTCTTTATTTCATGATACAACAATTTCACTTAGTGTTCATTCACATTGGCAAGAAACTCCCAATACTCTTGACATATTATCTTGCTCTGAATCACAAAGAGAGATTCAAGGACTTCTGATTCATTATACAAAATACCAACACCTTTATATTTACACTGAAATACAGCAATAAATGGGATACACTTTGTTCATAAACACAGATATGGAAGTCAAAGAGACCTTCAATTACAAGGAAGAATATTTCAATACTATGAAAAAGAAAGCCCTAAGCAGAAAAAGATACATCTCCCAGTTACTGAGGTCAAGCAAGAACAAAAAAAGACAATATGTGTTCCCTTCAGCTCCAACTTGGCACTCAATTACTTCAAATACTTACTTCTCCTTTCAGCCTCAAGATGAAGGATCTGCCCTGGATGTCACTATGTGGGAGGAGCTGGCAGACTTGGTTCTGGAACGTGCCCTGCCCATGGCAGTCGCGCTCTTTCTCAGCTCTCAAGGCCTCTCTCTACCTCGTCCTATGATGGAATTCAGGACCTCCGAGGGCTGACAGCAGGAAGTGCACGCTACAGAACCCCAGTGGTTCTGGGTAGCTATTTCTTTCACTTCTTTTTAAGGGGCTTCCCATATATATCTGATAATTCCTACTCTGACCTGCGATTGCCCTCCTTAGACCAAAGGTTTCAAGTCCCTGACAACTGTACTGTAAGCAAAATGTTCAGCTTGAGAGCTCTGCCTGGAACCTTCTTACACCTATTATTCTGGGGTGTGCTTTCCTCAGTCCAGGTGTATGGGTGTCCTCCTATAGGCCCTTGCCCCTTTGATTAAAGGCTTCTTGGGAAATGCCACATCCCTGAAAAGCCCCGATCAGTTTCCCTACTCCAAAACTCGCAGAGAAGGAATCCCTGTCATAGGAATGATAAGAGATGGGAAAATCCATGGCCTAATTAAGGGGGCCCAGGTGGAGACTTGTGAGAGAAACAAAATGTGGTAACCTGTCCCTTCTCTCCTTCATCCACACTTCTCAGGAAACCTCTGTTCTAATAAATAAATTTTATATTTTAGATCTAATAGATATTTCTTTATACAAAGAAATGGCAATGTGATGGTTTCACGAGTCCTTGATCTTTTAAGCTTATCTGAAACCTCGTATGTATGCATAGATGATCTTATTGCCAGCAAATATCTCTTTTTTACCTCTTCACATGTCACATTTGTTTTGGCATGATTATTATTATTATTGCTCTCGCTATGTATTACAATGTAATAGCTCGACCTTAGAGTCTTTCTTCTTATTGCTTCCAATACATTTCGTAGTAATGACAATAAGAAGGGAATTAAGGGTACAAGGTCAGCTCAGGTTTGCAGGAGTGAGAAGGTGAGCTTTAGACTAACTCAGATCAAGGGCCTATGACCATCCTTGTCACTTAAACAGCCATGGGAAGTTTGTCACATCATTAAACTCTCTGACACAGCCTCAGGCTGTTTATCTCTGAAGGGAGTTTGACAAGCCCTGTCTGGAAGGACTGGTGGCATGTGGTGGTAACTGTAAAGCATCTGCCACAGTGACTGGCAGGCACCATATCCCTCCTTTCTCATGACTGGTGGCTGTACCTTCCAACAAAGATCTGACCTCCCTTAGGCCTGATATAGGGCTTCCCTGATGGCTCAGCAGTAAAGTATCCGCCTGTAATACAGGAGCTACAGGAGACGCAGACTCAGTCTCTGGTTCAGGAAGATCCCCTGGAGGAGGAAATGGCGACCTACCCCAGAATTCTTCCTTGGAATATCCCATGGACAAAGGAGCCTGGTGGGCTACAGTCCACGGAGTCACACAAGAGTCACACATGACTTAGCAATTCAACAACAAGAAGGCCTGGTATAAAGAAGTGAGGGAGAGCCTTGCCTGACAGTCTTCCCCTGAGCTTTCTAGAACTGACATCAAAGGGTAAGGCATGACTCTCTTTTGTCCCCTCTATTCAGGGATGAGTAGACCCCTTAATCTTCACTCAGGCTCCACAATTTGACTTCTGGTGGGGCCTGGGGAATCCCTTCCTTCTTGACCTGAGGCCTATCTCCTCATAGTAAGACCCATACCTCCCAGTGAGCCTGGAGGAGGAAATAAGCTTGGCCTTATCTAGCCACCCCTGCCCATAGTCTCACAAGAATGAAAGCTGTGGCAAGCTCCTTGAAGAAGACAGACGGTTCCTCTCATGGTCCCAAATTTGACTCAAGCCAAGCCCTAGAATCCCCGCTCTGTTCACATGGGAACACCACCATCAGACCAGAATCCTAACTTTCTTGCTACTCCTCGGTCAGAACTGAAGGGCCTTGCCCAAGTAAATCTGCCTGAGGCCTTCTAGGCTGAGAGTAGGGAAGATACTGTGTGGCCATCCTGGGATGTGCGTTCCCATGTTCTTTACTGTCCTCACCCTGTCTTGGAAATAACCTGGAAATATTCACCAGCTGGAAACATTCCCTGACTTGCCTTAAAGCTTCTCCACCCAGGCTACTAATTCCCTGATCCCTGAGGAAGAAGAGGAGTTTGCCTCATAGGGCCACCACAGGCCATGGTCTTCTGAGGCTAACAGTAGTGGAAGGAATATGTTCTGACTCCACTGTTTTGAGGCGGGTGGTTTTTCAAGTCTTCAGGGTCCTTACCTTGACTTCTGCAACAACGTGGAAATCATCCTTCTGCTGAGCTGTGGCTGCTCCCTTAGATCAGGATGAGGTTCGTTACCTCCTTGTGATGCTCTGGGAGGAAGTGAGTAGGACCCACCATGTCACCAGGCCTAAGTGGCACAGTCTCAGGCCTGACAACAGGGACAGTGCTCTCTGTAGCCCCCTTCTTTCTGGGAGGGATCTTTCATTGTCGGTCAGTATCATCAGTTGACTCCTGTTAGGAACTGGGTACCCTTCCTCAGCTGATAGAGGCTTCCTCCATTAGTCCAAGGACTTTAATGCTCTGAAGCCATTCTCCTTCAGGAGATAAGGGATACACTTACTCTGAAAGCCCTGCCTGCTCCCTCCCAGGGCCCATTACATTTGCAGGACTTTCTAAGAATTTATCTGTAATGGGGTAGTTGGCTGCCACACACCTCATACAGGACTGTGCAAATGTCATGCCTGGGATTTCAACTCTCTGATGAAGAGCCAGCCTATAAACCAAGGTCATCTCCTTGAAACCCTCCAGGCAGAAGTCACTGGGCCTTTGAGCTGGCCAGCAATTACCACACTCTCCCAGGGCTAACTGGAGAAGAGGGGCTAAGTGTAGCCCTCTCGGCTCGGCTTGAGGGGCTTCCATGTCCACACCCTGGGTCTTGACTTTGCACCCTCCCCGGGGCTCTATTGTCTGCTGATCTGAGGCTGAGGGCTCTGCTGATTCCCAATGTCCCCACCTTCCCGGGACCTGAGTTGAAAGTGTTAACCACAGCAGCCCAGATATTTCTGGACTTCATGGGCTTGCCAGTGAGGACGGGTCTTTACAGGATCCTTCTGGTCTGGATGGGTCTTTCCATTGCCCTCATTCAGGTTAATCACGATCATTTCTAGAGAGATTGATTCTCTCTACCAACCTCAGAACTCTGCGCAGAGACCAAGTTTCTTCGGTCTCTGAGAAGCCTGAAGAACAAGTGAGGCTAAGAGCAGAAGGGAGTGCTGTCCCAGCGACCACCATCCCCCATATTCTTGGGTTTTCCTCTCCTCTATCCTCCTACATGGGGCCCTCATCTTGCTTTCTGTGTCTTGGATTAATGGCCTTTGGGGAAATTCCACGTCTCTACAAACTCTTGAGCTATGTTTGCTCTGCAGTGCTACAGAGAATGGGTCCCTGTCCCAGGAGTGATGGGAGATGGAGAAGCTATAGTCCAAGGCAGGAGAGTCCCTGGACAGGTGGTAGTCCTTTAGGGAGAAAAAGGTAGATCAATCTATCGCAGCCAGGTGAAGATTCTCATGTCATTCCCATTCTGATAGGTTTACTTTCTACAGAGAAGAGACTATAAAGATGATATGGAAACTCCTTGGTCTTCAGAGGTTATCTACCAGGGCCAATGCACATGCTTATACTGTCCCTGAATATTGTTTCTTTCACTTATCTATGAGGAATGAACAAGGGATGAATATCTTTGGTTAAGTATATTTGGTATTCTTACTGCTCTGGCTACACATGTTGATCCAGTAACTTGAGCACAAGGGCATTCTTTTCTATCACCTAGGACAAATTTTGGAGTACGGAGAAAAGCACTGAAATAAAAGATACAGGGTGGGGACTTTCCTGGTGGTCCAGTGGCTAGGATTCCAGGCTCCCAATGCAGGGGGCCCAGGTTCTATCCCTTGTCAGGGAACTAGACCACACGTGCCGCAGATAAGATCCAGCACAGCCAAATAAATAAATAAATAAAAAGTAAATAAGGAAAAGGAAATGTCAAATGTTCAAAGGACTTGTTTAAAAAAAAAAAAGGGTATGTCTCAGGTTGGGGGGAAAGCAACAGTATGAGTGCTAAAGAAGTTTAAATCAGGAGTCTATTCCCAGCTGTCATTTACCAGCCGTATGTATTTCGGCACAAAACCAAACTCTAACTCTATGAGCCTTGGGCTCTCCACTGTGAAGTAAATGTGATAAGCCCTTTCTTGTCAGATTGGTGGAATATAAGTACTTATGGAAAGCTTCTGTCATGGTGCCTGTCTCTTTTGAGACATTAGGAGAAATGGCAGTTATTACTATGATTATCTTGACCTCAGATGTTACATCAGCTAGATTATTTTTGATCTATCAGATGTCAGAAATTATGCAGTGTTCCAAGTGGAAAAAAAAAAGTACCCAACCTCCCAAATCAGCCAAAATTCCGCTTAGCAATGAGACCAACGTAATATATTGTCTCCAACCCCTCTTTACCCTGCGTCTTTCTTGTTCTTCTTGAAGTAGAGAGTATCTCGGCCTCTTCCATAGAATGACAGCATCTCTGAGGAACTATAATGGATGGAGGCTAGGACTTTTTTTGACTAAACATCACCAGTACAAGCATGAAGACTTCCTAAGAGCAGATTCTCAATGTTTGTGTAAAAGAAGAGCCACAAATAAATAATTTGCTATAATTTATATTCTCAAACGTTCTTGAAAACCATAAACAATAAGCAAAAGAAAGCATGTATCTTTTACGCTTACAAAAAGGGAGACTAAACAGAGAGTAAAGCAAGCCAAAAACGGAAGAAATTTCAGCTATCTCCCTACCGATGTATCGATGTTCTGAGCCTCTATTAGTGCAGTGTCTTTCACATTTCTAAGGACGTTCTTATCCTAAAGTGATGTTCTTCTCATCCTGGATCACAAAAGTGATGTGAGGATTTCCAATATTTATTTCAGAAAGCAAAATTCTTACTGCTAAATTTGACAAACAGCAAATCGTGTGTGACCCATGTTATTCATATACTAATATCATGAATCTAAATAAACTTTCTGTTGAAAAATTTCAAGAACTGAAAAGTGGGGGAAATAAAGTCAACAAGTTATTGATGCATATCAGGAACACAGGTTGACAGGCTTCTTCGGCTACAAAGTGAGGAACAGGCTTCAGACCACACTAGGGGCGAGATGAGCGGCCGGATGCGGCCCTGGGGTGCGCAGTGGCCGAGGCAGTAGTGCCAGGCATAGCCGAAGCAGAAGGGCCAGCACTGGCCACGGCAGTAGTGCCAGGCCTGGTTGAAGCAGAAGGGCCAGCACTGGCTTCAGCTCTGGCTCCAGAACTCTCTACCTCCTCTCTCCAAGCCTCCTCATAATGCAGCGGGAAGGCAGTAGGGACCGAATTCATGACTTTGGACAAAAACTCCAGGACTTTCGTCTTGCTGGTTTCTGTGAATGCTTTAGGACCCCACAGGAACTCGTAGCGAGGGGGATCGCTGCCGGGCATCTGGCGGTACTCCAGGTACTCTTCCCGCACCAGATCTTCTGTGATGAACTTGCGGGGCTCTCCAAAGATGAAGTGACTTCTTCCATCATAGATGCCCATCGTATTCAGGAACTTCCAGATCTTCTCCTCAGGGGCGTGGTTATCATTCAGGTAGATGATACCCAGCAGAGGCATCAGAAGACCATTCTTCGGCAGCCCCCAGTCACCTCTCATAGACTCACTGTCGCTGAGATCTAGGTTGCTCACCAGGGTATAGGACTGACTGTTGGGCCTGACTTCCTTCAGCACCAGGCCAAACACCAGCTCCATGCGCTCAGAGGCCCTGTTGAGGATCTCAGGGAATTGCTCCCTGTACCTTCTATTGATTACCTTCAGCATTTCGGACCTCTTAATGAGCTCCCTCACCTTATACTTATACAGCATGTACTGCACCAACATCTCTGCCTTCCTGGTCAGAAGATCTGTGTGAGAGCTCTCAGCAGCAGCTGAGGCCTGGGAGGAATTTTCACCTTCCTGAACTTGGCCCTCGGCACCTACACCAGATCTTGAGCGTGCTTTGGCACCTACACCAGATCTTTTGCGTATAGCACCCGCAGCAGCACTGGTGGTGCCTTGGGCTCCCTGAGGCCCCTTGGGGGTGCCAGCAGCAGAAGAGCTTGAGGGAGCGCTCTCTGAATCAGGAGGGGAGGAGGAGGTGGTCTCTTCTCCCCCAGATGTGGTGGTCTGATCATGAAGACCCTGGGTCTCAGCCCGGGCCTGGCGACGTTTCTCACGAGCACGGGCCTTACTCTTCTGCCCACGGGGCATGATGGCTGTGGTCAGGGTCCGCAGGCAGGAGTCTGGGTCAATAGACAGGGGATTGGTGCACCTGGAGGAAGGAGAATGAGGTGACATGAGCACCTTACAACAGGGAGATTCCACCTTGGCTTCATCAAAGGCCGCCTCTGCAGGTGTCCTTGAGGACACTGCCCAAGAAACCCAAAAGGTTCCTGTTTTCCTGCTCAGCCTGTCCCCACAGAATCCCACAGAGGAAGAACAGAGGCCTTACTTTTCCTCTGCGTCCTCTCAGCCCTGCTTTGGATTTACTCAGGTGCCAGCAGTGGGGTTTTCTAAGTTTTACTTCAGTATTATCATGTCAAGTCCTGGCGAAGCCTGGGCACCCTTCCCTCTGCTACTCTGATGCAGACACTTTAGACCTCCCCATGATCCAAAAGCAAGTGAAGGGATGCCTCAGTCGGCTTCCCTGCCAGGAGATAGATAACATGTGCTGAGAGCTCATTAGGGTCTTTTCTATCCTCAGTTCAGTGGGATCATCATTCAAGGTCCTTACCTTGGCTCCTTAAAACGTTGGGTACCATTCTCCATTTGCTGACTGGTGTCTGAACCTTCAGACTAGACATTCCCCCTCCCGTAGACTTTCTATTAAACAGTATAGAAGATGCTCTACCTCACAGTCCTTCCCTGAGGTTTCCTGGGCTGAAATCCGAGGTTTGGGATGGATGCACTGAGTCCTCACTCAGGATCCTCAATTGAGCTCCTGGTAGAGAAGCTCAACTTTCTCCTCAAGTGACGACTGCTTGATAGGAAAAGCCAAAGACCCGGTGTCCCAAAAGTAGGAAGTGAAGATGACCTAATCTGACCAAACATGGTCTCCTGAGAACAAAATCTGTTGCAGGCAGGTTCATGTCCCTGTGGACCCTCACGAGATCCCCATTCAAGGTCTAAAATATATTTTTGCATCTGTTTTTTTCTGTATGTCTTCTTAAAAATAAATTTATTTTTTATATATTACAATATTAATTTATAATATTGTACCAGTTTCTGCCATACATCAATATGAATCCACCATAGGAATATCTTATGTCTCCTCCATTGTGAAACTCCCTCTTACATCACACCCCTCTTATGTTATCACAGAGCCCTGGGTTTGGGCTCTCGGTGTCATGTGACTAATTCCCACTGGCTATCTATTTTACCCATGGTAATGTGTATGTTTCCAATGCTACTCTTTCAACCTGGCCCTCCCTATCCTTCCCCCACTGTGTCCACGAGTCTGTTCTCTATGTCTGCATCTCCACTGCTGCCCTGCAAATAGGTTCATCAGTACCATCTTTCTGGATTTCACATATATGTATGAATATACGATATTTGCTTTCCTCTTTATGACTTAATTCAGTCTGCATAAAAAAAAAAAAAAACTAGGAATAAAACTACCACATGAGCCAACAATCCCACTACTGGGCTGTGAGGAAACAGGAACGGAAAAAGACACTTGTACTCATGTTCACTGCAGCACTATTTACAATAGCCAGGACATAGAAACAACCAAGGTCTATATTTGACTCATGACAGGGTCTAAGATTTCTCCCTCTGCTGACCACCCCATTCAGAACAAGACCCTTACTCCCCATTAGCCTGCAGTGGGAACCGACATGTATCCTTGAGGTCTCCCAGGGATGACGACAGGGAGATGTGGTCCGAATGACCTGGTTTGGAACATCCACAGTCCCCAAGGTTCTCTCCATCCACCAGGAAACCTGAAACCCTCCCTTGCCAACCTGAGGCTGCCCCCACTGACCTGGACTCTCACTTCCCTGAGAAGTCCCGGGAAGTGTCACATCAAAACTCCCGAATCTCCCAGGCCTGAAAACAGGGCTGGTGCTTTATGCGACCCCATGTCTTATGGGAGGAGCCCCCATCCTCAC